>JARWLC010000011.1:22716423-23916423 GCA_033318265.1 Phyllotis vaccarum
CATCAGTATCTAAAGCCAAAGCTGTGGCCACTGTGGATGGGGACGGGTCCATAAATACCACAAAGATCAGTGAGAGATGAAACATGCTGCATTCCACTTGTCCCAGAAGACAAGACCATCATCTTCTCCCCAAAGCTATCTTGATCTAAGTTTAATATAGAAGCCTTTTTAAAAAAAAAATCTATAAAGCAGAGGGGTAAGAGCACATGTTTTCATTAACCACAAAAATTCTTAAGAAAGAAATACAAAGTAAAAAAGAGAAACTGCAGATCTAAAACACTCATAACAAAAGAATCCTGAAGATAAGACAGAAAGAGAGTGGGGAGTCCAATGAGCAAGCCTCAGAACTCACTTCTCTAGAGAGTTATGTGGAGCCTTTTAAACACTGCAGACTTAAGTGGGAATTAACATTTCAAATATTTAATTCTTGGATTATGTCAAATCCACTTGATTCCAGAATTCCATTAGCATTCTGAACCAAGCAGCACCATTTATATTATAGATATGATATCTTTTCAGTTCATCACTACTTGAAACCTGATTTAGTCATAAAGCCTTCTTACAGTCTCCAGCTGTCTAAGGCCACAATGTGTCAAATAAACTCCTCTTTCCAGAGTCCTCACAAAGTATTTATGATTTTAACTACCTGTAAGCCCCCATGATATTCACTGTCATGTCTTAGTTTGGTTAGTTCTTTTCCTTGTATTATTTTGCTAGTCCCAAGTACTCCTTGTTGAAACCTACCCAGACTTCTTACTTAAATAAATGGTCTCCAAAGACTCATGTGTTGAAACTTTGGTTATCAGACTGTGGAATTTACTGTGGGGAGGGAACCATTAAATGGCTAAGCCTAGTTAGTGGGAGGAAGAACTTTATACCCAGCCCTGTCCTGTCTCCTGTTTACTATCCTCCATGAACTGAACAGCTTTCTCCACCATACCCAACCACAGTATATTGCCTTACTGCAAACCCAAATGTGACAGAACCAATCAGCCATGCACTAAAATGTCTGAAATTATGAATCAGAAGGAAAAACAACTTCCAAGTATTTTAACATGGAACCCAAAGCTAACTAACATGTTCATTTTCATGACCTTGAAATTTCTGCAGAAAACATTATACCCTCATTTTGAGCCTTAACCATTTTGTATCTATATTGACTAGAATTTATGTTTCCCATTTGTTGTTCTGCCTTGATAAGCTGCACCCTTTTAGACTTGATACTTCTTTCTTTTGCTCATTTATTATGGTATGTATAACTGTTCTGGGGAAGCAGCTTTCCCACAATGTGTTCTTATTTTTGCATTAACCACCATATCACAGCCCTAGCCTTTGCTGCTTTACATTGGACCAGTATAAACATGAAGCCTATTGCCTCGGGGATGAAGAGATAGCTCCTGTGTTAAGAGTTTTGTTGCTGGGGATAAAGAGATAGCTCCTGTGTTAAGAGATTTTGTTGCTCTGGCAGAGAACTCACATTGGACAGTTCATGGCCTCCTGTGATGTGTCTTTCTGTATGCTGTTAATATCATTCTTTAAATAAAGGACTGTTTTGGCCATAGCAGTCACCATAGAAGAAGTAGGCAGGGAAATCAGAGCATAGGTAGGAGGAAGACATATAAGAGAAAAAAAGGCAATATTTGTCTTTCTCAGTCTAGCATTTTTGCTTAGTATGATGGCCATTAGTGTCCATTTTCATGCTATCAATGTAATTTCATTTTTATTATAGAATAAAACATATACATATATACATATTATATAAGATATATATATATATATCACATTTTCATTGTCTACTTCTGAGTTGGTAGTATACTGAAAGGCTATAGCAAGTAATGGAGGCAATACATACATTGAAATATTGCTCTTCCCTTAAGCAATCAACAATGGAATTATTGTATGTAGTAGTGGACGCCATCTGTTACAATGAGGTTTCTTGGTCGCGGGTGGCCAGAGACCTAGACCCACAGACCTGCAGCCCCAGACCCCTTAGCCTCAAGCCCCTGCTCAGGCCCCAGAAATGACTCAGATGCTTATATTAACTTCATGCTGTTTGGCCTATGGCTCAGACACACTGCTAGCTAGCTCTTACATCTTAACTCAACCCATTCTCATTAATCTGTCTGCCAAGTGGCCCATGGCTCACCTGTGTTCCTTACATGTTGCTCTTTTGGGCTTCTGGCTCAGTCTTTCTGACTCCATCCTGCTCTTCCTACATATGACCTGATTTCTTCTCCTACTTTTCTATGGTGCCTGTCATGGGCCAAAACAGCTCCTTTATTTAAAGATTGATATTCACAGCATACAGAAAGGCATTTCCACATCACCTCCCCCTTTCTGTCTAATCAAAAAGGAAGGTTTCAATTTTAACATAGCAAAATTACATATAACAAAATAGCTATCAAAAAAGAATTACAGTTACAATATCTAGTCTATTTGTATTTAGCAAAATTAAAGAAAACACTCTATCGCCTATCTTATCCTTATGGATCTAAAGTTTCATATCTAATATATCTTTCAAATGACTATGAAAAACTATATCTATAACTATCTAATATTCAACTACATCAAAGACCACAGAAGAATACATTTACCCAAGTAAACTGGAAGTGCAAGCAACTTCCAAAATCTAGAAATGACAGTGATGACACCTATCTTCCTGGACAGTCACCCAAAGTTCCTTTATAAAGTTGGGGCAATCATCTTCAGCCTATAGGCCCAGAGTCTCTTTTCATTTTGGTGAAGTAGGAAATCTGCTCTGCCCATTCATCAGTTGCTTCTCCTTGAGTCCTGAAGAATGTCTGACAGTATTTTCTTCAAAGCAGGAACCTGAATGACTATCTCGGCTTGTTCTGCCAAAGTTCAGAGGTTACCTTTCTATGGAACCTGCATGTCCAGTTTAAACAGAACACTGTCAAACAGTCAATATAAGAACAGGTTCATATCCAGTGGCTAACTGATACCACAAAGAAACTAATCTCCATATGGAGTTTCTTCGAGGATCATTTATCTCTTGAAGTAAATTGGTGCTGCCAGGAGCAGATCTGTCTCACTGTCCAGAAAAGTCTAAGTTCTTAAAACATTTTAAATGTCATATTCTGTAGGTCTTAGTAGTATTTGAAGATTACCTACCTAATTGAAATATATCTTTGGATACCTAAAAATCTAACTAGCGTGCATTTCTTAATTATACAGTACAATTTTAAATCAGTTACATAAGCATCATATCTTAAACAAGAGTAGAAAAATACATACAGCATAAGAGAATTGACCTTAAATTTGTATCAATAAACCAAAATCTATACCAATGTAAAATATTTTGAGATTAACAGCTGATTTCCTGATCTAAGTAAATTCAATAATCTAATTTTTAAAAAAATCATTCATATACCATATCCCCCTTTTCTTCTTAGAAAGAGATTAACTATGACCATTAACCACTTATAATGAAAATAAACAATTGGAAACAGTATTTGGGGAATTTGGGCTTAGTTTTCCATTACTACTTCCTGCTAATTAAGGGGTGTTGAAAATCTCAGGGGTTCTTGAGACTGGATTATAATCTGCAGCCCTGATATAGCTGATATAGACATGTCTTCCCATCAGAGAATTTTCAGGTGGTCTTGGTTGATGAAACCATATTTACCTGGACCTATATATTTTGTAAATGAGTTGACTTTAAAATTGAAATGCAAAGATATGCTACTTTGGAGAAAAGGTTTTCTTTTTATTTCTACAGAAAATGAGAGGCTGTGGATTTCTTCCTGGATAAAGAACATAAAGTTTGATAGAGGAAGACCCCCTGAAAAATCTCCAATTGAAATTGATGGACCAGATGATTCAGCGTTTCAGAGTACCTCTGTTGAAGTTTCCTGAGCTCTGTATCCAGAACAATTTCAAGGAAACTGGCTGAGATGACCCAACCTTACAGACTACTCCACTACGGACTTGTGCATAATCTTATACTTTTCTTTGGATTCCCTTGAGATTGCCATCGTCCCCATTCAGCCTAGAGAACAACGCCCACATTCCCAAAACATGGATTATGGATGTTTGTGTTTATTTACAGTGTTGTTTATAAGTTGTTATAGATGGGGGGGGAAGAATATTAGATGAGGAGATCTTTTTGTTTTAAAAAGAGAAAAGGGAATATGTGGGAGATTATGCTGTTACATTGTAAATGATTGTCCCACCCACTGGTTTAATAAAAAGTGCTGATTGGCCAAAGGCAGGCAAGAAGTATGGGCAGGGCTACCAGACAAAGAAAACTCTGAGAACAGGAAACACAGAGCAGAACACCAGAGAGAAGCTGGAAGAAGCAGAGGATAACTATGCTGCTCTGAGAAAAGGTACCTAGCCACAAGGCTGAACAAGATAAGAGACATGGGTTAATTTAAGGGTAAAGAGTTAGCAAGCATCTGTGTGTCTCTGGGACTGCAGGACTACCGGTCTGTGGGTCCTAAACCTTGAGGCTAGGCCCGAAAGTCCCAGGCCAGAAACCTCCTACTACAATTGTATGTTCCAGAATTGCAGGAAAATGGAGGCATTCTGTATTGAATGAATTGCCTGCACCTGTACATTCCTGCCTTGTTTCTAGCTGTTTGATTTTCAACCCTGGAGCTGCAGAATGTCTGTCTCTTCAGCAAGAAATCTAAGCTGATCCATTAGTTTACATTTTGAAGATTAAAACATGGAAGCATTGTAAGTGTTTAAACTCGAGTTGGCATTCTAGGTCAAGGTTCATCTCACAGCAAAGTGCTTATATATCTGGAAGATAGCAACAATCACCAATCACTAACATTTACTAAGGTAAGGCTGACTTTCAATCCTAGCATCACCCAGGTCTGTGTTCCTGGGTCAGCTGTTTACCCTATCTGCATCTTAAACTGTCCATGCTTTAGGAAGATTATAATAGCTATAAATTATTTACATCAGGACATGATAAGTAACCAACAAATGACATTTATTTGGCAGCAACTCTACTTACAAAAAAAAAATAACCATAACAACAAAATCTCCCATAACTGTTGATCAACATTTTGATTTGTGGTTTTTACAGTAGTGCAATTTATTGCTGCTTATCTGTCAGGTATCTTATAGACAAAAACAGTTTAAGTTTCTGAAACTTTTAAAATGCATTTTAGCTTTATTTTTTGTTGTTTTGTTACCGTTTGTTTATGACATTTTTTATAAAACATCTTTTTACTGAGGCCACTAGGGATTTAGTGATGACTAGATTCAGGAATCCCACTTGGTCCTCATTATGTTTGGAGCTCCACCATAAGGAAGGATGAGGCAGAGAGTCAAGAAGAGCAGGAAACAATAAATCAGGCTTTTATCAGGCCAACAGCTAGGACACTTAGAGGCAATTTAAAGAGGTACCAACAAACACTGCTGTGGTGAGGCCAAATCGCTTAAAGTTTCTTTTTCATCTCAAGAACTAAGTGCAAGGTCAAAGCCTTGGCTCCTACAAGAGATGAGAATGTGCAAGCTGACCTTGTGTTGAGCCATAGTTGGATGAAGCTTGCATGTCTCTACCCAGACCTTAGAAGTTATGACAATGTGTGTAGACCATGTGAATCCATAGTTGGATGAGGCCTGTGCACCTCTACCCACAGCCTGCTGGCTTCAGAATATTTAACAACAGTGTGAAGTAAAAGAAATACTGTCTCTTCCCTTATTGTCTGAAAAGATTTTTTAAGGTACTCAAAGACAATGTTTCCATTTTTTTTTTTCATAGTTCTCCTTAACAAAAGGCAAAGTATCTGTGAATTGATAATAGCATAGACTCGGCTGTACCTAGAA
The DNA here is from genome assembly GCA_033318265.1 of Phyllotis vaccarum. Lineage (NCBI taxonomy): Eukaryota > Metazoa > Chordata > Mammalia > Rodentia > Cricetidae > Phyllotis > Phyllotis vaccarum. The sequence goes on from JARWLC010000011.1 coordinate 22,722,229, forward strand.
AACTTTTTCTTTGAAAAAGTTGTGCACCATCTGGCTCTTATAATCTTTTTGCTGCAATCTTTTCTCCACAGATGCCTTAGCCTTGAGAGAAGGGGTCTGACAAAGACATCCAGTTTAATGCTGAGTTTTCTGAAATCACTTACTCCCTGTCAAATTGTAAGTCTCTGTGCTAATTAACATCTATGGCAAGAGGAAGCTTCTCTGATGCGGGTTGAGTGATACACTGATCTATAGATATGGAAAGCTACATCAATAAGCTCATAGGAAAAATTTTCCAAACTAAAGAAAGACATCCAGACAGATACGAGTAGCACACAGAACACCAAATAGAGAAGGCCGGAGAAGACCCCACATAGTGTATCATAGTTAAAATAAGAAGTGAACAGAAAAAAGAGAGGGTGTTGGAAGGTACAAGAGAAAAAACATAAGCACCATATAAAGGAAACCCCATCAGAATAACAACTGATTTCTCAATGAGAATTTGAAAGCCTAAAAAGTCTGGAGCAATGTTCTGATAGTTCTCAAAGAACACAGATGCCAGCCTAGATTAATGTACCCCCCAAACTTTCTGCCACAGATGATAGAGAAAGAAAAACTGTCCATATTATAAACAGTAAAAGAAATCATATCTAGCTAAATATCCCTCTGCTATAGTTCCTTGAAAGTCTAGTAGAATTCTGATATGACTCATTCTGGTCATGGCCTGTGTTTTGTAAAGCTTTTTATTACTGCTTTAACATCCCTATTTTTATTGGTCTGTTTAGGTTTTTGGTCTCCATCTGATTTATTTTTGATGTTTTGGATGAATCTAGAAACCTGATAATTTCTTTAAGATTTTCAACATAACAGAGTGCAAGGTTTTAAAATATTTCATTATAACACTGATTTTCTTTGGTGCTTGTTGTAAAGGATCCCTTCTACCTTTTGAATCTGTTAATCTGGACCATCTCTCTCTTTTTTTTTTTTTCAGTAGATGGACTGAGAATTTGTGAGTTCTTTTGTTATCTTCTCTAACAACAGGCATATTGGATTTTTTAATTCTTCATATTATCTTCTGTGTTTCTATTCCATTAATTTTTTGCTCTGATTTTTATTATTTCTTGCCATCTATTAGATTTGGGTTTGTTTTATTCCTGTTTTCCAAATTCTTGAGTTACATCATTAAGTCATTTATTTGTGCTCTTTCTGATTTTTAATGAAGGCACTTAAAGCTATAAATTTCTTTCATGGGAGAGCTTTAATGTGTCAGGGAGTTCTTTAATGTGCCAATGTTTCCTTGGGTTGAGTTTCCGTTTTCATTTAGTCCCAGAACTATTTTGCTTCTGTCTTGCTTTCTTCTCTCACCATTTGTCATTTCATAATAAGTTGTCTAATCTTCATGAGTTTGTGTACTTAGTAGAGATTTGCTTGCTCTTGATTTTAAGGTTTATTGCATTGTGTGTGTGTGTGTGTGTGTGTGTGTGTGTGTGTGTGTGTGTGTGTGTGTGTGTACTCTCCATGATGTGGTTTAGAGCTGTTTCCATGGGCCACTGAGTAGAATGCACATTCTCTGAGATTTCAGTAGAATATGCTATTGATATGTCAGGTTCATTTGATGTATGATATAATTTAATGTTAATGTTTCTCTGTTTATTTTTCCTTAGATGTCAAAAATAGAAAAGTTGGGAGTACAGCGCTGAAATCACTTACTATTAATGTGTGTTGTATTAATTGTGTCTTAGGTTCAGAGGTTTGCATGATACTGATAGCCATCTGGTATTTAATGAATATTTCAAAAATATTCGCTGGAGAAAAGATAACAACATCAACAAATGTGCTGGAAAACAGTATATACACATGTAGAAACATAAAATTAGTACCTACCACCTTGCATAAATATTGACTTTAAATGGATCAAAAACCTCAATGTGAAACATAAAGTCCTTTAACACAGAGAAGACACAGACAGTGTCCTATAGAATATAGGTGTAGAGAAGGATTTTCTAAATAAGACTTGACATACTACAACTAGCAAATGGAAACAATCCTTAAACAAACCCATAAACTAATGAATGAATAATGAAAATGTAGTACATATACACAATGGAATAAAATTGAACTGTATAGAAAAAAATGAAATCATAGAATTTTTAAGTTGAAAAGATGTGATAGAGATCATATTGAGTGAGTGAACCCAGACCCAGAAAGAAAAGCTAAATGTTCTCTTTTATCCATAGTTTCTATCTACAAATCTTAAGATATAAAAATATAACCTGGAAAAATGTCAGCAACCAGGACAGTAAAGGGTGACTACAGTGCTGAAGTGAACATGAAAGAGGAAAATACCAGAAAAGAGGTGACAATAAGATATAAATTTAAAGATGAAAATCTTTAATTAGGGAGTAGGAATGAAAGTCAGTAGAGAAGGAAGGGGTGAGAGGAATAAATAACATGAAGGATATTTGAGAAGTCATAGGAATCATACAAACTTATAGTTACCTAAAATTAATTATAATACATATAAGTGTGTATGTTTATATACGTGTATATATATATATATATATATATATATATATATATAGTTTTATTTATATATATATATGTCAAAAACTCCAGTATCAGGTGTGATAAACCTCTCTTGAATTGTCAGCAGCAGAGTCCAAGAAGCACCCAAAGGAAGACAAGAGCACTGCTATTGCCCCTATATTGCCTCTTGGAAGTTGAAAATAAGCCCCTATTGCTGAAGGCACCATGTTCTTCAGATCTGATGGAATCATGGTAGATCTGACCCAAAAGCTTCTTCCTTCAAAACTACCTTTTATAATACTAGAAGTTGCTATACAAAGCACCAAGGGAGAGAGATAGTTAATAGTTTTACTAAATCATGATGCCTATGAACTACAACAATGCTCGGCTTACAAGATATCTGTAAAGGTGTAATAGTGATACCCATATATTAATGATAATCAACATCTGTTTACTTGAACTTAAGACCCACTTAATAAGAATGTCTATCTGTTAATGCTACAATATTTGTTACATATGTATGTTTCTCTATTCTATATATTACATCTATAGGGGCCCACAGAGACTCCATAGTGCAACCTGATTCTATCTTGACTCAAGGTCAGAGCCAGAGCTTGTTTTGCCCCATAAGACAACCCTCCTGACCCTAAGTTTTCTGTCTTTATCTAATCCTTTCTGCAATTTCTAATCCATAGTCCCCACTCCAGGACTGAACTAAATGTCAGGGTGGTAGCTAACAATTTTATATTTTGGTGTTTATGCTATAATATTTGACTACATTTGTGCATCTGGCTATAATAGTTTGATTACATCCTTGCATCTCTACTCATATTATTGATAACATCTTTTTATCTTTCTATTAATAGTAGAGTATTTATATTATGTCTGTTCACCTCTCTATTCATGCTATAGTTTTATATTACATTTGTGCATCTCTCTTATTATACAATAGTATTGTATTGCATCTGTATATCTCTTCATTTTACTTATTTATAGTATACATGTATTTTTTTTCATTGAACTCCTAAATAACATAAGTAACATGTTTTGTTTGTACATTTTGTAGTATAATTTCTCTCCTTATTTGTGATTTAATTTCTCTATACAGCTTGTCAAACAATGATATATGGCTAATTAATTTTTTCAGTGAACATATTCATGTTTTAATATATAGTATTTTTTAGTTTGGTGATGTGGCTTGAATATGATGTCTCTGATAACCAAATACTTGGCATCAGACATCAAGCACAGAGCTAGATAATTTTGCATTTGTCCTGCTGGCTTTCAGTCTTGATTTGGTACAGTATTTCCTTACTATGTTCCATTCCTCCATTTTAGAGTAGTAATATATATTTGCTGTCATGAATTGTTATAAGTATATAATTCACTTTTTTGCTGTATAAGGATTATAATAAGTGGATTGCCTAAATTCTCAAGTGTGGAAGATTATGTTGTTACATTGTAAATAATTGTCCCACACACTGGTTTAATAAAAAGTGCTACTAATTGGCCAAAGGCAGGCAGGAAGTGTGGGCGGGGCTACCAGACTAAGAAAACTCTGAGAACATAAAGCACAGAGCAGAATGCTGGAGAGAAGTGGGAACAAGTAGAGGACAACCATGCTGCTCTAAGAAAAGGTACCGAGCCACATGGCTGAACAGTTTAAGAATTATGGGTTAGATGAAGGGTAGAGAACTAGCAAGTGATATGCCTGAGCCTTAGGCTGATCAGCCTAAAACTATTGTAAGCTTCTGTGTGTCTCTGCCTGTCTGTGGGTCTGCGGGTCTGCGGGTCTGCAGGCCCAAACCTTGAGGCTAGAGGACCAAAAGTCAGGGCCAGAAACCTCATACTACACTCAAGAGTATCTTTGGTCTCTGTATTTTAAACAGGGTTATGATTGTGAATGACTGTGGGGAGTTTTAAAGTTAGACTAAATACATTTTTGTATTATGAAATGGCCCCAAGACAATGGAGGCTAGAAATTAGAATGTTGTGTTTTTAATGAGATAATGTCTCAGGAGTCTCAGGCATTTGAATGCTTCTGTAGGAGTATGTTCTGGTGTATTTTAAATATTTGTTCCTCTATTGGTTTAATAAGATGCTGATTGGCTAGAAGGCAGACAGGAAGTATAGGTGGGGCTAACAGACTAAGAAAACTCTGGGAAGAGTCAGAGAACGAGAGATGTCAGAAGACACAGAGGAAAGAAGTCAAAATGCTGCTCTGAGAAAAGGTAACAAGCCAACAAGCCACATGGCTAAACAGATTAATGGAAATTGGTTGAATTAAGATGAAAGAGCTAGCTAGCAATATACCTGAGGCAGATGAGCATAAAATTAATATAAGAAGTTGTGTGATTATTTGGGGTTAAGCAGCAGTGGAGCTGAGAGCGAATCCAAACCTCATGGCTAGGCCTGAAAGTCCAGGTCAGAAACTTCATATTACAGAATGCTTTGAATGTGTCTGAATACTCTACATTATGAGCTGACTCCAAGACTATGAGGGCCATGAAGTAGAATATTGTGGTTTGAATGAGACAATGCCCCCAGGAGTCTCAGCAATCTGAAAACTTAGTCCCCACTGGTGACCCTGTTTGGAGAAGTTTAGGACATATGGTCTTATTGGAGGAAGTATATCCCTGGAGGTAGGCAATGAGAGTTTAAAGATTCACACCATTCCCAATTTGCTCTCCTTGCTTCTTGTTTTAACTTCAAGATGTGACTTATAAGCATCATGCTTGATGTTAGCTTCTAAACTTCCCAGCCATAATAGACTTTAACCTTTTTGAAACCATAAACACAGAAACCTGTCCTTCTATAAGTTGTCTTGGTCATAATGTCTTACCACAGCAATAGAAGAGTAACTGATATACTTGGCATGTCTATTTCTAAGACAAAGTCTCATCAGCCCAGGTTGCCTGGAACTCACAACCATCCTGCCTCATCCCCCTAAATACTAATATCATTCTCTCTCCTACCAATGATCCCTTCTCTCCAGTGTGTTTCCATTATTCATACTACTTCTGTGTAAATTATCCATTCCTTTCTTACATGTCTTTAGTTCCCTAGGGCACATATAGTGAGGTAGAACTGTTGAGTCACAGACAATTTTTATTCTGTAATATTTGGCCAACAGCTCTCTAAAGGATCCCATGCCCACCACCACTTCTACCATACCTTATGTTACAACCAGAGTTAAAACTCTGGCAGTCTAATAGAGAAGGAGTGATACTTAATGCCTATGTAAGCTGTATTTCCCACAGAAAGAGAAATCAGCATAGTGTCACACTGGTCACAAGACGTCAGATGTCATTTTGTTTCTTCTTCATTGTATATTATGGGATTATCCAAACTGTTGAATAATCAAAGCCAAATACACCTTTTCCAATCTACTTGTAGACAATAGCTTGTTTTTTTTTTTTCAATATATCTTACTTTTCATATAGAAAAGAAATTTAAGTTGTATTGTATTGTGGGGGAATGTAGGAGTGTGGATGGTTATGGGTATGCGTGCATGGTATGTCTGTGGTATGTGTATGAGTGTGTTTGTGTATGTGTGTGTGTACATATATACAAAGGTCAGAGAAGGACATTGGATGTCTTTCTCTGTTACTCTCCATCTACTGCCTTGAGACAGAATCTTAAGCCCACTGTTTCAAATAGGTTGAGTTGGCTAGTGATCTTCCAGAATCTGTTTACAGTTCATAACTGTATAATTATAGGATCATTTGTATGCACCTTGTTTTTACATATGTACCAAAGATTTAATCTATGGTCCTCATGCTTGAGCAGCAATCACTCACCCCATGAACATTTCCCCAGGTCCACATTTTTACTTTTAATGTATTATTCTTGTGCTTAAGATTCTAGCTTTCATGTTGCTTTGATAAATAATAGCCCCTAGTTCATAAGCTTGTTTGAGAAATTAAATGAACATATTGTGGTCAATTAGAACAGTATGAAGTACTAGTTAAGTGCTGTTTTATTATTAAACACATACAACTAAATTAAAATTATGGGGAGAAAAACTATTGGCATGGAAGGAACAGATATTGTAATGAAAATTTTAGAAATAAAATTTTGATTGGGAATTATACTCATACAGGAAATGATCTTTAGATAAATCTAAATAAACCTAAACTAAGACAGTGAGGCTCTACCAGTCCAGGCTAACATCTCGAGTTCAGTTACTAGAAACAGACTTTGTGACATTTCTAGAGCTCACAGAGAAACAGTTGGAATTTGTTGGTCAGTATTCCTACCATAAACAGAACCAGGGGTTTAATATTTCCTGTATTCAGGCATTATTTCCTCTTGGAAACTTTTTTCTCCATATTACAATGAAGAATGATTAAAGTTATCTTCTTTCCCTTTAGCACTAGTTAGCTCTCTTCATCAACTGCATGTTGATTTTCAGGCTACACAAAAGATAGAGTAGGTCTATAACCAGGGAACCCAGTAAAAGCCTTCCTTATCAGTGTCATGCAACTTTCTCTTAAACACACTGAAACAAGAATTTGAGTAGCCAACATGTCTTAAGATTAACACTAATTGTCAGTATATCAACAATTCTCATTCTGATAATCTGACTCCAGAAGTTTGATAGAGACAATGTCTTGGCTCTATGATTTAAAGGTTGCATACTCATGCTGGAAAATAAGCCTGTTTAATTGAGATACCCTTATGAAGAGCTACTTTTAAAGCACTATAACGTTACTAAAGAAAAGTTATTTAATTAAGAGGAAATAAAAGCAGCTATAACTTTTTATGTGAAAATAATTTTGGTCCATGCATATTCTTTAGCGTTTCAATGAACCTATATTTTTAAAATTAAAAATAGTTTATAATATTTTGTGGGTCATTTTAAATTTAGCAATCCTATGTAAAGGTAAAAAAAAAATACCTATCATATCAAGAAGTGCTTCAAGCATATCCACTGGAGTGAATATAAGAAAAGATAAATAACACTAAAGAACTTTCAAAAACAGTTCATGGAAACATACCACTATAATCTTCCTAAGAAACATACACATTTTTTAAAAAACTTAAAATGAAGCTACTCTCTAAGAGAAACAATGCCTCTCCAGCCACATGGCAAGACAGATTAATGTAAATGGGTTACGATGTAGGAGCTAGCTAGCAGTATGCTTGAGGCATAGGCCAAGCATCATGAAATTAATGTAAGACCTTGTGTGATTATTTGAGACCAAACATCTGTGGGCAGTCTATTTGGGACAGCTGGTTCGAATCCTGGGGCTAGTCTGGATCAGAAACTTCTTATAACAAATGGTGCTCTAATGTGGGTCATGTATAACCACATGAAGACTGAGAAAGCTTAAAAGAGATTTTAGAGCACAGAAACAGAGCCAAAGGCAGCTTCTGAGTCGTGTCTCTCAAATGGGGCATGCTACAGAGACCGGGGCATGCTAGCTTGAGCTACAAAATGTTGAGCTTTCAGGGTGCAGCTTAAGCTGCAACAAGGCTGGTTCTTGAAGTCTCACATAACACTTGACACAAGCACAAGCTGCTTTTGACAGATTTAAGTTACTGCTCTTATAGGTAGAAAGGGAACAGTGTCAAAGCAGTCTTCTTAGTAGCAGCATTTTCTTTGGTGAGCTCTGTTTGTTGGAGGCAAACACAGCTTTAGCAGTAAAAAATGTATGGTTGTTTTAAGATGCCCTGTTGCTAAATACTTAAATGGAGTTCATGAGCAATGGGAAGCAGTGTTCTACTTGATGGCAATTCAGACCCTAAAATTCCCTACATTTCGGATGGGAAACATGGTTCATGGAGCTAAATTTTCTATGAAGCTAAACTTGGAGCTGGGTGGAACATCCAGCCACCCTAGCCAAGCCTTTAACCCTAGCCACACCTTGGCAGATTAAAGGTGTGGTCAGAATCAGAAAAAGAAAAGAGATATACAATAAAGATAGATTTTTTAAAAAAAACCTCTAAATGGATTACAGTGAGTTTAAAAATATATGTAATCTCGAGAAAGAAAATAAAAGAGGAAAATATAGAGAAGGACCTTAAAATAGAGGAAAACAAAGAATAAGCCATGTAAAGAAGAAAATTATAAAGTGTCTGGATACTATATATTATTGTGCTATCTTTAAGTTTTTTGACTGCAAAGAAAGTAGTAAGGGCTGCTAAAGACACTTGATTATAAATGCCACTGGATTAATCTAACCTCCATATTTTGTAAATGATTTGACTTTAAAATTGAAATCAAAGGATATGCTACTTTGGAGAAGAGGTTTTCTTTTTATTTCCACAGAAAATTAGAGGCTGTAAATTTATTTTGGATTAAAGAAAATAAGGTTTGACCAAGAAAGCCCCCTGAAAAATCTCTGGTGGGAAGAGATGGCCACATCAGCTTGCAGGCTGTAAATTAAGATGATCCAGCCTCAGGGCCCCCATAAGACTGCCAGCACCATCAATCAGCAGAAAAATATTTATGGAAAGCTGTGTCCAAACTCCCAAAATATTATTTATCAATGTTTGTTTGCATTATAAATGGTTAATGGTTATTGTGGGATGTCTTTCTGTATGCTGTGAATATCATTGGTTAATAAAAGTTCTGTTTTGGCCTATGGCAAATCACTTTAAAAGTAGGTGGGAAATCCAAGCATAAATAAAGAGGAAGAAGGTAGTTAAGAGAGATCCAGATGCCCAAGAATCAACATGTAAAAGAAACAAGGTAAGCCATGGGCCATATGACAATATAGATTAATGAAAATGGGTTAAGATGCAAGAGCTAGCTAGCAGTATGCCTGAGCCATAGGCCAAAACAAGCAGAATAAAGTTAATATAAGATTTTGTGTGATTATTTAGGACCAAACAGCTGTGGGCAATCTATTTGGAACAGATGGTTCAGATCTTGGGACTAGTCTAGGCCAGAAACTATTTACTACAACTGTATGAAGAATTGTTTCAAACATACTGGAGTGAATATAAGAAAGGATAAATAACACTAAAGACCTTTCAAACTGTTTCAAGTAAATCTACTACTGTAATCTTCCTAATAAACATACAAATTTTTAATGTTAAAATGAAGCTACTCTCTAAGAGAAATACTGCCTCACCTAGACACCAGTGACAAGTAAAAAGCCCAATCAGGAATGGTTTCTTTTTTGGAATGTTGATCAGTGAGTTCCATAAAGACTCAATCAGTACAAGTTATTGCCAGTGATCTTGGTTGCCTTCTATAACAGTAAGGCCCTATTGCTAAACACACCACATATTTGAATTGTACAACACTAGGAAATTGAGCAGGGAGTAAAAAGAAGTTTAATCCCTACTGATTAGCTTGTGTAGTGATAGAAAGTGATATCCAATATTTTAGAGGAAAAAAGTAATCATCAACTATACTCAGCAGTGAATCCAATAAGATAAAATAATAATTGGCCTATGAAGATATGCCTACAGATATAATACAGACATCAATGTCATCAAAGTAACCAACCACTTTCTGATTGCACTGAAGTTCAGCCTCACAAGATGAAACAAGTGTCTCACACTATTGTCAGGCCAGAAAACTACGGTTACACAGATCATATGCCTTAAGGAAGAATTTACTACTAATATTTTGCTAAATAGACATATTATTAAACTGACTCCTAAAGATTTATTATCATAGCCATAGACAAGTATATTTCACAACCCCCATCACAAAAGCATTCATGTGCACAATGGTGACTAACACAGGGACTCACAATTATTCATTGAAAAAAAATTGCAAATTACTCAGCTCTAAATAGAATGCATACTATACTCCCCTGCATTAAGGCTCAGGGGATTATTGTAGAAGAGGTTGCAGAAAAATAAGAGCCAGAAGCAATGGGTGACTAATATTTTCTTTCTGATGTAGCCAAGCAGCTATACATATGAACTCACAGCAGTTGTGGCATCATGCACAAGACCAAACCTCAGTTTAGAGAGCTGAAGATAGTATATCTCTTTGTTTTAAATATACTAAGAAACTACAGGACCACAAAATATTATGTTAATGACATAAAAACAGACATGGACCAGTGGACAGGAAAAAACCCAGAAACAAATTCACAGTTCTGTAGTAAACTTGCTTTAAACAAGAGTGCTTTGAACACAGACGGAGAGGAGTTCCTACAATAAATGTTGGTGACACTATTTATCCATAAACAAAAGGAAAAATGAGTTAAATAATACTATGTAAACTCATCATGTATTCAGAGTAAAACCTATGCAAAGAGACTATATAAATACTATAAGATAAAGACAATTTTAATCAACAGTGCTCTGAGAATTAGTAGTTTAAATGTAATTTCAAAAAAAAAAGGCAGCAAAAACCAAGAAATGAGGTAACACTCAATTATAGTTTCTGCTACTCAACAGAGTGGATACACAACCCACAAAACAGGTTAAAATGCATATAAACTGTAAATCAAAAATATTCCAAAGGTTTAAAGAATGACACTACTCAATATCAAAACACAGACCAACTGAAAATCTGACTAAAGCATTTTAGATATATAAATTAATATACATGATGACATTAGGTTGACTATGTATGTGACATCTAATTATGAAAAAGGAAAGTATTGCCCAAGGTAAAAAGCTTCAGTTATACAAATCTAACCTGTTGCTCAATCAACAATATAACTATAATTAAAAGTTTCATATTATTAAAAATTTCAAAAGTGGCTACTTTTATATTATCTCTACAGAGAGGAGAAATTATGTGAGGTGTAAATGTATTTTAGTTTGATATGTTTTGTGTGTGTCTGAATGTTTGTGTGTATATGTGTGTATGTGTGTGCATTCCATTATCTACAATGGAATATATATATTCTGTTGTACTTACGGTACAATTCCATTAAGTTGTACAATAAGTATATGCATTTGGGTCCATTATACTTCAGTTTTTAATACTAGCCATAATTCTTTAAGTAGACTAGCTAAGTTTTGTTCCTTCTCTGTACTGGTCCCATGACGTAACACTCAGTCCACTCCCAATGAAAAGAATGCAGTAACAGCCTTAACTCTTTGGAAGTTTCTGGAAGGCTAAATGAGGTATAACTGCCTATCACACCGTGGTGTCAAGAATTAGATATTGTTGCTGCCACCATTAAACTTCTTAACCTCAGGCCTTCTTGTCTTTACAGATCTAGTTGAAATATCAGTAATTAAGCTACAGGTACCTGAGTGCATATCCACAAAGCCTCAGCTATAATCTAAACTCAACTATAATATATAATATAAACTCAAAGTCAGAGTAATTGCTGTAGGACATACACTATGGCCCCCTTTTAATTTTCCTTGATCAAGTCCCTGTTTTTAAAATATCTGTGCTGAATTAAATTTGAATTTATTACATAAATGAAAAGTTCAAATAAAATAAAATATGTGAAAATTCAATACTTTACAAAATTAGCCTGTTTTCTTTTCTGTGAGAAACAACACTGTAAGTGTGAGACAACTGCACCTCTGTACTTCCTGTCTCCTGCTGATTCTGAAGAAGCCCAGGGCCACATCTTTCCCCACAATAGCCCTTTACACTTTAAAACAACAGCCAAAACTTCCTACCAAATCTTTTCCATGAGATAAACATCCTTTTACTAATTGTTGTACATGGCATTTACAAAAATTTAAATAATCTATGCTTGATTTACCAGTCAACAAAAAATATTTTATTTATAAAGAAATAAGGTAAAATGAAATCTTCACTAGGAAGTACATTCAACCTAGCTTGTACTTTAAAAAGTGAAAATTCATTATTTCATTCATCATAACTTTGAGACCTTGCCTCAAACAAACACTAGAAATTCTTGAAAACCATCAGTTAATAACTAACAAGAAGTTGATTTGTCAATGTTGTTATAGTGAATGACTGTTGATATACAAATCAAATGTTTTTAATAACCATAAATTTTACCTAGCCCAATTTTCAACCCACCATTCAGAAGACAGAAGCAAGTATATCTGAGTTTGGGTCCAGCCTGATCTACATTATGAGCTTCAGACAAACCAAACCTCCATAGTGAGACCCTGTCTCAAAAATAAGCAAATAAGTAAAGACCACAAATGGAAAAAACTAATAAAAATTCTTAATACACTCTGAAGCAGTGTTACAATAGGTTAGTCTGTGACTAATTTACAGTAAGCACATAGCCATATATAACATATCAAATGCTCACAAAACAATTTTAAGCAAATTTAAGAACATAATTCACATATATAAAATATATATGTATATATTAACAGACTTCTAAAAAGTTTGAAGATGCAGTGTTTATAAGATTTTTCATCCTCAATGTTTTTGAAACCCTTGATAGAATTTGTGATGGACAACAGTGAGACAGAGAGATGATTAAAGCTGTCTTGTGGTTTAACAGAATGTATGGGGAACCCTACTGACTGCTAGCACTATAAGGCAGGAAGCTAGTCTGACTGTTCCATGTTGCAGTGTTATGCCAGGGCAGCCTAACATCTGAGAGCTGACACTTTTATGGGGCAGGCTATGTGCCAGGCACTGTTTTCAGTGTTTTACATAGATATCACATTTAATCCTCACAATCACCTTATGGAATAAATCCTACTAGCATCCCATCATATAAACAAGTAGCCTGAAACTCAGGGAGATTTGTGTGATTTGCTAAGGTCATGCATACATAACCAGGATAAGCAACCAGACAGTGCAAGCTCTAAAACCCACCTTCTTCCCTCTACTACAGGTACCCGTACCACAAGACAAAGCCAGAAGCCAACAACAACAACGGCAGCAAGGGAATTGTTTGTATGGACCCTTGGTGGAACCTGGAAAGGATAGTGATTAGAGCACCTTTCTGCTCTGATGCTTTATAATCACAGTAGCAGACTGCTACAGACTCATTATTTTTGGCCTTTTATAAAGAAAAGGACCTTGTTATGGATGCTTGAAAAAGTTATCCTAAGATTAAAAAACAATACTCAACAGAGTAGGAGCTTAATTCATATTTGTTGAGTAAATTTTATTAAGTACCCTTTTCATGTTTACAGAAGTAAGTAGTAAAAATTAGTAACCAATATTGCTTCCTTAAAGGCAGCTAATATTAATCCAAAATAAGAGGAACTCCACAAGTAAAGTGTCTGGATTTCATCAGAGCTATTGACAAGGCCATCCAAGATAGCTCTCTGGGTCAGATAAACATGTGCCCCCAGGTGGTTCACACATGCCCAGAGAATTGTTCCCTTCATTGGTAGTAAAGCTGGTTTCTACTAGAAAACTAAAATGGAGACTTGCTGATATCATTTTGGTGAACGTTGTAAGAAACACAAGCAGATAGAAAAAGCCATCTTGTTAAAAAGAGCTGACGTCATTTTAAGTGGAATAATAAAAAGTATATTTAAGGCCTCAAATAATGAGTGCAAGAGAAAAAACAAGAATCAGCTTAAGAAGAAAATAGAAATGTTTTGTGGTTAAGATTTATGAGTCAACATGAGACACAGCATGAGTGACACTAAGGAAACGATCATACTGAGAGCAAATGAATGCCCACCACACTGCTGCGACCTTGCCAGACCCCACCAACCAGTACAACACAGTAGTGCTTATTGTATGGAGGCCACTTTACAGTGTCCCTTTAATTCTCTCCACATGTTTAGAGCTCAGAATTATTACTATTATGCCCAATTTACAGAGAGAATAAAATCTAAAACACCTATAACTTAACTACTATAATGTCTTCATCAGACAGAACAACTGTTGAAATCTCAAGTTTCAGCTTACCTTAACTTCAATTCTATTTCTCCTCTCTTGCCTGGAGACATAGACAGATGAAGAGGCTGGAGATGCCTCATTCAGTGTCCTCAGGTCAACATGCATTTCACTAAAAGTATAGAAAGCACCCTCCTATCATTTCAGATCTCTCTGCTTCTTTGCCTTTAGCTTGGATTACACTTTTAGAGGCAACCCTCGGCCTCTGGGAGGTGGGCCGATGGATTAAATGTTGCAGGTCCCCATCCTCTGAGGCCATGAACCTGAAGCATGTTTCACACCATTCTCAGTGTCAGCAACATAGCTGAGCTACCCTACTACAGTGGCAACCTTCCCACCAAAATAAGAGAATATCCTGCCTCGACTCCCCACTCATTCCTGTTCTCTGGAATCAACCCCTGACAAATAGTTGTACCCATGACCATCGAATGCTTTAGATTTTAGGCAAGATCAAATTAAGATAATACCTTCTGCTGCTTCTAAATTATTGTGACATTTAACTAAGTATGGGTAACTAAGTAACTACTTAAATTATGTTAAGAATTTAAGTATTTTACATTCTTCAGCATGTCACAAGTAACTCTGGCATTGGTTAAAGATTCTTTATTTTAATGAGTCAAACTGGAGCTTGGGGGATGGGGAGAAGCCAGTATGATTCTCTCTAGGCCACCCACCAAACTTTCCAGTAACTGGAAAATAGTGAATATCTAAAGGCAAATTAATAGGAGAGAAATGTGAGATGTGGATTCTGAGTTTAGTCACTGCAGCTCAAATAAAACTTGGACCCTGACCACCCCAAAAGCTACCCTTGGATTCCTAAGCACCAAATTATAAAACTGTCTCATACTCAAGAATATTGAGGCTATGTTCCTGAAGTCATTTATTTCTGGATATGTCCAGAGGAGGCCACTCATACTTTGAAACAAATCAAACTGGACAGCAAACTTGGAAGCTATCTTTTGCTCTTGGCTAAGCGGCTACATATGTCTGATTCTTGTTATTGCATTTGTAGCTCACAGTGCCCCTGGGCTACCTTCAGGAGCACTTCAAGAGTGGACAAATGGCTGTTGACACGTCAGTAAGGCTGGTGAGTGTCTATCTTGTAGAAGGAGCAATTGAAGCACGAAGGCTACTTGAAAGAATAATGTTGTTTTATTTTCCATTTGGTTGTGGTAAAAAAAAAATAGTTTTAATCAAATGTCACATTCAACTGCTGCTGTTGTATGGCTAAAGCAATATATTTAGTAAGCATAAGGTATCCACTAGCACAAAATTATTCACAGTTCTCAAATGTATAGCTTTTGCTTGTGAGTATTGTCTTCAATGTTTCATATGGTTGCTGTTAAATGGGGTATGTAAGTTTTATTGAATAATACTGTAAACAACCACAAGAAGCATGCACACACAAATTATTAGTAGATTCTGCTACTTAATGGCAGAAGTCATCGGTGGACTGTGTTCCATCAAAATATTCCCTTAGCCAAATAAAAGGTTTTTATAGCACACAAATAAAAGATGAGTTCCTTTGCCTTTTACCAAGTTTGGATTTCCCTTTCCAAAACATACATACATGTGTCTATACATACATATATACATGTATATATCAGTATTAACCTAGTTGAGAAAGCTAAAACTGAAAACAAAATTTTGGTATTATAAAATTTGAGATATTTTTATAGTAACAGAGAAGTTAGTAGTTATTTTAAGTGAAGTCAAGCATCAATTACTAACAATGGGAATCTCCATAAATAGTATTAATTTCTGACCTTTAGCCTTTATTTTCTTTGCTCTTTATTTCTTTGTTTTTTTGATCCTTCCTAACCATAAGTTTAAAACAGCACTCCTGGTGTACTCCCTGGGTAGAGCGGGGTCCAGATGCTTTCTGTTTGTCTTGGTTGCTGCTTTTGTTGATTTATTTCTACTATGATGTTGTTTGTTACTGTTTAAAATGATATAGCCTCAGCATGTAAAGGTGGTGGATGATCTGAATTCAATTCCCAGGACCAACAACAATAAAAAGAAAGAACCATCTCCCTTCATCTCCTCTGACTCCTCAGGTGAACCATGGCACATGTGAGGTCCTGCCCCTCAAATATATGAAATGGGGAAGTTAACGGGTTATTTTAATACAAGTGGATGCAGTCTCATGCTTTTTGCTAATTTATCAACCTAAAGACTACTAACATATTCATTTTTAAAATTCAGAAAACAGAAGTATAAGGACATAAAAACAAACACTATGCATTGCGCTATCCAGAAAGAGCACAGTTAAAACTGAGCATCTTTCTTTTGTGTGTTACTTTCTATCGTTATCACCTACAGTCTTTCTGGTACCCATGGTAAGCTCGCTTCAGAACCTCCTGTGCATTTTAAATTCTTTGGCAATTACTTGTTATGTGCATGCAATGTTGTGGCAGCATATTAGAGATAATCATGACAAAAGGACCATATTTAATGCAGATAAGAAAAATTTCTAATGTTTCTGATTGAGTTTCCTGATCAAACATAGAGATATGTAGGGCCAATTATAGCCTGTAAGTTTGCCTTTAAAAATTAATATTACATAGTAACATTTCCCACACAGTTATAAATTCTTAACAAACCTTATTTTCAGTGAGAGTATAAATATCATAGCACATTGTTTGTTTCCAGCATTGGGATGAACTTTTATATTTTTTGTAGCATATGTTTCCCTTTGTTATTATAAATTTCTTTACTTTTATTTTTTTAAGTATGATATCAAGGGTAGAAAATCTGAAATAGAGTGATCAGGTCATTAAGAATGGCACCTTAGACTCTATGAACACTTTGCCTGTAGTCAGAAGTTTCTGGCCCATCTGGCCTGTAGTCCAGACCTGCAGCCACATCATTTGCCCAATTAATTTCTCCATATAAGAATGAATCAATATGTTTCATATGCATTCAGTCATATAAATTATTATTTAATTGGTAAATACTTGGGTGCTTTTTTAAATAGTTATTTCAGGCATTGTAGTGTCTATGCTTTATCTCTAGTTGAGACTGATATCTTGTCAACATGAGTTGACATTAGGATACATGCTTTTGTGAGTGTTTCTTCAGTTAATCTCTAGAGTTTCTATTGAGATTTTGCAGATATGTCACTTTATCTGAAATCAGTTACACTGTCTGTAATTCTTATCCAAACTACCTCTGTAGGCTAAAACTTCATTTGGGTAAAATAATTAATACATAGTACTAATGGGATTGTAGTTTCGGTAATTTAGAAAAAAATAGGTTCCTCTTAAAACTAAGTTATTTATTTTAATTGAAAAACGACCATAGTGAGATATTTGGACTATCTTAATGGTAACACCCCTTGCTCTCTGACTTGCTGGGGCCACTGATGATCAAAGTCCCTTCTTTAAACTTTTTCTTCTGTACATTGATTTTAGATTTAACAACATGCTAAGAAGTGTTTCAATACTAAGTTTGAAATCTTAGTATGTTTTTAGTCTAACAAATATATCCACTTTAATAACAACCTGCATTTTTTAAGTGTTCACTGGAAGCTACTTTATCCTCTCCACTCTGTTCTGCTGTAGATAATGGCATGTTAAGTCATTAAATAACAATGACATTTCTAACAATTTCTCTCTGATGGTTCTGGGTTTTTTTATATTTTAGAATATGCTGCTATATGTTAATCTGTTTGAAAACAGCTTGAAACTATCTCGTGCACTTACTTTCCAAACTAATTTATCTAAGGCCACCAAAAAGCCAATCCCAGAGCCACAAAGATCCAGGCCAGCGTTTTTACTTGCCTTTTTTTGTTTCCATTCATTAAATTGAACAGAGTACTGAGACTTAAATAAACTCAGACATTCCAATGTCTGGATTTTTCTAAAGTTAGCAAATGAGAAAAGAAAAACAATTCACAAAGAGGGAGGAAGATCATTAAGAAGGGAAAAATTCAAATTTATAAATTGTGATATTAAAGTTTTATATCTATTTTGATATTTGTAAGACAGAGTTAGAGAGAGGGAAGGAAGAAAGGGAGAAAATGAGTAAGAAAATGAGTGAGGGATGGGGGGGAGGAGGCAGAGAGGAAAAGGAAGAGAAGGAAGGAAAGAGGGGGAAGCAGGAACAAAATGAGAAAAGTGCAGCCATTCTGTGAGTGCTCTGGAAAAGAATCAAGAGATTCCAGTTTGGGCCTCACCAGTGACCTGTGATTAGTAAGAAAGACAGGAACCTAGAACTGAGGTAGCTCCTGGCTGTAGGAGCAGAAGCAACTTGACAAGGCTATGTCAAGGTGACAGAGCCAGAAGCCCTGATCACTAGTGAATGTTCTGGAACAACTGACACAAAGCTGGGCTTTGCTGAGATGGCAGCTGTCAACACAGAAAGAGAGCAACACCAGCTCATGCAAGAATAGAGATTAAAAGGAGCCCATACGCCAAAGCCAAAACTAAAAGAGTAAACTCCAAGAGGCCAGGATTCAGGCCTAGTAAAGGCAGGCAGGGAACCTAGCAGGACAAGAATGAGCTGGGCAGTTGGAGAAGTAAGCCTGAATGTCAGGAAACTAAGTCAGTCTCCAGCTTCTCCATTCAGTACAAAAGTCAAGAATGAAACAAGTGTCCAGAAAAGTCCAGAGGCCTTTATCACCTACAAGCTTTTAAAGCTGACTATGGCATCTCTCACCAGATTTCTAGAGATCTCTTGCCCATTGTGATACAATTAAATTTAAGTTTTTACACTTAGGAAATGCTTAGATTTGATGTTGTTCCAAGTTCTATCTAGTTCACAAAGTGTTTTTGAAGCTAATATTCTATAAATTGAAATTATACACTAAGTTCCAATGGAAAAATGAGAGCATTAAATATTTTATCTAGGGAAGCAAAATTTATTGGACTCCTGCCTGTTACCATCATCTCCTCCCTACCTACTACACACACATATAAATATCCCATAACCACCACCCAGTTATTTCTTCTAAAAGGCAGTGGGGAATGGTTTATAGCTGTCCTGGAAAACAATGGAGAGGGCTGGAGAGAGTGACTGATATCTCCTTCCCTCCTGACTCAGACACATCATTTGATTCTCAGACACAAAGACCTCTCTTGCAGGGTGAAAAGTGCCCTGGTCACAAGAGTTTCTCTGGAGTGGCAGGGGCCCACTGCTTTCTGTAAGCCAAAGGGATGATTCCAAGAGCTGGTTTTCTTTATTTTGCCCTCCAGGCTGGTTTTATAATAATAACACAGCCTTAAATCTCTCTCCAAATAACCAACATTTAGAAAATGTATTACATCAAATATAGACATTTTACAAGGGACCATCTATTAGTTGATGATGGCGGAGCTGCCAAGGAATGCATAAGAAAACAAATGTGACCCTCACCAAACATCAGCTCCATTTATCCAAATTAGCCCTGCTGCAGTGCATGCAGGATAAACTGACAGCGCCATGATTCAGCGCAGTAGGAGAGCTTGGGGGGAGTTACAATAAGCTAAATGTGTAGGTTGAGGATGTATATAAATCACACAAAGTGCATCCTCATGAGATGCTAATGGAAGTCAGAAAAGAGGCTGGGAGAGATGTTAAAATGTGAGTGTATGGAATATTAGACCAAAACTATTTCAGAGGGAGAAAAACAATACGTTTCTCTATGGATATTAAAAGCATGTAGACATAGGAGAGTTGATGGCTGCCATGTTTCAGAAGCAGTTGAATTCACTAAAGTTAGGAGGCAGCCCCTGCCTCCCCACCCTGTGTATGCTTCAGAAGCACAAAGTCATGGGCTTTTGACTGCTCACAGCTTTGTCATGACATTCTTCTCCTCCCAGCATGGGCAGCTGGTGTTTGGTGATTTCTCTACTATCTCTATATCAAATCCCAGTCTGATAGAAAGGCCTTTCCACACTAAGAAATCAGGGCTCTTTAACCTTCTTGAAACAATATGGAACTTTAGAAGAAAACCAACTATAGGTTTAGAATGTCAGAGCCTCTGAGATCAGCAAACTACTTATAAGGAAGAACTATATTAATAGAGACATTAAAATAGGTTCCTTCTAGGCCTTCAAAATGATAAAAGTTTGCCTTGCTCTTTTAGCAAACCAGGTAATCAGTGAAGCCCCCATGCAAATAAATGAAACCCAGCTAGGTGACTGATGCATAATACTCATTGTTCAACTGTGAAACAGTTCAAATGGAAAAAAGTAGGAAAAGGTCAAGGGAAGGACAGCACAAGAGATGAATTGGAGGAGAAAGGATTAAAAAAAAGAACTTATCAAAGTAATACAGGGCAATTCAAAGAGAGTTTAAAGCTGACACTGCCCTATCTAATCTTTGGCTATGGCCCTGTTTGACTCTTTTGAAAGAGGGATGCCTACTTGGAATTTGAATATGTTGTTAGTATATTATTTATTGTTTAAATTAACAGAAGTGTAGTTATGACAAACATGGACAATGAAAGCTTGTGAGGTTTCAGAGGGAGAAAGACTATTAATACTGTTCATGGGCATATATACTGTGGCAGTAAAACCTTTGCTTTACTAGAAAACCAATGCTATTTAACTGGGTTTGAAAAATCAGATATAATTAATAAAATAACAACATATTTGAGGGATAATCTTCTAGGAAGTATTTCCTCAAGATCAGGACATGAAATCTGTGGTCCAAGGGACACCAAGGCTGAATCTCAAGAAGGCAGCTGAACTTGAAATGTTCCCATGGAACTGGTTTAGGTGTCATGAAACCCTGAGGATTGAAGGAACAGTGGAGAGAGCTGACACTTGGCATCATGTGGCAGGGTTGGAATTCTGGTGGAAAGGTCAAAAGGTCATTGGTGAAGGTGCAGCATCAGTATCAATGGAAAATCTATAATATTGGAAATGCCAAGACCACAAGATGCCTACCAATGACAGTAACAGGTATGAAGTGGAGCTGGCCTTAGCCTATGAGATAAGCGGATGTGCTGTAGATGTCACAGCAGATGTCAGGGGAGTTGCTTATAAGCCCTTTCAAGCCTAGATGACTGTTAGTGAGATGCACTGAGCGATAGGATTTGAGCTATACTGACAGACTTGGTTTTTGCTTAAGTGTGACTGTTCCTATCCCTTGTTTCTTCCTCCTTAGAGTCAGAGAATGTTTTAATTCTTGATTTTACAGGAGCACAAAGAGACTTTGGATCATTTAAAGAGACTGGTTTGAACTTTCAAGCTATCTCAATTTTTAAAAACAGTGAGACACCAAGGTTTCCTCTATAGACTGACTTTTGAGCATGTCTGGGGGCATTTTCTTGGTTGCTAGTTGATGTAGGAGAACCCAGTCCACTGTAGACAGGTGGGCCTGGGCTGTTCAATAAAGGTAACTAACTGAATGTGAACCTGGGAGCAAGCCAGTAAGCTGCATTTGCCTTGGTCTCTGCTTCAGTTCCTACTGAGGTCTGGGTTTCTACATGAGTGACTGTCCACTTCCCTTAATGATGATATAATCAGGAAGCCAAATTAACCCTCTCTTCTCCAAGTTGCTTTTGGTCAGAATTTTCTATCACAATAATAGAAAAGCAAACTAGAAGAGACTCTTAACACAGCACAGCAACTAAGGGACACACTGAGGTATTTCATTCCTAAGCAAAGATAGCTTCAAATGTAAGGGGCAACAAGAAGAAGTGCTCACGCCTCCAAATTCACTAAGGAACAAGTGTCTCTTGAAAGGGAATGGCCAGGGTCTATGAAGACTCACTTTAAAATGTTTCAAAAAGCTTTGGGCCCTATTAATACCCTCATTAGTGGAATAGGAAAATTCTACCACTGAACCACAAATGCTGGATTAGCCTCATTAGTAAAGTAGCATGCAGTTAAATGTATTTCTAAGTCCTGAAAGCTACTTTAATTTTTTTAAAGTTATCCATAAATAGATTTTCTAGCTACAAGGCCCAATTGAAATCTTTCTTTACTTTGCTAGAACCAAATTATATCACAACAATAGTACTATATTCAAATCAGTCCAATCAAGATTTTTGATTGACAGCTGGATACTATTCTATTAAATTAAAGTGATTGTAACTGGAATTGTTAAATAACAAATTATCAGAATTGGTCATGGTGGAACATAGCTGTAATTATACAAGAGAGTGGTATGAGTTCAAAGCTCACCCTGAGCTACATGACAAAACCTTGTCTCTAAAACACAAAATTAGTAAATAAAAACAATGCTACACCATAATTGATAATTCTTACAGACTGAGATTTTTCTTTATGATGGTTTGAAATGTCCCTCCAAGGCTCATGTTTTGAATGTGTCCTAGCTGGAGGTGCTATTAGGGGAGGCTTCAGAAACTTTGGGAAATGCGCCTTCCAAAGGTAAGAATCATCAGGACTAATAATTTGCGTGGTATCCCTGGCTCTGCTTTCTGTCTTCTCTGCTTCCTGATCCACCCTGATTTGAAGAGCATCCACCCTACTTTCCCACCACTGTGACCGTACTTTTACTGTTATCATGGACTAAAACCCTTGGAACATTTAAACCAAAAATGTAAATAATTCCTCTCTAGTTTTATGTCAAGTATGTCCATTTGTTCATAATAACACGAAAGTGACTATATGTCCTCCAACATGCATGTAGCAGATGCTGCACAATGTTATCAGCTTTACAGCTCATTCCCTGGTGATACTGCTCACAGTGATGTAGTTATTGTCATGTGTCCTTAACTTATGAGAACCTGAGGCTCAGGGAAGTCAGAGAACAGGTTCAAATGAGAGTTGGTCACAAGAAGTCTGTGGTTTCTAATTTAGGTCTTCTGACATTGTGTGGTCATGAGTCTCCATGACTTCTGACTACTGGAATCTTTCCTATTTGGCAAGTTCATCTCTACTCAGATAGCTCTGTTCGATACTGTTGCTACCACTCGCTAATGAAAAGATCATTTATTGAATTTCAGAAACCCAAACAAGTATGAGAAACAAAAGTAAAAACAGTATGCTTTAAGAAATATGCTGTCTTGTCAAAAGAAGGGCAAGGGACTGCCTGACGACAACTTATTGCAAGAGAAGCCATGATGCAGCACTCTTGGAAACTGGCTTACAAAAGACAGACAAGGAAGGCAAGAACAGCTCCTGGGCCTGCATTTACTTTAAATATGTGGGGACATGAGACCCAAAGGCTCCATAATTCAAGGGTAAATGTCTGACTGGAAAGTCTGGACCATATTATAAGGATTATCATGTGACAATCTTGTGTGTCTTGTTTTCTGAAAAACGGCATGTATTAAATCTTGGGAGCATCCCAGAAAGACCTAGCAGAAGAGTGGAATGATCCCCTTTGTGTAAAGATACCAAGATATAGAGAACAGGAGGCCTTAAGGGTCAATTTATATGTAGACAACATGATGCTGATATAGATACCCAGTATGAGTCAGCTAACACATTCCTGACACGAGACATGGGAGTGGGGAGTGGAGTGAGAAGAGGGCAGTAAGTCAGCACCAAGTGCCTGGGACTGTTGCCAGAGCACTCCAAACGTAACTTCACTGTCATCTGTTGTATAATGATTTTTGGTAGAGCACTATTTTTGTGTGATTCTTTATAAATATGATCTTTAGGTCAGAGGCACGATCCTTTGAGCTTTAGCCTTTGCCAGACTTCCTGTGTCTTTCTGCAGTTTCTATACTGCCTACCTGTGCAGTCTATGGATACCAGCATGTGTCTGGGTCTCTGTTTGCCTCATAGCCTCTGATCAGAGAGAATAGGGCCTGTGGTTTGAATGAATAAGGTATGTGGTATCTACTTGTGACTCCTCAAAATCGCCTCCACCTTCTGGCCCCTGAAGACCTTCTTCCTTATCTACCATAGAATGATGGACCTCACACAATGTCAGGGTTCTTTGTTTTGTTTTGTTCTGTTCTGTTCAATTAATATTAAGTCAGGTACCTCTGAACTTATATTCTCTCCTTTAACACTGAATAAATGTTTCAGGTTCAAGTCTCAAAACTTTTTTACATATTTATTAAAACATTATGATGAAAGATTAGAGAAAGTTTTTTACATAAATTCTTAATTAATTCAAAATATTTAACACCTCTTTTTTGAAATCTTGAAATAGAATATTTAATCTCACAATGATTCACTACAGTAAACTCCAAAATTAAGCAAACAATTATATACCTGAGACTTCATTTAGGAGATCAAGTCGGCCAACAAAAACTGCTTATATTAATCTCAAGAGAACTGTGCAGTGTTGCTTTTGTTCATGAGGAAGCAGCACAGCCACTTTTAGCAATGACTTCCTGGACTATGTCAAGAGACATTGGCTTTACATTAATAACATTTTCTCAAGTTTAAAAGTTGCCATCCATGTTAATTCCAAACCACATTTTTTTCTTCCTTCAGGATTTTTTGAGTCTTCAAAATTAGCTAAGGTAATTATTTCTGTTAATTTTTCTTCCCCTACTTAATTCCATTTGTTCTTCAAGATTTATAGCAAATGGGACTGTCTCGGGGAAGCCTCCCCTGGCTTCCCTAGGCTGAAGCAGTAGTCCCTCCTCTTGGCTCCACAGCAACTCGGCCACTCTGGCACCAACCACACACTGTTAGTGTTGACTTCACTCACTGCTTTACATGCTTGCTTTCCTAATTAGACCAGGCTCTCCTCAGGAGCTCAGGGTTCACATCTCAGCCCATCTGCTAAACAAGGGTCCCTAGGCAAAGGCCAAAAACAATTAGTGAATGGTGGAGGAGACAGGGAATGGTATGAATCTTATTTCTCCTTCCTCCAATGGGTTATTTCCTTCTCATTTCTGGGCTTCCTGGAATTTCTCCCCGAGCAAAACCACATTATCTTTATCCTTCTTTTCTTAGACTGAACACACATGAGGACTTTTACTTTTGAGGTCTCACCTATTACAGAAATGCTCACCCAGTGTGCTACTCACACAAGCTGGAGAGTTTGTTGCTTCTTAGCATTGCAAAAAATGAATGTACTTGCCAGAACCTGGACAAATCTGATACTTGTTCTCTTTGTGTTTTAGCTGAGATTTAATATGTTTTAGCAATACCTGGTGTTCAACATTAACATCTGGGTAAACAGAGCTTCTGCAACACTCAGGATAAAATGGCAAGCTCAAGGGGAAAGTCTTCCACTTTACAAAAGAGAAAAAAAGATTTTCTGGCAGGCACCATTAGGGACTAGGAACACCTGAGAGCCCAGGAGGGAACTGTGTGTACTGGCTACAGAAACAGTTGATGATCAAAGCAGGCAGCAGTCTGGCTAAATGATACTAGGGCTTGAAGAAAGCCTCCAACTGTACTCCATAAGAATAGGAAAAGTAAAGCCTCTCAAAGGCCCTTGGAGCAGTCTAAGAATTCCACTGTGTACAAAAGGGAATTCCTGATTCTACAGACTTCACATGAATCCTACTGTGGCAAAGATGGAAATACTCATTGCTGAGGAAAATTCTTGGAAGATTATGAAACGCAGTAGGAAATCCATATGTCTGCTGAGGAGCATACACTTGTAAAAATCTGTTAATGCTTCAGTTTTCAGTTTGAGGTGTCAAGTTGAGTGCAAGAAATAAGTGTCTTGTAAGTTTATCATGCCTAGAGTTTATTTTTAAAGTTATCTGTACTGTTAATTCATTCTCAGAAATCCCTTCACATTTTTTCATATTCTAAAGATGATAATATATATAAGCACAGAAGAAATGTACTTATGTCTAATGACAGACAACAAAAAAAACTGCTATACTGACATGATAATATAACTATTGATCTAAAAGTTTTCTTTCACTAAAAAAGGATTAGCAGACACTGGAAAAATACAGCATTTATATTATATATTAAGACAAGACAATACGTGGTTAACACACTCTTTTAATACATTTTAAAGCAAAAAAAAGTAAAGAAAACATTATATGGAAAAATATGCTCAAAGCCACCACAAGAATTGTCTTCTAGAATTTTGGCAAGCCTCCAGGGAGCTGGGCCTTTTGTCTATTTCTTTATGTCATTTTTCTAACATTCAGAACAGTCCTTGGTATATAGTAGGTACTCTGTAAAAATGAGTGAGTGAGTGAGAGTGAGTGAGTGAGTAAATTAGAAATTTTGGGGAGCCCAGCATTGGGTATCAGAATGGGTTACCAGGGAAATTGGGGTCCTTCTTTGGCCTCTTACTCTTTTAATAAAAGATCTTAAGAACCATTCAGATGAAAGGTCAGAAACAATTTTACTAGTGCTTAAAAGAAAACTCACAAGGCAGCCTCACTGTAAACCTCAGTAGCTGCCTAGAGGAGGGGAATGGAAAATGGCTTTTGGGTTAGGTATGGAGGTTCAGCAAGCAGCCATGAGGCAAAAGGGGGGTAGCTCAGGAGAAAGAGTGAAAAGTCCAAAGTGCTAGAAAAGGGTGACATGTCCTGGTCCATATCCAAAGAAAACAAGAGCAAGACAAAGATGGACCTTTCCGAGTCAGGACTTAAACCTAACAGGGTTTCAGAGAGGCTCTGGAGCAACTGCACAGAGACCAAGAATTTGGGCCAGAAAAAGTACATGGCCTCCTTAAGAGGATGATTATCCCTGCCATCTCTTTAGCATGACATGAACTTAACGTGCCCTCTTTTGGGGTAATTCTTTAACTAGGTGACTTACTGGCCCTACTGGATTACCTCTTACCTTCTGGCTATCTTAGACTACTATACTAGGTACTCCCCCTCAAGCCAGAGGAATTCCCCATTCTCTTGACTAGATGAAACAGTATTTCCTTAATGGCCTCAACAGAGCCTGATAAAGACTACTATGCAGAAAAACATAGTATGTAAACTCACAAGTTTCCATGACCTCTCCACTAAAATAAGAGGAAGTTTTACTAGCTTGGTGTTCCTGGAATATATTGAACTTTCTACCAAGTAAAAATCACCCTTTGACACTTCAGGTTAAATATAAAATACAAGTTGCTCTGGGCAAACCCATCTTATAACTCCCTGCGCTCCCCCCCCCCCAAAAAAAATCCCTTAGTTCACAATCTAAGAAGCTGGTCTTTCTTTTCACAATTTGATCTGCTTTTCATCTCTCTCACTGTCTGTGACCCATCCTCAACCTTCCCCTTACTCCCCCGGCCTGAGACAGCAAGTACTGAGCTGGTTCTTGAATTTCGTTTCATGACCACAGTCTTGAAAACCTCTTCCAGGTATCTGCTGACTGCCTTCTCTCAATTCCTAGAGGCCTCTACTTCACTTTATCAGCCAGGCCCCCTCCTCGATAAATGTATGGGAATGAAGCCAAGCTCATTCACAACTTCTAGTATTCCTCATTTCCCTTCCTAACTGTCTTCCAATGATGTACTTTCCTGTTTTGCTTACTCATCTTCCAATGCTTAAAAATTATAACCAAGAGGCTCCAGTAAGTGTGTGAATGTGTGTGTGTGTGTGTGTGTGTTTATGTGTGTGTATGTGTGTGTATATATATATGTGTGTATATGCGTGTGTCACTGGGTGGGGGGAGGGATTATGGTATGTGGAAAGGTTGTCCACATATATGTACCTGTGGTTGTTTGAATGAGAATGGTAATCTAGCTCATAAACTTGAATGCTTTGTCCCCAGTTGGTGAACAGTTTGGGAAGGATTAGGAGGTGTGGCTTTATTTGAGGAGGTGTGTCACTGGGAGTGGGCCTTTGAAGCCTACACCTTTCCCAGTTAGAGTGCTTTCGCTCCCGCCCTCTTCTCTCTCTCTCCTCTCTCTCTCTCTCTCTCTCTCTCTCTCTCTCTCTCTCTCTCTCTCTCTCTCTCTCTCTCTCTCTCTCTCTCTCTCTCTCTCTTTCTGCTTGTGGAAAATAATGTAAGCTCTCAGGTACTACTCCAGCACTATATGCCTGCTTCTATTGCCATGCTTTCTGCCATGATAGTCATAGACTCACACTTTCTTTTATAAGTTGCTTTTATCATAAGGTCACTTCATAGAAACTGAAAAGTAAGTCAGATGTTCCCTAAGCTTCAGAACTGTCATCTGCGTGCATATATCAGGCCTGAACTTGGTGTCTAACAAAGACAGTCCCTTTTACTCTCCCTGCTTGCTAATATCTCTGTTTCCGTGGGGAAAACTTGAAATGATTCACAATTCCTGAAATGATTGAAAAGAGACTTTTTGGTCAGAATCATAACACTGAACAATGCATATCCCTGAGTAATACCATCCCAAGAACTAATGTGTTTGATTACAGACTGGATATGAAATACAAACTAGATACTTTCTCTCCTAAAGGTACTGTACTCTCTCAAGGAACCCAGGAAGAAATATGAGAGAGTGACTTCATAGCAACTTAGAAACAGCCATGCTGCTACAACTGCTTCAGGAGAATGTTAATTCTGGAGATTAGACATAAGACACAAAATGGAAGTATGGACAGAGCAGGGGACTCCAACTTAAGTGGTTAGGAAACTACAGGGAATTTCAATTATGCCAGACTATGAATGATCCTAGGTTTCAAACTGAGCATTCTGGGTTTAGCCAGTAATTTGTAGAAAGTCACGGAAATTTTGCAATACTGAGCAAAATGTAGATCATACAATAAGAAATGGCAAATTTCAAGACATTTTTAAAGACTTCTGAAAGGTAACCACTAAATAATATTAATGCACCCAGCAGTACTTGTTCAGAAAGACAAAGGATATGCTTATAGGCAGGAAAGATAAATACGCTACTCTTCCTTCCTTGCTCCTCACGATTTGACATACCCTTATTGAAAAGATATTGGAAGTACTGAAAATTATAAAAATCATACGATAATACAAAAAATCAACTTAAGAGCGCATGTAAACGGGCTGTAAGAAAAATTTCAAGGAGCCTTGGTGAAGAATCTCCAAAGCCCCTCCCTGTGGCCACCCTTACATTCTTCCTTTCCGAGTGAATCCTTTTTTTTTTTTTCTTGAATCTGAATATAAAAATAATAACCCTATGAGTTCAAAATGCTTAAATTCCTATGTGTGGGTGTATAAAAAGGTGAAATGCTACTTGATTTATTGCAAAGGAAAAGTTTCTATCTATAATGAAGTCTGTTCCACAATAGAATTCTGTAAGTGAATTAACCAAGGAACCAGTATTAGGGCAAAGGAAATCCTAATTCTGCATGTCCTGGTACTATCAAAATGCTATCAATTTAATAACAAGATCATTCTTGTATCTGCCTGGGTTTATTTTTCTTGGGATCTATTCTTCTCACAGAATGAACATGATTATTTTAGTCCATCAAAGAGCTTTTGATAAAGTTCTCACAAGTCCCTATTATTGAGATTTGGTAACCATGGTGTGAAAGGAAAATCCTATCATTGAGTTCAACGAATTAAAAATGCTTAAGAGACAAAGAGGCAAAATGTAGAAATGAATGGGTAATTCTCATGTGGAAAAAGGTTAATCATTAAGGGCTTAGAGGCTTTGCAGTAGAATCAATTATATTTAACTACTGATATGGAGAGGGGCACCCATTGTTCGTTCTCACACTCTGTGTGTATTAGTCCCACACACAGGTCCTTCACTGACACAAAGAACATTTGACACATGGAAGAGAAACACTGTAGAGATGTGTTTAAAATCCAGGAAGAACAGATGTGTAAACGAATATCCAGAATTTCATGGAAAGGTGTCAACATGACAAGGAAATAAAAGTATTGTAAGCACGACTTTACTTTCTAAGAATCAGTTTATAGCACGTGGTTCACGTGGTTATTTGAACAAAGCCTTAAGTAATTGGTGTAACAAAAGCAATTCCTTGACACTGGATAGATAACAACACATGTAGGCATTTGGAGTCACAAAACCCACAAAGACTATTCCTATAGAATAAGAAATTTAGAAGCAAACAAAATTATTTTTTAAAAAAGTAAGATTACTCTTTTATGTAAATTTGAAAACTGGTAATTTTTTCAAAAGTATAACCTGACTCTTTAATGACTCACCACTTAAACTAGTATTTTCCATCACAGTAACTCATTCACACCAAGGTCTCAGAAAATCTAATGAACTATATTACTTCCACATATTTAGGTTTACTTATCTGTAAAAAGAATAGGACCTACTTCACAGGATGATCATAAGAATTAAATGAGACAATATACAGAGCATTTAACGCAGTGAAAATACAATTAATCTTAAATTCTTGTTGTGCTTGTTGTTAGCAGTTTATGATATGCTAAAACCAGTTACATACCACAAAGAAGCAGCCTAGCTGAAGTCACTGTGACTTTGTTTACATTGTTGTTAGAAGCTGGTATTTAATAAAACATTTAAATGTTTTGTTTTGAACAAAAACAAACTATTTAAGATGACTTTTCATTAATCAATTTGGGGAATATAGAGAATTGCAAACTAATATAAAGAAGGAGGGCCCACAAAGTCTCTCACAATGAGAATCAGATAATTCATTTAGGCACGGGGTCCAAGCTTACCGTGCAGATAGGATTTTCACAAGCTCTTTTCTATTCTGCACCCGAAGATGGTTTGTTTTATACTTGGAATCATCAACCAACTCAGGCAGATTCAAGACCTAAATGGAAAAAAATATAGATATAATTCACACATTTTTCACATACCTTTAGATCCTGGTTAATTGCAGCATTCAGGATCTACCTTTCCCTTTTTTTCTTGTCTTCACACCTCTCTACAAGGGGATGAAAGCAGCAACATACAGTGGAGGAAATCATATTAGTGAGTGGGTCTTGCCAATTATATGAGTGCTTTACTATATTTATGTATATACGCCTATATGTGGAAGCTCAGACGTTATCAGATTCCCATACATTTATATATCAAATCCTTGCAAAAGTTTTATCTAGAGGAACATTGAACATAGTTCCATAACTAGATAAAACTAGCCTAAAATCTAACAACAAAAAACTTAAGTGCCTGTATTCATTTATATAAAGCCTATGGTTAACACATATCTTAGGGGCACAGACCTATTTGTTCCAAATGTTAAAAAGTGATAAAAATCTACCCCAGTAGCCCTATTCAGGATATTGTATAAGGTGCAAATCAAAGGGAAAGCACACGTACTTATTCATATCCTGACCATTGAAACAATGTCAAATTAAAATATCTTCCTCCTGCAGGAGTGTCACTATATGTAGTATGTCTCCCTCAAGTTACACTGACTAGAAATGCTGTTACACTCACCCTCTTCTGCTGCTTCTCACTAAGGAGTAAATCTATGCAGCAAATTTCTAGGTTGTTTAGGTTTAACAAGACCGTAATGATAGGACCAAGTAGATTTGGAAGGAAAAAGACATTCTGGGAGAATGTGTGGAGACAAAGTTTGGCAGTTGTGTTGGAAAGTCAGAAAGAGCATTTATGGGATGGGGGTAAGCCAGGTGCCCTAAAGAAAGCCATACTTCCTTTATTAATGTGTTTTCTTTCAATATAAACACTTAATGGTTTAATTTGTTTCCCACTGTTTAAATAAAATCAGTCCACTAATCCTCTTACAGAAAAGAGAGAAGCAGGGAAGATTCCGAGCCAAAGGCCATCCCAGTGGTGCAATTGCTCTTTCAAATCCACTACTTATTTCTCTCTAAAAGCAGCATTACTCTGCAGGGTTTTAAAAAGAGATACTGCTTACAGTGCCCTTTCTAGAAACCTCCGTCACTACACCTGATCCAAGAATTGGTCTCAGTACCTGACCTAGTCACAAACTTCCTTCTGAAGAGTAAATCTTCAAAAAAAGCAAGTTTGTCCCCAGAGCAGTAACAATCCAAATCTGCAGTCAGGCTGGAAATAGAGCATGCATCCTGAGTGAGGTAGCCCAAACCCAAAAAGACAAACATGGTATGTATTCACTCCTAAATGGATATTAGACATAAAGCAAAAGATAACCAGGCTATAATCCACAACCCCAGAGAAGTGAGGGAACAAGGAGGACCCTAAGGGAGACATCCATGGATTCCCATAAAGGGAAATTTACCCAGAGTAAATTGGTAGTGGGAGGGAGGGTGGAAGGCAAGGTAAAAAGAGAACATGAGGAAACAGGATGATTGAGTTGAGGGAAGGACAGAGAGGGAGACCAAGGAAAAAATATCTTGATAGAAGAAGCCTTTATGGGGTTAGGGAGAAACCTGGTACTAGGGAAATTCCCAGGAAATAATGTCAGCTAAGACTCACAGCAAAGGCGGAGAAGGTGCCCGAACTGGCCTTCCCCTGTAATCAGATTGATGAGCACCCTGATTATCATCATAGAACCTTCATCCAGTAACTGACGGAAGCAGATGCAGAGATCCACAGCTAAGCTCTGGATTGAGCTTCTAGAGTCCAGTCAAAGAGAGGGAGGAAGGATTGTATGAGCAAAGGGGTCAAGATCATGATGGGGAGCCCCACAGAAACAGCTGACCTGAGCTATTGGGAACTCATTGACTCTGGACTGACAGCTGGGGAACCGGCATGGGACTGAACTAAGCCCTCTGAATGGTAATGACAGTCCATGGCTTAAGCAGTTTGTGTGTCGACTGGCAGTAGAACCAGGATTTATCCCTAGTACACGAAACTTGCTTTCTGGAGCTCATTGCCTACAGAATACTTTGCTCAGCATCCATACAGGTAGGAGGGGCTTGGTCCTGCCTCACCTTCATATACCAGACTTTGTTACCTTCTCTGAGGAGTGAATGAGGTTGGAGGTAAGGGGAGGTTGGGCTGAGTGGGAGGAGAGGAGGGATGGGGAACAGTAGTTGGTATGTAAAATGAAAAAAAAAATCTTAAAAAAAATAAAAAATATAAAGGTATGCCACTGTCATCTAGAGAAAAAGACACCAGGTGACTGTTCCAGAAGGGCTTGGATGCCCATGTGTCTTCTGCATTTGACTTACTGGACTTTATTTTTTTCAAACTTCACACAAAACTGTTGGCACAAGAAATTACACATCTGTCCTCAGCTCTCCTGACTGTCTAGGCACACAGCACCAGGGCAGTGAAGGGAACCATTCTATAGGTGCTTGAACAGTTGTGGTTCAATGTGCACACCCATGCTGTGACACACACACACACACACACACACACACACACACACACACACACACACACACACGGGATAAATAAATATAAGTGCTTTAAAAATTATTAGAACATGGTTTTTAGATAAAAAGAAAACATTGACAAGTTCAGACTGCTGGATATCCCCTCTGCTGCTGCATGCGCTAAGCAATTTGTTGGAGGGAATTTTTTCAAAAGGTTTGAGATTGGGACACTCAGCCACTGTCATAACAGTCCCATTTCAGCTTTCCTTATGACATCTTTGCTTTAGTTTTGTGCCTTTTACCATTCTCTTACTTTAGTTTGCCAGTCTCATTATGCTTGAAGTGAATTTACTAGTTAAAGCATATAATTGAATCATAAATTATCTTTTTAAACAAATAATGCACAATAAAATACCATAAAAGGAAGTCAGTCATAATATAACACACAAAAGTTATTATTTCATAAAAAAATAAGAATGGGTAGAACTGATGTGTGGTGATTAGAAAAATCAGTGATTTGACTAACTTTCCTTCCTACCAGCAGTGAATAAATTATTTTTACTCTCATCATCACCATAAATTTGTTTTTATATTTTTAAATACTCTTTAAATTTTAAAAGTTCTAGACAATGTATTTTAATTATCTCCACTTCCCAAACCCTCCCCCCAATTCCCTTTTCTACCCTTTCTCCTATCCATCTTCAATCTCTCATTTTTCTTATAATTCACTGAGTCTAGTTGCTGTTACTATTATATCACTGAGTATGGCATCATCCAAAGGACAATGGACAACATTCCAGGGACAACATGTCAAAGAAAAGTAACTTTCTTGTCCTCAGTAGTTGAAAACTCCTTATCTAGAGACTGGGTCTCAGGACCCTCCTCCCTCTGCCAGAATTTTTATTGGCTTGATTTGTGAGGGATTTATATAGATAACCATGGTGGTTGTGAGTTGATCTGTGTATACTATGTCATGTCCAGAAGACAGATTTTCACAGTACTCTTCCCTATCCCTGGGCTCTTACAGTCTTTCCTCTCCATCTTCTATACTGTTCCCTGAGCTTTCTGGGGTAACAACATATCCCATTTATGGATAAGCAATCATAATCACTCTCAGAACTTTGAACAGATGGAGAATCACCACCTAGTGTACTCAAAAGCTTCCCCTGCCCAAGAATGAAAGCAGTGCCAATCTATTGGGATCAACATAAATATTTAGAAGGTGGTAGTTTGGCTAATTAAATATTTACAAAAAAATTCAAAAGATTTCTCCTTTGAGTCTATGACTTCCCTAGTAATATATTTTAACCACATTTACAGTACCAAGATTGAATTCCTTACTGTGAGGCAGGCTTTAAACCTAATTATCAGTGTGGCTGGTTACCCCATAAACACTCTTGCCACTATTGCCCTAGTGGGCATATCTTGCCTAGAATGTTGAATTAGCAGCATGCAAGATCAAGCACTAGGTAAAACATAAACAAATAGCAATTTAGGAGTTTATTCATCCCAGACCAAAGAAATGATTCCACATAATAAGCTACTTATAGAAACATATAGATCGATGAGGAGTTACTGTAAGACCATGGGTGACTCAAAAGCCTCTGCATTGCCAAAAATTCTACCCCAACATAGGCCAATAATATATAAAGGCTATGACTCCAAAATTCTCCACATATTATGCAAGTAGTATATCTGGTTAAAAAATCTCTTAGCCCCAATAATTGTTATTATTTATATGACATTGGGGAAAAGTCTGTGAATATTATATCTTTCATCAGCTTCTTGAGTCTTGTCTCAGTCAATTTCTGTGCCTTGTTTGATTTATTCAATTCTTGAATCTTATAAACCTCCGTCTGCCCTCCAGGGAGTAATGGTTCAATCAGAAGGAAACTGCTATGTAACATTCTGTCCATCCCTCTAGTTAGTGGTCCTCAACCTGTAGGTCCTAACCCCTTTGGGGTTGCATATCAGATGTCCTACATATCAGATATTTACATATAATTTATAAAAGTTGCAAAATTACAGTTGTGATGATGTGGGATATCTTTTTATATGCTGTGAATATGTGTTGCTATCAAAGAAGCTATTTTGGCCTATGGTGAGATAGCTTACAGCCAGGCAAGAAATCCAAGCATAGAGAGAGGGAGAACAGTCAGGGCAGATGAGCCAGCTTCAGGGGATCAAGATGTGATGAAATACAGGTAAGTCATGAGACATGTGGAAATACATAGATTTGTAGAAATGAGCTCATTTAATATGTTACTACTAGCTAGAAAGAAGCCTGAGCCATAGACCAAACAGTTTGTAATTAATATAAGGCTCTGTGTCTTTATCTGGGACCAAGCGGCTACATGACCACAGGGGCTGTGTAAAACAAAGAAACTCACAGCTACAGCTACAATTAGCACCCCACTGCTAAGCATTGATCCACATAGACCTGAAAAAAAGCTTTTAAAAAATTCTAAAATGGAGCCAAGAACAGTTTCTTAATTCATATAGCTCATTATGGGCCTCAGTACAAAGATGTGTCCCTTGGCTGTAGCAGGCAACATGGCAAACTCCCAAGGTCTCTTTCTCTGGCTGAGGTACAGAGAGTTTTTTCCCAGTTGCTGCCTGTGAGAGTTTAAGAGCACAACCACTGTCTTAAAAACACAATTCCATGCTACTTAATACTGCTTCCCAGAGTTGGGGAGGGAAGCTTGACTCCTTGTACCTGCATCAGGTTGAAAAGCTGAGTAGGGCGGAGACATTAGCCAAAGATTTATACAGCTTAGCAATTTAAAAACTGTTCTGGTCAAAAAGAATTCCAGATACACAATAAAACAGACTCAGATGGAAAAAAACCTCTAAATAAATTATAACATGTCTAAAAATGTACATAGGGTTGGAGGAGAGTGGAAAAAAGTATAGGCAGATAAATTAAAAAATAGCTTTAAAAATGAATTCTTTAAAGAGACAGTAAAGAATATATAAAAAGCCACATAAAGATAAAAAAACTACATAGAGAGTCTGGATACTGTATATTATTGTATTGTCTTTTGGATTTTTAACTGCTCTGAGACACTTGTTTGTAAAGGCTATTAAACTAAACCAACATATATTTTAAAGGTATCTTGACTTCAAAATTTGGGTCTAAGAACATGTTGCTTTGGAAAAGAGGATATGCTTTTGTTTCTACAGAAGATGAGAGTCATGGATTTCTTGCAGGGTAATATGGTTTGATCAACCAAGACATTCTAAAGAGTCTCTGATGAAAATCCACATCAGTCTCAAGGCAATTGGCTAAGATGATGCAGCCTCAAAAACTACTATAGCCAAGATTTAACCATAATTCTAAATTTTCTCAGAACTGCCATAGATTTTCAGTGCCCCCAATCAACAGAAAGTAGTAAAGAAAGCTACACTCAAATTCTCAAAATATTATTTATAAATGTTTATTTTTACTAAAATGATGTTGCTTATAAATGCAGTCTCTTTCTTTAAAAGATATGATAGATAAATGATTTTATTTAAAGATAGAGTACTGATCTGTTTTGGTCCAAAAACAAACCAGTTAGTCTCCAAATACTTTACAATGGTATGGATTTAGTGTATTGATACAAATTTAAGGTCAATTTTGTTATGTTGTATGTATATTTTTACTCTTCTCTAAGGTATTATGTTTATGTAACTCATTTATACTGTAATATATCATCAAGAAACACAGATTAATAGCCATCTATGATACTCAAACTTATAAGCATGCTAGTTAAGTTTTTTTAGATATACAAAGATATATTTCAGATAGGTAGTCTTCAAAGACCTACAGAATATGACACTTTTAATGTCTTAAGAACCTAGACTGTTCTGGACAGTGAAATATATCTGCTTACTTCAAGAAATGGATGGATATCAAAGAAACTCCATATGGAGTTTACTTTTTTGTGGTAAAAGTTAGCCACAGGGCAAGAAACTGCTCTTGCCTCAACTGCTTAAGATTATGGTGTATAAACTGGACATGCAGGACCCATATGAAAGTTACCACTGAATTTTCTCCCAAATCAAAGTTAAATGGTCCCTCAAGTTCCAGTTTCACAGAAAAGTCTGTTAGATATTCTACAGAATATAGAGAGAATCAATAAACAAACTTTGCAAGAATGGGTGAAACAAATCTTCAAATTTCCTACTTCACTAAAAAGTCTACCAGAGACTCATGGCCTATAGGCTGAAAATGGATGACCCAATGTTTCAGAGGAATTTCTGATGACTGCTCAGGTAGCCCAATGTCTTTGTCATTTCTAGAATTTTGGAAGTTGCTTGCAATGCATTTAGGTAATATTATATCCTTCTGGGGTCTTTTATAGAGTTGAAGACTTGACAATTATAGTTTTCCTTCCTCATTATAAAAGGAATTAGATATGAAAATTTAGACTCACAAAACAGGATAGATTATAGAATATTGTCTTTGATTTTACCAAACACAAATGGACTGGATATTGTAACTGTAATTCTTGCTTGATAACTGTTTTGTTATACCTAATTTTACTATGTTAAAGTTGAAACGATTTTTGATTAGCCAAAAAAGGGGAATTGATATAAGATGTCTTTCTGTATGCTATCAATATATGTTGCTACCATTGGTTAATAAAGAAAATGGTTTTGACCTAGGATAAGACAGGTTACAGCTAGGCAGGAAATCCAAGCAGAGAAAGAAGAAGAAAGGTAGAGTCAGGGTAGACACTGCCAGCTTCTGGGAGAGTAAGATGTAATAGAACAAATAAGACACAAAGCCATGTAGAAAGCCATAGATTAACGAAAATGGGTTATATTGTAAGAGTTAGTTGATAATGAGCCTGAGCCATAGACCAAACAGTTTGTAATTAATAAAAGCCTCTGAGTAATTACTTTATAAATGGCGG
This sequence comes from Phyllotis vaccarum, assembly GCA_033318265.1. NCBI lineage: Eukaryota > Metazoa > Chordata > Mammalia > Rodentia > Cricetidae > Phyllotis > Phyllotis vaccarum. Next base: position 22,760,304 of record JARWLC010000011.1, read on the forward strand.
TGGGCCATTACGTGGGAAAGATTCTTCATGACAGTGGGACTAGGCAGGATGAAGAAACTTTTATCTACAAAATAATTTTATGGTTGGGAGTCACCACAACATGAGGAACTCTAATGTAGGGTTGCAGCATTAGGAAGGTTAAAAATGACTGCTCTGTTTATTAAGTTCTTTCTGTTCCATCTTCTGGACTGTTTCCTGTGCCTGGAAGTGAATGATATACATTCCTAGTTACTTTAATCCATCTATGACTAAATATGTATCACTACTACCACAGTGACTGTCACTAGTTCTTAGGAACTTGATAAGCCTTTCAGTATGTCAACCACTGAATAAAGAAGTGTCCCCCTAGGACTGCTAGCTGTAGTAAGATATATGCCTAAGTATACATATTTGGGATGCTATTTAAAATGAATATCACCCTCATTTATTAAATAATAGCAGTGACCTTCCAAGGTACTATCTTTTATCTTTTCTTTCCAATCAGAAAGCAGCATAGTTACTTGTTACTACTGTATCAACAAGCACACTATACCAGGCAAGTTGGTACAGTAAACAGAGCCCATAGCTGAGTAGGACCACTGGTAAAAATTCTCCTTTATTAACCTACAGAGTGCTTCCTGGCACTAAGGAAAGCCAATAAAAAGGTGAGAGCTTCCAGTTCAGCCTCAACCTGATCTCCCCATGTCCTGCAGCAAAAACATGCAGTGTCTTTAACAACATTGATTTTCTACCTGGGTTTAGTCTGAAAACAATAGTAGTGGTAATATCCTTAATAATTTGTATATCATTAGGGGCCTCCCTGGTCAACAATTAACAGAATAGTAACCTGCCACTAGCATTAGGATTTTTATACAACCTCTGGTTCCTTGAGAGTCTTTTTCTGCCCTCAATGACATCTTTGTTCAAATTATTTTACTGTTCATCCTGCTACTTTTCTAAATGAATAAAAAAAAAAAATAAAAGATTATAATTATATAAATAAACATTTTAAACAAGATGAGCATGATCTATAAAGATCTTCTATCATCTAGTGGAATTATCACATGGTCTTGACTAAAAAGAAACATTAGAAAAGAGGCTTACTGGGAAATAAACTACTCTTAAGGGTAGGTTGCATGCTTAACAGTAGATGGACAACAGAAAAATAATTTTAGAGTCTTTGTCTTTTTATATTATTTTATATTATTTTTTAATTTTTTATTTATTTTTTCTTCCCTCTTCTTACCCTATAGGTCCTTTTGTAAGTATTATGGCTTCCATTTTAGTGTTTTTATGGGATTTCTGAGTGTGAGAATGAGTGGGTCTCTGTTTCTTATATCTTCCCTTGGACTCTTCTGGGTTTTTTTTTTTATCTAATTTCAATGTTTGGGTTTTGTTTTATCTTATTATACTATTTTTTATTATCCCATATAAGCCTGTGAAATGTGAGGTGGGAAGTAGCTTGAAGAAATAGAGGGAGGAGACATCATAATCAGGATACATTATAAGGGAAAATCTACTTTCAAAAGAAGAAAATAAATTTAAAAATAAAAACAAACAGAAATTATATATTTGAAAAAAATAATAAATGTACTGACCATAAAAAGTTTAATATAATGTACAACCAGACAATGTACAAAAATTAAGAGATTTTGGAACACTCAGTCCTAAATGGTATGTCTTCCTAAAACCTCTCCCCTCAAGGTTTTGAGATTGATGTAGGGGAAGAGGTAGAAAGATTTAAAGAGCTAAAGGGAAGGAATGAGTCTAAGGAAACAGTGTCTTCCAGACACCACAGGATTGACATTTACTCTCACAGAGACTATGGCAGCATGTATGGGGCCCACACAAGTTCAAGCCACACAGAGTCCAAGTGTGACAGGAGGAAAGAGGCACAAGCTACCAACCCTAACCAACAAGTTATATCCAATCACCATATGCTTACAAAAGGAAACATCACTTCTCTCCAGTGGTGTTTCGCTGGGTATATTAAACAACTTAAAGGCAGGCCCACTCCCAGTGGTAGATGGCCAACAGACAAACTTAATTCAGTGGTATTATTGTAGACTTTTGGTCTCATATAGCTTTGTTTGGATAATTTTTGTCTAACTGTCCTTTTTCTTGTATAGTATGCTTTCTGATTTTGTGTTTTTATGAATTGTGTGTGCGTTTCTACTTTTTTCTTCTTTTTTATTATTACGGGTTTTTTGGTTGCTTTACCTCTTTTCTAAACAGAAAAAGAAAAGGTATGAAGTTGGGTAGGAGGGTAGGCAAGAAGGATTTGGTAGGTATTGGGGGAAGGGAGATAGTGCTGATTATGTGATAGGAGAATATTTCCAATAAAGAAGTCCAATATAAAAAAAAAAAAAAATCCCAAAATTTGTTTCAGTTGTTTCTTAAAAGAGCAGTGTTGGACACAGCAGCCATAGATGAAAAATACTATTCTATCCATCCATCCATCAATAGTTCTTTTTATGCCCTAGGCAGCTTCCTCAGCCTGGGGTGCTGCTGCTGCATCTCTCCCTCCCCTGATATTTGGTGGGGAGGGAGAAATGTACACTGCTGCATACTCAAGACTCATACTTTAGCTCTTGATTAAGCTTAATGTGTTTGACCTGAGCTGTTTTATCATTTTTTTTTCTGTGAACTGTTGCTCAGATCTTAAAGCCTTCCAGAACTCGCAGTAGCCTAGCTTTTGGTTCTCTTTCAAATTTTCCCTTAGAAACTCTGGCTTGACACAAATCTCACCACATTTATCTTCAAGTGACATGTCTACTGTCTTTTATCATCCCTTCTTAATTGTTTTATAACTTCTGTAAATCAATTTACATGGTTGTCTAAGTAATTTAGATATACCAAAGCCTTTCCTAATTCAGAAAGATCACATCTCACCATGGAGTTTGGCAAAATCACTAAAGCTCCATGCTAGCTTTGAGGTCCCTACCAAGCCAATCTCTTTAGCTCTGTGTGCACACACAGTCCTATCCAGCTGAGTGTGCTGGACATCAGACATGATCTCTCTCATGCCCCATTCTCTTGGTAATATACCTTTCTTTTATCCACTTGATATCCATGGAATCTTAGCTGGAAATAACTAAATACCCCTGATTACTCCTGCAAACCAATCCATCGGGAACTAATGTTCTTAGTTTTGCTCAGGTTTTGTCTTAAGAAAAGACAGAAAGTTACATTTCTCAGTTTCTCCACTTTGACTGAACTCATAATAATCTCATCTATGCCCATGTGTCACAGCATCAAAAGCCAGGTTGTGAGAGACTCATTGTTTAAAAGTCACTTTTAGCTGAGCCTGTGGCACATGCTTTTAATCCCAGCACTTGAAAGGCAAAGACAGGCAGATCTCTGATTTTGAAGTCAACTTGGTCTACAGAGTTCGAGGACAGCCATGACTACAAGGAAAGACTCTTTAATAATAATAATAATAATAATAATAATAATAATAATAATAATAATAATAATAATAGTCATTCTTAATTCAAGCATCTCAAATTCTGAGTGTTCCATTAGTAACAGATACTGCTGCATTATGAAAGCCTCCATCCTCATGCTGAATCACAGGTTTTCCTGCCTTCTCTGTTCAAAAGTTGGACCTCAGAAGTATCATCCATAACTTCTCTTTCTCTTCACTGTCCAATTCTTCCCACTAGTTACAGGTTACAAGTTTTTGCATTCCAGGAAATGTTCCTTAGTACAGACACATTTAAGCTCTTTTGCTTGTAGCCTACCATATGTAAAAAAATGGCATGCCAGTATCCTTATCCCACCTCTTTTCTGTCTTCCTTTTCCTGACACATCAGAAGTTAATGCAGTGGAGAGCATCTGCATGTCTTTCCCCCAGTGCAATTCCTCACTGGTGTAGAAACCCTCCTTTTGGAGGACTGCTGTGCCTCACTTGCATCCTCACCACCCACAATAGTCAAGCAAATGATACTCCGCCCATTTTGGTTCTTCAAATCTTCAATACCTTTTCTAAACTCTTCTCCATTCCCATTTACTTACAGGGCATACAATGCTCATTTTGTTGACGATTTTTTTGTCATTGTTCTTTTCAAGACAGGGATTCTCTGTGCAGCCATAGCTGTCCTGGCACTAATTCTGTAGTTGGCCTTGAACTCAGAGATCCACTTGCCTCTGCTTCCCAAGCACTGGGATTAAATGTGTGCACCTCCAGGCTTATAATGTGCATATGAGAATTTTTAAAACAGCTCTGTTATATCTTTGTAAATTTATTCCTACATCTGTGTTGCCCTAATATTGGCATCTCTTAATTTTGTCTTTCCTTGTGAAACTTCAGATTCTTCCTAATCTGAATAGTTTTGGATAATATTTCAGACATTTTAAACATTGTACTACAACCTTCTGAGTCAGGGCTGGAGAGATGCTCAGGAGTTAAGAGTACTTGCTCTCTTGCAGAGGACCTGTGTTTGGTTCCCAGTACTAGCATCAAAAGGTTCACAACCACCTGTAAATCCAGGAGTTCTGATGCCCTTTTCTAGCTTCCTCAGGTACCTGCATGCAAGAAGCTACACACACACACACACACACACACACACACACACACACACACACACACACACACACACACCCCAATAAATAAAGAAAAAAGTTTAAATCCTACAGAGACATTGTGATGCTGCTATTTTAAGAAGAGAAGTTGACCCGCTTAGACCTGAGCTGCAAGTTCCATCACACTTTCCATATATTTTGGACCTACTTTGGTTACATTTCCAAGCCTTTGCAGTAGCTTCAAAAATCTGTCTTGTGTGTGTCCCACTTATAGTCATACTATGGTCTGGGCATGAAAGAGTCTGTTAATTTCACTCTCAGCTCAGCATGTTTGAAGCCCTAACTTAGATTAGATCAGTGTCTATGCAGCATGAGGGCAAGCCCAGTAATTTAAATACAACTTCAATATTACTTTACAAAATTATTCACTCTGCAGCCCTCCTCTGCAGTCTCTTTGTTATTCCAATTTCCATGCACTTTTAAATCAGATGCCAAATATCCAGAACACAGGTCAACAACAGCAGATTTACTCCTTTGTTTTCTGAGCTGAGCCATGAGGAAATTTTTCTCTTCCTCTGATGTGGCCTCTGCCCTCTGTACTTCTGGAGCTGCTCAATGGCCAGCACAGAAGAAGGTATATAGGAGGAAAAGGGAAGGGTCTCTCTACATACAGAGACTACAGCTAACTTTTAACTCTCCTTGTAGAGAAATAAAGAGTAACTGAAGCTGAGCTTCCTTGTCTGGTACTGATACTTAGGTTTCAGGCTCCATTGAATTTAGGAAACAGAGGTCCTAAACAGGAAACCTTGAAGATGTGCTACTAGTTTTCTGTAACTTCAATTCCTGGATATTCTTTCATCTCCCCAACAGTTCACTCAGAGTCTTCAAGGTCTTATCATAAAGTTATTTTAATGGGGCAGAGGGAAGTGCGTCACCTGGTTCTGTTCTAGAATCAGAATTATCCTACCCAACATTTGAGAGTTAATAAGTACCTCCTATGAGCTAGGAGGATGCTGCCCTTGCTTATGTAACTAACCCTTATAATCCCCACAATCTATATGTTGGGAGTTATATGTTACAATCTACATTTTACACAGAAGGAAACAGAGACTTAGAAAATATTAAGTACTTTACTAGGGGTTACTTAACTAGAAGCAAGACTCATAAAGCCCTTATGAGTCAGGCTATAATGTACCCAAACCACCTGCACTTGCATCAAGTATAGAATTTATTAAAGTTGAAGTTTCCTGTGCTCTGCCTCAAACACACCAAAGTCAAATCTTTGAGAACGTGAATATCAGAGATTCTATGCATATTGGAGTTGAAAAACCAATGTATTCTGAACCCAGTGAAGGAAACCATCAGTCTAAATGACTATAAAGGATATGTCAATATACTTCAAATAGAAACAGTCATAAATGTTGGCATCAATCAGCTTAAAATAGCTTACATATGCTCACTTTCCCTGCTCCTCTGCATCACGTTAAAAAACATAAAATAGAAATTGTCATAAATCAAGGTTCACTTTATATATAGAAGTGTATTTCTGACCCAAAGCCTTGAATTTCTCCTTTGACTCTGGTCCCTGAAAACAAGGACTTCCTGATATGGTTCCTCCTCAAAAATGTGTTAATCGGCCAGTATATCAAATTCTACTTCCCCTTTCATCCATCACTGACAGTCTCCACCTCCCTTCCCAAAAGACAGAGTTTTCACTTGCCAAAAGAATCATATTTGGACTCACTTTTGTGAGGCTGGTTTGTATGATCCCACCCCTAACAAGGACATGGGAATGAAAAAGAATTTATGTGTTAGAGGTGAGAGACAGAGGGAGAGAGAGAGAGAGAGAGAGAGAGAGAGAGAGAGAGAGAGAGAGAGAGAGAGAGAGAGAGTGAGTTTGTGTTCAAATAGAAATGCAATTTCTTTAACTTGGATGGAAAGAAGTTTACATGTGATGACATAATTACAAAAATTGAAAAAGTCCATCAAACTGCAGCGCTCACTCAGCAAATCCAGCAAATGACCTACATAACACTGAAACTCTTTACACATTTCCCCCAAGGTCTCAGAATTTTTACAGGCAATGCTTTGATGGTTCATAGCAGGGATTATCATTCCTAACTCAAATATGGGAAAATCAAAGTCAAGTATGCCATTATCTAAGGCCCTACGACAGTCTCGCTTTTGAAGCAATGTGTAAGCATATCATAACAGTAAGTCATGTTTTAGTACTAAAATGTGTGGTAAATGTTCTGCTTTGAAATAAAAGTCTTTTCCAAAAAGTGTTCTTATAGATAACTTAAGAAGTTTAAACATTTCAAAGTAATCAGCAATAATGAATAAAAATTAAGAAACAAAACAAAACAATGAAGAGCATGTCAACTTGGGGAGAGAGGGAGAGGAAGAGAGAGAGGGGCTCAAACATATGGCACATAAGGCAAGTCTGTACTTGTTTAGAGTAAAGCTGCACTTTCCATCTCTGCAGTTGAGTACGTAAATGACTTCACAGGCAACACTTTCCGTATGGTTCATATTTTTAAGGCTGACCATTTGTAATAAAGATTCTTTGATCCTAGATCAAATGTTTGAATCAATTTTCCCTCAACTCCCTGAGTCACTATTCTAGAAACTTCCCTCCTTCAAATCCCAGCCTTGCCAGCTTCCTGCAGTCGGAATCACCTTGTCTATGGTTCTTCCCACCTCTTCACTGTGCCTTTTAACTCCGTCTGTTAGCCTCTCACACAAAAGAGGCAAGAGGCACCATAATCAATAATTCTTGTACATAATAAGTTAACTACTATAATGAAAATGATACCTCTGAGGAGTTTAGAAATCCTTAATAAGACAGAAACTTTATGGTGACAGTTGGTAGAAATCTAATCCTTTCTTAGTTAGGAAAAAGGTTTTGATAGGTGAAAAATTTGTCTATATGTGAAAAAATGAAAATAAAAATATATTAACCAGCTTATATTTCTTGGATTTAGTCTAATGAAAGTGAAGTGATAATGCACTGAAATTTTCAAAAGTACCTTACTTTTAAAAGGGTCTTAAAACAGAAAATTTAAAATCGAGATAAAACATTAAAAACTGTCTAGATAATGCTGAAAATTTAGCATATCCCTAACCTAAATTGTTCCAAGTATTTCAAGGCTTTCTCAGGCCTTGCTGAGAAGAAACATTTCTAATATAAGTCTAACTTCTAAAATGTTTAAACATGAATTCCACAGAAAGCCACTCATTAAACAAAGGTAACTGAAAAAAAGCCTTATAATTTCTAGCAGAATATAAACTTAATTTGCACATACTTCAATTACATTTGGGCCTACTGAAGGATATGGAGAAAATGAAGGAATGGGAAAATTAGAGAGAAAAGTTCTAGAACTAAAATTCCCTCTAAAATTGAGAATGTGTGAGTGTGTGTGAGTGTGTGTGCATGTGTGTGAATGTGTGTGAGTGTGTGCATGTGTGTGTATGTGTGTGTATGTGTGTGTGTATGTGTGTGTGAATGTCTGTGTGTGAATGTCTGTGTGTGTGAATGTCTGTGTGTGTGTGTGTTACGTGTGTGAGTGTGTGCATGTGTGTGTATGTGTGTGTATATATGTGTGTGAGTGTACATTTGTATGTATGTGTGTGTATGTGTATGTGTGTATGTGTGTGTGAATGTCTGTGTGTGAATGTCTGTGTGTGTAAATGTATGTGTGTGAGTGAGTAACAATAATAACTAGAGAGGCTATTACTTTAAGAGGGATTGAGAAGAAACATGAGAAGATGGAGGAAGGAAAGGGAGATAATATCACTAAATTTTAATTAAAATTTAAATGTTTTAATTGGTAAAAGGTTAAGCTATAATTTCTCATTTAAACTAGATACTACATCAAAGACAACCCAAAAACAAAAGCAACAAAAATATTCTCAGGAACCCACAAGGTAGAGGATAGATACCTCCACATCCATACCTTAGTATGCACACGTAGGTATGCATAAAAAACAAATGAAAGAAAGGTAGAAGAGAGGGGAGGGAGGGAGGGAGGGGGAGGGAGGGGAGGGAGGGAGGGAGGGAGGGGAGGGAGGGAGGGAGGGAGGGAGGGGGGGGGGAGGGAGGGAGGGAGGGAGGGAGGGGGGGGGGAGGGAGGGAGGGAGGGAGGGAGGGAGGGAGGGAGGGAGGGAGGGAGGGAGGGAGGGAGGGAGAACACAGAGAAGAAAGGCGATGTTTAGCAAACCTATGTCTCACCATTTGTATTGAGAGGTGTGCTTTTAGGTTTTAACACAGGAAACCTAAGTAGTTATCACTGAGCAACACTTTCAGGCAGAGCTGAACTTTCCCTCAGTTTGTACAAAATGAACAGGTGAACCTGCCATCCACCCATTTTGGTGATTATGGATTACCTTGCATACGACAGCAAACTGTTGGTTATTTCCTGCTCCAATTACAAGATAGCCGTCCTTAGTTTTAAAAGCCTTAAAAAGATACAACAAATACATATGTAAGTATACGTCTGTACATGAGTGATATATTTTTAATTTAATTTACAGTGAAACTGTAACAAAATATCTAATCTAATTAAATTTTTTAAAATATATTCTTATCTAAACAAATATACTAAACTAGATAATTAAATCCTAGATCTACCATACTTAACGTGTACAGTATTGGGCATCTTATATAACTTTTAAGGCTCAGATTTTAATCCTACAAAATAGGAATGATTAGTACTTACATTTGAAAATTATTATCATGATTAAGTTTGTTAGGGTACATTTATTCATCCATCTAGCATAATACACTGTATCTCCAGACATTGGAGATGGTATAACAGGTTAAAAAAAAAAAAAAGGCGACCCTTCACATAAGACTTATATCCTAATAAAGTGGCAGATATCAAACAAACATTGATAAAAATAATGGCAGACAGTGATGAGTTCTAGAATGGAAGCAATAAGACCATGAGAGCTTAAAATACATAGTCCTAATATTTTTTGAGTTGAAGGATGACAAGTGGAAAAAGATTCCTTAGAAAATGTTTTTTAAGCCAAGAACTAAGAATTCATATGCACACACTGAATAGAGCTTGGAAAGTAGATTGTTGATGGAAGAAAGAATGACATGTTTGGAGAAGCAAAAACCCACAGAGAGAGAGAGAGCAGAGTCAGGTGAAGTTGAAGGTCATAGGAAATATGCCATGTGCCATAAAGCTGACAGAAAGTCCCTTAAATGACTTTTCTGATCATGGTTGTACGTCAGCAAGACCTCTCTTTATTCAGCATAACCACTAGTTAAAGGGTAAGATGAGAATGGAGGAAACTGATTGAGAGGCTGTTCTGCTGAACATGACAGAAGATAGTGTAGTTAGACTAAGGGTCAAGTAAGTAGAGACAGAATAAAATGAGGATGAGGATTGGTGAATAATTAAGAGGGAAGTTAGAGGAATTGATAATGATTATGTATGATGGTTAAAAACTGGAGGCAACATTAGAGGAAGATACCTTGGCTGACACTCACCCAAGAACTGTGTGAAATTTCCCAGAGCAAAGTTCACAAGCAGGAACCAGATTAAAATCTGAACTAAAATAAAGTCTTGGCAAGCATTTGTTCATACTGTACAACTGGAAAAATCACATGCATTAAATGATTTAGCAAGAAATGGAGCAGGGTGAGGACTAACAAATGCCTATAGGGCAACACTTTATACTCTCAGAAAGAAGTACTCCAGTGGTTCATGAATGCAGCATAGAGTCAGTCAAGGATGAAGTAGCACTGGGAGATGTGGGTAAACATGCAAACCACATATTTGCAAAGTCTGGCACAGGCATGGATTTAGACATGCCTCCCATGTGGATAAGATGGGAGGTACCAAACAGTTCCCAGTGCTTCTACTTTCTCATGCAATATGAGTATTTTGGACTTGTTTAGAGGTATATGAGACAGAAAATGAGAAAGACTTCCATGGTGTGATACAGACTGGGAAAGCAGAGTACTGCAAGAAACACAATTGGAAGCAGATGTGTTGAGATACCAGGTAAGTGCTTCCTTGTCATGTTTCAGTTCCCTAGCCTTAGAATAAACACAGACTTGTATGTGTTATGTTTAGGGTTTCCTCAAATATATATGAAAAAGATAAAGACAAGTGTAGGAAAGTTAGAAAACTGCTGGGAATATGATAGAGCAAGCAATTAGGCATTAGCCAGGACCTAAGGAAGAAGATGATAAACAAAGAGTGTGCATGGTGTCAGTCAGTCAATGAGGAGCCTACCCCAGACAGTCATGAAGGGGGAATCTGAGCAAGCAAGGTGAAATAGAAGGACATAAGAAATGTTCAGAATGGAGAAGCTTCATTCAGCAATTGTAGAAGGAACTACAATATAAGCTGTATAAAGCAGTTTCTGATATGAAATACGGACTAGATTTTGGGCATTCTATCAAATAATTACTATCATACCTACACAGTGAGAACTCTGGGTGCATTCAAAGCTCTTTTATAATAACACTAACCCTCACCTTTGGAAGAATTTCCTTGTAATTCACTTGATTGTATACTCACAAGATTATGCAACACATGATGCCATGTACACACCCCCAAAATTCATTCATTGTAGGAAGTGCTTCAAGTACCTAGCTTGGCAGCAAACATCCATAGCTGAAGTATTCTTATTTTAAGAAATTTAAGTCACAGGAAAGAAGTAACTCCTGTTTCTGCATGAAATGATGGAAAAACAGCCGGGAAGGGTAAGTGTTTATTGTCGTTCAAGAACAAGGTCAGAACCAAGCCTATCCTCACAGAGCACCAAAATTTCCCTTCCCAAGAAAGAAATTCTTCTTTCTATTGAATGTGTTTCACCAAAGATGGAAAGATGCCCTAACAAAAACTGTAAGGTGATCTAGAATGCTGGCAATTCAAGGTAGAGGACATGCAAGTGTATAGTAGTTAGAGAAGTTCAAAAGTAAAATCCTCACAGCTGAGGCTTTCAGGTAAATGAGCATAACATGAGACAGATGTTAAAAGAGGGTAAAAAGAAAGTCTTTCTAGAATTTATGTTGCATGTGGAGGTTTTCAGTTATTCCCAGAAACTACGTTACTGAGTTTCCGGACTGCCAGCCTGGCTCAGTGACATCCCAATTATTATTATGACCAAAAATAACAACGCATATAGACTTCTAGAAACCACTCACTAACTGAATGTAAGCAATACTTAAGAGGAAGGGACGAAGGTGAAAATATAGTTATGCCTTTCTATGTTGTACAATTTCTTTGTAAATTGTCCTGTTTGGATATCTTGTAGTATTGTCTCTGTCATTAATAAGGTATATATGATTCGTAGGGTATTAATTTCACAAAGAAGAATCCATACACTAAGCCTTCCTGGGGGATACTTATTTTTAACAAAATGTTCTTCCACAAAAGGGAACCACTGTTGACGGCCTTCATCGCTTATGGAAAAACATTCCATGAAGTTTAGCTCACTGCCATTAGAATGTTTTCTATAACATCAGGCAACTGACTTCTGGGTCTGTGCTAGTACACTGTGACAAATATAGAGCACTATTTGCTATTGCTAACAGTTCAGTGCACCTTATGGTGCTGGAGCTGGCTGCCAGATGGCAACAAGTCTCGGACTGCTTGTAGATCAAGAACTGTGTCATCGATGGAATGGAACAATGCAGAAAACGGCAAGCTAGTCCCAGCCTCTCAAACTTCCCTACTACCAATTTGGCCTCATGTACACATTTTTCATGTGGAATAACACATTTTGAAAACTCATCACCATTCAGCCCGTTCTTGAATTACATAATTCTACAGTACCCTTGAAAGCAATGATATGTGAGGATTTCTGGCTAGAATTCACCAAAACCAGTGGAAGTTTGGGTGTTTAAAAATATTTTTGAGGCTCTTTTAACTTATCTAAGATTTTCAATCACCTGGCTTCTGGCACCACTCATAGAGGAAATAGCAAGGAAGGGAAAGGTCTTCAGTCACTCATACACTTCACAAGTTATCAAGGGTTGTAATTTTCCTTATAGTACTCTGTGAGGAAAGTCTGCTTTTATTCAAGAAAACTGCAATGGAAAACAGCAAGCCAAATAATTTTTCCTGAGACATGTGCCAGAAATCACTTCTGATGGTTCTAAACTGACTATGTTCGAGTAAGTCTTAAGCCAGATGACTTGGAAAGCTTATCAATAGCACCCACTTTTTAATGGAAAGTGAAAAACAGGCTTAACCAGAGTATTTGATTTTCACAAACACTCCAATGTAAAAGTTCCCTGACAGTTTCAATCTTTGTTTAACTTCCTCTTTATATACCAGATATGTTATGACACTCATGGCTTTATAACAGCTACATGCCATATAGAAAATAGCTTTTGTGACAAAAGCCTATACCTACCTCAGATTCATGGGAAGGGTGTACGGAGTAGAACTTTAGGCACATATGAAGAGCATTTTATTACAACTTGCCAAAGAATAAAGCTAGAAAAACATAGCAACTATAGTTAGAATAGGAATATCTTAAAGAAATTTATAGAATTGGTACTGTTCATAGCTTAACTGCATCTCTACATTTATTACTGAAAAAAAACCACAGTGCATAAACAGTAAGACAGGAATTGGAGAAAAGGCAACATTAGACCCAGTGAAGTCTAGATAACAGATAAATTTCAGGCCTTGGTAATTTGAATGAGCAAAGGTAGGGAAAGCAGTTCTGGGGACAGAGTATGAGGGTGTGGAAGGGACTGGGTGCAAAACCTGCCAGAACAGTATGTGAAATCCCTATAGTGGGCAATTAGGCCGTAAGATATATAGTTACTATAGGTTTCTAGCTATGGAGATAAGGCTCAGAACACTGATCCAGATTCTACATAAAGAATGGTGATCTCAGACAGAAAGATGGGTCAGCAAGGACCTAGAAGTTAGCAAAAACAACACATGAGAATAACAACAAGGAGAATAGAGAAAGATAGAAATCAAGTCCCCACACAGGTATAAGAAGCAAGGAGACTGATCTCTAGTAGGTTTTGGACAAAGACGAGGGCAACTTCAAGTCCCACATGCTGGGCAACTGTTGTGACAATAGTATGTGGGCTACAGGTAGTACAATTTTTTGTTGTTGTTGTTTCATCAACACCACTATGTGACTGAAACTGAAAAACTGCTAAACACCCCAGTGCTGGAACTGGAGGATCTCCTTAGAGACACTGGTCAGGGGAGTACATAAAATCACCAAAATAACAAAAGTTACTGCCATGGTCTTGGTTGCCTACTAGAACTTGAAATTAAGTCCCTATTGCTGACGACAATACTTTGGACATATCAAGCTGGAGCTGACGCAAAAATCTCCTCTCCAAGGACTAGTCCTCATAGAATCAGTAAATACTTGATCAGAAGGAATTAATGTCTACTTTTGTACATCTAGCAAACTGCTTGTAGCTGAGGAGGTGATAGATCCTAGAGAAGAACCTACTAACTGCACTTTCTGAAATAAGTATAGTTTCTAACTACATTCTAAATATGCATCATTATAAGTACAGATAAATAACTCTCACACCTGAAATTTTGCAGCAAGTAATGTTACAAAAACCCACAACTAATCAAAATGCCAAGGAGAAAATGCCAAGACTGGGGTACACAACCTTAACTGATAAATCTACAGCTTAACTCCTACACCAAAAACTCAAGGAAAAATCACAGAAGAGGGACAGCAATATATTAAGAGCCAGGGGAGAAGCACAAGTACTGTAAGGCAATCTTTTAAATATGATAGGGAAGACACATGCATGAAATTTTGACAATATGGTTGCTCAAATACAACCAGCCTAATGGTAACATTAGATAATATAACAACATGGGTGGGGAAAATCTCACAGGACTTTATCCCTAGATGATCAGCCATAGGCAATTAATAGTTATTTAGAGAGGTGTGGTGATATATTATTTATATGATAAATATATTACATATATAATATTATATCACCACATTTCCCCTTTTGTTAAAAATAAAAAAGATTATAACTAATAAAATCTATAAACAATAAGTACAATAACTATATAAAATATATATAGGCAATAATTACATTCATGAAGCATTCTCATCTTGCTTCCTCTGTGTCTGGCTAGCTACTGCATCCCTGCCTTTCTTCTTTTCAGAATACTCCTAAACTTATTACTCCACTTATACTTTCTGCCTGGCTGTTGGCTAGTCAGTGTTTTATTAAACCAATATGAGTCACAAATTTTTACAGTATATAAGAGCATTATTCTACAGCATTTCCCCTTTTTTCTTTGCAAAACAACCCTGAATATAATTTCTTCTGTTTAACTTGTTTCCTGATCATTATCCATAACAACTTGTAACCAACATTTTAAACAAAATTAAACATCCATAATATATTTTGGGGGAATTCCTACTGGTTGGGGGTACTGATAATCTTATGGAGACCCCCTCAAAAATTTAACCTATAGCCTATAAATCCCACTCCATTCCCAAACCATCCATTCTTTCAACTTCAGCAGCTTCCTGAGACACAGATTCTGAAGTGCTCTATCATAAGAGCTCAAGCTGCAGACCTCATCTACTCCTTAAGATTTCTCTAAGAGCTTCAATTTCACCAAGAGCACCTGTTGGACCAAGAACAGCTTTCTGAAACACAGACAATGCTTGCATCTATTGGGAGAAGAGATGGGAAGGTGCAAGTGCAAAATATATTCAACAACATAAAGAACCTATGGATTGTTTTCAGGTACCACTAGAACCTAGTGGCTCTCCAACTGCAAGACCTGAACATTCCAATATAAAAAGCAGAGGAAAACGACCTTAAAAATAACTATGACAAAGATTGAAACTTTTAAAGAGAAAATTAAAGAAGAAATAAAAAACTCTATAAAAGAAATAGAGGAAAAGAAAAACATAAAAATGAAAGAAATCAATAAATCCCTTAAAGAAAGCTTATAACCAAGAAGGAGCAATCAAACAGTTGAAGGAACTAGTTTAAGATTTAAAATCTGAAATAGAAGCAATAAAGAAGACTCAAACCAAGGGAATACTAGGAATGGAAAATCCAAGTAAACAAACAATAACTACATATGCAAGCATAGCAAACAGAATGCAGAATGCAAGAGATGGAAGAGAGAATCTCTGACATGGAAGATACAACAGAAGAAATAGATACCACAGTGGAGACAAAAACCACTAAAGTCAAAAAAAGGGAAAACACAAAATATTCAGGAAATCTGGAACATCATGAAAAAAACAAACCTAAAAATAATAGGAATAGAAGAAGGAGAAAAATACCAGCTCAAAGGTACAAAAAATAGATTAAACAAAATCATAAAAGAAAACTTTCTCAACTTAAGAAATGCCTATGAATATACAAGAAGCTTATAGAACACCAAATAGGTTAGACCCTCCCAAAAAAGTTCACTCATCACATAAAAATCAAAACACTAAACTTACAGAATAAAGAAAGAATATTAAGAGCTACAAAGGAAAAAGGCCAAATAACTTAGAAAGACCCATCAGAATAGACCTGACTTCTTAATGGAGACTATGAAAGTCAGAAGGTCCTAGACAGATGCTATACAGGCATTAAAAGACCATAAATGTGAACCCAGATTACTGTACCCAGCAAGACACTCAATCACCATTTACAGAGTAAATAAGATATTCCATGACAAAACCAGATTTAAACAATACTTATCTACAAATTCAGCCCCACAGAAAGGACTAGAAGAAAAACTACAACCTAAGGAAGATAGATGCTCCCACAAAAACACAAGCAATAAATAAACCCACAGCAGAAAATTCCAAAAAGGGAAACACCTACACACACACACACACACACACACACACACAACCAGTAATTAACAATTATTGGTCATTAACATCAATCCCCCCATAAAAAGACACAGGCTAACAGAATAGATGCAAAAAGCAGCATCCATTTTTCTTCTGCATGCAAGAAACAAACCCCAATTTCAATGACAGATTCTACCTTGGTGTAAAGGGTTGGAAAAAGACTTTCCAATCAAATGGATGTAAGAAGCAAGGTGGTGTAGCTATTCTATTATCAAAAAAAAAAAAAAAATAGACTGCCAACTAAAATCATTGAAAAGAAATCCAGAAGGTCATTACATATTCGTCCTAGGAAAAACCAATCAAGATGAAATCTTAATCCTGAATATTTATGCCCCAAATACAAGGGCACACACACACACACACACACACACACACACACACACACACACACACATACACAGAGAGAGAGAGAGAGAAACTTTTCACCAAAACACAAAGAAATATACCTTCTCAGCACCCCATGAAGCCTTCTCTAAAAATTACCACATATTCATTCATAAATTAAATATAAATACATACAAAAATAGGAACAACCCTTTGCATTCTATCAGACCACCATGGCCTACCGTTGGAATTCAACAATAAGACAAACTACAGAAAGCCTAAAAGTCATGAAAACTGAACAACACTAAATTGAATCACCTCTGGGTCAAGAAAGAAATAAAAAAAGAAATTAAAGACTTCCTAGAACTTAATAAAAATAAATCCACAAATATCTAAACTTATGGGACACAAGAAAGCAGTGCTAAGTGGAAAGGTCACAGCACTGAGTGCCCATGTAATGAAATTGGAGAAACCACACAAGAGCAACTTAACAAACAACACACCTGGAAACACAAGAACAAAAAGGAGCAAACTTACCCAGAAGGAGGAGATGGAAGGAAACAGTCGATACAATAGAAACAAAGAGAACAAGACAAGGAATCAATGAAACAGAGTTGGTTCTTTGAGAAAGTCAACAAGATAGATAAATCCTAGTCCAAGCTAACCAAAAAGCAGAGAGAAAATGTTCAAATTAACAAAATCAGAAATGAAAAAGGGGACATAACAATAGACACTGAGGAAATCTAGAGAATCATTAGGTCATACTTCAAAAACCTGTACTTCACAAAATTGGAAAACCTAAAAATAATGAACAGCTTTTTGGGTAGGCATCACTTACCAAAATTAAATCAAGACCAGATAAACAACAAAAATACATCTATAGCCCCTAAGGAAATAGAAGCAGTTATTAAAAGTCTCCCAACTATAAAATGACCAGGGCCAGATGGTTTCAGCACAAAGTTCTACCAGAGTTTCAAAGAAGAACTAATACCAATACTCCTCAAACTGTTCCGTACAATAGAAACTGAAGGAACATTGCTAAATACTTTTTATGATGCCACAATCACCCTGATACCCAAGTTACTGAAAGATGCAACAAAAAAAGAGAATTACAGACCAGTCTCCCTCATGATCATTGATGTAAAATACTCAATAAAATACTGGCAACTTGAATATAAGGACATATTTTTTAAAAATCATCCACCATAATTAAGAAGGCTTCATCTCAAAGATGCAGGGATGGTTCAACACAGGAAATCCTGTCTAATTTACCACTGTAATCAAACAACTTGAAAGAAAAGAACCACATAAAAATTTCATTAGAGGTTGAAAAAGCTTTTGGCAAAATTTAACACCCCATCATCATAAAGGTCTTGGAGAAATCAGGGATACAAGGAAATACCTAAACATATTAAAGGTGATATACAACAAGCTGACAGCCAACATCAAACTAAATGGAGAGAAACTCAAAGCAATCCTACTAAAATCAGGAACAAGACAAGGTTGTCCACTCTCTCCATATCTATTCAATACAGTACTTGAAGTTCTAGCTAGAGCAACAAGACAACAAAAGGAGATCAAAGGGATATAAATTGGAAAAGAAGAAGTAAAACTTTTGCTATTTGCAGTTGATAAGATGATTCAAATAAGTGACCCCCAAAATTCTACCAGGGAACTCCTACAGTTGATAATCACCTTCAGCAATGTGGCAAGTATTAAAAATTAAATTTACTGATTTAAAGTATTTAAAATAAATCAGCGCCCTCTTCTATGCAAATGATAAGTGCACTGAGAAAGAAGTCAGGGAAACAATTCTTTGCAATCGCCACAGATAACATCAAATACCTTGAGGTGACTCTAACCAAAGAAGTGAAAGACCATATGACAAGAACTTCAAGTCTTTGAGGAAAGAAACTAAAGAAGATATCAGAAAATTGGAAAGATCTCCCACGATCACTTATAGGTAGGAAAAAAACATACTAAAAACAGCAATCTTACCAAAAGCAATCTACAGATCCAATGCAATCACAAGCAAAATTCCAACACAATTCTTCACAGACCTCAAAAGAACAATACTCAAATTCATATGGAAAAAAGAAAAAACCTAGGATAGCTAAAACAATCCTGTACAATAAAGGAACCTCCAGACACATCATCATCCCTGTATGCAAGCTCTACTATAGAGCTGTAGTAATAAAAACAGCTTTGTATTGGCATAAAACAGTCAAGTGGATCAATGGAATCAAACTGAAGATCCTGACATTAACCTGCACACCTTATATTTTTAAAAGAAGGCAGAATTGTACAATGGAAAAAGAAAACATCTTCAACAAATGGTGCTGGTATAACTGAATGGGGGCGTGTAAAAAAATACAAATAGATCCATGTCTATCACCCTGCACAAAACTCAAGTCCAAGGGAATCAAAGACCTCAACATAAACCCAGTTACACTGAACCTGATAGAAGAGGAAGTGGGAATAGCCTTGAAGCATTGGCACGGGAGACCACTTCCTAAATATAACACCAGTAGCCCAGATGCTAAGAGAAACAATTAATAAATGAGTCCTCCTGAAACTGAGAAGCTTCTATAAGGCAGAGGACTCAGGCAAAAAGACAAAATGACAGCCTACAGAATGGGAAAAGCTTCACCAACCCTACAACTGACTAAGGGCTGATCATTAAAACATATAAAGAACTTAATAGGCTAAATACCAAAATACCAAATAATCCTACTTAAAAATGGAATACAGATATAAACAAAGAATTCCCAACAGAAGAATCTCAAATGGCAGAAAGACACTTAAAGAAGTGTTCAACATCCTTAGACATCAGGGAAATTCAAATCAAAACAACTCTCAGATACCATCTTACAACTGTCAAAATGGCAAAGATCAAAATCATTGATGAGAGCCTATGCTGGAGGGGAAGTGGAGCAAGGGGAACACTGAAGAGACAGGTATGGTGACATAGGCCTGTGACCTCAACTCTTAAAGGGGAAGAAAGATTGCAAGTTCAAGATCATATCCCAGGTCTAAAAAAGAAATAAAAACACAGAAGGAGGTGGATCTGTCCTCTGATAGCTCTGACTGTTTTTAATATGTTTGAAAATATCCCCACACTCCTCCATTGCTTGTAGGAATGTAAACTTGAACAGATATGTAGGAAATAAGTATGGTGGTTTCTCAGAAAACTGGAAATCAATCTACCTCATGATTCACCAATACCACTCTTGGACATATATCCAAAGGATGTGCATTTATACCACAAGAACATTTGCTCAACTATATTCATAGCAGCACTATTCATAATAGCCAGAACCTGAAAATAACCTAGATGCCCCTCAACTGAAGAGTGGATTTTTTTAAAATGTGGAGGATTATGCAGCAGTAAAAAAAAAATGACATTTTAAAATTTGCAGGCTAATGAATGAAACTAGAAGAACTTATCCTTATTTAGGTAACCCAGACACAGAAAGATAAACATGTCAAATACTCACTTTTAAGTATATATTAGACATAAAGCAAAGGATATCCAGACTATAATCTATAACTCCAGAGAAGGTAGGTAACAAAGAGGATCCTAAGAGATACATCCATGGATCTCTCTGAGAAGGGGAAATAAATACAATCTCCTGAGTGTAGTAGGAGCATGGGGAAAGGGTGTAAGGGAAGATGCAAAGAGACAGGAAGGAATGAGATGGTTGAGTAAAGAGGAGCAGAAAGGGAGAGCAAAGAAACAGATATCTTGATAGAGGGAGCTATTTATGGAGAAACCTGGTGCTAGGGAAACTCCCAGGAATCCACAAGAATGACCACAGATAAGACTCTAAGCAATAGTGGAGAGGGTGCCAGAACTAGTCTTCTGTAATCAATTGATAACCACCCTAATTGTCATCATTGAATCTTCATTCAGCAACCATTGGAAGCAAATACAGCTAAGCACTGGACCAAGCTCCTGCAGGCCAGTCAGAGAGAGGGAAGACCACAATGGAGAAATGCAGAGACAGCTGATCTGAGCTAGGAGGAGCTCACTGATTCTGGGAAACCTGTACTGGATCAAACTAGAATGTGGGTGACACTTGTGTGACACGGGAAGTTTGTGAGGTCCCTGACAACACAACCAGGATTTTTCTCTAGTGCAGGAACTGCCTTTTTGTGCCCATTCTCTATGAAGGACCTTGCTCAGCCTCCAGGCAAGGGGGAGGGGCTTGTCCCTGCTTCAATCTAATATGCTCAATTTTGTTGGCTCCCCATGGAAGGCCTTACCTTCTCTGAGAAGTGAAGAGGGGAGGGCTTGGAAAAGAGTGAGAGTGTGGGGAAGGGGAATTGTACTTAGTATGTAAAATAAAATATTAAATAAAAAAATTCTAAAATATACATTGTAGAAAACAATGTCTCTTCAATAAAGTATGCTCAGAAATCTAAACATCCATGTGTAGAATAAAATTAAATCCCTCTCAGCCTGAATAAAAGTCACCTCCAAATGTAACAAAGGTTTTAATTTAAGATCTAAAAATACACTTAAAATAGAAGAGTCAGGTGCTTCTTGCCAAGAAGTCCAATCACTTAGTAAATAATGCGAAGAATTAACAAATGAAATTAATTTTTATACAGCAAAGAAAATAACTGAGTGAAGAAGAAGAATGGAAGGAAGTCTTTGAAACTTCATAATTCATGATGCATATTTAGAATACACAAAGAACCACCTTATAAATAAAAAGAAATCAAACAAGACAATCAATAAATGGGGTGTACAAATGAAAAGACACTTCTCAAAACGGTCAATAAACATAACAAAAATCACTGCTCACCACAGAGAAATGCACATTAAAACTACATTGAGATTCCAATTTATCTCATAGAAAATAACAAGTGCCACAAAGACGTTGTCAAAGGAAACCCTCATACTCCTAATGAGAATGTAAACTCATCAACCCATGATGGAAATCAGTGTGGAGACCCATCAAAAGACTGAAAACAGAACTACTATATAACCAAGATGTATCAAAAAGATTCTAAGGCAGCATATCAAGGACATACTTGCACATTTAAGTTTATTACAGCATTATCCACAAAACTAAGCTTTGAAAACAATCTAGGTGTCCTTAATATAGGGATGAGGGATGGATAAAATGGACCTGGAGAGAGTGTTTGGAGGCTCTAGCAGGGGAGCACAGTTACGTGTGTTCCTTTGACTGAAATCTTCACCTCCTTTTAGAGAAGGTTGTCTGCTGGGGGTATAGCTCTGGGAGGGATGCTCATGGAGTGCTGAGAGAGAGTGGACACCAACCTAGCCAGTCACATCAGAAAAATCAATCCCATAAATCAACATAATGACAGAAGTCACAGCTAGGATGTCCAAATTTGAAGGTGAATGGATGGTATTCGAAAATAACCTGAGTGAGGTAACCCAGACCCAGAAAGACAAATGTGATATGTATTTGTTTATATGTAGATGTTAACTGTTGTGTAATTATAATCAAGATACAATCCATAGAACCATAAAGGTAAGTGTAGAGTAATAGACTGGGGATTAAAGCATGTATCTGCCTAGGAAAGGATAATAAAATGTATACCTATGAACGGATGAGGGAGTGCCTGGAATAAAAGGGTGAATGAAGAAAGTAGAGGGAAGAGGGGATTAGGAAGGGAGTGTGGAGAGAGACTGCCAAAATTAAGCGCTTTTTGAGGGCTAGTATGGAATCATAATGCAGTAGGTATTCCCTAAGTATTTACATAAATTGAGGCAATCTAAATGAAATCATCAAATAATGGCAGAGACAGAGCCTGTTGTTGTCTGCAAATGAAGATTGTATAGGTTGTATCTAATAGAGTTGTTGAACGAAAGGATCACATACGAATTCACAAACAACACAGGGTGTTGCCAAGGCTATATGCTGCTCTCCACAAAATGACAGTAAAGCCTTAATACTGCAGACAATATCTACACAATTCATTGATCACAAGATAGTAGAGGTGACGCTTCACCCCTTCACCCCATGGGCTAGTGTTCTTCATATTGAAAATTACTCTGAATACTACCAGAAGAGAAGAATAAATACCAACTCAGCTACAAAGCTTTCTATTTACTATTGTGTCCTACTGGTAAGATATGCTAATGCAATGGTGTCACAAAGCTTGTGGGAGCAACCAGACAACAACTGATTTGGTTTATGGACTACTCCACAGACAAAAGTATCTGTATCTGACACTATTTGGGTGACCAAAAACCTGAAACTAGATAGCCTCAAGAACTAGGCCTAAACCAAATACTACTGTTCTACTAAAAGCACATAGCAATAAATGACTCCTAGTGACATTCTGCTATGCTCACAGATCAGTGTCTTGTTCAGCCATCATTAGAAAGCTTCCTTCTCCAACAGACTGGAACAAATACAGAGACTCACAGCTGGACAAATATGCAAAGAGTGTGAGACCTTGGACCATTCATCCCCAAGTGTTATAGCTCCATCAAATCCTGCCCGCCAAGGCTCGGAAAATGCCTTGAAAGAAGAGTCCAAAATAAGATAAAAGGCAGAGGGGATTAAGCACACCAAGGAAAAAAGGCCTTCTAAACACAGAAGGACCAATATATATATATATGAACTCACAACGACTTAAGCAGCTGCATAGGGCCTACCGGATGGAGTCCTAGAGTTGAAAGGGGAAGTGGACACATGCCCCTGTCCTTAGCTCAGAAGCCATCTCCAATTGAGAACTACTTGCTAATGAAAATTTAGTTTTCTCCAAGAAAGGCTCACTGGGAAACAAATATTCTTCAGGATAGGCTGCATGCCCAGCAGCAGATGCCCAACAGACAACAGATCAAAGGCATCATTCTTTGTCTTATATATCGGATTGGGGCTCTCCCTTTCCTAAATTTTTTATCTCATCATTTTTTAAGCTTTAATCTTGATTTTTTTTCTTTTTTGCCCTACAATTTGCATATAATTGTGGCTTCTAGTTTTATATTTTTATGAAATTCCTAAGTGTGCAAACAAGTGGAGCTCTGTGCCTGTATCTGCTTCATGTGCCTTTTCTTGGACTCTTTCTTTTGTCCTATTCTGATGTGGTCTTGTGTTACCTTATGATTATGTAATAGATGGCTGTTTTCCAACAAGTGACAGAAAGAAGGTAGATCTAGTTGGGAGGGAAGAAGGAGAGGAACTGGAAGGAATGGGGGAAGGGGAAACAATTATCAAGATATATTATGTGAGGAAAATTTTCTACTTTTAGTAAAAGAAAAGAATATGTAATATGAACACAATGGCATTTTTCAACATAAAGAATAACAGTTATGTTAGTTACAGAAAATTAATACAACTAGAGATAATCATATTAATCAAATTTAGTCTAGAAAGTAAAACATCTTATTTTCTCTCATTTGTGGATCCTAGATTTTAAAACGA
Source organism: Phyllotis vaccarum (assembly GCA_033318265.1). Lineage (NCBI taxonomy): Eukaryota > Metazoa > Chordata > Mammalia > Rodentia > Cricetidae > Phyllotis > Phyllotis vaccarum. The sequence goes on from JARWLC010000011.1 coordinate 22,784,387, forward strand.
TATATAAAATCATACATGTGTAGGTGACACTAAAGTAGAAATGAAGCTTTCTAAAAAGACAAAGAGGCCTGACAAGTGTAGAATTGTGCAGAAGACAAAGATAGAGGATATGGAAGGAAATTCACCCAATGTGCATTATGTATTTGTATGAAGATGTCCTTATGAAACCTGGTACAAGTATATCAATAAATCATTATTAAAAAAAAACACTAAAAGTAAGAGAGTGTTTGTATTGAGAGAACATAGTATAGTATGTAAAAGCACAACTTAATACATTATATTTCTATTTGTCTTCTCCTGGCTGGACACTAGCACACATAAACTTACAGCAAGTACCAGAAAAATAAATTGCTATTTTATAGTTGGAAAAAGATGTATGACAGGACACAACACTTGAGCATTCAATAACTAAAGGAGTCTCTGCCTGTGAAATTAATATTCAATGGCAAAACAACCCATAACTTTAACACAGTTTACTTTCTTTCTCAAGTCCATAAAAATATGTATAAGTTAAGCTTCAGTCATTTAGGGTCCATGGACCCTTCTAGATGTGACTAGAAGAGAGAAAACCAGACCCAGATGTGGTGATATATATTTAATAAAATTGGTCTGGAATATCAGAGGTCAGAGCCATCTCTCTAGCCTAATAATAATAATAATAATAATAATAATAATAATAATAATAATAATAATAATAATAAATTAATAAATAAAAAGTTTTCTGTGTAACAGTTCAACAGTTCTGATTGTCCTGAAACTCAAGTTCTGGGACTAACAGTGTGTGTCACCACTGCCTGACTGGCATCCAACATGGGAAATGAACCCAAGACCCTGAAATTAAGTTGCCTGCACTATCAACTGAGCTAGCAGGGCAGACTTCTAACAATACAATACAAAATTATACTGAATTGCCAGGAAATTAGGGGCTCAAAACATACCTTAACCATTTTTTTCTCATGAAACAATCACTTAAAAAGATGTAATCTGAACATTATTCTGTATTCATGTATGCCTCTGACATTAGTTATATGCAAGAGTTGGATTTGCATAGGCACATTCACTATGGCTGAGTCCTGATTGTGTTCTGAAAGACTTTCAACAAAATGTTGTTGAATTCTGAAGTTGTGTCTCCCAAAGTATCTTAAGAGAAGAGTCAGTAGAAACCTTCCAAAACAACATGAAAAGAAATTAAAATCTTTCTGGTCTGTCAATAACAAAAATCAGTGTTGACAGTCTCATTAACCACTTAAGGGAGCATATCTGGTCTTCTAGGCCTTGCCTCTCATATGAACATACTACATTATCTAAAATATCGAAGGGCAGCAAAGATATGTGCATTTATTTTAGGTTTTAGTCATGTGTTTCAGCAATTGTTATATTTTAATCTGAGATTCCTGCCCTATGAATAAATGTGAAAAACACTGAGGAATTTTTATAGATAGTACCAGAATGAGCTAGGAATAATTTACCATTGCCTGTCTCCAAAAATATAGCTTAGTCTTCGTAGTATGAGATTTTTAATATCCCTTTGAAGAAGCATCTCTATACGGTGTTCAACTAAGTGTTTCTCATCTCATCTTGAATGAAAATATAATGCTACCATTCCTATGCCAGTCAACTGATTTACTCACTAGTCAGGAATCAGTCAATTACATCAGTTCAAGGACACAAAAGCCTTGACAAGTGGGGCTGGGATGATCATGTTAAGTCAAAAATAAGTAATAAAGTCAAGATATCATCAGGGGAAAAAAAAATCTCAGACAAAAGACCAGACTACACAGAAGCAGGGACAAAGATGAGGCAGCTGTTTTGATGGTGCCTTATTCTTAATCACTAGGGTTCTGATGCTTAGCAGTTTTGGAGGCAACAGTGAACAAGAAGGTTGGATATACACCTTATAAAACTGTGACTTAACTGCCTGGCACAGGGTCTGGTCCTTCAGAAGTCCTTATTTTACAGCTCTTTGGAAATCACTTTGTATTTAATTTTATTTATTTTTTTGGTTTTTGTTTGTTTGTTTGTTTTTTAAGACAGTTTCATTGTAACAGCTCTGGCTGTCCTGAAATTCACTTTGTAGACCAGGCCGGCCTTGAATTCATACAGATGCACCTACCTCTGCCTCCGGAATGCTGGAATTATAGGTGCACACCACCACTGCCAAGCTATTGTACTAATTCCATGAAACATTTGAAAAAAGAATAAACATACCATCTCTTCTGAGCACCCCCACTCACATGCACAGAGACCACACATATATATACCTTCTCTTCACTCAAAAAAGTTTGAGAAATCAACAGCCTTTTTAAATTGCATTCTTCAAATTCTAAGGTATTAGTGAATTTTCAATCTCTAAAGATGTCTACACAGGCTACTATACCAAGTTGAGGTAGGATCCAATGCCTCCTCTCTTTATTAAGGCTGAGCAAGGCATCCAGCCATGGGGAGTGAGCTCTAAAGAGCCAGTTCATGAACCGGGGGAAATCCCTGGTCCCATAGGAGGTCCACTAACAGATTGATTTAGGCATCTGTCACCCTCATTCAGAGGGCCTAGTTCAGTCCCATGCAGGCTCTCCAGCTATTAGTCTAGAGTCTATGAGCTCTCATTAGCTCGAGTCAACTGTCTCCTCGCCCCTCAACCTTGATCCCCTCGTCTCTCCTCCCTCTCTTGAGCTGAACTTCAGGAGTTCAGGCCAGGTGTTTAGCTGTGGATATGTGCATCTGCTTCCATCAGTCGGTGGATACAGGCTCTACCCTTTGAGGAGTGAATAAGGAGTAAGGTGGGGAGAGAAAAGAGTAGAGAAGGGGAAGGGGGAACAGTGGATGGTATATAAATGAAAACACATTAAATAAAAAAGAGAAAAAATATACCCATGTTAGAATACCACAGTGAAAATATCTATGATAAAAACGATTAGTATTAAAAAAAAAAAAACCTTGTTTCCATTAGAAGTTGTATTGTGCAGAGAAAATCTTGTTATCAATATTATATCTCAATTAAAAACCATTTCAATATTTCTCTGAAAAAGAGATGTCTTCAGTTTTTTAAATGGCATTTCTCGAGTAAGTTTAAGCAGAAATTCTTTTTTAAAGCTCACCAATTACATTTTCCTCAGAAAAGCACCACAGAACAATCTGAGGATGTTTGCATCTCCTTTCAAATCTATAGGAGCATCTGCCCTGCTGACAGTCAGAAGGCTCTAAAGGGTCTGAGCCCTCATCTTCTCCAATATTAATTTTACAAATCAACTCGTGTATTCTACATCATATTTACTATGATCCTTCATGGGGATAATCGTGTTTACAATTGTATATGATAAACTAAATAAAGACCGAAAGAAAAATGCTGTAAATTATTCTATCTTAGCATGTCCCTGTAGCTCAGCTTTTTAAAAATAAGAACTTATTATTCATAAAGTATTTTCATGACTATTAAATTTTGATAATCAGAAATCATAAGGAGAGAAAGATATCCCTAAGAACTAAATAGTTTATTTTATGAGAAACTTCTGTACATATGCTGTTAATCAAAACTTTAAGGCTATAGTGCAACTAAGTGATGGCATTTGCTAAAATACACCTTGGTTTGATCCCAGAACCACACACATACTCATGAATGCACATGCACATACACACATGCATGAATGCACAGATGTACAACACATGCTTGCACACACATGCATGCACAGTAATTATTTAACTGAACACAATAAATTGTTTAGCTTCTCAGTTTGTTTTTCCTCTCTACTTCATGTCTATGTAAGCCACCTATTACTTTCCTCTTTATTCTAAACAGTAGGTAGTCCCTTTAGCTAAAACTCTGAAAACCTAGTAAATCTTCACAGTGCTTTCTAAAGAAGAGTTTATCAGATCTTTTAGTGCAAAAAGACTGATTATCCAGAATTGCATGATTATTAGGTAAGTTACTATGTATACCAGACATGATCCTAAATTCATCTTATGAATCACCTCGTTTCGCAGCACAATCACAATAATCTGGCTCATTATAGATTTGTTGTATTCAAGAAGTGGACACACCAAAAGAGAAGCAGCTCTCTGACATTTGCTGGCAGCACCTTTCCAGAATAAACTCTCTCCTACCCAGAGACTGGGAAACACTCTGCTTGCCTTTCTGGATTCATCTAACACTGCCAGAAGATTAATATCTGAACGTAACTAATATACAAAATTCTTTATAGGAGTTTTGTGTCTCTTAAGAGCCAACCTCTGCCTCAGGTAAGGGTCCTCAAGCTAGCCAACTAATCTCTTTCTAACCATGTGTTCACTTTTTAGAGGTTCAATATTACCTCTCCTAAGCCAAGAAGTTTCAATTTTGCCTAGATACAATTTTTACTTCTTTTTCCTAATGTTCTGAATTTGGCAACAAGAGACTAAGATTCTGCCACTAATTTACTATATGGCCGTAGGAGAAATTACTTAAGTTGTCAGGTCACAGTTACCTTAGGTATAAATTTGGGGTATTAGACCAGTCTCTTTAAGCTTTAAACTTTTGTAGTTTTAAGATCTAATTTGAAGTCCCAAGAGGAAGATTGTTTAAAAAAACAATAAAAAGAAAGAATATGGCCTACTCTAAAGTCTAGAAATTTTTCTCAATTTATTCCAAAATTTTGGGGCCATTTCATACATGTTCCACATTTACTTAAATACATTGAAAATGATACTATTTCAAAGTGGCATGGTAGTATATACCTGCAATCCTATCACTCAGAAGGCTGAGGCAGAAGGATTGCTGTAAGCTTAAGGTTTGCCTAGGCTACATAGCAAGATCCCATATCAAAAAAAAAATTTAATCAACTGTGTTTTACAAGGTATTAAAACAAAAAAAGCCTTCATACACGATATTTAAACATGGCTCTACAGTTCACAACACCTTCCTCGTGTATAAATAGAACATAACATTTACAACCACTTACTCTGTAATATATTTCTTTTGGCTGGGAGTTAACTATGTGAGACTCTGTAGAGCACTGACTTTTTCTTTGTGTTGTTGAACAAAGACATTCTATTATGTATGACACAGGGTCCTTGAACACTCAGTGTAATTATTACTGGGGGGGTTTTGTTTGTTTGTTTTTGCAGATAACTATGACTCCCATTCACTGACCACCTACTATCAGGTCTGCTGACCCTATGCTGGATCATTCACATGAGTAATCTCTTTCTTTCAAAAAGCCTACAGGGTATGTATAATTACCCCACTACACTCATAAGGAAAGTCCTTAGGGACTGCACTAACTTTTCTGAACAACCTTTAAATAAGAAACTATGATGAAACCCAAGCCTGCAAATTTTTTTTCCTATTCTGCCCTGAAACAACATAAAATGAATCTATTCACTTTTTGAAGAGAATCACAATATCTACTGAATCCCTACTATGCAATAATGCTTCTAAGTGTCCCAGTAACAGTTATATGCGATCATTACAACTCCATTGGGTAGGTATGTAAACTGAATATAGAAATAACACGTTTCCAGAGTTACACAATAAAAAAGACTCATGCTAACCACCCCTTAGCTACAAACCACTTAAAATCTGTCAGAAGATTTAGAGGTAGAAAGAAAACAGAAATTTATTCTTGGGTTCCACAAATTAATTTCTAAGGAATCTGACTGATAAAGGAAATAGTTACCTAGAATTCAATTAGCTAGTGAAATCCTTAAATGCCTACCATTTTCCCCACATTTACATACATTTCAGAAATATACAAAAAAACAAAAACCAAGCTGTTTAGATGGAACATAATCCAGTACTCCCAGCCCATCTCAATTGTGTCAGCTCCCCACAACGTCTTTTCATTATGGGGACTATGTAGGCCCACCATGATGAAGACAGCAATGATGATGATGATGATGGTAAGGATGATGATAATGAAGACAGGAACAACAGATCCTAGACTCAACTATTTCTAACACTAAGTACTATCCCACCATGGAGAGTACACTTTAAAATTTGAATACCTAAAGTTCATTTATAAAGATAAATGCCATTGATCCCGTTAAGATCCTAAAACTTGTATTTTCTCATTGAAAATGATTCTAAGTAATGTTGAAGCCTGAACAGAGATACTAGACAACTATTTTGTTAAATAAATGAGAAAACTTAAGGGGGGGGGCAGAAATAATATAGTGCCAATTGTAAAAGGTTTTAAATATCATAAAATTCATGATAAACTTAAATTCCAAATAAACTCATTGATGTTGTAAACATTCACTATGTGGGAGTGTTTAAAATTTTATACATAGAAACAAATTCTCCATTGCAACATTAATTTTCCAGTGCCTTTTCAATAGCATCATAAGAAAACACACACACGAGAAGGTGGATGCTTTACCACGGCAGTGCACCGGAGCCAGGGTAATGAGGATTATGTCAACATTTCCATTCACGACACTTTTTTCAGCTGTTTAATGACTGGACTATAAAAATGTGACTAAGTGAAACCTGGCAACTACATTCTTAGTAACATTTTTAAAAACTGCAAATAAACTAAAAGTAATGACTTTCCATTGGGTGATTTTTAAATATAATTTTTGGAAACAAGCACTATTTAAAAAGTTACATAAAAGTTTTGTTCAACTAGATATATAAGTATACTTTGGAAGTGTATTGCCCAATGCATTTAGTCAGGTATTTTTCTACAAATGGTCAATTATTTGAGTTAGACTGACATGTACTTTCTTATTGGATATAGAGGACATCGGGAAGATTACTACTGTTCCACGGTTAATTCATCACAGTATTTGTGAGTTCGTAACATTCTAAGAAACAATAATAAAATCAAATGGGAAATAGGACTTCATTTAAAAGCCACTGATAATTGTTCATCAAGTTGGAAATTCCAGTCAGGAAGCAGAGACACTGGATTAAGCTGTGTCAGCTCTTTAAACTGATAGCTTGGGTGACCCAAGCAAGCTATTTAATCCTACTGTGGCTCAGTTAGCTCATTTTATTAAAAATATTGTTTTATTTAACATGTATGTGCTTTCCTGCATACATTTATGTGTTCCATGAGTGTGCGTGGTACACACAGAGGCCACAAGAATTTGTTGAGTCTCCTGGAACTGGAGAAGCCCAGGCTAGGACATGTGCGACAGTAGACACTGCTCTTGAATGCTGAGCCATCCCTCCAGCCCCAGCCATCTCACTTTAAAACTGATAACCAAATGATCCAGTGTCTGTCTCATGGGTCAGCATTAAACCAGATATTTTAAAACTTGTTTTATTCAAATGTAAAATAAAGTATTTTCAAATAATGACAATTTTTTCTAAATAAAGTATTATTAATTAGTAGTGACTATGCTTTAGGAAAGATCTTTGTATTTGACTGGTTTATTCTCTAAGAATGAAGACTAGTAAGTCACTTATAATCTTATCAACTTCTGTGTCGCTACCAAACATCTTATTAAGATGAAATAATTGGCAAAAATGACCAGTGTTTCCAGTGTTACATTCAACAGGCAATGATGCACAGTGGTGGTAGGGGGTAGAAGCTCAATGGTAAAGTATTTACCTAGCATGCAGGAGAAGCTGGCTTTAGTCACCAGAATAACAAAGAAATAAGGGAATGGAGGAGTTGCCAAAGATCTCACTAAATACAGCATGGTCAGAATGCACTAGAAGGACTCAACCACAAGTATGGAGCTCTAATATGAAAAGAAAATGGCATACATTTCATAAAGAGTTTAGGTTAATAAAAACAAGGATCCATGAGACCCCTGGAAATGGAGACACAAGTCATCAGCACAGAAGAAAAGGCATAGGACAGTCCCCTCACAATACTTAGAATATTTAAAAACATTTTAGTTGCAGTTTTCATTTTTCAAAACAATTTTAAATTCCAATATATTTTAATAACATTATTCCCCTCTCCCAAATTCCACAAGAGTCTCTCCCTTCCCCTACCCCCCAAATTTAATTTCTTTCTCAAAAAAACCCCAAAACCTCAATTCAACAAAATCAACAAAGAAAAAAAAAACTGTAACCAAGTAAAAGCACATATTAAAAAAGAAAGAAACAGGAAGGAAGGAAGGAAGGAAGGAAGGAAGGAAGGAAGGAAGGAAGGAAGGAAGGAAGGAAGGAAGGAAGGAAGGAAAAGAGAAAGAAAGAAAGAAAGAAAGAAAGAAAGAAAGAAAGAAAGAAAGAAAGAAAGAAAGAAAGAAAGAAAGAAAGAAAGAAAGAAAGAAAGGAAGGAGAGAGAGAGAGAGAGAGAGAGAGAGAGAGAGAGAGAGAGAGAGAGAGAGAGAGAGAGAGAACAAGGTCAATCACTTCTGAACATGAAGCCTGTCCTGGAGTGGTTGATAGGCCCAGTGTCACTCTGTTGGGGGAAACTGATTTTTCTCTCTCCTAGCAAGTATAAGTGAAAGCTCAGTTGCCAACCCTTACCCTACTAGTTAGTCTTCCATTCACTCATTCATTTGTTCATTTATTCATTTTTTAATATAATAAAACAAAAACTATCACATCCAAGTTGGACATTACAAACCAACAGAAGGAAAGGAGCTCTGGGGTGAAATGTGCACACACACTCTTCCTTAGAGAAGTGCCTATAACTGATGTGAATCCTGCTTAGTCCTTGACCACTGTTTCCATCAACCATCTCAAGAACTTTTCCAGGTACCTAGGAAGACTAGCTAAGCCCCAATAGCTACTCAGGCACATAGCTTTGCATACCTTTGAAGAATGCTTTTTCATCCACCACAACATCCCTTCTCTTCTAACGTCATCAGTGGACTCCCCACGTTTCAAAGTTTATCCCAACCACTTATTTTCCTAAGGTGTCCCCTGACCCTCCTCTAGATCCTAAACATTCAACAACTTAACCTCAGTAGTGATTCAGAATGTTGCTCTCTCTCCTCCCAAAAATTCGAACAGTCACAGGGAAAGACAGCAAGACACAAAGGTTCCTTTTCTGCAGCTCACTAACAACACATCACCTTATCGGTTATCGTCCTCTGAACAGTACAGGTGATACCTACTTCCTGGGACTTCTGCGAGGAATATGGCACAATAAAGGCAAATTGCTAACAGCGTCTGAAACAGCAGAAGCAACACATCATGGCACAGCTTTTTAACTAGCCACACTTGAAGCACTCCAGACAAAACAATGCACAAGGTAGGCTCCTGGCCAGAGGTAACCACCAAAGTCAGTGATTAGAGCCAGGCTTTCCACAAGACTCCCAAAGCCTCCTTTCTCCTTCTCGGCACCGGGGTCTTCTTACCACTGGGTCTGGACTGTAAGGCACAGCTAGTAGAAAGGCTTTGTCCCCCACTTCTCACTGGCACCAGGTAACCATACACGTGAAGACAGAGCTACCTGAAGCACAAACAAATCCTACCCATGACTTTGTGGCTTGAAAATAAAACTTGGGAAAACGGCTTTTTAATGACTGCATTATAACTCTCCTTTTTCTTCTAGTTTAGGCTAGAGTTATTTTTCCCTCTTTAGTAATGAATCAAATAATTCATGAGTAAACTGGGGATTCTGCCTAGACTCAGAATTGGCTAGTAATATACAAAAAGTATATGTGGTTAAGTTTTTTAAAATGAGCCCTTATATCAAGCATCTCATTACACTACTTTCAATACCTTTGCTATCCACCAAAAAAACTAACATAAAACAGATGAAGAATTATCATTTTCAACTTTCACTTACAACATGGAAATGTAAATATTGCTCTTGCTCCCTGCAACAGCAATTCATCAGCACATAAGTCAACATTTTTCTTATGGTTCTGCTGTATCTCATTACAAAAAGAAAAAAAAAATCCTCTTATTATAATTTATAGTGATTTTCTTCTGTAAAATAATATCTATGCCAATATAACTTCCAAGTGTATTTATGACATTGTGCTGTAAGCAATGAACATGGAAAAAAAGAAAGCATCGCTTCACAACTTGGACAAACTCTGACTGGAAATTCAAAGCTATGGATTCTGCTTCTTAAAGGGGTGGGGGTTTTGTTTGTTTGTTTTTTACTTTCTTTTCATTACTGTAGTTTGGAGTAGTCAAATACTCAGACAGAAAACAAAAGGAAACTGAAGAGACAGTGTTCTTCATTTAAAGACACCCTTGGTAACTGAGAGTATACTGAAGGGAGCTTACCCAGAGGACAGCCCACTTCCCACATTCTGCCTATAGCTTGCAGCAAGATGACTTGCTCCTTAGCCATAGGATCTCTCCTCTCTCTCTCTCTCTCTCTCTCTCTCTCTCTCTCTCTCTCTCTCTCTCTCTCTCTCTCTCTCTCTCTCTCTCTCTCTCTCTCTCTCTCTCCCCACCTCTCCCCCTTCCCTTCTCTCCCTCTCTCCCTCTCCCCCTCCTCCACTCTCTCTCCCCACCTCTCCTTCTCCCTCTCTCACTCCCCCACCTCTCCCCCTTCCCCTCTCCCTCCCCCTCTCCCTCTCCCCCTCTCTCCCTCTTCCTCCCCCTCCTCCCTCTCTCTCCCCACCTCTCCCTCTTCCTCTCTCCCTCTCTCTCCTATCCTCTCCCTCTCCCTTCTCCCTCTCTCTCCATGGTTGGTAGGAGGTGAACAAAGATACCTGACCAAATGTTTGATCCTTCACAGGCTCACAGTGGCTGCCATGATTAAAAGTTGGAGGAAATATCCTCTCAAACACTGTTACAGTGAAAATAGAAGGAAAATGCATCTACATGGGAAACTGATAACGAAGATGTCGCTGTGAACGTGAACTCAACCTGGCAGCAATACATGCATCAGCTCCTGGTATAGAAGTCAACTGGTGCAGATTACAGCTTCCAACCAAGAGCAGGCAGAGTCAGGAGAAAAGGTGACTTCCTAGAGAAGACACACTTTTTGAGAATTCCCATTTGAAGTATTGCTAACAACCCTTTTACTGAGAGAGCCTTAGTTCTTTGCAATAGAAACACAATGACATCTGACACATTATTTAATGGATAATTACTACAGTTATTTAAGGACTAAAAATAAAATAATTCTACTTCACAGGAATGCAGGTAACAAACAAAATGATTTTTAATACTGCATAAATATAAAAAGATAAATCTTAGGGGTACAGTCACGAAGATGTCCAATTGTCTTAAGCCAGTTGATATAACATGAAGCTAAGGTTCTTATAAAACATGTTTGTTGCCATGGTGCACAACAAACCGCAATGAAATTGGCTATTAAAATACTTATGAAACATTTTATCCTTTAGTCTTTGTGTGTGTCTGTGTGTCCCTATCTCACTCCACCTCGCCTCTCTTTCTCATGCAAGCAACGCACACACACTTCAATCTCTCCCCCACTCCTCTCTCTCTGCCTCTCTTTCTCTCCCATGCACACATGTACTTCAGTCTCTTCTCTCTCTTTCCCTCCCTCCCTGCCTCCCTTCTTTCTTCTCTCTCCCCCTCCCCCCCTCTCTCTCTGCCTCTCTCCCCCCTCTCTTTCACACAGACACACACACACACACACACACACACACTTCAGTCTCTCCCATGAATAAAATATTCACATATTTGTTGGACTGAGCTATATCTGAAAGCTGACGAGAAGCTCACTCTCCCAGTCTCCTTAGCTTGTTGACTAACTTCTTTGCTTTGTTGGGCTAACAGTTTCTCTGTGGAGCTTGCCCATCTTGAAGGAATATCACTAAAACATAGAGACATACAGAGTGCAATAAAAAGTAAAATATACTAACCTATTACCGTTGTATCTAACCCTTGGCATTGTCCAAGAGCAAGTCCTAATCAGCCTTCAAGGGAAAGAAGTCATACTGACTATGGGTGTTGGGGGGGGCACCAAAGCACATCACTGCAAGTCACACCTGCTTTTGTGTTGTAAAATAAGATAACCAAAATATTTCTTGATGTGGGAATGTCTGTGTGCTGTGCTGCTGTGCGTATCAATCTTTAAATAAAGGACTGTTTTGGCCATGGCAGGCACCATAGAAGTAGGTGGGGAATCAGAATAGTTAGGAGAAGAAGGGCAGAGACAGACAGACCGAGCCAGCCACCCAAGAAGAAGCATGTAAGGAACACAGGTGAGCCACAGGCCACGTGGCTACAGATTAATAGAAATAGGTTAAGTTAAGATGTAAGAGCTAGCTAGCAATGTGCCTGAGCCATAGGCCAAACAGCATGAACTTGATATAAGTGTCTGAGTCATTTTGGGGGGCTAAGCAGCAGTGGGCACCTAAGTGGTCTGGGACTGCAGGTCTGTGGGTCTGGTCCTCTGGCACCTGGGGCAAAAAAAAACCTTACTGTAACACTTTTCTAGCTTGGAAATTTTATTGTAAATATTTCTTAAGATAAATACTAATTAAAAATAAAGTAACACATAAATATATTCACTGGCTAAACTAAAATATATCATTGTAGTTACATAAACAAATACATAAATATATTGATGCAGGCAGACAAATTCATTGATGGCTGACATTGTAGTGGGAATCAGACACTATCACCTGGACCTAGAGGTGTGGCCTTTAGGGGTTGAGAACCTGGGGGGGGGGGGCAGGTGGCCAGGGTAATTTAAGACTGGGTGTATGCCATGTACACCAGCCCTCTTTCTGTTTGCTGCCTTACTCTCATTAGAGAAAGGACAACACCTGCACCTGCTTCCTCTGTGTGGACCAGTCCAGCTCTCCAGGAATTGTCCAACTGTTCAATCCCTTGCATCAGTAAGTGTTCCATATAAACCCCTTAAGAAATATTAACATTTTTATATAATCAGTTGCTAATGATTAATGCTAACTCTATGACACAGCCCAGTGAGGCAGGAAAATCCTCTCCCTGTCCTGCTTCAGTGTTAGAATTTCAGTGTCTGTGCTTCTCATGAGACCTCAGATAAGGTACAACCCTCCTACTGCCATTAAATCTGCTGTTTATCATTGTCATAAACATTTCCTGGGACTGTTCTAAAAAGTGTGAATTACAAGTCAACCTGTGTAACTTATTTGTGCAGTTTTTAGGTTTAACCACGAATTAAGTCACAAGATTATAGCTCTTTTGAGTTATAATACTTTAATTACAGTAAGGCAAAAATATTTCTCCTTCTCTCTCTCTCTCTCTCTCTCTTTCTCTCTCTCTCTCTCTCTCTGTGTGTGTGTGTGTGTGTGTGTGTGAGTGTGTACATACACTTGCATGTGTGCTACAATCAATAGAAATTCTGTTCTTATTTTTCTAATAATGTTTTACTTTGTGACTCATTGGGCTCAGTATAGCACAGGCCATGAGCTATCATCACGTGACAGCATACCCGAAAGAACAGCTAAAATGATAGAGAACTCTTGGCCCCACGATTTTCAGTTCGTGGTCAGTCAGCTCTATTGTTTCTGAACTGCAGAGAAAGCCCAAAAGTGGCACTGGTCACCGTATGCATCCAGAAGCAGAAAAGAAATGGCAGGTGCTCCCTTCTCCTCCTCAGCCCACCCAGGCCCCAGCCAGTGGGTCCAGCCAGTGGAAAGCATTGCCCACATTCAGGTAGTGCAGACTAATGGAAAGCATTGCCCACATTCAGGTAGTGCAGACCAATGGAAAGCATTGCCCACATTCAGGTAGTGTAGACCCTGGGTATGTCTGTGAGGGCATTTTCAGGTCTGCATTACTAGTTTTTCCTGGCAGTTCTGATTCTAACTAAGTAGACAGTGAAGATTAACCATGGCATATCAAAACTAAAGAAATCATAAATAAAGCTATCACTTTTAAAAGACATAGAGAACAGAGGTACCTTACGATTCACTACCTCATTCTATTAATCAAAGAATATCTATAAAGCCTCAGAGTAAAGTTTAATTGAATTTTCTTTTTGTGAAATAAAGTCATTTTTGCTGATTAAATTCCAATCATTACTCTTTACCAAGTTTTTGAGATGTGATTTTGTTATCTAATAACTCATATGAAACCATCTTTGTGTTTACATTGTCATGGATCACAACTCAACTACTGTCTCTACTCTCCTTCCATCTAACACTAGTTCTTCAACAATGTGGGTGTATCAGGGCATGGATCATGTCAGACGCAGCCCCCTAGTTCTTCCATAACAGTCAACTGGTGAATGTTTACTAAATCAAACTAAGTGACCAAAAAACCTTGGCCTTACAGAATCTGGAATCACATTCCAAACTTACTACTTGTAGATAAGTAAGGATCTGACAAAGCACTCCAGGTGCCCTTTCCTTCCAGGGGCTAGCTACACAACCAATTCTCCAGAGAGACCCCAAACACAGGTTAAATCAGGGCACTAGTTGAAATTCAGGGTTTATAAATGTGAAATTAAGCCAGAACCTCATTCTCCTATAGTCAGAGACAATTAGAAGACATCCCCGTGATACCACTTGGAGTCCATTAGCCCAGGGGCTGGCCCAAGAGACCCTGAATCATCCCAAAAGTAAGTATGCTGCCTCCAAAGAGTTCACCTAAACTCCTTTGTCTCACAGAAACCTAACAAAAGTCACAATCTATAGTATGAAATTTTGACCCATCTGGAGTTGCTTAGTCTCTCAAAATGACTTAGACATTTATATTATTTATATGCTGTTTGGCCTATGGTCCAGACTTATTGATAGTTAGGCCTAGCATCTTAACCTATTTTTACTAATTTATGTTTTTACCACCTTGGTTTGTGGCTTACCTGTTCTTTACATCTTGCCTCTTGGGTGGCTGGATCACGTCTCTGTCTGACTCTGCCTCCTTCTCCTTTATCTATGCTCAGATTTCCTGCCTTCTTCTAGATGCCTTGTCATAAGTCGAAACAGTCCCTTTATTAACCAATAATAAAACATAGTCATAACATACATAGTGATTAATAACAACTCTATGACATAGCCCGGGAAGGCAGGAAAATCCTCTCCCTGTCCTGCTTCAGTGTTAGAATTTCTGTGTCTGTGCTTCTTATGGAACCTCAGATAAGGTACCACCATCCTGTATAGTCACAACATACAAAAAACATCCTATATCAACAATCAAAGGCTAGAGAACTCTTAGGTCTTGTGTGTAAGATGGGCAAAACAAAGACAGCCAGGAGACTTGAGAACAAAGCAGGGTGTCTTCTCCAAATAGAAGGCAGTTTGAGGTTAGTAAAGTGCTGGTCTCTCCCTGAAAGCATTATTTATATCTACTGTGACACAATAACATGGCTTGGAGTTTTGGACAAAGTAATAATGAGAAACTTCAGATGTGACTATGTCTAGTAAAACAGGATGAGTAATGTACAACCATCTCCATCCCTGCAGGAGAAAACAGCTATAAAGCATCTTACTGGGCCAGGTTGGATCGCCACAGGGAAGAAGATGAGAGCACCTCTAACCTACATAATGCATCCAGCTGCAGCAAGTGGTTCTGGTGAGGTGTCTGGAAACTACTAGAAGTGATTCCCTACATGCAAACCAGACCTTTAACAACAGTTTTCTAGAGCACCATAAAACAGAATATATGATTTACAGTAATGCTTAGCAGCTGAGAACTTTGAAAAAAGCACAAGGCTCATTTAAAGTCAGTAGAAACCACCACACCAGCTTGCAACTGTCTCTCTAGTATGCACCAAAATCAAAATCAAGGAGCAGCCCAAGAAGGAGCTATGGCAGACACTGGAGCCAAAGGAAGAGGGCTTAATACAAATCTGTGGGCACACAGCAGGGGACTGAACTGGGACAGAGGCAGATGCAGCTCCCTTCCCTTTCAAAGGGTACGACTGACGTTAGTGGGGCCTTTTAGCAATAGCTACCATACTTCCCTTCTCCACACAACACTGCCAATCCAGACAGAGCATCAGTGAGGGAACTGATAACTATATTCCCAATTCAGCACAGGTATGCCAAGATTTCTGTCTAAAAGTGCTTCTCTGAACTTCATTAAGACAATACCTTGCTGAGACAAGATCTTGCTGAGAAAATATCTATCTCACTGAGAAAAGACCTTGTTGAGGCAATACCTCACTGAGATGATGCCTACTCCAAGTCTGCTTTATTCAAACGTAAAGTAATTACTTCATTGAGGGAATTATCATCAAGAAGGAATGAAAATTCTAAACATATATCACCAACACTAGTATATGTAATTTTATAAATGAAAGACTACTGTATTTAGACACAGGTTCCTTCCAACAGAAAAACAATATTTCAATATACAGATATTCCCAGTAAAAAATTAATTGAGGGAAACATTTGAGTTAAATGATATTATAGATCAAATGAATCTAACAAACATCTATAGCACATTCCAAGAAAGCACTGCAAAATAAAATATCATTCTCAGCAAGCAATGGAAGAAGATTCTATAGAAAAAGTAGTATGAAATGACAGAAACTAAAACTTAAAAACTTGAAATAATTTCTTGTATTCTTTTTGACCAAAAAGCAATAAATAAAGTAATAAGCATCAATATAAACTGTGGGATACATACAAACTGGTCAAGGCTGAACATCACATAATTAAGCAATAAATTGGCCACCAAAAAATAATAAGTGATCTAAAAGATACTTTGAATTGAAAAATACAACATGGCAAAATGTGGAGGATATAAAAAATACAACACCAAGATGTAAGTTCATAGCAATATTGAAAATCAGAATGTTTATAAATAAATAAATAAATGATGCACCAAATAAATCCCAAAATCAGTAGAAGGAAATAAATAATTAGTATCAAAGCATAAATTAATGAAATAAAAATGAAAAGGATAAAACAAGAAATTGATGAAACAAAAGTTGTTTCTTTGACAAGGCAAACACAATTAACAATCCCATTAGCCAAAGGAAGAGAAGACTCAAGTCAATAAAACTGAAGATGAAAAATGATACATCATAACATATACTGATAGAATTCAGAAATCACTAGGACATATAATAAAAACTTACATTGTGTTCAAATGGACAATCTTTAAAAGTGTAAAGTCATAGACTCATAAAATTACCAAAACTAAATAAAGATTGTAAAACACAAGTGCAGTGATAGTAATAATGAGACTGCAGTAATAGTAAAAATGAGATCTACCAATCTTAATAAAATAAAAAAGGCTAGGTGTATACGAAGTCACTGGAACGCCTTCAGATCTCAAAAGAAAAATATTAATGTTGTGAATGGTATTCCAGTGGCTGTAGAAATAGCTCAGTGGTTAAGCACAATTTTTTTTGCACATGCAGAGGACCTGGGTTCAATTCATCCACATGGCTTACATGAGTAACTTCAGGAGGTCAGACACCTTATTCTGGCCACTGGAGTCATCAGGCATGCATGTGGCGAACAGACTAACATGCATATACATGTGTGTATCCGTGTATATGTACTACATATGCATACCCATATACACAAGTAAAATAAAAATACTCCATTAAAATAACAAAGAATGCTACCAAGTTCCTACCATGAGATGAATATTACCCTGGAACTAAAGCCAGATAGACACAAATCAGTAAAACTTCAGACCAATCTCCCCAATGAACAGAGATTCAAAATGTTTCAAGAAAATATTTGGAAATGAACTCAAGAAAATATTAAAATATCATTTGCCACGATGAAGTATGCTTAATTTCATAATTGTAAAAATGTTTCAATATTAACAAGTCAATGGATGTAACACATTACACGAATGAACTCACAAAAGGAAATTACATGTTGTAATAGATGCAGAAAAGGCTTCTGACAAATCCAACATCTCTTCATGATAGAGATTTTGAAGAAACTTGAAATATAAAGAACATATCTCAATATAATAAAGGTCATAGACTATGTCTCAGTGACTTTTTCTGTTGCTGTGATAAAGACCCCTCTGGAAAAAAAAAGTGAAGAGAGGGTGTTCATTTAGCTCAAAGTTCCAAGTTGTAGTCAATTATTGCAGAGGAAACCACAGCAGAAGTTTGAGGCAACTAATCACTTTGTATCCACAGTAAAGAAACGGACGTAACAATCAAGATTCTCTGTCTAGGAGAGTATATCGCTCACAGTGGGTGAGGGCTTCCTTAACTGATTTAATCAAGATAATCTTCAACAGGCATTTCCAGAAATCTATATCCCTGATCATCCTAAATTCTTTCAAAGTAATAAACAATTTTTACCATCACATGATAATTCTATAAGCAACTCTTTATTAGATGAAGAAAATCTGAAAGTATTTCTACTGAAATCAGACACAAGACAATGGTGCAACTTTCCCTGCTTTTATTCAATATAGTGCTGCAAAGTTCGATTAGAATTTGACATGAGAAGTAAATAAAAGAAATACCTAGGTATAAATCTATAAAAGGAAGTGAAAGATATCAATAATTAAAATTCTGAAAAGACAGAGAGAATAAGGGAGGGAGGGAGGGAGGGAAGGAGAGAGAGAGAGAGAACAAATAACTACTTTGGATTACACTTAGAAACATTTTAATAGCATAAGAAAAATCAAAAATATATAAGTGTATTCCTTAAAAATAATATTAGAACATAGTATCCTTGATCCCAAATCCCCTAGGGACCACCCTCCCTGCACTATTAGCTCAAAGGGGTAGAATTAGAGGTGTTTTACTAGAAAACTAGAGTCTTGTCCAAGTGGACTTGAGAAGACAATATGTTTATCTTCCCAAACGGTGGGTGGATTCATGGACTTTCCCCACTCTGAGGTAGTGTCCTCTGTCCTTATGTCCCTTCTCTGTGGCATTCATTCTCCTTCGGTCAGAGTAGTTATGGGACGAGGTAACTGGTCTCTTTGGCTGATGGGTTTGTCACAGTCTATTCATTTTAACTGAATAGAAAAGTACTGTTGCTAAAGTGAAAAAGAAGAAAGAAAGGAAGACAGGAAGGAGGAAAGAGAGAAAGAAGGAAAGGAAGAAAGAAAGAATGGGAACAAAATGACCCCAAATAAACAAAGAACCTAATGCTAAGACCCAAGATTCTAAAAGTGATGGAGAAAACAGAAAGGTCGTGCCAATATTGGCATAAGCAGCTTTCTGAATAGGGCACTAGTCACAAAATAGCACCAACAACTGACTAACAGAATCTCATGAATTTAAAAATCTTCTGCACAGGAAAGGAAACAATTAAGAGAAGAGACAGCCTTAAAAATGTGAGAAACTTTTGCTAATCTTTGCTAACTATGAATCAGAAGGAGCCATAACATCTAAAAAAATATTCAAGAAATAATAAAAAACCATCTGACTCAATAAATGGGCTAGTGAAATGAGCAGGTTAGTTCAATAACTTAGCTATTATAAATAGTCCTAGAACAAATGTCGATTAGCAAGTATCTGTCCTTAGAGAAAAATCCCAGGAAAATGAAATGGCTGAAAGGGACAAATTATGTGGTGTAAATAAATATATGAAATATATGAAAACTGTCAATGTCGTCAGTCATCAGAAAAGGCAGATGACACTCTATCTCATCCAGCCGGAATGGCAGCCATCAAGGAACCTAAGAACAAATAGTGACTACTACGCAGACAACACACACTGCTGGTCGGAATACAAATCATCCACCCACTGCGGAAATTAGTATGGTGTGCCTCAGTATATCTTTCCTATAGCCGAGCATTACCTAAACACTATCACAATAGTTAAGATTAAAAAACCAACCTATATGTCTATCACCTAGACAAATGGATGAAGAAAATGGGGTTTGCACACACAATGTAACTAGTTAGCTATAAACAAAAATAAAGCCACACTGTCTGAATTAAAATGAATATAAGTGGACATAGTCATATTAAGCAAATTAAGTCAGTCTCAAAAGGTCTTATTTGTAACCTGGCAGTGGTAACACTCACCTTTGATCCCAGCACTTGGGAGACAGAGGCAGGTGAACCTCTGTGAGTTCCAGGGCAGTCTGGTCTACAGAGTAAGTTCCAAGACAGCTAGAGTTGTTAGAGAAACCTTGTCTCAAACACAAACAAAATGTCTCATTTTCATGGCCTAGACCCTATGATAGATAGATAAGATTATAAATAAGCACATGAAGGAGGAAGCAAGACTGTCTGGGGAACCAAGAGGACAAATAAGGGGAAAGGGACGTGAGGAGGAAATGTAGTGGCAGAAACCGTCCTCCAAGTTATTATACAGTGTATCATACATTTAAATGAAAGCTGCCTTAAGCAACTCTGTATAATAAAATATAAGCAAAACAAAGTAACAACTTGGTTTGACCACTGAAAATAAATAGTCACTATTTGCGAAAGAAAATAATAAGCTTTGAGGAATCACTAAGAGAAAGACTGTAGGAACAAAGTCTCTCCTCCTTTAGTCATTTATTTCACCAGAAAAGCTCTGTTCCTGTGTCCTTTGTGTCCTCTATGGCCTCTGCAGGCACCAGGCACACGTGTGGTATACACATGTACATGCAGGCGAAGTACATTAAAACAAGCACTGTAAAAGAGGGGGAAGGAATAGCACTAAGTTCACTCTATGAATTCAGAATTAGCTTGACATCCAAACCAGAAAGGATACATCAAAAGTAGTATTGACCTCATGAACACAGGCTTAAACCTATTCAACAAAATTCTTGCAAAATTATTTTCAAGAACACATTAAGAGGAGTATCCTGGTCCCTGGACAAGATGTCATCCAGGCCCAAACTGCTCCTGAGGGCCATGACTGGGTTGTTGTTTCCTGCTTCTGTTTTTGTTTTTATAAGTAAGAATGGGATGCCGCTAGTACAAATCAAAAGTACAGACCAGTGACATGTAGACGAGTCGGATTGTCCTGCTTTACTTTCTATTGTGATAAAGTACACTGACCAAAACTAAGTCTGGTCACTATAATCCACTATAGAGAAGAGACTTGGCAGGACAACTTGGAGACAGGAAATGAAGCAGAGACCACAGGCTAGCGCTGTTTACTAGCTTGTTCCCTCTGCCTTTCTGATACATTTCTTTAGATATGGCCCAGGCACACCTACCTAAGAATGGCACTGCCCACAGTAAGATATTAATAAGTAATAAGAAAATACCCCCATTAGCATGCATACTGGCCAAATCTAATAAAGGCAATTCCACAGTTAGAATTTTATCTCCAAAAATCAGGTGAGGGTTATCTTTCTGTATGCTGTGAATATGCTTTATTACCACTGGTTAATGTAGTGATATATCTGTCCTCTGATAATCCAGGCTGATTTTATTAAATATAAAATATATCATGACAGGTTAATAAAGAAACTATTTTGGCCTATGGCAAGGCAGCTTAGAGGCAGGCGGGAAATTCGAGCAGAGATAAAAGACAAAGTATGGCAGAGTCCAAGATGTTGCAGATTATAATCCAGAAAGCAAGATATAATGGAAAACAGGTAAAGCCACTGTACACATGGCACTAGAAAAGACTAATAGAAATCAGTTGAGTTAAGTTATAAGAACTAGTTGGTAATGAGCCTGAGCCACAAGCCTAATAGGCTGTAATTAGTATAAGCCTTTGTGTGATTATTTGGGACTAAGCAGCTGAGGGACACTGGGCTGGACAGGTCAGAAGACTTCCAACTACACAAGTTGCTATTAATTTTTGTCAAGTTGACAAAAACTAACCACCATACTAAATTTTCAACAAAGAGTCAAAACATACATTGGGGGATGAGACAAGCTCTTCAATAAGTGATGTGGAAACTGGATATATGGCTATATCCATATATATATATATATATATATATATATATATATATATATATATATGGAAACCAGATCAATATTTCTCACTCTGAACAAAATCAATTCAAAATGGATCAGATCAAAGGCCCTAATATAAGACCTGAAACTTTGAAACTGCTAAATAAAACACAGTACACACAAAATGAGCTCTTTCATACACAATATGATGTTTTAAGAAGCTAAATATATCATATTCAAGCCCTTTTTGGATTGAATTTAATATACATCCTACTGCAAATACTATATAAGTTATTTTCCATATTTGAGGATCTATTGAGTTTTTAATATGTAAATCTTTAATACATCTGGAGTTTGTTCTAGTGAATGAGGTGAGTTAGAAATTTGACTTTTCCAAATGAAGTAGAGATGAAGTAGAGGGAAGCCTGAAACAGCTGGGAGAAGCTCCAGGAAAAGGCCAGACACAGACAAGGGATATTCTTGAGGGGAAACAAACATGAGAGGAAAAAAAAAGTCCTGCTATGGAGAGCTGGACTGTGGAGCAGCAGCTTCTCTACAGACAGGCTGTAAACCAGGCTGAAGGAGTTTCCTCTACTTGCCTTTCTATGTTTCTAACTTCTTCCAATTGGCCAGGTCACTGATATAAATGCACACTACCTAGTTATTCAATTTTACATCTGAAGGAAGAATTATTACATAATACAGAAGAATGTTTACAGAACTCAAAGGGAACCTAAACATGGTATGTGTTTTTATGAGGTAAATATCAAATTAGAAGAATTCTCTACTACCTAAAAAAATGAATAAATATAAAAAGATAAAATAAAACATTATATCCCACAAAAGAAAATAAATGCAGCATGTATAGAGGGCAGGTAGCAGAAAAAGAAGCAAATTTTAGAATATATCCATTCAAGCTTTCACATAAATAAAACACTAAAATCAAAATGAGAAATGAGAAAGCAATAGTAAGCTAAAGAAACATTAACAATTTCACTAAAAGAAAGAATTAGGAAAAACACCTCAAGATAATCTAAAATAACACTAATGTCTGCGTAGTTCAGACTCTGTTCTAAAGAAGATAGAGTGTCATATTCACTACAAAAATGTACCCAGGTAAAACCAGAAAGGAAAAGACAAGAATAAAGACAAGAGCATGTCCTACCTCCAAAGAATAAAAACAACGGAAAATATCTGCTGAAAATTCAACCTACAAAAAACATGTTAGAGGAAGAAATCTAAATAACATTAGAGACTTTCCCTGAGAGCATGATTGCAATGGCTGCTATTACTACAGTTTAACACATCTTAAAAAGATATAAAGAATGGAAATAAGCTAGTCCTGCAATGTGTAGGAAGTGCAAGCAAAATGAAAATCTCTTAAAGAATGCATTCTGGCCACTAAGAAACTTAAGTTTATACTCAAATGTTGTCTTTACTAACAAGCTGAGTAGACACATCAATCAAAGTTAAGTTGTGTGCCCCTAAGTCAAACATGGTAGAAAATGAGCCAAGAATAGGGACAAGGCTTCCAATGGGATCATCATGAGGTTTCTGGACTGAGTGGTATGATCTGTAGGGAAGGAAAACCACAAAAGGAACTATAGGATATGCAGCCTTCATGGCTTCCTGTACCTGTGAAAAGGAAATTATTTACACATTTGCTGTCACTATTACCCAAGCGCAGTGAAGAGACATGAGCATTGAGCAGGAATAACAAAAGTAGATGAGGCTTGAATAAAGGGGCAGGAAGAAAGCCTTGACCCTCTTTGAGCCAATACAACCAATAAATAGCCTCTTCTGACTTTTCCTAGCACACGGCTCATTGGTTACATCAATAGATTAGTAAGAAGTGAGAGATGTTTGGCCTGTCTACATTCACCTAGGTTACTCAGAGATTTAGTATCATAAATAAAAGTAATAAGCTAAGTAAAAATACAAGTCTGTTGACCAAAAACTTGACCTAATATGGGATGAATTATATTAAATCTAGGCAAATGTTTATGATTATTTTTCAAAAATATGGAAATACCCCTCAACAAAATTTTAAAGGCAGGTTGATCTAGATTACTCTTACTCATCTTCTCACAGATGGAATAAAGCATCTAGTTTATCATGAGAAAAAAGAATACTTCTCAAGAATTCTATATGCAGATTTTCATGTACTTGCTTAGACAACAGAAAGGTAACATCAAATTATGTAAGGTACATAAAACATATCACTCATGTATCCAGGAGAATACATCCTCAAGATGTACCTAAAGGGCTCTATATCTTACTTCACAGATGTTAGTTATAACTTTATTCACCATAGCTAGGAAATGGGATCAGCCAAGCATTCATCAACTGATGAATGGATAGTTAAAATATGGCACATATACATAATGGAATTTTATGCAGCTATAAAGAAAAATAAAGCTTACTAAATTTTCAAGTTATTTGTAAGTGTAATTTGGGTAAAAATGCTTACTAAATTTTCAAGTTATTTGTAAGTATAATTTGGGTAAAAATGAAAAAATATACTGTGTGAAGTAACCACACCAAGAAAGACAAATGCATCATATCCTTTCTCATATGTAGATTCCAGCCTCAGAACTTTGGTTTTTTTTTAAGTTTAACTTGGAATAACTTTAGAAGCCAGGAAATTAAAAGGAGACACTGGAACAGAGTAATAAAGCACAGGTAAAAGGAAAATAAAGAGAGTGTATACTGTGGACAAAAGGGTTCATGTAGGGAGAGAGTTGGGAGGATCAGAGACACAAAGATGATGAAGAGATGGGCTGTTAAATGCTACCGTCTAAACTAAATGTCCATGACAATCGTGATCTACAACACTTGAAGGTTTGCCGGTCCTGCGGAAGCCTGGGCCTGTCATCAGTGAATAATGGACCAGAGAGGAATTCCCAGTGCTCTTCTCTCCTCCCTGCTTAACTATTGGTTGAACTGAATCCTCATGGTGAGCCAACAAAATTCTAGTAGACAGCTTCATAAGCATCCCCACACAAGAAAGCCTGGGTTAGCAAAGCAGTTAGACATGATAGGGAGAAGGGAACTTGGGAAGGAGCTGGAAACAGCAAGAAGGAGGTAAGAAAGGGTGGAGGGAAAGTGAAAAGAATACATATATTCACATACACACATGCATATCACATATATCTAACTTGTCAACTAAATTTAATTTCAGAAGAGGTAAAGTATATGTATATTTATTAAATCACTAAGAACAGACTATTCAGTACAAATTTTAGAAGAAAAAAATTAAATCATTTTAAAAATGTTTTTAGACAATGTATTTTGATGTCATTCTTCCCCTCTGGCAAGTCCTCCCAAATCCTATCACCTCCCCAACCACCCAACTCCAACTCATGTTTTCTCTCTCTCTCTCTCTCTCTCTCTCTCTCTCTCTCTCTCTCTCTCTCTCTCTCTCTCTCTCTCTCTCTCTCTCTCTCTCTCCCCCTCCCCCTCCCCCTCCCCCTCCCCCTCCCCCTCCCTCCCTCTCCTCCCTCCCCCTCCCCCTCCCTCCCTCCCCCCCTCTCTCCTTCTCTCTCTCAGTCAGACATTTCTCTGTTCTGCCTGGCCAGTCCTGCTGCCACTTAGTCCCAAAGAAACACACAAAGGTTTATATTAATTACAAGCTGTTGGTCTATGGCTCAGTCATATTACTTCCTAACTCTTATACTTTAAATTAATCCATACTTCTATTTGTGTTTGGCCACATGGCTTGGTACCTTTGCTCAGTACAACATTTAGGTCTTGCTTTCTCTGGGTCTGGATGGTGTCTCTCTGCTCTTTCTCTTCCCAGAATTCTCCTTGTCTGGTAGCCCTGCCTGTACTTCCTGTCTGCCAGAGTTGCAATGTCTCTTGCTGTCTTTCTTATACCAAGGAAATAATATCACATAAGCATGTTTTCTATTTCATGACACACTATTAAATTAGCTTCAAAAGAATATTTAATTAAAAACTTAATTATGTATATTTTTTCACTGACTGTAGGGTGTGTGTGTGTGTGTGTGTGTGTGTGTGTGTGTGTGTGTGTGTGTGTGTGTGTGTGTGTGTGTATAGCTATTACACCCATGAGTTCAGGTGGTCACAGAAGCCAACTTATCAGATCTCAGTGTGGGTATCTGGAATTGACACAGGTCCTATGTCAGGCATTACTCACTCCTAATCCACCAGGACATTTCTATCCCACAAAAGAATAAGTTAAACATAAGTGTGCTAGCATATGCTTGAAATCCCAGCACTTAGAAGAATATGGCCAAAATATAAACTCAAGGCCAGCCTAGGCTACATAATAAGACCCTGTCCAGGGAAGAAAAAGGTGGAGTTGCCAAGTTAGGGACAAATGAAGTAAAACTGGGTTAACAGAAGAATGGTAGTGGACTTTTTACAACACTCAACTGCGTATAAACCAAAATGATGATGATGATAATTGAACTAAAGCAGTAAGAAACAATTAAAAATATAAAGTTCAAAACCATGTGGTGCTGTTTTTTATACTTAAAAAGTTCAAATCACTAAGGTATTATGAATAATTTGTTATTAGTTAAAAGGGAAAATTACCTATAGGATTTATATTAAAATATAAACTATACTTATTTAAATCACCACTATAAAAATCAAAAGTAGCTACAACAGACATGTTAAGTAAAATATGTATTTACCCACATTAGACACTGTTAATCAGGAATTCCTGGCACAAATATTTTCAAAATGAGATAATTACAATGGAAGTTCTCAAGTCTAAGAAGTACACTAGAAATATCATCTTTAAAAAAAATTGCTTTCTAGCCCATTCCTCATAATGAATGTTTACGTAAAGGTACTCTGTTCCTAACACCATGGAAAAGGACATAAAATCTGCTGAGTACCTGTACCATTCCCACAGGTAAAACAGAACTGAGGCATCACAAAGCAATAAACCTGACAGAGCCAGTTCCGGGGAGTGTCCTGCTTTAAATAAAAGAAATATGAATAAAACACTTTCCACATCGGTGGCACCAATTCTTCTATAAGCAAAGAAAAATCAATTTGGGGTGGAGGAGGTGTGTTATATTCCTAACCAGTCCCTTCAAATAGCATTAAAAACCAAAATCTGCAAAGGCTGCCAAGCTGACCTGAGGAGGATCTCAAGCCAAGTATCCCAGTATTTACTTGTTCGTCAAGACAGACTCAGACCAACACCCACAATGGGTCTCACTTTTTCTTTTGTTGTTTGTTTGAGGGTGTGTTCTTAATCTATGAAGCTTCTTAAGACTTAAACTAGACCACTTTTTAATTTAGGGAGTGAATAATGCTATATCTTATTTTAGTATACACAGAACTTTCTATTTTCATCAACTTAAATCATAAAATATGTGATGAATTGAAAGTTTACTTAGTTTCATACAATATTCTTTCAAATATTTTTTCACTTTTTTGTTATCTTAATAAAAAGAATCTGGAGTTGTCTTATACTTTAGACACCATTTTGTCAGCATTGGAGACATCCCATAATTATGTTGGCTATATGTTTACTTGGTAGTGAAAAACAAATCTCTAAACTCAATAAGAGTTCAACAAAAAACTTTTTCCTGTTGGTAATAAGCAAATTGCAAACATTCTGTGTGTGCATTTGGTTTCTCATTTTCATTCATATTTTTTCTATTACAGTCTTTCTAAAGACCTTAAAGCTTGTACTTCATTCATTTTTTTCTTTTTTAAAAATGTACTTTTAATATTGTAATGTAGACATTGTTTCTACATTTGTTTTAAATAATGAACCATTTCTTTCCACATGCACCATTTAAAACTCAGCACAAAACTGTGCTTCTATTCCCAATCTAAATAATCACTGTAAAGTTCAGAATTCTCTTTACTGTCATTGAATATGCAGAAGCATCTAAAGCTAGTATACCTTGAAATAGTATTTATTCTTTTATAACTTCCTAAATAACAAAATCACCCTAGGGCCAGGTTTTAGCATCCTGATCTCCAGCTATATTTTTATAACTAAATTAGAAGTTTCTGAATAAAAGGGATTAGGATAAATTAGCTCATGATTGAGCTAACTCTAATCAGGTTAGCTCTCTAGTTAGCCTAAATAAACCACTTTACCTTCCTAATGGCATCGTAATTAAAATCTGCTGTGGCAGCACAATTATAGGAGTTCACAAATTAAAAAGGACATTTCCTGGTTCCTAAAAATGTTAATTTTCTAAAGTATGCCCTATATTAAGTAACACTGATATATTAAGCAGGAAAATGTGCTTCTTGTAAAAATTAAAACATTACATATTCAACTGTAAGGCAGGAAACATGTTAACTTAATGGTAATAGGAAAAGGCATACTTATTACAGATGACACTTGTTACAAAAAGTGATAAACTGATTTCCATATTCATGCAAGCCATCTCTTATAACACCAAAGTATCCTGTGACTTTAAAGCAGAAAGAAATGCCAAGTCTGTCATCTTGTGGATAAGCTCACCATTAATGCAGTTGGACTTATGAAGCTGGTGCTTTGGCTTCATCAGTACAGCCTAGGAGATGGCTCATTATAGGAAACTATTATCAGTGGAGCTTTCAGAATGGTAAAGAAGAGTCCACATGTATCACATGTATTTTAGGTGAAAAAAAGGCCTAAGAATTAAAACTGTGTTCAAGCTAAGCCTGGGTAGGTCCAGGAAACTGCCAATTAAGGACACTTCCACCCAGCAGTGCTGTAGCATTTATCTTTGTAAGCACTGGGAAACAGGCATAGAATGTGGTCCTACTAAAGAGTCTGTGGCGCCCTAAAAACCATTTTTCTTAGCAAATAGCTTCTCTGTCAAATGTCCATCAATATTTACTGTGTGTACAAACACAGAACAGACAGCAGCAACTAGAGACTACTTTGAAGGAATATCTTTTCCAGATGGGAGAGATAAAGAATGATAATAGGTTAGTTATTATCTGCAAACCCATGCTCACACAGGGTATCAAGAACCTTCCAGAATAGGCCAATGGTGCTTCCCTTCTTTAGAACTATGAAGAAATAACTTCATCAGTAACCTCATCATCTCTAATTCTTCAACTTTCTGATGTGGAAACTCACGTAGAGAGAAACCAAAAACTGTCAAAACTCACTCCAGGTCAGGTAAAGTAGAGGTGTCTGAGGTCCTGCAGAGACCAGCCCCCTCTGTGCAGGGCAGTGCTCCTGTATATATCTAAGAGAAATATACATTTCCAGAGCAGTTTGCCTCTGTGCCTGATTGAAGTCACTGTAGTTCATTTAACAGAACCTGTCCTTATCTCCTTGTCCCATGATGCTAAAACCTGGGGAAAAATCACAGAAGCAAAGAAAAGAGTGGCTTCGCGTCTAATGCATGATTCTATCAAAGGGCAAGTGTTTTCCTTCAGCCAGCAAGCCACTTAGAAGGAATCCCCAGAAGCAGTCGTGCACAAACAATCTCCAGAGAGATGAAAAGAGCATGTTGTAAACTCAGTCTGTGTGCCAAATAGCCACAGAAAACACAAGAAACATGCTTGCCATCAACTTTGTCAACAGTTCCACTCTCCTGTGAAGAAAATGAGTGGAAGTTGAAACACATCTGAAGGAAACACATAAAGCAGAGCATGGCGCTGGAGCGCCTCAGGCACAAATGTGAAATTGTGAGTATTTCGTCCTGTCTAAGGTCAAAGCAGCTTGTTTGGTTTATGCAGACATTCTTCCTGGATTTTAAAATGGCTCTTCCATTTTAATGGATGTTACATTTTTTTTCTTCTTTTTCCAAATACACTGATAGTTGAAAATCTCATGGTTTCTCCTTTACAAGTGCTATCCTCCTCCTGCTCCTGTAGAACTGCAGTCCCTCTAGCAGAACTCAGTGTTCCTGAAAATGGTAGGACTGTGTTTAATCCCATAAGTCAGTCCCAAGTTCTTTAGGTATGTGGTATCATGTGGCATGACAAGTCATTTATTTTTCATGAAAAGAAAAATCCATGAGATGTTTTATTGAGAAAAGATTTTCATGTTACTAAGCTTATTTATATCTTTATAATTATGCCAGAGCATCATCAAAAGTACCTGTATTTTGTATAGAGCCTACTAAAATTTTATAAAATTATAGCAGAAAGAAAACCATTGTGTTTATCATGTAGTTCAGAGTAACTTGATTCACGAGTATAAATACAATCTAGGAAGAAACGTGTGAGAGTGAGCATAGAACGTGGGGAACAAGATCATGTGCATGTGTAATAAGCTGCTCCTATGCTCACAATCATGGCTGGGCTGCAGCTAGCCCATCCAAAACTGGGTGAAGTGCAAAGAATAAATGCCTCTGCCTTTCACCAAAATCCATGGAAGACAGTGGTCCTCGCCACCAAGACCATAGTCAAAAGCTGGTGATACTTAAAGAGTCCAGAAAGTTAGGCTTGGAGACTGAACTCCCTTCCTCCCTCCCCAAAGAAGGTGGATTATCCACTCAAGATAAAGCAAAGACTGGGGACCCTCTGGATGGAGGAAGACAGGACGGGAAAAGGGGAAGAAGAAAGAAACATCGGGAGGGATTTTATTTATAAAACCTCTAATGTAGTCTTATTAGAAAGCTTCTATGGATTTTATACCAACACACTCAAGCTAAAAGTGAGAATTTTTTTTCAAAAGTGGATTTATAAGAAAGAGCAAGAAGAAAAGCAGACACCAATAAACATCTAAAGAGCATGGCCCACTCTCTGAACTGGCATAATGCTACAGGGCTATTTCTCTACCTTAATCTCAATTTTAGTGCCTTAAAAGACTCTGTTCTGAATTAAAACATTTGATTTCCAGGCCACAGGATGTAGAAAGAGCAGGATATGAACTGCCCATGCCACTCATATACAAGCTCCTACAAAATTGTCTCTTCACCTATCTTAAAAATTGAAAGAAATGACGCAAAATAATCTCATGTCCAAGTGTATAGAACTTAAACCCACCCTCCCTAACTATGTGACCTTAGCATGGTATTTAAACTCTGTATCCCTTGGTTTCTCTGTTAAAATATATATATATACCTATTTAATGGAGTAAACAAGAAGAGTTAAGAAAATAATCTATAAAGCATTCCAAGTAGCACCCAACACACACACACACACACACACAATAGCTTTTACTGCTGCAAGTACTCACTAAATGTGTTTTCTCTGAAGGAATTTGTATTATTTAAGACAAAGACAGAGAAGACAGGTCATAGGAGAGACACAAGGAAGGAAGGAAACAAAAACCATTAAAATAGAAACGAAGCAATTTGAAGGACCACTAGAGAAAAGGGAACAGGATTATTGTTAAGGGGCAAGAAGCTTGAGCAGGACATGACTACCCTGCTCGGGACAGGCTTTTCCTTAGGGTTCACTCTGTTCAAATTCTATATACTCACCAAGTTGTTTTCTGGTCTTGATTTATAGTTCTTGTTATTTCTGATCTTATGTAAACTTCCCTTCTAGGAAGAAGGATTTCCTATTTTAAGTTATTAAACTAGTTTCCAGCAAACATCAGAACTTGGTTATTGTGAGTCGATTTCCCTGAGGCTTAATCATTCCTTAGATTAATTGAATGGGCGACTCTCCGACCACAAAATGGAAAGTACAAGCCCGGAAAATAATTAGTCTTTAACCTACCTTTCCAAAACTCTTCAGTTAATTGATCATTCTACTTGAACCCAGGAGTATCCTGAGTTAGTTAATAAATCAGTAGCCTCTCACATTCTATTTGGCTTCCTTGTCTCTGTGTCCATTATTTAATATTTCCACTCTATAGGAGAACAGAGCACACAAGGGCCAGAGTTTTTGTCTAATCATCTAGCCTTATCATCAACTAGTATATTATAGACCATTCCATTTTTATCATTGCAATAAAATTGTGTATCTCTAAAAAAAATATTTTATTTTTAAATTAAAATAAATGTATTCTCCCTCCTTTACTCCTTCCAATCCATCCTATATTCTATGCCATGCTCTCCCTCAAGTTCATGGCTTCTACTTTTTTGTTACTGTTACACACTCGCACATGTATCTTTGTGTTCCAATTATATGGTGACTTCATTTAACTTCTTTTCGTGTGTCTATGTCTTAGCTTCTGCGGTAGAAGATATCCAGATGGCTTTCAAAAGGGCTTTAGGACTAGTGGTCCCTCCCTATAGCATCTCTTGCCCTACCTCCCATCCCTCTCCCCACTTAACCCTCCTATTCCTATTTGTTCTATATCTCTTTGTAACATTATACTCTATTTCATTAGAAGATTCTTAATAGAGAAAATGCAAGTCTGTGGGATATTGTCTTGATTAATGATTGATGTGTGAGGGGTAAGTCCTTTGTGGGTGATGCCACCCCTGGCTAATAGTCCTGAGTACTATGAAAAAAAGCAAACTTAACCAGCCATAAGTAACAAACCAGTAAACAGCCTTCCTCTGGCTTCCTCTCAATTCCTGCCTCCAAGTTCCTTTCTTAAATCCCTGCCCCAAATCCCTTTGATGATATGGAAATGTAAGCAAATAAACCTTTTCCTCCCCAAGCTAGTGCTTTAGCACAACAACAGAAACCTACATAAGACAAAGTACATTAAGTGAAAATATTTGGCAATTTCAAAGGGATGAATCAGGCTGCTCTTTGGTGAGTACTTTTCTCAGTACTAACTAGTTCAAACTTAGCCAAGCATAGGAACAAGAGGCTTTTTCCTCCTATACCCCTGTGCCTCCTCTAGACTACAGATTCATAGTCACTCTCGAGAGTCTGGGTTGAGGTGGGATGGATATCTAAGAGCCTTGAGAATTGAACTGGCTATTGGCCATGAAGGAAGTAACACAGAAAGGTATCACAATAGCAAAGAGTTTCTGAAATACGTGCAGGTGTGCGTAGATGTCCTTTGCGAATGCTAGTGAGAAGTCTATGTGAACCAGTTCATAATTAAAGAAAGCTAGTGCCAAGCAAGGTAGTATAAACATGTAATCCTAGTACATGGAAGATGGACGTAGGAGGAGTAGCCTAAGCTACAGGACCTATAGCTGCAAGTCTATCTCAGTGGCTATAGTACTTGCCTTACATGTTCAAAGCTATGGGCTTAATTCTCAGAAATTACTACAAATAAATTAATTAAATAATTAGAAACACAGCAGACTGCTTCAATGTGATAAAAAAAAAAATCTATGAAAAAACAGTAAGTTCCATGGTGAAACACTAAAGCATTCTTTTCTAGTATCAGTAGTAAAGCAAAAATGCCTTTTCTGATCCTTTATTCAGCTAATGCAATAAGGAAAGAAAAGGGAATTACTTATATACAGTTTGAAACGTAAAATAAATTGATGTGCTAACTTCATTACTCTGGCCTCTAAAGATAAGCGCATGCAACAAATGAGGTGGAAATAGGAGCTCCCTGAATTGGTATAAATGCTCTTTCTCCTGTCCTATGTTTTATAGTGGTTGAAGTGGCCTTCCAACTTCCTTTCATCCATGGCAATCCTGAGAACAAAACCCCCTCCATTCAGATCCTGGCCAGAAGATGGTTCTGTAATGTAAAACTGAGTCCAGCTGCCTTGTGAGCAGCTCCCTTCCTGGACCTTTTAGTTTTAGGACAGAAGAGTTGGCCCAATTTAGAGCAGATTTTTGTTACTCATTATTTATAAATTCTAACTTTTTCTTACACCTTCTTTTGTACTGTAATTCTCCTCAAAAATTAGGCTTCTGATTTTTTGTGTGTCTATTTTTCCCTTTCTTTGATATAACTGGGATAGTTATAATCAGAAAATGTAAATAAACACAATGAAAATTAAGGTACTACACATTTGGCAAATGTGTGGATTTTTAAGTTCCTGACCAATGGATCATAACCAGTGAGTTCTTTATAAGCTTTCCCATTATTCTGAATATCAGTGTAGATCTATGTATTATATTAATTCTAGAAGCACTGCTCTTACTGGAATGGCATTGACTAGCAGTCAAAAGTAAATTATTTATACAATTTGAGCAAATTCATCTGAAATATGAGCATTAGTACCCTTCAAGTATACTAATGTTTTCAAACAAGAGAATACAATGCAGTCAAATCACATTCACCTACTCCATGAGAGCATCCCTTCATCATTTGATTCTTCATCCATTAAAGAAGACACAGTCCCTGCTCTACAGCTGTCTAAGAAGAAAGACATTAAGGTCACAAATAACAAAAACATAAGGCAAAATGAGCTAACTGCCATTAGAGAGGTATATGCATGATGCTTTGGGGACTCAGATAAATATCACATCCACTTGGCAATATCAGGAAAAATATGTGAATGATGATATGTGATGGGGGATGTGATTTTGCCTGTGAATTGTGGATAGAGGGCTTTCTAAATATAAAGACTATTAGACGTTAATTTCCCACCCACAGAAAAAAATCTCTCAGGGAAAAGCACACGCTTTTTAACTGATGCATATTGTACATATCACAGCAGTCTAGTTGGGGCTATGACCAAAAAGAATCAATATACCTGCATTTTAGTAATTTGTTAGGAGAATTCCATTGTAAAGTGGTATCACATCAGTGCTTCTAGTGGTGAGATATGTCAACCATCTAATTTTAACATTAGTTTAGTACTTATAGTTTAAATTCCCATAACATCAAGTTTGTTAAAAGGGAATGTAAAAGTCAGTAATTCATTTCTTTCTGGTTATATATAGATGCACTCAAGGCAATGATCCATTTTTGTCTTTGTCCAATAAAAAAGTGGTGGTTTGTATTTTGTAAAAGTGGTAGAATAAAGTAATAAAAAAAATGATGAAAAGCAAATTAAGTCATTACTTACTACTCTCTCGAACAGGTGTTTGACTCCACAGCTATACATGGGTTTACAGAATTAGCCAAAATAAATAATGTGGAAAATCAATGTTAAACACATTTGTTATGCATGTGGTTTTTCTCCAGTCTCAGGAGAACTCACATTTTAGTCGTGCTGAAATCCCATTATTAATCTTACTGTTACCAAAATCTAATGGAAAGTAAATCCACTGAAGTGTAATAACTGAAGCTACAGGAAAAAAGCATTTATTTCGTACAGAACAAATTCTTCCATTCAACTTGAGGACCATTTCAGACAGTCCTAAGCATTGACAATTAGCCCAAAGCACAATCTCAGTGCAGCATTTGTGAACACAGATAATAATGGTTTAGTTTACCTCTAAAGATTAGTAATTTTCAAATAGAATTTCCATATTTTTAGCATTTAGAAAATTCAGTTTAAAAAGTTCGAAAAAATAATCTTCATTTTACAGATTAAAACACTAAGGCTCAGAAAAAAGTTAATCAATGCTCACATGTTAGCATTTTGAGTTCCTCTTTTTGCCAATATGCCTGAAGTGAATCTTAGAAGAAAGTAATCAAACAGTTTGCTATATATATTTTCATGATGCAAAAGGTGTTTCTTTTCATAACAGTCTCACTATGAGGGTACACCCTACTTTTCAGGTATTTAATATTGTTTTGGTTTCCTCTCACAAAACAATAATAAAATGACTTATTACATGAACATTATATTAATTCTCTAGGGTTTCACAACAATGCTTGTAGAAGCTATTAAACAGATTGAGTATTTCTTCAAGTTTGTCCCTCTTTGTAAGGTCTATGGTTATGCCTGTACTAAAAAGATATCTCTTATATTGCTAGGATATAAGTTAAATCTTTCATTTCCATAGCAGAATATGAACCTTCTACTTGTATTTTTGGAACTTCAGATAATACTATTCCATTCATTAGACCATTTAGAACAAATCACCCAGATAATGCAGATGGACATTCTCCTTACATACTCTCTAGCCTAAGTCACTAAAAAGAGCAGGAAGATGGATAATGTGTTTTCTACATTTTCCAGTGGATCTAGGTAACAAAAATATTTTTATATTGTAAAAACTATAAAAATTCAAATCTCTGTGGCCATAAATAAAATTCATTTCATCATTCATAGTAAACAAGATACAGAATCAAGCCAAGTGTTCTTCAGTGGCCAAAGAATATGTGATATGTTTTTATATATATGTATATATATATAAACCCTCTTCTGCCTAACAGGATCATGAAATCCTGTCATTTGCAACATGACAGGAATTAATGGGTATTGTTAAGTGAAGTAGCCAGGAATAGAAGGATAAAAATAACATGATCGCATATATATAAGGAAGACTGGACTCATAGAAACAAAGAATACAATAGTGGTTACCAGAAACTGCTGCAGGAAGGGGAATGTACTTGGGAGATGTTCATCAAAACACACATCACTTCAGTTAGACAGGAATAAGCAAGAAGAATATGCACAAGAGATCTACCATGAACCTATGTGCTTCAGAAAATAAAGGTGTATCATATACAGTATTTGAAAGTGGCTGAGAATATGATAGAGTTTAAGTAGTCTCATCACAAGGGAAAAATATAGAAATATGTTAATTATATTTATCATTTTAAAAATAGTCACTACTACAGTTTTAAAATGAAAATTATTTTTGAGGCACACGATACGGGAATGTCTTTCTGTATGCTGTGATATCAATCTTTAAATAAAGGAGCTGTTTTGGCCCATGACAGGCACCATAGAAAAAGTAGGTGGGGAATCAGAATAAGTAGGAAAGGGAGGGTGGAGTCAAGACAGACTGAGCCAGCTGCCAAAGAAGAAACAGTTGAGGAACACAGGTGAGCCATGGGCCACATGGCAGACACATTAATGAGAATGGGTTAAGATGTAAGAGCTAGCTAGCAATGTGCCTGAGCCATTGGCCAAACAGCATGAACTTAAAATAAGCGTCTGGATCATTTCATTTCTAGGGGCTTAAGCAGCAGGTGGCTAAGGGGTCTGGGGTAGCAGGTCTGTGGGTCCAGACCTCTGGCCGCAGGGGGCCAAGAAACTTCATTGTAACAGGCACAGATATGCCTATTCATTTACAATAAGACCCTTTCACAGCATGCCAGTTAATTAGCTAAACCTATCACACCTAAAGTATTTACTATTTGTAGAGTTACAAAAAAAGCATTAACAGACAGCTGGTCTACAACGTTTCTGAACCTTTGTTGGGAGTCAATTCATCTGCAAATTTTGAATCACATATCTGATCATGCATATAAAGTAACCTGGGATGTCTCCAATGGCATCATTTTTTAAGATTACAAATAATATATGAGCAGTCGAGTTTGAAAAACAGTAATATATAGAAGATTTTCTCTTCTAACAAATATCTCAACATGTACAGACATCAAGCCTGAAACTTAAGGTCTAGGCCTCCATCTTACTACTCCTCAATCAAAAATTATAGACTGACTCCCACAAAGTGATAGTGGATAACCTCAATACTCCATGATCATCAATGGACAGGTCATCCAGACAAAAATAAACTCTGGAGTTAAATGATATCATAAATTGAATGGATGTAACAGATACCAAGCCTTCCATATGAATGTTAAAGAATATCTTTGCTCAGCAGCCCAGGGAGGTTTCATAAAAAGTGATCACATGTTAAGACACAAAAAAAGTCTGGTAAAATTTTGTAAAACTGCATAACACCCTACATATTATCTGACCATAATAAAATAAAACTGAATATCAACAACAATAAAATTGGCAGAAAATATATAAACTCATCGAATGAAAACAGTATCAAGAAAGAAAACAAGAATGAATATTTTTAAATCCTGGAATTAATTGAAAAGAAAACACGCCATAAAAATATCTATGAAACAAAAGGCTTCATCAAACAACTGGAGGCATCTCATATTAATAACTCAACGTTGCATCTGAGGTCTTGGAAAACAATAAAAAAATCACATTCAGAAAGAGTAGATGCGAAGAGGCCATCAAAATCACAACTGAAATTAACTAAAAAGGAATGGAAAAATTGCAAAGAGTCAATAAAATGAAGAGTTAGGTCTTTGAGGAGATTAACAAGATTGACAAATCTTTAGCCAAATTAACTAAAAGAAAGACAAGGAGGAATCCAAATTAATAAGATCAAAGATGAAAACAGCTATTACAACAAATACTGAGAAAATTCAGAGAATCATAACAATATACTTCAAAAATCTGCATTACAAAAAGTCTCTGTGTATATATTATAGTTTCTGGTTTTGTGTTTTTATGGGATTTCTGACTGTGCAAATGAGTGGATCCTCGTGTGTGTATCTGTTCCTGTGCATCTAGCTTTTCCCCCTTCTGCTTGTTTTACCCTATTCTGATGTTTTTATTTCAGTTTTACCTTTTATTATACTTTGTTATTATACATTGTAAGCCTGCTTATTTTCTAATGAAAGCTGGAATGGAAATGGATCCAGATGGGAGGGGATGTGGGGGCAATTGGAGGAACAGAAGAAGGTGAATTATTTCAAGACATACTATATGAGAAAATCATTCAATAAAAGAAATAACTTGTATTACACTAAACTGAAAAATCTAAAAGAAACAAATGAACTTCTAGATAATATGCAAGAGCTAAAAACTAAAATTAGACACAGTAAATAATCTAAATGCGCTCACAAGAACCAATGAGCAAGAATTGATAACCAAAAATCTCCTGGGATTTTTTATTCAAATAAAAATACAATGTTTATTCCAATATATCTGAGAATCTGTGGAACATGCACATTTTATGGCTTTTAAAACTATTTTTATCTTGATTAAAATAATTTCACTACTTCCCCTTCCATCTCCTTCCTTCAACCACTGCCATGTGACTTCCCTCCGTTCTTTTCAGTGTCCCTCCCTCCCTCCCTCTCAAACTGATTTTATCAAAATGAGATTTTCTTTGATTGTTGGTACATGTATGTGTGTGCATAAATATATAAATATATTTCTATTTATATACAAATATGTAGATAATAAATAGTATCTTTTTAGTGTGCTTGTCTGAATATGATTTCTCAGCTGACGACTTTGTACAGGAGAATCAGAGTGCTAATCCTTGGAAAAGATTAGCTAATCCTTGGAAAAGATTAGCACTGCCCCTTCCCTCGGAAACACAGTGAAATTTCCCCTGTGTGTTAGTTATTATGTCTATTGTTGCTTTTGTTTTCAGGTCTCATTTAGGCATCCATGTTATTGAGGTATCATGGTATAGCTTCTCTCTCATTTCTAAGTGACATAATCTCACAGTAGACTTCTTAACCCTACATCCCAGGACCAGATAGAAACAATGCAGAATTCTAGTAAATCTTCAAAGAAGAACTAATATCAATACTCTTCAAACTATTCCAAGAAGCCAGTGTAACTCTGATACTCAAACTAGACCAAAATATCACAACAAAGAAAAACAAAATCACAGGTGAATCTCTTTGAAGAGCATGGATTAACTTCTCAATGAAATACTTACAAACCAAATTCAAGAATACACCAAAAAAAAATTATAAACCACAATCAACTCAACTTTATCCCAGAGGTACAATAATAGCTCAATCCACATAAATAAATAAATGTAATATACCACATAAACAGATTCAAGGACAGACAAAAAAAGATCATGATTATACTGAGAAAATGCATTTGACAAAACTCAATGTCTGTTCAATAGTAAAAAGCCTTGAAGAATCTAGATACAGAGAAGACATAGCTAAATGTCAAGATAATAAAAAGCATTAGGTTGTGTGTGTGTGTATGTGTGTGTGTGTGTGTGTGTGTGTGTGTGTGTGTGTGTGTGTGTGTGTGTAGTACACACTGTAGTAAGAAGTTTCTTTCCTGCCAACAACCAACTCTCAAATACTTGGCAGCCCCTTCCCAAATAAATGGCTCAGAGGCTTAATATTATAGTAACTGGTAGGCCAGTAGTTCAGGTTTATTACTATCTAGCACTTACACTTGAGTTAACCCATAATTCTTATCTATATTTAGCCATGTGGACTGGTACCTTTTCTCATTGCAAAGTTCTCATCTTGCTTCCTCTGCATCTGGCTTGCTTTGGCTTCTCTGCCTTTCCTCTTCCCAGAATTCTTCTAGTCTGGTTGCTTCATCTCTACTTCCTGCCTGGCTATTGGCCAATCAGCATTATTAAACCAATATGAGTAACAAATCTTTTTTTGTATTTAAGGATGTATTTGTTTTTTTAATTTTTCTTCATTAAAAATATGTCATATCTAGCATTGGTGTTCAAGTGCATTATACTACCTTGGATCTATTTTCTTTTATACATTTTTAAATGTTTTCTAGTTATGAAAAGAATGAATGTCAGAAGAAATTTTCTGGGATTGAAATAAATATGTAAATTGCTTTTGGTAAGATGTTAATTTTTACAATATTAATTCTAACAATCCATGAGCATATGAGTTCTTTACATTTTCTAGTATCTTAATCAATCCTCTTTTCAGAGATTTGAAGTTTTCAAGATACAGGTGTTTCAGCTCCTTGGGTAGGTTTATTACTAGATATTTTATTAATTTTTGAGGCTACTGTGAATGGGAATATGTTCATAATCTCACAGCATAATTGTTATTACTATAGAGAAAATATAACAACATTTTCCCATTGGTTTTATTTCTTGCTCCTGTGCTTAAAATGTTCTTCAATTTTTACTTTTTTATTCTTCTATTTATTTTACATCCCTCCCCAGTCTCTCATCCCATCCCCTCCCCTTACACCCCTCCAATTCTCTCTTCTTCGTTGCAAGAAGTTTTATGGTAGGATTTTAAATTCCATGTATCACAATCATATCTGAAAATGAGAGTAACTTGGATGTTTTTCTATCTCATCTCCTTAATTTCCTTTTCTTATTGTTCTAGGTATGGCTATAAGCCCTACATTGAAAGGAGGCAGAATGTGGACTGCTCTTATTTCATATTTTAATTAAATTGTTTCCAATATTTCTCCATCTAGGATAGCATTGGCTGGGGACTTGCCATACATGGCCTTTATTTTATTGAGCTGTGTTCTGTCCAGTCCTACTATCTCAGGATTTTTATCATGAAGACATGTTGGAAATGTCAAGAGCCTTTTGCATCTGCTGAGATGATCTTATGATTTCTGCATTTATTGCATTTATATGGTATATTAAATTTATTGACATATATTGTACTATACCTGCATAAATATGGAATAAAGACTATTAAATGTGGTGGATGTTCTTTTTGCTGTCCTTCATTATTTGGTTTATGATAATTTAGTGAGAATTTACACATCAATAATCTTCAGTGATATTAGCCTGTAATTTTTTTCTGTTGTTTTATCTTTACCAGATCAAATATTAGAGTAATAGTACCTTCAGAGAAGGTTTTGGGAGTGGTCTTTTTGCTTCTATATTTCTAATAATTTATGAAGTACTGGTTGCAGTTTGAAAGTCTGATAAAATTTTGTTGTGATTCTATCTGGACCTGAGATTTTCTAATTGTAAGGGTATTTACTAATATTTCAATAACCTTATCTGTTAGTGGTTAGTTGAAGTTCTTAATCTGTTCTCAATTTAATTTAAGAGGTTTAAATAAATCTAGAAATTTTCCCTTTCTTAAGAAAAGATTGATTGATTGATTGATTGATTGATTGATTGATTGATTATACAGTTTTCTGTCAGCATATTTCCCTGAATACCAGAAGAAGGCACCAGATCTCATTACAGGAGGTTGTGAGCCTCCATGTGGTTGCTAGGAATTGAACTCAGGACCTCTGGAAGAACTCTTAGCCTTTGAGCCAACTCTCCTTCGATGAAGTTATTCATTTTTAAAGGTTTTCTTACTTAATGAAATATAGGACTTTTTAAAATTTTTATTTACTTGTGATATTTTAAGTTTCTTTTGTGTCTGTTGTGATGATTTTATGTTTCATCTCTGATTCTGTTAATTCGGGTCTCCTCATTATTTCTTTTGGCTAACCAGGACAAGGACATGTTGTGGTGATATATTGTATATTGAATAAAAATAGTCTGGAATACCAGAGAACAGAGCCACACACAGAGCCAAACCATGAAGGTCAGAGAGTAATGACCTATGCCTTTAATCCCATCACTGCAGAGGAAGAGATCTTTCTGGATCTCTGTGAGTTCCAGGCTGAACAGAGCCAGACAGCATTGGCACATACCTGAGAATGGAGAGGCTAGAGAAAGAGAATTGGAAAAGACAGGTCTGAAGAGCTGGTTGGGTGAAAATTGGCTATGATTTATTTCCCCAGCTCTCTGATATTTTAGCTTTTCCCTAATATCTGTCTCTAGGTTTTTATTATAATACCAAATAAAATGTGAGCAATATCTGGCATTCAACCTTGGGGATAAGAATTTATGAAAAAGCATCTTGTCTGTGGCTTTGCACAGGGCAGAGCTACACATGGCCAGAGTCCCTACCCAGTTGGCTAGGCTTTCTATTCAGAGTTAGCCTCCAATCAGCTCTGCCATTTAGGCAGTTCTTGCCACATGAGTTTTTTCTCTATGATCACCTGGGTAAATTTTTCAGACATTGGCTTCCTTCTCCTGGTGGGGTAGTTTTCTGGACCCCCTCCTTGGGATGCTGCCACCCTCATCTGAATCATCACTGGCAGCAGATTTGGTAAGTCAATAGGAAATTCTTAAAATAGGGAATTACTTTAAGACAAAGTTTTTATTCCTCATTAAAAAACAGAAAATAGTGCTACAATGGAAAAAGTTTGGTTTTTGTTTGATAATATTCTAGATGGTTTGAAAAGGAACAATTAGAAGAGAGGATAATTAATGTAGATAGGATTATCATAATGTCTGTTATATAAACATTTTTATAGGAAATGCCAAATGATAGAAACTGGGCAATAGCTGAGTGGACTCCTGTATAAATGTTAGATTTAAGGAGATTAAAGAAAGCAATAGACACATACGGTATGAACTCCCCATTTGTAAAGCAGATATTATACTTGTGGTTAACTTGTAATAGAATTATCCCTAAAGACTGACTGAATGGATATAGTTACAACAGTTTTAGAGGCTGGGTCTCAGTTACAATAGAGGACCTTGTGGAAGGATGAAGCTAAAACCATACAACAACTCAGTAGAGCTATAGGAATTCAAATCTCCTAAGACCAACTTCTTGGGGAGGGAGATTATGCTAAAGTAAAAAGGCAATCTTTATATGATGACCATATCCTGTATTTATGCCTAATGGCAGCCTTAATGCTTGGGATAAAAGTGAAGAAATAGGAAAGAAAAAGGAATCCTTTACAAAAGTGATCCAAGGGCCAAAGAAACCTTTACAGATTTCTTGCAAAGATATACTTCAGCAGTAAATAGAATGATACCATATTCAGAAGCTCAGCAAATAATAATTGAATCATAAACTTTTGAAAATGCTAACACATGAGGCAAAGGGATAATTGTGTCCTTAAAGGCAAGAGTAGCACCTTTAGAGAATTGGATATAAGATTCAATTAATATGGACTCTCATAACTATGATGAAAGTTGAGTAGAAAAACTTACTTCTAGAAATTTGAAAAAAAATATAAATATCAAATATAACTATGGGAAACAAGGTTACCTAAAAAGTAACTGTAAACAAAGCTTTCCTA
The DNA here is from genome assembly GCA_033318265.1 of Phyllotis vaccarum. Lineage (NCBI taxonomy): Eukaryota > Metazoa > Chordata > Mammalia > Rodentia > Cricetidae > Phyllotis > Phyllotis vaccarum. Next base: position 22,827,369 of record JARWLC010000011.1, read on the forward strand.
GAAACAATGGATTTTGCTAAGAATAACCCCAGACGAGGCAATCTTCTGTCTTTACCAATGGGAAACACCTTGAGCTGCCCCTCACAGGCCCCCATGCCAAATTCAATTCAGTTTTATCCTGTCGTCATGGAAGAAACACCTCCCAGAGCAATTAAAGAACCTAAAGCCTATTCTACAAAAAATCATACTTCTCTGTACAATAGAAGAGCTATAGAAAAGAAAACACAAAATTCTAAGAAAATCATAAAGCAAATATTTTGGCAAACATCTATAAATGAACAAAGACCAAAATTAAAAATATGTATAAATGATGTTGTCATTGAAGGTCTGGTAGAAACAGGTATGGATGTAACAATAATTTCACCAGAATCTTGGCATCCAGATTGTCCCCTTCAAGAAGTAAATGTTCAGCTTTTATGGCCTGGCGCATTATCCCAAGTAAAATAGAGCATGAGATGGCTCAAATGTATAAAGCCATAAAGGACAAAGACATATGTGGCTAACATTGTTATTAATTTATGGTGACAAGATTTATTACAACAATGGGATACTCAGATTAACATTCCTCCAATCTCAGAAATAAACCATAAACAAACATGTTCCTGAGAAAAATTTTAGAAGCATTATTTTAAAAAACAAAACAGTAACTGACCATTCAGGTTGTGCAGAAACAAGGCATAACAGCTACTGATCTTTCAAGCACTCCAACAGCCCTATCTTTTAAATGGTTAACAAATTTGCCATATGGATTCAACAATGGCGTTTAACAAAAGAGAAACTGCAGGCCTTAGAACAACTAGTACAGGGGAAGAAAAATGCACAGTATACTGAAGAATAAACCAGCCTTTGTAATTCTCCTCTATGTGTTATCAAAAAGAATTTGAAAAATGGAGAATGGTAACATATCTAAGAGTGGTTAGCAAGGTGATTCGACCAATGGGTTCTCTCCAATCTGGAAATCCTTTGCCTTCTCTGTTACCTAAAGAATAGTCTATCATAGCTTTTGACTTTAAAAGACTATTTCTGCACTATAATTCTACATGAACAAGACAAAGAAAAATGTCTTTACTGTGCCCATTTATAATACTTCTTGGCCTGTGAAGAGTTATTTATGGAAGTTTCTCCCATAGAGAATGTTAAATAGTCCTAATATGTGACAATATTTTGTACAACAGTTGTTAGAAGTGATACATAAGTAATTTCTACAATCTATCATTCACCACTATATGAATGACATCTTACTAGTTGACTTAAACATAGATACTTTAGAATGTTTGAAGAAGTGTAAAAATATTGCCTCCTTGTGGATTTACAATATTTCAGTATTGTTCCTGAAAACAAAAATACAAAGAAAAGATTATATTAGTTATTTAAAATATAAAATAGGTCTACAACAAATCAGACCCCGAGGAGCAAATTAGGAAAAAGATATTGTAATTTCCAAAGATTGCTAGGAAACATTTCCAATATATGGTGGTTTACTACTGGGGGGGGGGGACCATGAACTAGATAATTTATTTAAAACCTTAGATGGTGACAAGGACTGAAACAGTCCAAGAGAAAGAGCTGGCTTTTGTGGAAAAGAAATTACAGGATGCACATGTGGATCATGTAGATCCAGATCTTAATTGCATTCTGGTTATTTTACCCTCTAAGCATTCTCCTACAGGAATTTTAATGCAAAGGAAAAATATTATATTTGAGTGGATATTTCTATTTCATAAATCAAATAAGAAATTAAAGACATATGTAAAAAATATTTCTGATTTGATTTTTAAAGGAAAATTAACTTTGTCAATTGATAGAAATGAATCGAGCAGAAATTGTTGTACTTTTAACTAATAAAGAAATTGAACAATTATGCATAGATAATGAACCTTGGCAAAGGGCTTACAGTAATTTTTGAAAGCAATTAACAACAAATATTCTCAAAGCAAAAAAAAAATCAATTTATAAAGGGAACTAACTGGATTCTTCCCTATGTTGTATGGGGAAAAAACAATTTCAGGAGCCTTTATATTTTAAACTGATGCAAATAAATCAGGGAAGGCAGGTTATAAATCATGAAATGTAAGTAAAGTGGCTCAAAGCCCTTATAATTCTGTCCATAAATCAGAATTATATGCTATTCTGATGCTACAAATGGATTTCACAGAACCTCTCAGAATAATCACTAACTCTCAGTATGCTAAAAGAGTTGTTTTACACATTTAAACTGCTGACTTTATTCCTGATGATCAGAAATAACTTCATTATAAGAGTGAAGAGATGGCTCTGTCCTCTGATATTCCAGACTAATTTTATTAAATATACAATATATCACCACAATTACTTATTCTGCTATAAGAAATAATCAGGAATAGGAATCATCCCTTATATATAACACACATCTAGTTCCATATGGATCTGCAAAGCCTCTAGCACAAGGTAATGATAAAATTGATAAATTATTAATAGAAAATGTGTTAAAGGCCTCAGAGTTTCATTTTTAAAAAATCCTGTCAATGGTTTAAAGAATTATTTCTCCATTATTTGGCAACCAGCCAAAGAAACTGTAAAAAGATGCAAACTCCATCCCCAGCAGGATGTAATCCTAACAGTAAACATAAAAATGAAATTTTATGGGTAGATGTGTTTCATTTTACAAAATTTGGAGAATTAAAATACATACTACATACAATAGATACATTGTTCAGGATTTCAACTGGTACCTGCTTTGAACTCAGAAAAGGCTGATTCTGTAATCACAAATTTTGTTATTTAAGGAAATGCCTGTACAATTAAGAATGATAATGCTCCAGCATATGTCTCTAGTAAAATGAAACACTATTTTGCTTATTATAATATAAAGCATAGTCCTACCTACAGGACAAACAGTCATAGAGAGATCAAATCAAACTCTAAAGGATATGCTAAACAAACAGAAAGAAGTAACAGAGACCCCCATAAATATACTACATAGTACTTTATTAACTTTGAATTTTTTTCAGTGTTAATGAGAAAGGAACAATGGTTGCACTAAAAACACTGAACTACAGAAAACATTACTGAGCTAAATCAGCCTGCCTACTTCAGAAATGTGTTGACCTCAGAACAGAAACAAGGATATGTAATACATTAGGGAAGGAGTTTTGCTTTTGTTTCCACAGGTGGAGAAAAGTTATAGATACCATCAAAATAAATAGAGACTCAATCAAACAGGAGAAACTTCTTGATCAAGATAAATGATGGCTAATCCACCATGTGACAATTCTTTAAGCTGTAAGAAAAACTCACCAAACAAGGGACAGGACAGGGTTCTGTTTTTGTTTTTACAGAAAACTAGAAATTCCCAATTTCAAGAAATCAAAACATCTTGGACATCTACACATCTAAAGCAAAAGCAAAGGCTATCCAGAAAAAAATTATAAGAAAAATCAAACTGATTGGTACCAATATATTCTACAAGGCATAATCTCATTGCCTAACATCTATCTCTTTACTTCTAAGAAAAGTTGAAGTCCCAATTCAATTAAAAATTAATGCTCACTTTGGAGTTGGAATGTGACTCTCTCCTTCTCTAAATCCCAATATGCTTGTTAAAGGAAAATGCAAAATCTCTGTATTGTATTAGAAAAGCCACCCAATATGGGACAGAAGAAAAACCAAAATTAAGGGACTATTCAATTTCCACTAATCTCATGATCTTTCAGTATGAATTTTATATCAAAATTTATAAGATTAATATATATTAAACTTTTGTCATATTAATGATCATATAATGTACTATGTAATTATACAACAAAAAGCTTTAATCTAGCTTCCTATCCATCATTTTGGGTTTTAGTCTCTTACCAGTTTTCTGGAGTGAACCATGACAATGCCTAATTGTGACCTTTGAAGTCTCCAAAAAGAATATGAGACCCCACAACGATGATTTCACATGGAGTATGAGAACACCACTAGGCTGACAAGCATTAATCAGAGATCTGCTTAGGACTACAAAGTGCTCAGGACAATTTTGAGGTGGCTGCTGAGATGAACCAACCTCGCCGACTACTCTAGCCAGGACTTGAGACAAGCCTTGTACTTTCCCATTTATGCAGAGACTGGACAACAAATGATACAGCTACCTATCCCAAGACTTGACAACTAACCCAAATTTTTCTTTTCAGGTTCTCTAAAGATGTTGTCACCCCAGACAGCAGGAAGTAAATTTAAAAACACAACACCCACATTCCCAAGAGGTAAGGTGGGTGATTTTTGGTCTTCCATGGGTTATGTATAATTGTCATTATTTAGGGTGATTGGTTACAAATTGTTATTAGTAATGGTTAAGGAAAAAAAACTAAAATGAGATTAGATTCAAGGTTCTTGTTTAAAAAAGAAAAAGACAAAGAAAGATACATATATGATAGGATATAAGAATAGATTATTAAATCTACTCTGAGAAGAAAGGAAATATGGATATACTAGGATAAATTGTTGAAGCTATTTTTTAAGCAACCACTAGTTTTAGATAATTTACATTGGATTGGATTTTTGTGCATTGTATACAAATTATGTATATTGATACAAAGTTGAGATTAATTTTGTTACTGTACATATATTTCTACTCTTGTTCAAGGTATTGTACCTCTGAATCTCATCTAACAATGTAATGCAAATTGCTAGTCCTTGGAGTTTATTATTATCAATTAATTAGGATATAAAGAAATGCAAGTTAGTGATTACAATCAAGCTTATAGTCATATTAGATGTTTCAGGTCAAAGAGAGATATACTTTAGATAGACAGGTCATCTCCAAACATTTCAGAGATCTACAGAATATGGCACTTAAGATGTTTTAATAACATGAGTTCTTTTCATTATATGTCAGTGAGACATGCCTACTCTTGGCAGCACCAATATACTTCAATGAAGATAATGGGCATCGGAGAAACTCCATATGGAGTTTACTTTCTTTGTGGCAAAAGTTAGCACTGGGTAAGAAAGTGATCTTCTTTCAACTGCTGACATAAAAGGGGATATGTGGAGATATACTGCATACTTAATAAAAATAGTCTGGAATATCAGAGGACAGAGACACCCACAAAGTCAAGCCTTGAAGGTCAGGGAGTGGTGACCCACACCTTTAATCCCATCACTCAGGAGGCAGAGATTTGTGTAGATCTCTGTGAGTTCAAGGCCTAAGTAAGTGGTGGCACACACCTTTAATTCCCGCTCTAGAAAGTTGAACCATGAAATAAGATAGCTGGGAATGGGGAGAGAAAGTTCAGCTTCCTCTGTAACTTCCCTTTTGTACTAAGGATGGAGAGATTGGAGAAAGAAAATTTGAGAAAACAGACCTGAAGAGCTGGCTGGGTGAGAACTGGCTGGGGTTTGTTTCTCTATCTCTCTGCTATTTCAGCTTTTCCTCTATATCTGGCTCCAGGTTTTATTTCAATACCAAACAGAATTCTTGAAATAATTTGTTGCATTTGTTTGTCTTTTCAAAGGACCAGTTGTTAGATTTATTGTCATTTATGTTTTTATTGTTCTCTTTCATTAACTTATTCTCTAGCTTTTATCATTTTTTTCCTCATCTAAAAACTTTTGGTTTGGTTTATTCTTGTTTTTTCCAAATTTTGAGTTGCATCATTAAATTATTTATCTTGTGCTCTTGCTGATATTACTATATTGAATAGATATGGAGAGAATGGACAACCCTGCCATGTTTCTGATTGTGGTAAAATTGCTTAAAGTTTCTCTCCATTTAGTTAGATTGTTGGCTGTAGGCTTGCTGAAAACTGCCTTTGAGGCATGCCCCTTGTGTCCCTAATCTCTCCAGGATTTTTAGCATGATGGTGCTGATTTTTGACTGCAGAGAGAACAGTGATTCCCAAAGAGTGGGAACTAAGAAAGAAGGTCACTTTCAGCCTGGGTCAACCCATCTGGTTCACAAGCTTTGAGGCCCAAACCAGACCTAGGAATATGGGAAAGTGAGAGAAGGTAGGGATCTGTGGATGATGCCGTGACTGCTAGACTGGTAAACAACCTTCCAGTCACTATCTAGACCTGGAAGTGTGGGGGAAGGAAGTCTTGGTTACTCACCAGGATGGTGATTAATTAATGTTCTAGCTCCACAGCTCAGGCTAGATCCTGGTGATTGGAAAGCAAACAGGCAGGAAGAAGTATTAGTCACTCCCAGGCTAGGATGGTGTGCAGGCTGTGACACCAGAACTAGGCTTGAGAGTGTGAGGATAACACAGGCAGGAAGGGATCTGCCTGAAGGGCACTTTCCTGACGTGATGGTGTTTACAGGGCCATATAAAGCTTTCTTCAGGCAGGCAGGTCTTGCTATTGGTTCAGGCCAGCCTAAACTCAGTGTGGAGCCCAGACTTGCCTTGAACTTCATCTTCCTATTTTAACCTCCTGAGAGAATGGAATAAAGGTTTGAACTCCTAGGTTCAGCTCCAAGACATATTATGCTTTTTAAAATTCATAACTGATTAAAATACAACTACTATGGACTGTGGATGACTTTTTCTGGGAAAACAAAACAGAAACCTTTACAACTAAAGTAATAGTTGGTCCTGTTTTAACTTCTGAGCATAATGATGTGAAAATATAAAACAGAGTTCACAAGAACATAATGCTAATTTAAAATGTTTAAGGTTTGGAATTGTGTTGCTTCAAATGACTTGTATTAAAATGGAGTTCAATTCCAAAGCCAGAGTTCCCCATTGTATTATAATCTCACTCATTATCCTAAATAAAGTAAAATGTACATCATCAAGAGCATGTCATTAAGCCTGCTTCATCAAATGTCTGTAACCACAGCATATTTTTGAGCAGTGTACAAAGGGATTAAAAGATAAACATACCCCAGGTGTAAGCTTTGTACTCAGTAGACCTAAAGATTTATTTTTTGAGTCTTAACATTGTAATACTTTCAATTACATTTTTACTTTTTCTATTTTCAATCGAAAGCACTGTATGCAGACACGTAAAGGAAAAGAACTCTGTACAATAAAATCTAACTGTGCCATAAACCCAAAACTCTGTCCATATTTGCAGAGGTGATTTCCCTCTTAGCTTTCAGTTTGTTCCTATATGCTCTTTATAGTAGTGTTCCTTTGGGAAAGTAAATTTTCACTGCCTCATATTGCTCATCTATAAAATGGAGATAAAAATATCTGTTTCAGGAAGGAGTAAGGAAACAATCAAATTATAAAGCACAAATATGCTAAGAACTTAATAGCATCTCAACATGTTAACACTGTCCTTTTATGATATCCTGAGTGTCAAGCACTCCATATGCATTATGCTTTCCCATCCTTTAATACTCCTGAGTGATGTGTAGTATGATCATACGCTTTTAACAGATTTCTTTAAGCCACAGACCTGATTATTTCACAAAACATCTTTACCAGATAAACAATGATGACCTTAACCAAAGGACATTCAACAAGGAAAATAAACTCCAATGTCCTACAACATACATGTATGCAGTATGCTAAATTAGAAAAGAGCATTCACAATAGAATACAGAGACACTGTCGCTTATGCCATTTTCTGTGTTCAGTTGTTCAGTCAAGTAAAATACTGGCAGTTAGTATAGCTCCTGCAGCCCTCTAAACTATTCTCTGGCTTTGTAGTTATGTGTCTTCTTTGACAAATTATCAAGCTCAAATTCTCTCATGGTAAACAAAAGTAAATTAGAGTCATTCACTTGTTAATCAAATTAACACAGTATCTATGTTTGAGTGGTATGATAATTTAAGATATGAGTTAGCTTTCTTTGGTCTTGCTGCTATTTAGCAACTCAGAAGATTGATCCAGTAATTAGTTATTTACATTTCCTATTCCACCTTCTTGTACCACACTCTTCCTTCTGAGCAAACTATCAACACTTCTGCATTCTGTCACCACACTGTTCTTCTACTTCCAGACCAATGAAGAAGTGGCTCAAAGGATTCCAAAAGCCTAGTGTTACAGTGTTGAAAACAAACCATTATATCTGGTGTACAGTGGAGGAAGAAGTGAGAAAGGGAGGCGTGAGCTGCAAAGAAAAGATATGCCTAAGGATGGGCTGTCTGCAGCCATAGGAGGCCACAGGCTGCCCTTCTGCGGACCTCCAAGAAAGGCTGAGTCTCTGTGGGACAAGTGGCCACACAAGACTCCAGTTAAAGCACCTGGGTGACACAACAGCCTCACCATCACCAGATTCTCAAATTCCAAAGGATTGGTTAGCAGCATGTGAGGGAGCTCCAGCAAGTTTTTAGTTTACATATTTATTTAGTTTGTTTGCTTGTTTTGCCTCAGATACTAAAAATACCCAACAATTTATAATAGCCTTTTACCACAAGAATTTCCCACTCAAAACAGCAGCATGATTGACATCAAAGAAGGCACTAACTTGAAGTTAGTGACCAGGGACTAAATATTTCGTTCTGGGCACCAATCACAGGATCCTGGTACTACAGGAAAAATTACTATTATTATTGAGATTTAATCCCCCTGAAAGCTTGGCCACAGAGTGCAGAGATCAGAGTTGGTTTTACACTGATTTTAAACAGGTATTACATCAGACACTTCTTGCATCCTGTAGCTAATTGAGAAGAATGGCATCCCCTTAGTTCCCTTAGCTCAGGAATATAGTATTGTAGCTTTTGGCTAGTGATCACTCTACCCAATCTTGCACTCTCCAAAATGCATGAGCATGGCTTACTGGAATGGTTCTGAAGATAGCTTCCAGACTGCATCTGTGTCCTGTACAGTGAAGATGGAACCAAGTCATTTTTCTGCACTCCTAAAATACTCAGCATTACTTTATTTCTACTTTTTAATGTGAAAATGGATTGATAAAATTTCCTAAGTATTTTTTAGCCTGTTTTATTTATTGTCAATAAAATATGCTTGGGCATCTGCATATGCATCCACATAACAACTGTAACCTGTCACAAGAAGGTTGAAAAAAAAAACTACAGCCACTTCTCACCTTGTCAACTCCTCAGCCAAAATGGGGAGATTCTGTCTCCTCCACCTTACATTCCTTTCTCTGCCCACTTCCTGTTTCAAGCTTTTCTTGTGCTGGGATTAAAGGTGTGTGTGCTTCCAGGTACATGAAGCAGAGGCATGGGATTCAAGTGCTGAGATTAAAGGTGTGTACCACCACTACCCTGCTCTGTTTCTTTCCTGGATTGGATAGATCTCATGTAGCCTAGTGTGGCCTTGAACTCACAGAGATCCAGACAGCTCTCTGCCTTTGCCTCTGAAGTGCTAGGATTAAAGGCCTGTGCCACCACTGCCTGACCTCTATGGCTAACTCTGAGGCCAGCTCTGTCCTCTGATCTTCAGGTAACCTTTGTTAGATATACAACATATTACATTTATGTAATTTTACAACTTCAAAGAGTTAATTAAATTTCCAAAGCATTTAAACAAAGTTTACATTCAAAGAACAGGATCTCTGTAAAGTATAGAATCTAAGTTAAATTTTATCTGTATAAAATTTTAGCTCTTCATTTAATAGGGTTCGCTGGTTTAGTATGATACTACTCTCATTCCCTTCTAACATTTTTCTAAACTGTGAGCATATCTAATGCAGCCAGATCTTGGGTGCCTACAAATTTATCTTTCCTTGAATTGCTGATTTTCTTCCTTTATGAAGGTGAGATTCCTGTGGGCTGCTGGTATCCTAAAAGGACAGGTTACATTGATTATGAAGAATTGAACTTATCATGAAGGTTTTCCTAAATTATATACATTAAAGGGAATCCTCATTTCTCTAAATAAAATCTGTCCTTGTGCTCATACATCCTGTCTGAGCAAATGAAACTAGTAACATCTACATTGAAGGCTAAAGTAAAATTTGAGAAATTCTTGCCTACACCTTCATCATTCACATCCTCCCTGACAAGTGCGGTCATACAACTTATTTCCAATTTCTTCATTGCTCGAGACTCCTTGCTTGTCCTCCTGGTGAGGATCATCAGCTCTCCCTCTCAATTGAGTGCACAGAACCTCCTAAGGGCTCTCCTTCCCTTTCTCCTCCCCCGTCTTTTCTTGTTCCATGTATCAACAACACTTTATTTCTACATAAAATACTGTTTGTAGGTCTAAAACTTGTCAGACAGGGTAGAGGACACAGCTCAGTTAGGATGTACATTTAAAAGCCAGCACAGAGCCACAGATTTACACTCCAGAAAGCCAGAGAGGAGGACCCCTGGGGCTCACTCCTGTAGCTCATGCTAAAAGACTTCATCAGTTGCTTGATCAGCTCCCCCTCCTGGTGGTCTACTCCCTCCCTCACACTTCGCTGGCTTTCAGATTTTAATTCTTCTGGGAAAATGTCTAACATCTTTCAGGGCCAAAAGAGGTTCCCTGGCCCTCTTTCCTGTGTCATGACACACTTAGTGCTAATGCATCAGTCACTAGCTAATTTCCTACCAGCTAAAAGTAAGCTCATGCAGAAACTGCCTGGTTTCCTCATTGACTCTCTGCTTGCCAACAGATAGGTACTTAGAGTTTGTGAAAATGAAAAGTTAATGAATAAATAAAAGAAGGGATAACAACTCTTGAATTCCTTCTACAAAATTTCCATGAAACTTTCACCACCGTTTTTCTAAGGGTGAGACTACACTAAAAAATAATAGCCTTAAAAATCTTGCACAAACATGCACAGCAGACACACAGCCTATCCTGTGGATAGTAAAATGCACATTTGTAAGTAGTTACTATTAGCTCTTTCTATAAATGAGCTTGTATTATACAGTGAAACCAGTCACCTAGTCACCTTAAATTTAAAGATATTACAGTGAAATACGTCATTTAATGTAAATAATGGTCACTATCACCATTCTCTACACTTTGAGCTAAACACATGTTGTCTCATTCAAATCCCACAACCAAGCTCTAAAGTAGATCATATGAGAACTTCTCTGAGACACCACAGCTCAGCATGGGAGATGGGTACCTGTCTACAGCAGTGAAGTCAGTTAGAGTGCCTTCCTCAACCTGGCTTCCCTATGAGTAGTTGTACTTCTACAGTTACACCATCAAAGGAAGAAATTTAAAAGCAAGTGTATGGAGCCATTATCATCTCTTAGTCTAGTAAACAAGAGAACATGAGTTACTGCCACCACAGAGAAATACCCCTGGGTTGAGAGAAAAGCACTCATCCAGAAAAATCAGCTCCACACCCAAGTGATACTTAAAAGCATACTAAGTCCTTTGAATTCAACTTAAGTAAATGTGAAATTATGATGTTAAATAGAGCTTTAATTCAGTAGGCCACATAATTTCTCCTATCATGAAGAGAAGTAAAAAAAATATGAAAGTAGACATCATCTTGTATATATTTAAATAGTGTACGTATATTAATCAGTTAAAATATCCTAACATGAAGTTCATCATTAAAAAATTTTATTACAAATGATTTCTTTAGCTTAAAGTTCTGTCTTTGATAAAAATTCTTTCATCTTCTCTGAACAACTTATTGAATTTTGTCATAGAATCTAACAGTAAAGAACACTATTGGAAAAGTAGAATATTTTATTTATTATATTTTCCATACATCAGTATTATCAAAAGCAATGTCTCAAGGTATAATTATTTACCTGGTCAAAATAATTAGCAACTATTGACAATTCTTCACACTTCTCAGGGGAAAAAATAATTATCTCAGAGAGTCAGAAAGAGGAGGAGAGTTATATCTGAGAGCAAAAGTTACTGTAATCACAGTATATTCTACACATGCATGCACGTGCATAGGTATAGAAAATAAACTAGGAAAAATAGCTTCTTTCATTTTTTTAAGCTAAATGTAAACAATCCCCTTTAGTTGTGGTATATTTAAGCTCCCATATTACATAAGGTAGGTAGCAGGCTATCACGTATTTCACTCATCCAGAAGATAATCCCAAATTTATTATGAGCCAGAAGTTATCTTTCATTTGCTTCTCAAAGGAAACTTGCTAACCTTCCATGCATGAGGGACTTATCAAGAAACTTCCTATTCATATGTCAAGTCTCAAGATAAGACCTAGCCATTTGTAATTTTTAGGACTGAGATTCTACTCAACCTGTTATTCAAATCCAGCTTGATACCACTTTTATCTAACCCACAGGCTAAGAATGAATTTAACATTTCTAAATGGTTAAAAATAATCTGAAATAAAACACTATATGCAGTATGAATTACATGACACTTGGAAATGACATTAAAGTCAAGTCTCAGAGCTATGAATAAATGTTCATTCAAGCTCAGCCAAGCTCATCTGTTTACACCAACAGCTGTTTTTGCATCACATCAGCAGAGGCAAGCAGTTGTGATATAGATGGTATGGCACCTGCGTGCATATTGCTCTGCACACCTGCTAATGCTACATTTATAATCCACCACCATTCTACTGTCACAGAAATAGCCATGCCATGTTTTATATTACTGAAGAGTATAGTTGAAATGTCCTAACAGGAGAAAAGTAGACTTGAAAAACTCCACTTTTAGCATACAGTGTAAGGAACGTTGTTTTGTTATTAAATTAGAAGACAAATCTTTTTACTTACTATGCAACAACAGTAAAACTGTATGTGGTAAAGGAGATATGACCGGCAGGTTATATGATATCACAATATTTCTAACTTATAATCCAGGGAAGCAATGTCAAAAAATTACAGTCACAACAAAAATATCATAATTTATATAAAGGAAAATGAGACCAGAGGCAAACTAAATTTCTATGTGGTTCACTTGTTTTATTGAAAAAAGCAAAACCATTTAGCAATTGTGAGTTAGCAAAATCTTGTATTACTTCGGCAGCTGAAGAAGTGTGTCAAGAGAAAGCAAGCTTGTTTATCTCCTGGTAAGAACAGTTGTTCAGAGTGAAAGACATTAATTCTAACCAAGCTAAAGTCAAAGTCGGAGTAAAGATGTTGGTCACCAGGCCACACTTGGCTTAGCCTCCCCAGCCCATGGATTCAGTTACCGGCACTGGGACTGGGATATAGGGAACAGGGAGAGATCACATCACAAGGCCTAATACAACCACTAAAATATTTTTAAAAATAATGAGTCAGGCTTATATAACTGATCTGAGGTGTGTGAGGTGACGCATGATCAGGCCAGGAGTTATTAAATAAGGGATTTGAAGGAAAAATTTGGGTGCATAGTCCACCCTATTTCAGAATCGCAACAACTACTGATTTACAGAAACTTGGAGAAAGCAGGTATTTCAGATTTTATGTAACATATTCTTAACTTTTTTATGACTTTTTGTTATCCTGATTATAAAAGAAGGGTTAACTATGAATGTTGAAAGTGCATAAAATTATGAATAAATTATTTATACCCTATACTGGAAAAAAGAAGAAATCTCTTTTAAGGGGCTGTAAAGACAGTCTGCAGTGAAAGCCTAAAGGCCAGACTTCAGATCCTCAGCATCCAAGTAAAAGGCTGATAAATCTTGAAGCTTGCCTGTAATTCCAGCACTCAAGAGACAGGCCAGGGATCCCACGGCAACATGGCTGCTAGCCTACATGAATCAGAGAGTTTGGGGTTCAAGTGAGAGATCCTGTCTTGATATGTAAGGTGGAGTACAACCAAGGAAAAGATCTGACACCTCTAGCCTCCAAATGTACACAAGTACACAATCACAAATGGGCACACACACACACATACACACCCATGAACTAACACAAACACATAGCACATAACATACAAACACACGGAAGAATCCCTTTTAAATGTTGAGAAAATATTAATTCAATTCAACATAAATAGAATATACTTTATTTATCAAGGCATTCTGTTATATTTTCAGTGCAACTTACGCTGGATTTTATTTATTTGAGGGGATGGGAGAGTGCACAGGACACAATACATAAAGGTAAGACAAATGACCAGCAGCAAGCCACAGGGCAAGACAAGGAGCTTTAGTAAAACGGTAAAGACACCCAAAGTATCAGAAAAAGCAAACTTAGGTTCTTGCCATCATCCAAAAGAAAGAGACAGGAAAAAAAAAAATCAAAAGGACTTTCTGGGTCAGGGCTCTGAAAGTTTAGAAGACCTAGCTAAACCTCATGAAGGCTCCTAGTTCTGGGCTGGTAGTCAAGAATTCTGAGAATTATGGAAAAGAAAAGTACAGTATCTCTTTAAAGCAGCAGTTCTCAACCTGTGGGTCATGACCATCAAGAAACACATGTTTCCAATAGTCTTAGAAACCCCCAACCATAAGTTTCTTTTTGTTGATATTCAAAACTATAGTGTTGCAATGGCGGTTTCTTGGTTCCGGGCAGCCAGAGGCCCAGGCCCACAGACCTGCGCACCAGACTCACAGACCTTTAGCCCCAGACCCCTTAGCTGCCCGCTGCTGCTGCTCAGGCCCCCAGAAATGACTCAGACACTTATATTAACTTTATGCTGTTTGGCCTATGGCTCAGGCACATTGCTAGCTAGCTCTTATATCTTAAATCAACCCATTTCTATTAATCTGTCTGCCACGTGGCCCATGGCTCACCTGTGTCGCTTACATGTTGCTCCTTGGGTGGCTGGCTTGATCTGCCTCTGACTCCGCCCTTCTTCTCCTACCTATGCTCTGATTTCTCCTCCTACTTCTTCTATGGTGCCTGTCATGGCCCAAAACAGCTCCTTTATTTAAAGATTGAGATTCACAGCATACAGAAAGGCATTCCCACATCACTGTAGTTTTACCTCTTACTGGTGTCTCAGTTTCTATGAGCATCAGAAATATGTATTTTCTTCTAGTCACAAGCCACAGGTTGAGAGCTGCTGCGTTAAAGGAAAATAATATCCTATCTTTAACAGAGCTAAGGTGAATGCACTTTCTTAGGGATGGTCCCATGACCAGTTGATGGACCAGTCACACCTAGACTGTTAGGTCTGCATCCAAGACAGAGGGATTGGGACTGACTATCTTGACTAGAGATTCTTTCTGCTCTAACACAGTAAAGGCTAGAATGGTGGAGAGAACTACTGGTTGCTGTTAGTCCTAGAAGAACATCATTATTTGTAAGATGTAGTACCTACACCAAGACAGAGCTAAGAAGATACCCTTAGGTTTCTTTCTTTGCCCATTCCTGAGATTAATGCAAGAGAATTTGATGCTACATTCCATAGGTTCACTCAAGAACGAGTGAAGACTGAAAAGCCAAGAGCTTTGGAGAGTAAAACAATCATAGAGGAATGGCATTCCAGGGAAAGGTACAGGAGCTAGCTACACTAGCACAGGAGGCTAGTGAAAAATAGAGACTACAGGTATCAAGAAAAATAGCAGGAGCAAAGGTTGCACAACTAACGACAGAAGGAAATCCTTCTGGTGCCAAGCCCTTTGCTAAGCCACACATGATTAAGAGACCTTACAATGTGACAGTTATGACTCTTAACCACTCTCATGCGTTTTGCATTGACTCAGGTTTAACTCCGAACCTTCTATCATATCAATTGGGAAGTTAAGGCACAGACACTATCTTAGCTATTGTCCTCTCCAAAGATTTGCATATAGAAGGAGGATATACTCTTGGTGCCTATATGAATAAGGAATGCTATAGCAGATTCTCTTTACCTACTTTTTGTTTCTAAGATTGCTCTCCAGAACTTTATGAATCTGTCTACTGCCATTGGAATCTGGGTGGAGACTCTGCAACACTTTAGAGTTAAAGGAAGTCTTTT
Source organism: Phyllotis vaccarum (assembly GCA_033318265.1). NCBI lineage: Eukaryota > Metazoa > Chordata > Mammalia > Rodentia > Cricetidae > Phyllotis > Phyllotis vaccarum. The sequence goes on from JARWLC010000011.1 coordinate 22,843,021, forward strand.
TATCAGTAGGTTGAGTCTATGATCCTCATTATTAAGTTTTAAGAAATAACAATCAATGTTCCATATAGACACAAAGCTGTTTTGTGTCAGCAGCTACCCTATTGGGCAGAGACTGGCAACTGTTTTGAAAAGGAGTCATACAATAAAGAACTGAAAAATGTACCAGGCTTTGATAACTTGCCCACTGGAGGCCTTACCCTTCTGGAGAAGGGATGCGGTGGGCAGGAAGGAGAAAGTTGGGGCAGAATTGAGAGATGAAAGGGGAATATATGGTTGGCATGTAAAATGAATTTTAAAAATTCTTAAGATAAATAAATAAAATAACAGTTTAGGCCTTGCAGACTAAGAGGCAAAGTTGAGGATGTGTTAGTACATATAAACAAAGTTCATAAAAATTTTAATTGATGAAATATAGTGCAATTTTTGTAATATAGATATTTTGGTGAAAAGAATCACTTCATGGGGGAGAATGATACTTAGCATCATCAGAATCTGCTGCAAATAGCTTTCTTAATGCCTCTCTGTAGCAAGAATTTACTCATTTCATCTCTGAAATGTCATTCCTGTAGCAAAGTGCTGCCCATATCAGTCCTCAATCTATGACTGTAATTCCGAATAGTCGTTCCCTGGAAGATATGTAGAATTATTAGATTTCTCTCTTGATATTTTGCTGTCCATGTCATTACACTCTGGATTAATCACTCTTATCTGAAACTTAGGTCAAGACTCTTCAATTTCACAGCAACTTAATTTTGAGACATAGAAATATCTCTCACATTTGCATCAAGGTTTAAGAAACTCAGATGTATCTACTTCATATAAAAATAGAAATAGAAATTTTATTTTCTGTTTTATCTTTTGAAATCAAAGGAAGCCTGACACTATATGTGATTAAATATCATTTGTTATTAAAAGATATTATGGTCATACAAATTTTACATGTGCTATTTTTCCATGTGATTTTTCATTTAAATTCATTAAAAAGTCATTACCAAACCATAGGAGAAACTAATTGTTAAAGCTATTCAATAGCTGGGGTCAGTTCTTTGGATTCAGAAAAAAATCATTCTTGACTCTGACTCTGATCTCAAAACCACAGTGACAGTTTAACTATGCAGACATCGAAGTCCTGTGTGGGCAGCTAGAACACAAGGGTTCTGTTCCTGAGAAAACATCACAGGACTCTCCATAGGTAGGCCTATCTTTGCCAATGGTGATCATGTTTACTGTTCATACATCAACAGATACTGCAGAGACTATCATGTCATATTGGTGATAGAAACTATCATGTCACATTGGCTTCATGAGGTCTCAAAAGTTCTCTGAAAAGTACCTGCTAATAAAGTAAATACAGTGCATGATCTGGGCTTTAACCACTACATGTTTTAGTATAATAAGTCTGTGGCAGCCATTTATTATTATCTGGGATTATACATATGATTTTGTGTGCTAAGCTTTCTAGGACCGGCACTAGAGTAGGTATGTCTATTCCACTGTAGCCACAAACATGGGAGAAATGTGTTGCGCTATAATATTACCACAGCTATGATGTTATGAAGTGACAATTTTTCATCTCTGTTATAAATTTATGAGACTACTTACATAAACACTATGGGTGTTGGAGGGAGTTGCCCTTTATACTTCTAGTTCCAGAAGATCACCTTCTTCTGACCTCTGAAGGCGCCAGGCACATATATGGTATACATACATGCATGCATACATACATACATACATGTAAAACAATCACTCATACATTTTAAACATAACAAATTTTTTAAAACAAAAAATTCTCATATGCTATTTTGTGCACTTGGAATTTTTATGTTATTATTTACCCATTAGTTGGAAACGCAACTTAAAATGCACAAAATAACTCAGGAAAATCCCAGTACCATGTACAGTGCTTCCTTATATCCAATATGGCTGCTAATGGTCTATTTTATTATTTTTTATGTGAAAAACATTTGTTTATTTTACTTTTCATTCATTTTACTGCCAACCATAGTTCCTCCCCCACCTCTCCTCCTGCTCCCCTCCATACACCTCACCCCTCCCCTCCTTCAAAAGGGTAGTCAGCAAAGCCTGGTACATTCCATTGAGGGAGGACCCTCCCCTTGCATCAGGGTTAAGCAAGATATCTCACTTTCTCACTATAGGGAATGGGTTCCAAAAAGCCAGCTCATGAACCAGAGATAGATGTTGATCCCCTGCCAGGGGCCCCTCAAACAAGACCAAGCTACAAAACTGTCTCCAACAAGTAAAAGGCCTACATTGGTCCCATGCAGGCTACAAAGCTTCCAGTCTAGAATCCCTGAGTTCCCAGAAGCTTAGCTCAGTTGTCTCTGTAGATTTTCCCATCATGATCTTGACCTGCTTTGCTCAAATAATCCCTTCTTCCTTTGGTCCACACAGGTGGGAATTGCTGAAGGCGGCAGAGGCAGGGTGGTCATGAGTTTGAGGCCAACCTGAACTGCACATTTTTAATGATCTGTTTTAATGCCAAACTCCTGCCATTCATCCCCATGTAGGTTCATTTTAAAGGAAGTAATCAGTACTTGACTGATGAGAAACACTTGGGATAGGTAAATAAAAATTCTGTTGTAGCCTGTATCTCTCCTGTAGGGATGGTACACAGAAAATAAATTGTGAAAAATAATTTATATAATTATTTTAGAGTAACACACAACTTCATGTGAAACTGCATCTTTATAGAGCTCTCTTAAAGGCCTATTAATTCACAATTAATTTAGCCAAAAATTAGGGGGCTGTTAAAATATATGAACTTTACAGATTGACACATGAAGAGGGAAATTCCAAGGTTCCCAGGAAGAGCAGCAAGACTGAAACAACATTTTTGAGACCCTCATTGTTGCAATTCAATGTTTTTAAAAGCTCCTAATGTCAGAACAATTTAATAATTTTTGCAAGTGAAATTTGATCACTAATATTGTTTTAAAATTTCTAATATCCATCAATGATTGGAAACCACTCACCTTAAAACCTTCCACCATAATTTCTCTGTGTCATGTAAGATTTAACAACAGTAAACAAATTTCCATTCATTAAAAAAGTATAAAATAAAGCAAATACTGGAAAGCTTCCATTAAATTGAGCTACACTTTTACCCCAAATCGTAAATGTTTTGTCAGCTATTCACTAAATATATGTATAAATGTTTTGTTGACAAAAGTGAGCCTTATATATCTTAGGCAGCTTCCTAAAAATATATACAGAACACTGACCATAGTTATTATCTAACCCAAGGGTATTGTATGAGTTAATTGAATAATGCTTATAAAGTCTTTCTTTGAGAATCTTGGGAAGTGGTAAACAAAATACAATCATGCTATTGTCAGTACATTATGCTGGATCTAAAATTAAACCAAGCTTTTCGCTTAAAAACAGCAATATAATTTATGATTAAAATAAAAAGAATAAAATCTAACCAAAAAGATCAAAATGTAATTAATACAAGACACTGATGCAAGGAATTGAATATATATAAACAAATGGGAAAATATTCTTGCTCATGAATTACAAATTGCTAAATGTCCATGTTATGTAGAGCAATCCACAAATTCAATGCAATTCTTATTTGATGAAACAGCAATCTCATGCTCCTAAAACCAGACAATGAAAATCCTAACATTCAAATGAAGCCACAAGATACCCCTAATATCCAAAGCAATCTTGAACCAAAAAGAATAAAGTTGAAGGCATCAAATGGCTGTAAAGCATGCTACAAAGCTTTAGTAACAAAAACAGTATGATTCTGGCATAAAAATAGACACATGAAATGAAAAAAAAATCAGAGAAATTCATCAACTGGGGACAACTGCTACTTGTTTACAAAAATGCCAAGAATAGACCGAGTGGGTCTCATCTCTTCAACAAGTAGTATTTGAGCATCCATCTACACTTGAAACCAAGTTAAACCTTCTATTTCAGTCCGTATTCAGAGATCAACAGTACTTAGGTCCTTACCTGGGGCTTTGGAGTGGGGAGAAGAAGGTAAAATCAATACGGAATGAAGAATGATGGCTAATAGTAACAGGGATTTTTTTTTTTTTTTTTAACAAAGATAACATTTTTTAAATGTGATGGTGCTTACATAGCTTAAAAATCCTCTGGATTGTATACTTCACATAAATTGTATGTGTGATCCACAATAAAATCATTTCTCAAAGTTAAAAAAAAATACCGTAGGTTTTATGTAAACTATAACAATTTAACTAAATTGTTGTTAGATTTCAATATGCAAAATTCTGAAGTATAAACATAATTAAAGAGCACTGGCGAGGTTGCTACAACGCCTTCCTAGAAAATTATTAGCCACTTTATGAACCCAGGTGAGCCGTTCTGGCCCTTCATGCATGCTTATGAGGCCATCTAGCAACAACACAGTTTACTTACAATTGTTAATAAAGACATTATATGTAAAAATTTTAAATGTAAATTGTGTATTAAAAACAAGTAGAAATACAATGTACTGGGCACTGTGCTATTGCTTGAAGCATTAGTCTATCTTATTGTAAATGTGTCAATGAAATGTGCTAATTGTAGACTAATTTAAAGAACACACATCTAAAAAGAGTAATTGAGGATGGCAATAGGTTATAAAAAGTGTACAAAGGAGAAAAATTTCAAAAAGAAAACAGTGAAATTAAAGACATCCTTCCACCTGAGGATTGCCTGAAGTTTTTGAAAACTGGAAACCTTTTCAAAGTGGGTGGAGTATCACATGGGAAAGATGTCAGAACTGGCTAAGATTAAAAGGGAAAATTCTTGATTCTGGCTGCCATGTTTCATCCAAAATAACAATAGACCATCTTTGATTTCAAAAGCAAAAGAATAAATAGCCATCTTTCTTATTCAAGACCAGCTTCATTTGGAATAAGGTACTACTGTTGTCCATGAAAAGATGGCTCATTGAAATTTTGTTCAATACCTTTTTGAACAGTTACAGTTTATATTTCCACTGGATGAATCTCCACACCCATCACCTCCATGGACCAACTGCTATTCAACATCTAGAAAAAGAAATGACCCAGCCTTGCGACTCCTTCTCATAAAAAGGGTAACTTGAACTTTTGATCCCCATAAATGCATGGACTTGTCTGCCTTATTTACCTATTCCAATATGGGGAATAATGTTTTCATCCAGACTTAATAATGTGGGAGATGGTTTGAGGGGTTATTTTTCTTAAATACCCTCATTTATCTGCTAAAGAGTATAGTCAAAAAAATATGCCCACCTATTATTTCTGTCAGACAAAGACTATATATATATATACACACACACACACACACACACACACACACACACACACACACACACACACACACACACATATATATATATATATATAAAGATAGAAAAATTAGTGAAGTGTTACAATAAGTTTTAGATTTATCTGCAAGACAATCTAGGTAATCTAAGTCTACACCTTTCTCGGGGTACAAGCTAAGGACTTAAACTATGGTCTTCTTAGTCAGGTTACCATTACTTCTGTGAAGATGGTGTAGAAAAGTAATTTCAGTTTTAGGAAGCAAAATGAGGTTTTTTTGAAAAAAAATAGACAATGTACTAGATTTAAACTATATCAAAGAAAATAAATAGTTGAAATTTGAAAATTAAAAGAAGGGATCAGTAGTTATAGGAAAATATGAGAAATAAACTTCAATTTGAGAAAAAAGTCTGGGGTATGTTGAAACCATGAGTAAATAAATATGAATTAAATAATGTCAAGAAGAATTAAATAAAATAAGACATAATAGATGATTTTATATATATATGTGTATATATATATATATATGATTCCTTAATAGGTAACATTTGGGTCAGAATGTATTTCACCAAAAAGAATAAATTTTAAGAGGCAAATAATTAATTCTCTTATAGCAAAATGTCTGTAGATACTCAGAAATATTTGTCACAACTCCTTGTTGCCATTTTAGAAAACAGATATGTGCTTGGGTAGTGAGACCAGAAGCCCAAGAAGGAAAACAATGATGGTGCTTGGATCTTTTGAAACAGTCAACTAAAAGCAGTAACCTTTCTTAGTAAAGGACTCATAGCAGACTGTTCCAAAGCTCTAACCACTATGATTCCAGGCCACAGGTTTCTGTTGTAGCTACACAACTTACACTGTTACAAAGGTAGTCAGACATACATTCAGAACAGCATGTCTGTGAGTAAGTAAAATCTTAGTTAGGGCCACTGGTAGTTCAATTCCACAGACTTTTTATGTATTCGGAAATATTACTATTCAGTTGACTCTTCTCAACCATTTTAAAAATGAAATAACTAATTCTACCTCATGGGTCCCATAAAATTAGAACAGTTCATGAGTCACAGCTTGCTAATTGATGCTCTATAAGATCCCCAATTGCACTGTAGAATTTGAAATAAGACAGCTGGAGAACATGTTCAGTATGGAAAGATGCTATATAATGATAAACATTTGGAAGGTCAAAATAGAAATGGCTATTAAGAGCTTTATAAATATCTGTATAAGGTGAACATACTAATAAAATATAAACATCGGTAAAACATCAGTGTTTTATGAACTCGTGACTGGAAACATCTCTCGATGATGTCTAAATTTATTATCAAGTTCTAGCAAGAAATAAAGAGAATAACATGCCATTATTGAGCCCAGAATGCATTTTCCCAGTTGGAGCCAACAATGCTGTTGAGAGGAAACGTTGGCAGGCTGAGTATCCACTGCTCAGCCTCTGAGGAACAGGCTTCAGTGTTTAAGAAGGAAGAGAAGAAAGGTCAGGATGTGAGACTTCAGATAATGAAAATACTTATAGGAAAATTAAAAAGAGGTAAGAAAAAAATATTTTTAAGCCTAAAGAGCAGCCCAAAGGATTCTCTGGTGGAACTTGGTGAAAATCTGTCCTTCACAGAGGTCTCTAGAGTTCCTCTTCTTATTTTTTCTAAAAGGGTCCACAACTGAAATGCTAGATACGATTCCAAAGATGTTCCTAATTCCCTGCTATCAAAATACATGAATTCAAGACCCTGGTATCTGTCTAATTTGTAGTACAACTTTGCCCAGTCATTTTGAGATACCATGATAGTATTTTTTATTTTATTTTTGTTTTGAGAATGTCACATATGACTACCATATTTACATCATCCTAACTCATCCCACTCCTCACTCCACTTCCTCCCATGTCCCTTCCTACCCTCATATTCATGGCCATTTATCTTAACTTATAACTAATGATAATTGTTATATATACATTTATAAATACAACCATCCAATTTTGTTCATGTGTTCAGGTGTTTAGAGCTAAACCTATCAGGAGGTTCATACCTAGGGAAGACTGATTATCCTTTTGTCTCTTAGCTAGTCATCTAAGGATGAAGTTTGTGATTATTCCTCATCCAGTTTGGCATGTCATAGGTGATCTCATTTAGGCAACCATATTGTTGATATTTCCTGGGAGCAGCTTCCCCATCACATATAGAATAGAAAGTTTCAACAATGATTGCCTAAACATGACCTTTAAAATGACCACATAAATTGCTGCATCAGTGATAGTATTTACTACAAATCAATATCATGAATTATTTAGTAAGTAAATTAATTTGCAATATGCACAATTGTCACAGCTGTAAATTAAATTAGGTAACAGTGATTTCTAGCAAATGTGAAAACAATAATTTCACATCCTAAGAATAAATTAGTATGAATTTTTGGTATGGATCTAAGAGTATATTGAGGTGGTTGGTTTCATTTTCTTTGTTGTTATTCCTTAAATTTTCTGTTTTGTCAACTTCATTCAAGCCAAGATTATTTATTAAGAGGTAACGTAAACTGAGAATGTAACCATCAGACAGGCTCATAGAAAAGACCATCCCTGGAATTGTAGTCTAGCTTGTAAAAAAAAGAAAAGGAACAGAAAAAGCAGAACAATCAATTCATGGGTAGCAAATGAGTAAGTGGTGTTCCTCCATGATTTGTGCTTCAGTTCCTGCATCCAGATTCCTGCCTTGGACTATGATCAGGACATGTAAACAAAAAACCCCTTTCCTACCTAGTTGCTTTGAGCACGGTCTTTATTACAGCTATAAAAACTAGAATGTATCTATGTGATGTGTGATCATAGAACCTAGACCACAAAGTTCAAATTATTTTTAAAAAACAAAAATGTTTATTAAATATTATTATTTCACATAGAAAAATTCTTACATGCCATGGACCAAGAAGATATTCCAATTTTAAGTACATATATATGTAGGGGATTATGTTGTTCCCTTGTAAATAATTGTCCCACCCACTGGTTTAATAAAAAGCCCTGACTGGCCAAAGGCAGACAGGAAGTGTGGGTGGGGCTACCAGACTGGGAGAACTCTGGGAACTGGAAGAACAGAGCAGAATGCCAGAGTGAAGCCGGAAGAAGCAGAGGACAACTATGCTGCTCTAAGAAAAGGTACTCAGCCACATGGCTGATCAAGATAAGAAACATGAGTTAGTTGAAGGGTAGAGAGTTAGCAAGTGATAGGCCTGGGCCATAGGCCAATCAGCTTAAAACAAATTGTAAGCATCTGTGTGTCTCTGCGGGTCTGTGTGTTAGTGGGTCCAAACCTTGAGGTTAGGCCCGAAAGTTCAGGCCAGAATCCACAAATTACATATGTGTGTGTGTGTGTGTGTGTGTGTGTGTGTGTGTGTGTGTGTGTGTGTGTGTGTGCATATATATATAAGACAAAGTACATTCCATTTTATAAAGCATATACTGATAGATGTGAAGTTACAGATTAATTTCAGTAAAGAAATAGTGGATGATTTCAAAACCCCACTATCATAAATACACAGATAATCTCAATAAAGTATAAGCAGAAGGAAACTGGAGCTTCCACTCAAATTCTAAAGATTATATAGTCTTCACAGAAAATCATGAAATTTTCTTCAGGTCACATATTAGGACATAAAGTAAGCCTTAACAAATTTTGAAAACAAAAATTCAATAACATCTAGTACTCTCTCTCACCAAATGAAATAAAACTAGATAGGAACAGTAAGAGAAACTATAGAAAGCATACAACCTGTAGAGATTAAATTCTTTTGAAGAAAAGTGGATCACAGAAGAAATTAAATGGGAACTGTTTTAAAGTCCTAGAATTAAATAAGAATGATAAAATGAAATGCCAAACCTTATGGCACACAATGAAGGCCAAGGTAAAATTCATAACACTAAAAGCCTACATAAAAAATTGAGAGAACTCAAATAAATAGCTTAATGATGCATTTCAAGGATTTGTAAAAGCAAGAACAAACTCTACCACAAGCAGTAGGTGGGAAGATATAAAAGGTAAGTTCTGAATATAATGAAACAGACAGAATTTATTTTAAATAACAAAAAGAATTAATGAGAGGAAGAGTTGTTTTTTTTTTTAAAGATAAATACAATTAACAAGCTTTTCACCAAATTAATCAAAAGAGATAGGAGGCCAAGCTCACAAAGTTAGCGATGAAAAGAGAGGCCTCACAATAGATAATAATAGAATAATTATTTAAAGCAAAGGGATATGCTTTAAAATCCTATATTCCAATAACTTGAAAAATCTTTTAGATTGTATTTTATAAAAGGGTCAAAAGACGTATATGTTATGCCATCTAAACTAGGATTAAACAAATAATATAAAGATGATCTACAGCCATTGATAAAACTGAAGCTTTAATAAAAAGCCTCCTGACCCATTGCAACCCAAAAAACCAGACATGTCCTCTCCATGTCAATCATCCCCTGCCATATCAATGACCACCAAAGCCAGAGGCCCCACCCACAGTGACTGAAGTAAGGGGTGAGTATCTGAGCTCACGGCTATACAGTTCTGCTCTTTAGGTCCTAGTCTAGGAGGGGCACATCTCCTTCCTCTCCCCCACCAACCACAGCCCCAGAGCATCCTCCTCATGCCAACTATCCTTCTCCATACCAGAAACCACTACAGTCGCAGGCCCGACCTACATCAGGTAGAGGAAAAGCTCTAGCAACCAGGCAGTAGCATTCTCCCCCGCACACCCCACTACCATCCTTCAAGTCCTCAGTGACCCCCAGTTCCATAGGCTGCACCTGCAACAATTGGAAGAAGAGATGGGTAGATGGCAGTGTAAGAATGAATTCAACAACATAAAGAGCAATTGGCAACACCAGAAACTAGTGGTTCTACAACAGCAAGATCTGAACATTCCAACACAGATGAAGGAAAAGAAATCAACCTTAAAAATAACTTCATGAAAACAACAGAGACTCTTAAAAGGGAAATTTTAAATTCCTTATAAAAATGGAGGAAAAGACAAACACAAAACCAACAAGAGAACATCAAGAAAACCAAGAAAAAAAACAAACAGGTGACGTAAATGGTCAATACTTGAAAAATAAAATGGAAACAATAAAGAAAACACTAAGCAAGGGAATTCTAGAAAAGGACAATCTGAGTAAATGAACAGAAATTACAGATGCAAGCTCAATCAACAGAATACAAGAAAAAGAAGAGAGACTCTTGGGCACTGAAAATACAATAGAGGAAACAGATTTATCTATCATAGAAAATGGAAAATCAACAAATTCTTAATATAAAAAATCCAGAAAATCTGGGACATCATGAAAAGGCTAAAGCTAAGAATAATAAGAAGAGAAGGAGAAGAATTCCAGATCAAAGACACAGGAAAATATATTCAACCAACCTACAGAAGTATATGCCTATCAAGGTACAAGAAGCTTAAAGAACACCAAATAGACTGAACAAAAAAAAGTCCCCTTGCCACATAATATAACACTAAATATATAGACTAAAGATTATTAAGAGCTGAAAAGGAAAAAAATCAAGTAACATATAAGAGCAGATGTATCAGAATTACACCCATTTCTTAATGGAAACTTTGAAAGAAAGACAGTTCTGGAAAGATGTTCTACAGACATTAAGAGATCATAGATGCCAGCCCACAATACTATACCCAGCAGAAATTTCAATCACCATAGATAGAGAAAACAGGATATTGTATGACAAAACCAAGTTTAAATAACACCAGTTTTCTGAGGAATAGCCATACTGTCTTCCAGAGCAGATGTACAAGTTTACACTCCCACCAACAATTGGAGGAGTGTTCTCCTTACTCCAAATCCTCTCTAGCATAGGCTGTCATCTGTGTTTTTGAACTTAGCCATTCTGGAAAGTGTAAAGTGGTAGCTCAAAGTTGTTTGATTTGTACTTCTCTGATGGCTAAGGATGTTGAACAACTTAGGGATCATGATCATGAGGAGGAGACAAACAGAGACAGCTGACCTGAGCTACTGGGTGTCATTGACTCAGAAACAATTGCTAAAGAACTTTCAGGGAAAGGAACTAAAACCTCCAAAGGTTTAGTTTTTTAGACTGTCAAATGGTGTGGGCAGTTTGTGGAGCCTCTTACAGTAAGTTCAGACTATGTTTCTGGTGCATGAACTGACATCTTGGAGCCCATTACCTACAGAGGAACACCTAACCCAGCATTAATACTGGGATGAGGGACATGGACCTACCCTCAACTTCATATGCCAGACTGAACTGACCCACCTTGGAACTCCTTGCTCTTCTTGCAGAATAGATGGGAGAATAGGGTAGGAGGGGCTGAGGAAGGACTGAGAGAGACTGGGAGGAGGGAAGGGAGGAGGAGCAGAAGTAGATATGGAAAAAAAACTTTTTAAATAAAAAAAGAAAATAGGATCCATCTGTCTGCTGCATACAAGAAACACACCTCAACTTCAAAGACAGACACTATCTCAGAGTAAAGGGTTGGTAAAAGACTTTACAACCAAATGGGTTTAAGAAGCAAGCTAGTTTAGCTATCATAATATCTAACAAAATAAACTTAAAACTAAAATCACTCAAAAGAGATTGTGAAAGACATTACATACATATTACAGAAAAAAAAATCCATCAAGATGAAGTCTCAATCCTAAATATTTATGCCCCAAATACAAGAGCAGCTCAAATGTAAAAGAAACATTACTAAAGATTAAAGCACACATCAAACCCCACACACTAATAGTCGGAGACTTCAACATCCCACTCTCACCAATAGACAGGTCTGCCAGACAGAGAAATAAGGGGTCTAATAGTTGTTAAGACTCAAGTGGACTTAATGGATATATACAGAACACTCTGCTCAAACACACACCAAAAAAAAATGCCTTCTTCTGAACACCCAATGGAACCTTCTCAAAAACTGACCACATACCCAATCATAAAGCAAATATTAATAGAAAAAAAACTGGAATAACTCCTTGTAGCCTATTGGATCAAAATGGCATAGAGTTAGAGTTCCAAAGCAACACAAACTACAGAAAGCCTACAAACTCATGGAAACTAAATAACTTTCAACTGAATTGTCTATGAGTTAAGAAAGAAATAAAGAAAGAAATTAAAGACCTCCTATAATTTATGAACATGAATCCACAACAGACATAAACTTGGGACACAATGTAAACAATGTTAAGAGGAAAGTTCATTACAATAAGTGCCTACATAAAGAATTTGGACAAATTTCACACAAGGGACTTGACCACACATCTGAAAACTCTAGAACAACAACAAAAAAAGCAAATTCATCTAGAAAGACTAGAAGACAGGAAATAATCAAACTCAAGGCAGAAATCAATAAAAATTTAAATAAAAAGAACAATACAAAGAATTAATGACACAAAGATTTGGTTCATTGAGAAAGTCAACAAGATAGACAAACTCTTATCCAAACTAACCACAAAGCAGAGAAAGAGTATCCAAACTAACAAAATCAGAAATGAAAAGGGGATACAATAACAAACACTGAGGAAACCCAAAGAATCATTAGGACATACTTCAAAAACCTGATTTCCACAAAATTGAAAAGCCGAAAAGATATGAACAATTTTCTGAGTAGGTACCACTTACAAATTAAAGACCAGATAAACAACTAAAATAGACCTATAACTCCTAAGGAAATAGAAGCAGTTATTAAAAGTCTCCCAACCATAAAACATCCAGGGCCAGATGGTTTCAGTAAAGAATTCCACCAGAATTTCAAAGAAGAACTAATACCAATACTCCTCAAATTGTTTCACTCATTAGAAACAGAAGGAACATTGACAAACTCTTTTTATGAGGCTACAGTCACCCTGATCCCCCTTGACAAAATCCAACACCTCATCATGATAAAGATCTTGGAGAAATCATGGGTACAAGGAACACATCTAAATAAAATAATGGCAATATTCAGCAACCTAACATCAAACCAAATGGAGAGAAACTCAAAGCAATCCCACTAAAATCAGGAACAAGACAAAGCTGTTCACTCTCCCCATATCTATTCAATATAATTCTTGAAGTTTTAGCAAGAGCAATGAAACAACAAAAGAAGATCAAAAGAATACAAATTGGAAAGGATGAGGTCAAATTTTCACTATTTGCAGAAAATATAATAGTATACATAAGTGACCCAAAAAATTCTACCAGAGAACTCCTACAGCTGATAAACACCTTCAGCAACATGGCAGGATACAAGAGTAACTCAAAAAATAAAAAATAAAAAGCCCTCTTATTTAAAAAAAATGATAATTGAGCTGAAAAAGAAATCAGGGAAACATCACTTTTTACAATAGACACAAATAACATACAATTCTCAAGGTAACTGTAAGCAAACAAGTAAGAGGGCTATATAACAAAACTTTAAGTCATTGAAGAAAGAACTTCAGATATCAGAAAATGGTAAGATCTCCCATGCTCTTGGATAGGTAGGATCAATATAGTGAAAAATGACAATCTTATCAAAAGCAATCTACAGATTCAATGCCATCCTCATCAAAATCCCAACACAATTCTTCACAAACCTCAAAAGAACAATACTCAACTTCATATGGAAAAACAAAAAACCCACAATTGCCAAAACAATCCTGCACAATAAAGGAACTTCTGGAGGCATCACCATCCCTTACTTTAAGCTCTACTATCAAGTTACAGTAATAAAAACAGCTTGGTATTAGCATATAAATAGATATGTGAGTTAATGGAATCAAATTGAAGACCCTGACATTAAACCACCCACATATGAAACTTGATGTTTGCCAAAAATATATAATAAAAAAAAGAAATCATCTTCAACAAATAGTGTTGGCATAACTGAATGGTGGCATACAGAAGAATACAAATAGATTTATATCTATCACCCATCATAAAACTCAAGTTCAAGTGGATCAAAGCCCTCAAAATATATTTAGTTACACAGTCCTGAAAAAAAGAGAAAGGGGAAAATATCCTTGAATGCATTGGCACAGGAGACCACTTTCTAAATATAACACCAGTAGCACAGACAATGAGAAAACAATTAATAAGTGGGACCTCCTGATACTGAAAAACTTCTGTAAGAAAAAAGAAGGTACGTAATAGAATATTTTCTTAAATTTTGCTAAATACAAATAGAATAGACATTATAACTGTAGTTCTTGTTTGATAGCTATTTTGTTATATGTAATTTTGCTATTATAAAATTGAAACCTCCTTTTTTGTTTAGACAGAAAAGAGGAAGTGATGTGGGATATCTTTCTGTACACCGTGAATATCATTGGTTAGTAAAGGGACTATGTGGGTCTATTGCAGGGCATCTTAGAAATAGGTGGGAAATCAGAGCATAGTTAAAGGAGAAGGGGGTTGAGGTCAGACAGAGATGCCAGCAGATGTAAAGAAAAGACAACAATGCTCCTCTGAGAAAAGATATGAAGCCATGTGGCTAAACAAGATAAGAATCGTGGGTTAGCTTAAGAGTAAGAGTTAGCTAGCTATAAGCCTAAGCCATAGGCCAAACAGCATAGAATTTAAAAAAAAAAAAAAAAAAAAGACAGAGTCAATAAGACAAAATGGCAGCCTACAGAATGGAAAAAGACCTTTATGAACCCTACATCTGACAGAAAGCTGATCTCTAAAGAACTCAAGAAACTAGACAGCAAAATACCAAATAATCTAATTTAAAAAGTGGAGTATAGATCTAAACAAAGAATTCTCAACAGAAGACTCTCAAATGGCAAAAAGACACTTACAGAATTGCTCAACATCTTTAGCCATCAGAGAAATGCAAATAAAAACAACTCTGAAATAGAATCTTACACCTGTCAGAATGGCTTAGATGAAAAACACAGATGACAGCTTATGCTGGAGAGGATGGAAGTAAGGGGAACACTCCTCCATTGCTGGTGGGAGTGTAAACTTGTACAGCCACTTTGGAAATGGTAATTTCTTAGAAAACTGAAAATCAATCTACCTCAAGATCTAACAAAAATCACTCTTGGACATGTACCCAAATGATGCACATTCACACGACAAGGACATTTGCTCAGTTATGCTCATAGCAGCATTTTCTGCAATAGCCAGAACCTAGAAACAACCTAGATGCCCCTCAACCAAAAAACAGATTTAAAAAATGTGGTACATTTACACAATGAAAGATAATTCTGTGGGGGTAAAAAGGACATCTTGAAATTTGCAGGCAAATAGATAAACTTAAGAACAAACGAACAAACAAAAAGCCCATCCTGAATGAGGTAACCCAGATCCAGAAAGACAAACTTGGTACGTGTTCACTCATGCGTGGATATTAGATGCAAAGCTAACCAGGCTACAATCCACAACCCAAGAGAAGCTAGGTAACAAGGAGGACCCTAAAGGAGACATCCATAGACCCCCCTCGGAAAGGACAATAGATAAGATCTCCTGAGGAAAGTGGGAACATGGGAGTAGGGGGGAGGGGAGTTGGGATGAGAAGAGGAGGAGGGAATGGAATGGTTGAGTTGAGGATGGGCAGAGAAGGAGAACAAAGAAACATTTATCTTGATAGAGGAAGCCATTTGGGGATATGGAGAAACCTGGTCCTAGGTTTCTAAACTCCCAGGAATCCACACGGGTCACCCTAGCTAAATAAAACTCCAAGCAATAGTAAAGACAGTACGTGAATTGTCCTTCCCCTGTAATCAAATTGATGAGCACCCTAATTGGCATCACAGAACCTTCATCCAGCAACTGATGGAAGCAGATGCAGAGATTCACAGCATTGGGCCAAGTTCCCAATCCAGTTGAAGAGAGTGGGGAGGGATTATATGAGCAAAGTGGTCAAGATCATAATGAGAAGATCTGCAGAGACAGCTACTGGGAGCCCACTGGACTGACAGCTGGAAAACCTGCATGGGACTGAGCTAAGCCCTCTGAATGTGGGTGACAGTTGAGTATTTTAGGCAGTTTGTCAGGCCTCTGGCAGTGGGACCAGGATTTATCCCTAATGCATGATCGTGCTTTTTGGACCCCTTTCCCTAAAGAGGGACCATGCTCAGCCTTGATATATGGGGAAGGGGCTTGGTTCTGCCTGGACCTAATAGGCCAGACTTTTGTTAACTCCCTGTAGGGAGCCTCATTCTCTCTAAGGTTTGGATGGAGAGATTGGGAGGGGGAGAGAGGGAACTGTGGTTGGTATGTAAAATGAGAGAAAATTTAATATGAAATTTTAAGTAAAAAATAAAAATTTTAAAAACTTTAATAACACTTTTACAAAGAAAGTATTAAGATGGGCAACAGATACATGAAATGTACATTATCACAATTCATCAGGGAAACAGGAATGGAATATTATGGCAAACCTTCTTAAATTGCCAGCATAAAAAATAATAAGTATTAGCTAAAGAAAGGGTGGATTACAAAATGATGCCAATAAAGACTTGTGTTGATGAACTTTTTTCATTATGCTCTGCAATTTTCCAGGGACTGAACTAGCTGGGGCATCATAGGAATAAAGAAAGGACCGATTTATGTACAGAAAAGCTAGGATCCATTGGTCTGTGCTCAATGATGGAGAAACTTCTGTACTCTAGAAGCATAGCAAGTTTACTAGATACAGCTGAATAGGGAGGCAGAGTTCTTGCTTACATTGGACTATGTATGCAGATTTAGCTAACCTTGGTAAGCGTAGTCTCAGTAGGGGAGCCATCTTCAGCACATAGTCATAGTAGGAGGCAGCTATAATAGACATTTCCTGAGCATACTTATACCATTCACACTCAAACAAGGAGAAGGCTTTGCAATTCCTCTGAACCTCACTCAGGGGGAGAAATTTAAGAAAGGGGTGAGAGGACAAGGAAGATGAGGACATATCAGGAAGGAGTAACCAAAATCAGGGGAATATGAAAAAAGCCATATGGAAATCTACTTTCTTATAACCAAAATTAAAACAAACAAAACCATGTGGGCTGGCAGAAAACAGCCACAGGCCACAGGCTGCCTCCACGTACATGCAGTGAACAAACATGTGGTGGAGAGATACCTAACTGGATATTAGACAGTGGTGAGGACCATACTGATCTGAGTGACCTACACTGCCACTGAACCCATAATAATGTCTGGATCCAAGCTGCCACCAGCAGCCATACTGATCTGAGTGGCCAGCATTGTCACCTGAGGCCATGGTGATGTCCAGGCTTGTGCTGCTACTGAGGGTTTTTCTGGGCCCATAATCCTTTTGCAGCCGTATCTGTGGTCTATGCTATAGCTTGAAGCCATTTGATGTCCTGAGGTCAAGATGCCTCAAGAGGACATATTAATGTGAGTGGTCTATGCTGCCTCCCGATGCCAAGTTGATGTCCATGATCTAGACTATCTCAGAGGACCTTGTCTGGGTACACGATCTTACTGCAGTTAGAGTCTCTTTTGTTGCCAGAAAACAAGTGGAAGCCCATGACTTGTGCTCCAGTCAACTGTGAAAAGCAAGGAAGCTACATCTACAATGATATCAGTGATGGCAAAGACAGTTGAGAAGGAGGGATGCAGAAGGCTTCAGTGTCAACTCCTACCCCCACTCAAATACCCCCAAAAGCATAATAGCCTAAACAAGAACACTATGGATGTTCAGATTGGCCTCCACATTGAAGGATTCTGGAAGGGGTGTAGGAGGGGATGGTTGAGTTTTACTTAAGGGGCAGGCCACTGAGAACTTAACTATGCTCCAGTGAGTATATGAATAACACAAATTCTTGTTTTTTCTTTTATAATGTTTTATTAATTTTTTTAAAAAGAAATTGGAGGTTACAAGGGAAGGGGTGGACATAGGACTGGAAAATGAGAGTAATCGAGGTGCATAGTGTGAAACTACCAAAAAATCGATATTTATATATATAAACAACTCTCCTTTCTAGGCATGGAATACCTCCCTGTAAGTGACTGGTCAGGCAAACGCTCAAACAATACATGCTATTACCTACCATTTGTGGTGGTTTGAATATGAATGGCTTCCATAGGCTCATATATTTTAATGCTTAGTTATCAGGGAATAGTACTATTTGAGAATTAGAACAGTGGTTGTGATCTCTTTAGGGTAGAATGATTCTTTCACAAGGGTCATATAAGATCATGGAAAACATGGATATTTACACTGTAGTTCATAACAGTAGTAAATTTACAGTTATGCAGTAGCAATGAAATAATTTTATGGTTGGGGGTCACACAATATGAGGAACTATATTAAAAGGTTGCAGCATTGGAAAAGTTGAGAACCACTGGGTTTGAATGATTAGGTGATGTGGCTTTGCTGCTATAGGTGTGGCCTTGTTGGAGGAAGTGGGTCCAAGGCTTTGAGGTTTCAAAAGCCTATGCCATACTGTAACTCTCAGCTACTGCTCTAGCACCATGAGTACTACATTTCTCCCACCATACCCCTACCATGATGATAATGGATTAACACTATGAAACTGTAAACAATTAAGTGCTTTCTCTTAAGAGTTGTCCTGGTCATGGTGTCTCTTCACAGCAGTAAAACAATGAATAAGAAACCAAATCCATTGCTCTTCATTACAAAAGACACTACACATTTTGATTTCAGGACATAGAAGCATCAATCCCAAACTGACCAGGCCATGGGGGTTTTAAGTCATCAATGGTTTTAACTAGATCTAGACCCTGCATTCCTCAATACCAACCTCCCAGGCAGTACCCACTGCATTTCCCCCGTTGCAATAACAGCATGGCTGCCAGGACTGTGACCCACTGCTTTCTAATTAGATCTATGGCCTGATTCACAGGAAGTAATGCTTGCTGCCAAAAACCTGGTCAAAAGTCCATGCATGGGGAAGTTATAGACCCAGAGGAAAATTTACTACTGTTATTTTGCTAAATGGTCATGTTGTCAATATTCCATATAAATATTTATGTTTATACCTATAGGTCTTGATACTTTGAACTTTGGCCACAGAATCTTCCTTTTCTCGTGGGCAGTGGTTAAGAGATGGAAGTGCTGAGGATAAGAGGCTATGACCGTAATCTCCATCAACCCCCCCCCACACACACACACCACTTAAAGATCAAGTAAAAGTGAAGCATGCAGAAAGAAGGTAAGTGACAGAGGGTAGGAAAGCATTCTGTAAAATGCTGTCTTTAGATATGATACGCTCATTGCACTCACTGAACTCACAGAAGCCGTCATTACCTGAATAATATCAATCCATTCAAAATTCCAGTAAACATAGGTAGGGGTTCATAAGACCCCATCCCTAACTGAGGAGCTTTACACAGTTGATAGCTGCTAGGGAAGGGAAAATCATTTCTCTTTGGGATGTGGCCACTGGTAGATGTCCCATGTCCAGTGGCTATTCCCACACCTACGGTCATACAGGCTGTGCTAACTGGACACAGTGGTTTATAAAACAGTAAGAGGACCTGACCTGAAATTAGAAGGAATATATATTGGGCTTGTCCAGGAGGAGAGCAGGGTACATATGATCACAATGCACTGTATGTATGTATAGAATTAAAATGTAAAATTAGCAGTTTATAAGTTGGTAATATGTCTCTCCTTTATTTTCTTAAGATTCTATCTCACTTATATATCTCTGATCCTCATCATATAAAGAGGTTTCATCTGAGAACCTCTAGAGAGTTCCTTCTCTTTATTGTGTTAATCTCTATATTAGAAAAGGGCAGCTTCCTAAAACATATAAAGTTCTAAGGGACAATGACAACTGCTAAAATCTAAATCATTCCCTTTTCAAAAATGATTTCTAAGTGAGCTGTGTGAAAAAGAATTTGAGTGAGCATCTGGTACAAAACTTCACAGGTTTCCCATAGCCAGTGAGAGTTTGGACTTTCTTCTGACCAGAGTCTACTGTCATCAGATCCCATCTGAAACTCTCAGTGCAAAGGCAAGACAGTTTCATGTCTGCTTGATATGGTCTTCACAATAATCCTTGAGCACTGAGTCAGAATTTAAAACCAGATCCTTCTCATGCAGGGTTTTCATATTTGACACATTACTACCAAACACAAAAAGGTACTCAGCACACTGGCATGCTTACAGTTCATCTTGTCTTTCAGATCTTCCAGTGCTTTCTTCATCTACTTAGAACACATCTACCATGGATCTAATGTCTTTGCTCGTTCCTAAGTAAAACTAAATTTTTTGACTATTCCTGAGTCTATACTTTTATATGCTTAGCCTGATTATTTTTTTCTAAATTCAGAGTATTTCTCTGTCACTTTCCTGTTCACTTATCTTATTCCTGTTGATTTAGAATTTCTGAAACCGAAAGAGCTTAGTCCTATGGTCTTAAAGACTTCACTATGTACTTACTCTTCTGGGGTATCTATAAATATACATAAAATTTTGCTGAGAAGACCAGAAAAATCCATGTTTGTGGGCTCTTTCTGCACATCTGCAGCTGCAGCAGGTTGACATACTCTTCTTGCTTGCCCCTCTATAATACCTATGTGTGACAAAATATTCTTCTTAAACCATGATGACACTATTTGGAATAGCTTTCTTGCAAAACTTTCTAACCAGCTTTTTAAAAGCCTAAACAAATGATATTTGGGTTTTCTTCCTGGTTCTTATTTATTTACCCTTTAAAACAGCTCCAGGATATTATAGAAAGCAGAATGCTTTTCTGCATTCATTATACTAAGTGCCCCGTGATCCTGCAACTTTTGGGATCTATCAGTATTAAACAGATTCAACAGCCCACAAATTGTAGGACCTCCTCCAAAGGCTTCAGGAGACCACAAGCAAGAGTGGAATTTACCAATGACAAACAGCACACTTTCCACACTTAGGTCCCTTCTTGAGTTCCTTCAGACACATGTGATGAATGTCACAAAGTTTCAGCAATTTACTTATATCCACAATTTCAATGAGGCAGAACATCCTGTTCTCTTACAACCATTTGATCTGATACTACATATCTCACCCCTTTGCTTCAAACGACATGAAGACGGTGCAGATTTCTGCATTTCAACAAAGACCAAAGTGAAGCATTCATTGAGTCTCCATATCCTCTTTCTTCTCATGAGCGCCATGATCAAGCAGCTCCATTGATTCTTCCCGTTGACCTTCTGCCTTTCATGGATAAAACACCTTTTATTTCTGGATTTCAGGCCTTTGTGCTGTTTCTTGAATTCCTTTATAGCCAGAGTAGCTTCTTATTTACACCTGACCCATCACACTGGGGGCCTTCCTTTTCTCACATGAACTGGCTTTCTACCCACTTTTCTCTTACTTTGGTTTCTTTTACTTTATAAAATAGATGCAAAAGTTTTCCTGTGAGCTCCTAATCTTTGATATGTGACATATTTTCCTGTTCTTCCATGAACGTATTCAAAGTATTTCCAGATTTCCTACAAGGTATAGACTTTGTTAAATGCTACTTTCAATTTTAATGCAAAGCACACGTTAATTTGATCGTGGTCTCTTTCACTAAAATAGAGAGATAATGTGATAGGACATTTTTCAGCTTTTGTTCCTGTTCAGAAGGTCAAATGGAAGTGAGTTGTGAGCACTATTACAACAGTCACAGGTTATTTTGTATACCAACATCTGTCTAGTCTTAAGATCAAACCCAAATAATTCCATTATTTCCCTAATTATATAATTGCTGAACTCATGAAACCAATACCTGTAGGAATCTATTGGTTGTAGGCCATGACTTCCTTCAAAGGATGGACTTGTCTAATTTTTCAATGTTCTTAATATAATTCACTATCTTTATCGTATTCAGATGGACAAAGGGCCTGATTCAAGAAGTTTTAAAAATTTCTGAAAAATCACAGGCAAAATGATGAACAAATATGAGTGTGCGCACTGTTCAGAGAAAAGATTCCATGGCTTGAAATAGAGTTTGATAAAAGGAAAGCACCTGAAATGCTCCTTTTCTCCACACTGAGCTTACATGTTTTGCCCTCAGAGAACTGTTGTCCATCCATTGTTTTCTGCATCCTTGTCCCACATTCTATTATCATACTCTGTTCTTACCACTTCTCTGTTCAAAATGTTTAAGTCTATCCATTTCTCTATGGTTAAATTTCCTTTAGATTCCCTAACCTCTAAGTTCTTTTGCAATCTACACAGTAACACCAGTTTTTACTAGTTTCTATTAGTTTACCCATACTACAAAGCTTTTCTGAGAGGGAGGTGGAAAGAGGACCCTTGCTTGCTATTCTTTGTATGATTCTACATTATTCATACTCAATATGAAGGTAAGTACAAGAGTCTTTACTTCTTTGAAGAACTGTAGGTTTTCTGACTAGACAGATACAGATACCTTTGCTGTCATTCCCATGGCATCTTTCTGAATTTCTATCCCTTTTCCCTCCACAGCCTACCACTATAGCTCTAGAAAGATCTGGATCAAATTGGTCCCATGCTTCCTCTGTACTTATCAACTTTCTCCCAATTTTTAGGTTAAACCCTAAGCTGCCACTTAACAGAGTCACTAAACACTGAACTCATTTTCTGGCCCCCCACATTAACACAACACCTCAATGCACCATTATATTTGCTGAACAAACCTCAGATTCTTTTGCAATCTACACAGTAACACCATTATACATCTTGTTCCCTGATCCTCCCCCCATGTCTTTGAACTAGAACTGAACTTAACTAATTTGACTCCTACAATGGAAACAATAATGACATAGTGGAGAAAAAGAATGATTTCCCCCTCTTTTAAGATTTTATGAGATGCATTTTAACCAGTTGCCAAATGTACACATTAATATTAACCACATAAAAAAGCAAAAAGAAATACAGTAAGTAGTTCAAAACTCTAGCAAGAAAGAAAATTAGTTTATTTTTCTAATTTATAATGCTCATTTTTGAAGCATGCTCCTTCCTTTCCCATCTGAAACATGAACACAGCTGATTCTGCTTCAGTCTCCATCACGATTAATCAAAACATACTGTCCAGTAAATACACAGCATTTTTCATGATAGAAATGCAAAGCTTTTCTGGAAGGTTGTTTTTCAGACTTCCTCGTGGTAGCTTTCTGAGAGTTGGCATCTGCTACCCAAGTTAAGTTATATTCCAATGGCTTCAAGATATGAGTTATGACTACTTAAAGCCTAGAAGTCCTTCTTGAACTGAAAAGGAGGGGGTCATCCCATCACATTAAAAACAATAAGAAAGAAGCAATCGGGAAATTAAAACTTCAACCAGGATATTACAATTTACTTTCACAATGTATTCCTCTTTAAAAACAATCTTTAAAATTATTGTTGGGCTAGCCTGTGATACACTACTGACAACCCAATCCTATGGGTTAACCTGTGCTGTGCTGTGTTAGCTGTGCTGTCCTATTGATCTGGATAACCATTTTAAACACAGAAGTAAATTTTCACTGAGGATTTCAATGTGGGTTGTAAGGAGAAACCCTCTCCCTGTTCCAGGATTGGTTTTATCCCTACCACTCTACAGCTTTACTACTCTGCTCCTACTATCATCCCCTTTCTCCCCACATATCCATTTTCCAGGATGAGGGAAAGAAAGACTTTTGCATAATTTGGAGCTTTTTGGTAGAGATACATTGTTGGATGTAGGGGGATTATCTTACATTGTAAATAATTGTCCTGCCTACTAGTTTGATCTTTCAAAACTATTGGTCTATTCTAAGTGCTGCAAAATGCAGATAAACACAGGTCTATGGCTGGGATGGATGTAGTAACGCCTTAACAGGTACTATACACTAAGTACACAGTGGTCATCAGACACTGTGCCACAGACATTCGACACATCAGTATGCCAGTTCATCACCACAACCCTTCAGGAAGGATTATATTTGTTAACATATGTCATATTTATAGTGCCATAGTTATTAAATGAATGGAGATGTTCTGCCAAACCAAGCAGTGATTCTAAAGCCGCTGCTCCAAGCCAAACAGTACATCCATATATGATGCCATCCCTGACAGCTCTGAGCTTCAGCAGTCATAATTAAAAAGAAAAGATGGAGAAAATTACAGTAAAGAGGATATCAACCAAAACCCTATCATTGTAAAAGTAAAAGTTATGATTGTGACTAGAAATAGGAATGAGCATTTTAGGGGTGTGTTCCTAAGTTAAGGATAGCTTTGAAAATATAAAAATTGTTTTAGAAAAAATATTGTAAAAATAATTCATCTCCCATTGAAGGTAAAATCATAATAAAAGACATGGGAAGGACATACTTTGAAGACATCGCAAATGCCTTTTCAACCAAAGACAATGGCATTTTAAGATAAAGTTATATTGTTTTCATATGTATAAGAGTTAATTTAGCTGTGTGTGTTACAGTTCCAGGAGAGGAGACACAGGTATACACATACCTGGAGCTTTGCTTCTTTTTCTGATCTATTTGTTGCAACAGATGAAAACCCACCTCAGACTAAGAGGAAGAACTCAGCTAACAGTTTATTTCTTTCAAAAAAGTAACTTTTCTTAGTCTGGCCTTTTCCTAAGCACGTCTTTAATCGGTCCACCTATATTTCTTACCATGCTGACCTAATCAACTGTTAACAGAGCCTTTCTCACAAGGACCTGATACATCTCTCAAAGTATATTATCTCCCTCAGGACGTTCCTGTACCTGTAATTGTTCTTACTTTCATTTCATAGCTGCAGCTAACTCCTTACAAGTTTACAGTTGGGCTCCCCATCCCCAGCCAACTTAATCTTTATAAAACTACCCTAAAGACAGTCCTAGAACTTCAAGGCACTTCCTTTAGCAATCACATTCCAGATTGATGCTAATTCCACAATCCAGCCTTCATTCCTTTCTGCTCTCAATAATTTCCACAGAGATGGAGCCTGTGTGTCAGTGTGTGCTGCTGTAATTGGCAGCTCAGGGTGCTCTCTCAGAGAGCTAGTCACAGAATTGGCAGCATGTCCCATTCTAAGGTTATATAATGACAGACCAGATCTTGCGATGTGTGTGTGGGGGGGGGGTAGTTTAAGGGGGGAAAAACAGTGAACAGACATGCTAATTCAACAAAATGAAAATCGCTTCCAGGAATCCTTCCCAATACTTTGAACCAAAAAAAAAAAAAAAAGGTAATTTTACCTCAAATAATCAGTGTGTATATCAGTAGCCATGGGGTGGGATGGAAATCCTCTCTAATAACAAGATCGGTTAGGAATTCTTGCAAAGCCCAACTGAAAATTGTGATCCCCATTAGCAGGTTACAAGACTGACATCTAGTGGACTCTTACTGGAATGACAAAGGAGCATTCAAACATAGAGAAAGAGCCACCGATCAGTGCGAACCAGAGCCTGTACCATCGAAATGTGTAGATAATACCCACGCTGCCACTCCTAGACCTCTAATGGGAGCCAGGTCCCAAGAGATCTCACATGTGCTGCTACCCTCAGAAGAGAAGAAAGGCCACAGGAATTCTTAAAGGTCAGGGCTCCTCCTTCATTAGCCCCACTCAGCAGCGTATTCACTGCCCCTGTCTGTTCAGGTCTCCCACACATCTTCACTTCAGCATCCAATAAATCATGTGTGACCCTTTTACTGTAAATACTTACCCCTCCAGGTTTTCATTTTATAGTACTGGGGGTGGGACTGGAGGCTGTTGACAAAAAGGCAAACATTCTGCCACTGAATTACAATGGTAGTTTGTACTTATTTCAGAGCTCAGTGTTCTTCTCACCACCCAGTTAATTTGTTCTTGATCAGGATTCCCCATAGTAAGACAGTACTGATAAGCAAACCTAATCTTAATTTCAACCTGATTTAATGGGATTACCTCTGAGAACAGAACAGGACACATAATTACACATAATTACAGCAAGTCCAACAGCTGCCCGAATCCAGTCCTTCGTGATTTTACCTTAAAGAGCCTTATATTTGCATATCATTACCAGCCTAATCTCTTAACAAAGCCCCCCTCAAATCTGGTGCCTACTCCTTCCCTGGTCTACAACCCACAGCTAACTTCCCACAAGAAAGGAGACCAGTCATTGGTCTCTAAAACATGCAAATATGCACAAAACCACGTCCTAATTCCTTTGCTACAAAATTATTGACCTGGGACAAATAATCCACTTCAAGCAGTGGAACCTCTATTTCAAACTAACAAAACCAGAAAAAGTAGAACTTTGCCCCTTGAGATGAAGTTGAAATTTTTGGAGATGTGTCTGCTTGGTTTCTCCCAAATTAACCTCTCCCGCCTGAAAGCCTACCATCTCCAACTGCTGCACTAGTCTACAAGCTCATGGAAATACGATTTGAAAACCAGAAACTATGAGTCTCACAATAGCCCAAACCACTCGAGTCTCATGCATAACTCAAAGATGGTGTTATCATTAAACTGATGGAAAGAGACACAACCATTTCACTACAACCTGCCCTAATTACTATTCTGATACAATTATACTATATGCAATCAAAAGATTTATTCAGAAGATGTAAAATGTGACTTCCTGAAGGAAATATGCTTTTAAGTCAGAATTAAGGACTCCTGTAATGAATAAGTAACTGAAATGTTTACTCCTCTTCAATTGCTCTTGGAAGCCTTGGGGGGAATATTGTGAAAAGGAAAAAAAAAATGCCTTTTTCTTTTCTGTAAGAAAAAAAATAATTCTTTCTCAAAGGCAAGACAGAAAATGATACTAAACATAAAGACCATATCATCTGCCACAGCATGCCATAGACTCAAGTTTTCCTGCCCAAGTTAGAGGCCCAGTTGTAACTTATGACTGGGACTGGGACAAAGCTACCAAAACTTCCTTTTTTGTTTCCTTGTTGGAAGATAAGAAATACTTTGTAATATAAGAATTAATATAAATATAAAAATTTATTTGCATGGTTGTTTTGTGAGTCAATGAATATGTATAAAGGATTTACTAACTGGAGCACAGTAATCTCTCATAAGATCACCTCTGACACTTGGGATGATTGTTGCTAACTAGTTACTGATCATAGCAGCTACTTAAACATTCCTCCATATTTATAATGAATTTGATAGTTTATCAAATTTGTTCACATAAGAAATACACAGTCTTATCAATTCTTTGTGTCTTGAGATGCACAGAAGCAGATGGAATTCTGAAACATGTAAATGGTCTCTAACTCCTTACTGATCTTCATGCCTTCACTACCCTGTCTCTCAGTGAAACACATTAAAACGCTGTAGTTGCTAACTGGGAGCCACTGTGATTCTCAAAAATCAAAATAGTTTTTTAACCACCACAATACACTATCCTTGAGCATCAAAATTATCTCAAGTTCAGGAGTTTTGTTTTAAATCAAAGAACGTTAAGACTTTTCTTGGGAGAAGCAGAGTGGCAGCTATTATGCCAGCAGCTGGCACATCTTCCCTAATTTTATCTGCCTCTTGGACTGCCCAATGACCTATTTTCTTAGAATTGTGGCAAAGTCCTTGCCAATTTATTTCAAAGTAACCAGGGCCTTCAAAGAAGGCTTCATTTTGCTCTAACAAGAATCTCAAATTTATGTGAATTGAGGCATTCAGAGGCTTGGAAGTAAATAAGTAAAAGATACCTGGCCCAGCCATTAGGAAGAAGAGAAGAGAGATCAAAAAATTAGCACTTTAATTTACCAGAAAATGAACTTTTAAGTCCTAAGTTGTCACTGTTAATTCATTTAAAATTTTTAGAAATTTCTGAAATACAATCTGACAGCTGGGGATATGATTCAGTGGTATAGCACACACTTCACATACATGAGGCCCTTGAGTCAACTCCCAACATTACAAAAGCCAAAACAAAGTGATATGAAACACAATATAATATGTTTACAATGGCACAGTAACTATTACTTATTTAAGTAAAATAAAATTATTTTTGGCTTTCATTTCCAGAGGGATAAAGTCCATCCTAGCAGGAATATACGGAACAAGAACAGGAACACGTTGTTAGCTGATCATGTTTTATCTGCTCAAAGGGAACAGAGTGAGAGCAGGAAGTGGGGCAAAACTATAAACCACCAAAGCCCACTCCCAGCGACACACTTCCTCCAGCAAGGATCCACTTCCTAAGGTTCCTCAGTCTCGTCAAACAGTACCAACAACAGAGGACCAAGTGTTCAACAACCTGAGCCTATGGGAGACACAGCTCATGCAAGCTAGAGCAGTCTGAATGCTATAAGTTATGTGGGAGTTTATACCAAATAAAAAAGCAAGTGAAAATGCCATCAAGAAAACGTCTCAAGGGCAATTATTAATACACAGAAGTGTAGATTTACTGGTCATCAAATAATTCAAAGGTTATCAGTGGCATAAGTCATTAGATTGTTTTACGCCTTCTGGATACTGGATGACTATCTGCAGCAGGACAGAAGTTCCACCATTTTACTATGATCTTAAGAGAAGAAATGTTGGCATACAAGTGTCGCTACCTTCATCAATTAGTTTCTTTTTAATTTATTGCTTATTGATGTTCAGTTTCTTTTGCCTATATTTTTAATAATATAATTTTGATGGATAATTATTACAAATAAATACATATTTAGCATAGTATTTCTTCACCTTTTAAAAGATTTTTATGAGCATATGTGTTTGGATGTCTGAGGAGGCCAGAAGAGGGCGTCAAATCCCAAAGAACGGGAGTTCCAGCCACCCGACATGGATGTTGGGAACTCAACTCTAGTCCCCTGGAAGAACAGTGAGCGCTCTCCCTAACCACTGAGCATCTCTTCAGCCCTGTTGCTCATTTTTTAAGCTGAGGGAGAACTGCCCATTTTAGTGTTCTCAAGAACAAGTTTATATATTTATAAAAACAGTTTTCCATCTTTGTCAGAGATTACTTCTGAAAATCATATTGTCCTTTTTTATTTGGTTGATTGTGAGTTTTGTGCATCTTTATTAACAATTCATTAAACTAAAATTCTCATTTCCTTTAATGACTCAGTCACTATACATCATCCTCATCTCAAACAATTCTTTTAATATAGCTACAATGGGGCAATATCTCAATAATATGATTTCTGCTAAAGTTCCAGGACAAATCTTTTAAATAGAATAAAAATATCACATCATATTACCCTCCTTCTTTAAATGGTTTAAAGTGAATTAAACTACAAATTTCATGAAAGTTAAAATATCATCATATATCTTTATTTTACCCTATGTTTACATGGATATTTTCTTAGGTACTATTTTAGGTTTCCATAAAAACTATTTACAAAGTTATAAAGACAACTCACCTGTGTCAATAGCAATAAGAGTTACCTTTGACTGAGACCCTCCTGGGGTCAGGTAAGATACCCAGCTCATACTGTTCAAGTCTAACTCTAAACCTCAAGCACTCTGGGTTGTATCTGCTAAACTGTCTCTGAGTTCCCGTTCCTTACAAAACTAAAAGTCATGTCCACTCTACAGAGGGCTCAAGAAACTGTTATTTACTTGACTTGTCAAAGGTCATAAATGCAGGGAGTTAAAACTACCAAGCAGGAAAATGTATACCATTCCATACCTCCAAGTTCAAATATACTTCTATAACAAGGACACATACTATGTTTTCTGTCTTCTAGAATCATAATAAGTACATTACCTTTCAAACACATGATGAAAAGGAAGAATTTGTTCTCTATCTAATTCAGACAGTGGGACAACAAATGAATTTTGGACTTTTAAAGCCATGATTCTAATCTAGGTTAAAGTTAGGACAAAGAATTTATTTAACATCTCTAAGTCTTCTTTTGATAAATAAAAAATGAAAATAAAGTTGAATGTAGATATTCATTAATGTGTATCCCAGTTACATGCTATGTGTTCTATGGCATCCAGATGGTCATTACTAGTTACTATCATTTCATCAACTAATCTAAGTATGCAGTGTGGTCACATGGCTGTTCAAACTCTATCTTCACACTTTACTGAGTGCCTTAGTGTGACTATGATTTAAAAACAAAACCACACATAAAAAGAGTCAGATGTGTATTGTTTAAATTTTGACATTTAAAAGGATTTCTTAATGTGAGCTTTAAAATATAAAAATAATCTCAATGTTACCTAATCTGCATGATTTAATAGCACTTGGAAATTTTCTAAGGAATGATAACAAAGTACTGCATCTCCTCACACTTGGAATTTACTGCCTGTCTGTGTCTCTGCTCAGGCCAAATTAAATACACAGCCTAATGACCCTCCAAGAAATAACAAAGCACAGCTTCCTGCTCTGTTCCTTGGTTGACTAAACCCAAACTGAGGTAAAAAGGACAGTATTTACTTTAACCATCTAAGTAACTGTTTTCTTCCATCTCTTGAGTTAGAACCTACTTTAGAAGAAAAGTCTAGAAAAAGTTGTGATGTGATTGATCAGGCTTTGGTTTGGTTCAGTTTGTTTAGTTTGGGTTTTGATTGATGAGTGCACTGGTGTTTTGTTTCATTTACTGGAAGGGTATGTCTTGAACTCAGGGCCCTTTATATTCTAGATGAGTTTTCAACCTTTGGACACTACTTGCAGTCCTGTTTTATTTTTAATTTTAAGACAGAGCCTCCCTATGTGGCTCGGCCTTTACTTGTGCATATGTACCACACCCTTCTAGACAGAGAGATTTGAGAATATAAGTTATGTCCACATGTTTATGTATACAGGTTATAGACAAGATAAAGTGCAGAAATGGAGTTTTTAGGTAAGCAATGGGTAATGAATGACTTGTCCCACACTGACAGGAAAGAGTAGAATTAATATGCGGATATAGAGCTGGAGTTTAGGGAGCACAACAAACAAATGATAGAGTTATTCTCTTCTGACTACATCAAGTTTTATTGAAAAGGAATCAACTAAAGATGAATAGTGGTGGAAATGATCTGTAAAGATGCATAAAGTAGTCATCTCAGAGAGAAGTAAAACAGCAGAGGTGATTGTTACAGAATCTTCAGGTAAGGCTGGCAACCACCTGCAAGAGATGGCCACAAACTGGGAGGTAGACAGTGTGCTCATATTTTTGCTGGTCATATTCACTGCTTAATTGCAGATATGGAATGAATAGAATATTAATTTTAATCAGTACTAACATGTTTGAGTTAAGTACAAAAAACAATGGTGTCACCATTGATAAAACTTAAACATGGAACTTTATGCTCATAGCACAACAACAGCCTCACTTCAGATCAGAGTCTATACCTTAACAAGTTGTGACAATATATATTTAATAAAATTAGTCTACAATATCTGTTCAGCCTCATGTAGAGATGGTTCTGTGGGTGACTCTCTTCTGATATTACAGGTTAATTTTATTAAATATAATGAGATATTTGTATGATCCATATGCACTCTGGCATTTCAGAAATATCTAAGTGAGGACCAAGTATTAGGAATAATCATTAAGAAAGATAGGATGTTAAAGAAAATATATCTAAGTCTTTGGTAAGTTCTCTATGTGGTAGACTTTAAAGCAGTCAAGAAAAATGGCATAACCTGGATCAAAAAAGAGAAAAGAGCTGAACATATCCTACTGAGTGAACACAAATGGCCTGGAAGAGGTGGAGTTCTGGAAGTGATTAAGGCAAATGGGTATAAAGAATTATAGAAGAGCTGAGAATTGCAATATATGCAATAACAGCTGCTTGAAATGCTAAACGAGAGGAGAGATGGCTCAGAAATATAAGGACAGTCTGAGTAATACACTCAGACCTCGGAAAATAAAAAGGGAAAGAGAGAAAGGGAACGGGCTGGGAAAAGAAGGAAAAGAAAATGGAAGCAGGAGAGGGGGGAGAGGAGCAAGAGGGAACAGAAAGATGAAAAGATTACCTCTCGGTCTTCTGGGGGAAGGAGAGGGTGGACTGCACATCTCAGCTTCCTATTGATCATGGAATTAGAGTTCCATGGTATGGCCCCAGTTCCTTAATGAACCTCAGTGCTACCAGACAAAAGACACAGTTAGAAATTTGAGTACTTCTGTTCTAAGACTGGCTAAACTTCAACAGTATAAAATAAATTCTGTGCTTTTCTTCATGTACTCACTATAATTTTCTATCTTCATAAGTATACTTTTGAATAGATTTTGATGATGTGGAAAGAACTGGATGTTAGGATCACAAACATAGGACATACAAATTAAGGCTTTTAGGAAATTTAAAAATGTAAGGGAGTTTTAAATAAACTCAGGCTACAATATTAAAATTAAAAGGACGAGAAGAAGCCTAGATGTTCATGAAGTGATAGGTGGATAATGAAAATACAGTACAAACACAAAATGAAACTCTATTTGGCTGTTAAAAAATAAAATCATAGAATTTTCAGGTAAATTAGTGTGACTATAAAATATTGTACTGAGTGAATTAACCCCCTCCCAAAAACCAAACACTACATGATGTCTTTTATTTGTGAGTACTAGATCCAAATCTTTAGTTTTCAATGTATAACTGAAACAACCATAGAAGCCAGAAAAGTATAAAGGGATTATCAAAGGAGGTGAGACAAAAGAGTTCTGGAAAGGAGAATAGCAATAATATAAAGGGGTTAGAATTAAAAATAGAGAAGGGAGAAGAATGATAACAGAAAGTGAGGGAAGAGGAATAAGTAACCTCCACACTTGGACTTCCTCTCACTTGTAGGCCTTGTGCATACTGTCACAATCAGTGTGTGTTCATATGTGCAGCCGCTTTATTATGCCTGGAAAACATTGCTTCCTGAAAGTCATCTATCACCTCTGGCTCTTACAATCTTCTCACCCTTTTATGGCTAAGCTGTTTGGTCTATGGCTAAGGCTTCTTACTAGCTATCTCTTACATCTTAAATTAACTCATTTCTACTTATCTTTGTATTGTCATGTGGCCAGTGGCTAACTGGTACAGTCACATCTTGTTTCTTGGGTGGCTGGATCAATTCTCCCTCACTCTACCCTTCTTTTTCTGTATTTCTGTTTTGATTTTCTCCCTGACTGTAAGCTGTTTTAACATAAACCAAAACAGCTTCATTAAAAAATGGAAATAACATATATTCACAGCATACAGAAAGACCATCCCATATAGTGGATTTAGGCTGTTCTCAGACAGATAAAAGGCTAAAATATACATAGTAAAACAGATTCAGATGAAAACAAATAAACAAAAACAGGTTAAAATGTGCTTTAAAATATATATAATCTTAAAAGAGAAAAAAAGGTAGAGAAAGTCCTTAAGAAAGAAATCGAGTTTTTTTTGTTTTGTTTTGTTTTTTTTGTTTTGTTTTGTTTTGTTTTTTTAAGCCAGGTAAAAATGGAAAATACATAGAGAACCTAGATTGAGTATATTATTGTGTTAATTTTGAATTTTTTGACTGTTAATGAACTAACTACAGAAAGACATTTGATTGTAAAGGCTTCAAAATTAAACCAACATATATATTTTAAAGATATCTTGACTTCAAAATTTGGGTATAAGGATATGTTGCTTTGGAAAAGAGGTTCTGCTTTTGTTTCCACAGAAAATGATAACCCTTGAGGAGATAATACAGTCTCACAGACTACAACAGCCGAGCTTTAATAATAATTTAAATTTTTCAGTATCTCCATAAGACTGCCAGCACCTCCAATCAACAAGATATAGTATGAAAAGCGATGCCCAAATTCCCAAAATATTGTTTATAAATGTTGGTTTTATATAAAGGGAATTATTGATGAATGTTGATGATCATAGTCAATCTCATTTTTTAAAAGGGGGGCTATGACATAAAAATGACATAAAAAGATAAATTATTGGATCTATTTTGATTCAAAAAATAGCTTTTAATATCAAAATACTTTACATCAATATAGATTTTGATTTATTGATACAAATTTAAGGTTAATTTTGTTATGCTGTATGTATAGTTCTAGTCTTATTTAAGGTATTATGTTTATGTAATTCATTTAAAATTCTAATGTATCATTAAGAAATACAGATTAATAATTATCTAAAGTAATCAGACTTATAGTCATGTTTGGTATTTTAGGTATACAAAGATATATTTCAGGTAGGCAATCTTCAAAAACTTTAAAAACAAAAAATATGGTTTTTAAAATGTTTAAGAACTTAGATTTTTCTGGACAGTAAACATGTCTGCTCTTGACAGCACCAAAATACTTCAAGAGGATGATGGGCATCAAAGAAACACCATATGAAGTTTACTTTCTTTATGGCAAAAGTTAGCCACTGAACAAGAAATTGTTCTTGCCTAGACTGCTTGACAGTATGCTGTATAAACAGAATATACAGGATCCATAGGAAGATGACCATTGAACTGTGCCAAAACGGAATGCTATGTCTTTCAGTTTCCTGCTTCACAGAAGAAACTGCCAGATATTCTGAAGGACACAAAGACAACAACTGACAAATTTTGTTAATAAGCAAGATAGTCCTTAGATTTTCTGCTTCACTAAAAAAGTTTGACAGAGATTCTAAGCCAGTAGGATGAAGATTGGACATCCCAACATTGCAGAGAAAATCTGGGTGACAATCCAGGCATCCAGATGTCTCTGTCATTTCTAGAATTTTGGAAATTATTTGCAATGCAAATATCAGAGAAAGGTGGAGTCAGGGAGAATTAATCTAGTCACCCAAGAAACAAAATATGACTGCAATGGTAAGCCACTGACTACATAACAATACATAGACAAATTAAATTGGTTAATTTAAGATGCAAGAGCTAGCTAGTAAGAAGCCTGAGCCAGAGACTAAACAGTTCATAATTAACATAAACCTCTTAGCAATGATTTCATAAGAAGCTACAGGACCACAAATGGAAGAGATTCATTAGAAGCAGCTGAAGGACACAGAAAACATTCGAGCTACAAAGCTCCTCTGATGAGAGGTGAATGATACACTAATTTACAGGTATAATGATGTCAGGATTGTTTACTACCATGTGCACATAGAAAATAGAATAGGATTTTCTCTAGGGCCCATCACCTATCTGACCATAGGTTCTTGACTTCATTGACAGTGTTAGGTATGGGTTCCATTGTCATAGAAGGCTACTTAAATCTAATACAAAAAGTTGTGTGGTTACTCCCAAACATTTGTGCCACTATTGCAGCAGTGGGCATATCTTGTCAGACATATCATTATTATAGCTCACAGGACTCAGAGCCAGGTGAGACTGACGTTTTCTTTTCTCTTCTGTTAATATATATAGAACCTTCCATCAGTATGAATACTAGTGAATAGGTTTGAAGCTTCTAGTTGGGTACCAGCTAGACTTTTCTTCAGCTAGGGTTCTTTGAGTCAAATATGTAATGTCTTCTGTTACAGGATCTTAAATTTGTGGTGCATGGGTAAATAATAGAATTGGCAATACCCTGACATGTTGTAAAGGATCTGATGACTCCACTGAATGAACAACTCAAAAAGAGGTAACTCATGTGAGTTTTATTCAGTAACATGTGTATGTACTTGGGGTATTCCCCCTCATTCTATTCTTCTCCTCCTCCTCCTCCTCCTCCTCCTCCTCCTCCTCCTCCTCCTCCTCCTCCTCCTCTTCTCTCTCTCTCTCTCTCTCTCTCTCTCTCTCTCTCTCTCTCTCTCTCTCTCTCTCTCTCTCTCTCTCTCTCTCTCTCTCATATGTGTGGGTAAGTGTTATAAAACTCTATAATATTAGTTTACATATTATTTTTTCAAAAGGATTTTGGTGTTAGGTACCCTCCAAGTATTCCTTTCTCTACTCTGCTTTCCCATCCCACAATCCATTTTACATTTCCTGTTCTATCCATGTCTTTCCTATCATAACTTTATATTTTATGTCCACTTCCTTGAAATATATCTTCCTCTACAATTGTCCCTTATTAGTTACTTAACCTCTATGTATATTCTAAATGAGACACGCATATGTAAAGCTTAAAAGCTAATACTCACATAGAAGAAAAAAATCATATAGTATTTGTATTTCTGAGTCTAGGTTACATAAGTTTGGATGGTTATTTCTAGTTCTAGCTCATTTTCCTGTAAGTTTCATAATTTTGTTTTTTTCTAGTAGAAACAGCAAAAATATCTATCTGTAGTTTATACTTTTATTTAACTTGTTGAGTTTTATAAATTTGCCAATGAACTGAGTATGGTGTCACATATCTGAATAATGCAGAAGACTAAGGTAAGACGATCAAAGGTTCAAAACATGACTGGGCTATATAAAGTCAAAAATTTAAGAAAATAGTACAGCAGTGGATAATTAATATGAGAAGTTAAGAAATACATGTCTATAAAATAGCATAATGAGGAATCATTGTATCTCAAAAATATATATTCTATGTACTCAAGGTCTATGATTATCTAAATGGAGTTCAACAACTGAATGAAAGCAAGATGAGAATATTAACAACCTCCTAAAACTATCAGGATCTTTATTATAAATATTGGACTGAAAACCAAGATAATAAGAAGCAAATTAGAAGAAAAATTGTAAATATCATAGAAAACTGAATTATAATTACCTTGGAATTCACTCCTGAAAATATTCTTCAGGGCTATTGAAAAACCACAAACACATAAGAATCTTGAAGAGTGTCTAGGACTCATCTTGCTATATTAGTTTCACTCAAGTTAAATTTGCATTTAACTGTTAATCATTATGCTGAACCAGTTCTCTACAAAAAAGGAAGCAGATTAATTCTATGCTCCTGAGTAAAGACCAGAGAAGATCTCATTTCTTACAATCAGCTGTGATCAAGTAATCTCTCTATCTATTCAATATGGCTAGATGAGTCAATGTTCATCTCTATCCTTGATCTCACACACACACACACACACACACACACACACACACACACACACACACACAATCACACAGTCACATAACTCTTTTATAAACTGAACTTTCTAAAATTAAGGCCAAAGATTCTTAGTTCCTTTGTCCCTCACAGTAAAATAATTAAGAGCTTATATTGGAAGCCAGAATTCTAGATATGGATGCCCAGGAGACTCAGTTAAAGTCTACAGCAAACTTTTAAAATGGATATTCTACTTTTACTAAAAAGATACTTTTATATTTTGTAATGTGACTTAGAATTACCCTACAAAGCTTTCCAACTCAGAAATGATGTTTTCTTTATACACATAAAAGGCTGAAGCTTGAATTCCTATTATTTGAGATGAATTCACATAAATTCTAACATTGTGCTTTGCTTTAAAACCCTGTGAAAATTTTCATTGTCGATTATAATTATGAATCATTCAATTATATCCCTGATCTAGGAGCAAATTGGATGAGAAAAAATGGCAAAGAGTAGACAGGACCTGAACCCACAGCACACTCACTCCTATCAGTGGTAGAATAACAGAAAGTAACTGAACACCAAGCAAAAAGGCCACTGCTGGAAACTCTCCATTCAATCTAGGTGCAAGGCTTTTTTAATT
Source organism: Phyllotis vaccarum (assembly GCA_033318265.1). NCBI lineage: Eukaryota > Metazoa > Chordata > Mammalia > Rodentia > Cricetidae > Phyllotis > Phyllotis vaccarum. Next base: position 22,880,601 of record JARWLC010000011.1, read on the forward strand.
TGGAAAATGAGAAGGCTAAATCTGATTATTTCTTCCCAGTTCAAGAATACAATGGCTTTTATAAATCAAGGTAAAAAGGTCTAGCTAGATGTCTAGAGCCAGCCAAAAGAAAAATCTTAGTGAAGCAAATGTCCCTAACGTGGTCAAGAATCCACTAGAAGGAAACAACAAAGAGACATTAAAGAAATCCTCCAAGCCTCCAGAAGGCAACTCGACTTGGAAAAGCAGTTAAACCAGGAAATCATAGCAAAGTCTCAGGTATAAAATAACCATAAACAGAACAAAAAAAAAAAAAAAAGGAAGCATGCTGGGCTTGGGCTAGATTGTGCTTCCCTAAATCTGATTTTTAAAGCACGGAAATGAAACTAGACCTTCCCAAAGAAATAATCGCTGAAAGGATGGCTGGAAGTGCCGATGGATTTCCTAGCAAACAAAAAATTCTGAGTTTTCTGTTTCCTGTCAAGAATACACATGTTTAAATAGCTAGAGTAAAATCCATTCCTTTATTCAGTAGAGACTTCCAGGGTACACTGCCTCCATTTCTAATGAATATGAGAGAAATGAGAAAGACTCCACTACTCTTAAACTCATAGTGTAGTGTGGAAAGTTTGACAAATAAAAGGACATTTGAAGAAATATGCAACTAGGCTAAGCTAAGGCTAGTGGCTTGGAAGAAGTAGTAGAGTCTTTGTTATTTCTGAAGGGTCACAGTTTCTTCACATATTCACTTGCACTAGCCAAGCCCAGAGTTTCTGAGGTTAAGTTTAGATACTTAATAAAAAACAGCAGCTCCAACCATCTGTTTTTCTCCAAGGATGAAGATCCTTCACACGCTAAGTTTCACTTCACTCTAACCCTGTGAGATTACTGTCAGATGCATAAGGTAACATTTGTTTTATAGATAGCATGATAACACACTATGCCTTATAAAGCAGCTACAGTTAATGGTGTAACAGAAGTTTTTGGGTGAAGGAAGGAAGGAAAGAAAGAAAGGAGAGAGGGAGGGAGGGAGGGAGGGAGGGAGGGAGGGAGGGAGGAAGGGAGGGAGGGAGGGAGGGAGGGAGGGAGGGAGGGAGGGAGGGAGGGAGGGAGGGAAGAAGGAATGAATCATATATGAGCTCCAAAGTAATTCCCTTCCTGTATGTCCCTTTGAACCTATTAAATGTTCTTTTACAAATCTTCTGGTGAATAAATATAAAAAATTAATGATAACAACAGAACCTTACTATAATAAGTCAAAGACACAATATAGAGCAACCTGGATGGTTTGTTTAAAAAAGAAAAAAATTAATTTCAAGAGTCCTGTGAGCTGCAGATTATATTAACAAAGCTAAATTGTACCTGATAAGGAACAATGCTGCCATGAGCTGTGCCCCAGCGTTTTGCTTCCTTTTGGCCAATAAGATAATTAGCAGCTACTTGAGTTAGACATGCCACCTACAAAAATCAAAAAAAGAATAAGAGAAGTTAATCTATAATAATCATTAACAAAATGTTATATTATAAAGCCACCGCTTGTCATCAGGGGCAAAGACTCAAATTCAGTGAGAACATACACGTCTGTATTCTCTTCACATGAAAAGAGAACATTATTATATAACTAAGCAATTATCAGTTTAAAAATACAAGCACGGAAAAATTCATCTTCTGAAAAAGCTATCTGAAGACAGATGTCAGCCAAGCCAATGGCACCTTGACCTAGCCATGGGTGGGGGCGGGGAGAAGGGGGAGCCACAACAGAATATGCCAGCAACTAGCATATGAGCTCCTTTGTCTATGCCCTTATTTTTTTCATCATGATAACACCAAAAAGCCTGAACCATCACTAAGGTCAGTGAACCAGAGCAGAGAGCAATAGTCTTTTGGGTTTTTCAACATATAAAGAAAAATAATGCCAAGCTTTACTCAACCAGTTTACTTGTATTTTGGGAAAAAAAAAATGCCCAATCATTTTTAACATGGAAAATCAATCCCCACCCATCTATTCCTGTGACAGGTGGAGAAGCTAACCCTGAGGAAAGAGGGGCAAGAAAGCTGCCCCCGCCTGTCTATAGCTGCAACACTCAGAGAGCAGGCCCTGCACCTCTCATGGACAGCACAATAAATCCAAACCCATGGCAGAGGTGTGAGAAAGCCAGCCCCAATATTGTGAGCATAGAATAGCTGTCCCCATTATTCACCTGTCATGTGGCAGCATGGGCAGGAATGTCTCTGCTCCTCCACACCCCACACCCACACCCTGTCACCCATCATCCCCGAGACAGGTAAGAGAGCTAGCCCTGAGGTCATAAAAGCAGGAGAGCTAGCTCTGCCCCTTATCTGCTGTGGCACTCAGGAGAGTGGCCCCTACTTTATGCCCAGGCAACACTATAGAGCTGGCCCTGAAGAGTAGATGTGGGAGATCTGATTCTGAGGACATTAAAGCAGGAGAACTGACCTCACCCCTTATTCATGGCTACAAAGAGTGAACCTGCCAAGGCAATGAGAGAGAGCTTACCCTGGTGAAGAGGACAAGGAAGAACTTTCAGGCTGACCAACCCTGCAACTACCCAGGCCCAGAACCATGGTTATGGGTTGGCCCACCCTAATATCCACCCCATCTGTGATCTACTGGAGCATGTAAAGGGACCAGTCCTACAGACACACAGCTTCAGGATTTCCACAATATACATCACCAGCAGGATAACCATGAGGAGTTCCAGTGAGGGCCCAGCATTGATGGTGTAGCAGAAACCAAAGGTCTCAAACCAGACCAATGACTCTGCAATGAACACTTGCAAATAAAGACATATGGACAAAAGGGTTTGCTGTGTGACTCACTGTGTCACACTGCAGCTTCCATGATGATAACCCCCCCCCTTTCCTTTCTTTTTCCTTTTTTCTCTTAAATTTTATTGGGGGTGAAAGCTGCAAGGGCAAGAGAGCAGGTATTCAGGGACAGGAAATGAATGAAATTGATGTGAAAGACACAAAGAATAAATAAAAAGACAGTTAAAACTAAAATAAAAAATAAACCTACCCAATTTAAGCAAGTACTGCAATATCTCTCTCAACTTGGCCTGATTATACCTTCATTATTAGGCTCATTTTGTTTTTGAGCTCCATAGATCTACTTAGGGGTCATCTGAAACTTCAACTTCATTCTCTGAATCTTAGTGTTCTGTGAACAGATTCTGAAAAAACTCTTATTGTGATTTTGGTGAGTTTGTCGGTGGTTTTAGACAGAGCCTCAGTCAATAACCCAGGCTACCTAGGAACAAACTGTACAGACCAGGCTAACTTAACTTGCAGCAATTCTCCTGCCTCACTCTGCTGTAGCCTGTAAACTTTCAAATCCTCATAAGGAAATCATGAGCATAATGGCAAGATTTCTACAGCCATCCAAAGGGATCATGGGATCTCTGGATGCTTAGGTCTCCAAAGATCTCAACTATGTATGTATTCCATAATTTACAAGAAAAAAAAAACCATCTGGCTTCATGACATAGCTTTGATATAGCACTAGATTAATTTTCCTTTTCCAGATCATCAGTTGTAACTGGGAACCTACAAAGCCTGTAATTCAAACATATCCCAAACTGATAGTAGCTTCTAGAACAACTCAGATGTTGATTTTTTTCAGGGCAAGGAGACTTAACCATTTCCTGCCCTCTACCCATCATGGGAACTGGACCTCCTACAAGAGGTATCAATAGGAATCACACCAGGTCAATTTTGCTGCTGCATCAGCCATTTTTCCTTTATTGTGGAGACCAATTCTCATTTTTGTGTTCATTTACTGCTCTGCTGAAATTGGAACTGCCTTGTGGCAGCTGGTTTGGCTGTACTACCCAGGTGGCAAAACTAATAAATTATGAGTCATCCACTTCTGGACTTCCATCTGGTCTTGGGCATTTGAACCATGAAACACTCCAGGGCTGCTTGGACTGCCTAGTGCTAATGATCATTTCACAGACCACTTCTGTGTCTTTCAAACTGCAAAATCAAAAGAACATTTTGTAATGAAATGCCCTGGAAGGGAATTCCAGATTCATGGTTTCTAAGTTTTGCCAACTACCAAGTAGGTACATGATTGTTGGCATCTAATTTAACTTCTTTGCCCCCAAATACTTTCTCTATAAAGTTATGATTATTTTAGCTAAAATGTATGAGTTTTAAAGTATTTCAAAATCAAATAAAAGTATCTGAAATCTTAATCTATAGGCAGATAATATCCCAAGTACTTAGAATTAAGCATATGATGTAACTATGGACAGTATGAACACAAATTGCAAAATAGTAATTGTAGTGGGATTCAGCACCTCTCTGGCCTAAGGGTGTGGCCTTTGGACCAGCACTTGAGGTTCATCAATGACTTTCAAAGGTTTAGCTTTAACGGGTAACTAGGAACAGATTAAAGTGTTGGTCTCTGAGAACAACTTTTCTTTGCTTGACAAAAGGATTTCTTTCTTTGTTTGGTCAAAGGGTCCACTCATCCAGAACATATATTCTTTTCACCATTTCCTGCATTTTATATTTTAAGTTGCTTGAATAAATACTGACCTAATAATATGTCTCCTTGTGATAATTAATCAGGCTTATTAATCAGTCCACAAGTAAATGATCTCAGAGTTTTCAATTAACATCTGTACTTCTAACCCTAGTACTCCTTTAAGGCTGTCAAATAATAAGACAAACAGGATGCAATAACAGCCATTGTCGCATGATGCCTCTTCCTGAATCTGGGGACATTCTCTGAAGTCTGAATCTGTAAGACAGATACTTCTTTCACATATCTCTTTTGAGGTCCTATGTATTTTTTCTTTCAAAGAAATCCTAATAAAAGTCACTCTCTAAGACACTAATGATACTACAGGACAAAAATTTAAACTCATAAAGGTAAATACTGCAAAAAAATAATCACTATAAGTTTATTATATCTATTTTTTACTTCAAAGTCAACGGATGCTTGCTACACCAGCATCAGCAAAGATTCACGAAACAGTAGATAGGGAGAAAATCACAAGTGAACTCAAAACCCTACAATGAGATAGGCAAGGGATAGACACAAGGCTGAATGTCAACCGAGCTACCTTATTTCTTATCTATCTTATTTTTCTCTTTCAGTGTGTGTGTGTGTGTGTGTGTGTGTGTGTGTGTGTGTGTGTGTGTGAGAGAGAGAGAGAGAGAGAGAGAGAGAGAGAGAGAGAGAGAGTGTGTGTGTGTGTGTGTGTGTGTGTGTGTGTGTGTTGTGAGATAAGGTCTCCCCAGAGAGCCCTGGATGTCTTGGAAATCAGTATGAAGACCAGGCTGGCCTGGAACTCAGAGAGATTGACCTGCCCAGCCACTTCAATTTCTGACTTCTGTTTGTTTGATTCCGCCACATTTAGAGTAAATTTGAATTAAAGACCAGAGCTTATGCTTCAAACTGCTTCTAAATGAGAGATGAAATCCATTTCCTCTATATATCAGTAATTAATCCTCAGTGTTTTGGAATTAGCAGGTTCTCAATGGGCAGAAAGGTTAAATAAGATTTTAAGCCAGTTGTCAATAAGATAAAACCATGGTTTGTTGGTAGCTTCTCAAAGACAAAGTTGGATGGGGAAGAATTCTATTTTTGAAAAGAGAGCAACGGGGCTAAACTTAGAAGTTCAATATTTAAAGAGAGTATACAGATCCAAGAGTAATCTGCTGTTTAGAGGGCTATATTTGAAGGCAGGAGAAGGGGGAGAAAGTCAACGGCTATGAGGTGATTTTGTATGAAAAATCAGAGGTTTCTTGGGCAATTAGTGACAAATTTTTCACAAATTAAAATAATGCAGGATGTGACTTTTAGGTTAATAACTACATACTAAACACTCATTCTAAATATTGCATTAGATCATTGCTTTCATCCCCTAAACTTAGGCTCATTATTTCATCAAGTGGACGCTATATAATTTACTCAGAATGTTGCTTTTATATGGTTTCATCTAAAATAAAGTCAACTTTGGTTTAATAATAATAATTCTGCAGTAAATCTATTATTTTAAATAATATAGTGGTCCTGATAGTCTTCATATCTAACCATAGGTCCAATGGAAACTAACCTAAGTGGATCACAAAGGGCACAGCCCTGAGAGGCTTGAGGAAGGTTGCATTCTTTGTTTCACAAAGAAGCCTTGTGATGCCTGTCACCACCAGACTATACGCTACATTTCTAGCAAGTAAACTGAAGCAATAAAATATTTTATCTACAAAAAACCAACATTGAAAACAAAAATAAAACCATTTATGTATGATCCATTACATCAAAATGGGTCATTTTCCTCCTCCTGCAGCCCTATATATTCTGCCCAATAACTATGTTACAGTAAATACCAAGCAAACATTCACTTACCCATCTCTATCCAATCTTAATTAATTTTAACATTATCTTTTCCATCAAGCCCTATGTTTTTTACCTAAGTAATAAAATATTTTCTGACTTTAAATGAATATAGTACCTTAATACAACTACTTTCTGCTATACTTTCTAAGGTAAATTTGTTCCATAATTACAAGGCAATAAGATGTCAAAACTAAAAGGTGCTAAATTAGTTCTTCCCAAACATAGATATTCATGTATCACTGCTACACTGTAAATGAGCAAAAGATTTCTTATAACCCAGCCCTAAGCTTCTGGATCAAATTCCCTAGGGACAGAACATGGTGAAAAATCATTTGGCTAATGTACTTTTAGTTGCACATTGGATTTGAAAACCAAAGATCTAAGAATGTTCAATCAAATAGTTTAACATTATACATGGGTAAATCAAAAACAGGGAAAGGAAATAACTTGTTTGAGGCCACACAGTTACTTAATCACTTCAACTCCACTGTTTTCTTCATGTTATAACAACATCTCTGTCTCCTCTTGTTCCTCTTTTTAAATTAGGGACAAGTTTAAGGTAAATATTGTATAGTCTAAACCTTTTTTATGCTCTTGTGCACATAACACAGAACCTCAACATTGAAATTTTTAATAATTTAAGTAGTAATAAATGCTTGAAATTGTTAAACAAAAGACACTGAGCTACATGTAGTGAGGGAGGGATGGATAGATGAATGGATGGGTGGATGGATAGATAGATAAATGATAAATATATAATTTAGCCTCTTTTGTTCTTACAAATAGATGAGAAGATAAATGAGTACTAAGGCATCTGATGGAGAGATGAGATGGATGCAAAAAATAAACATAACATGGAAAAGCTCTAAGGCAAAAAAGAGACTGGCAGCAAAACATGGAAAGCTCAGTCAATCATGGGCTCAGATGCTGTCTGATGGCATTCTTACTTAGCCTTTTGTCTGGGAAAAGCTAGGGGTCTGTACATACCAACGAATTTACCTAGTAGTCACAAAAGTGTTAAATAACACATATACATTGGTAATAAATAGCTAATATGGGACCTAAACAACATAAAATATGTATTTAAATGCAGGAACTGCAACATTTCGGCCTTGTTATAATCACTGAAGCTCTAACCAGCAAGCACTTAAACTGGCACATCTTCTTTCCAGGATTTTACCACAGAAACTCACTTTCCTGATAAACATACCATCAAATCAGCTACTGGTCACGTTTTGTTCTGTCCATGTAACAGCATGTACTTTTTCAACAGTTTGTATGATTTATTTATTCTCTACTGTGTTAGAGCATGCACCTACTTCTTTAAGATAGATAATGGTCACTTAGAGTTAAGCAGCCATATCCCACAGCGTGAAAATTAATAAACCCGTGCCCTGATGTAGTTCTATCTCTGTTTATTAGAATGAAAAGGCTATCTGATGCTCCAAATTTATGGACCTGACCAGTAACCAGTTCTCTCTATGCTCTTTGTCATTGAGGCCACCCCAAACTAAGTCATGAAGTGCAGAATTTTCCTTCACAACCTAAAAAGATATAAAAATCAGATATTTTTCCTCTGTTCAGAAGATTTTTCTGAAGGTTCCCTTTGGGATTCTCCTGTCATTCTTCTGTGCCATCTATTTTTCTTTCACTTGAAGCTAAGCCCCTTTTCATTTATAATATAATTACGTCATTTCCCCTTCCCTTTCTTTCCTCCAACTCCTGGCATGGGCTTTCTCTCGCTCCCTCTCACATTCATTGCCTCTTCTTCTTTTATTAAAATTCTTATACAGATAGATGCATAAATATATAATACAACAAACTGAGTTTATTTAGTGTTGCTTAAAAAGAATAAATGTGTGAGTGATACCTAAGAAAACACAGACTCAATAGAGAATGAAATGATTATGGAAATCCTGCATTTGAGAAACAGATTCCATGAAGAGCTGGAGACACTGAGGAAAAACTTAAGGTAAAATGAAAACGGAACAACTCAGAGGAAACGCCTTCTGCACAAAACAGATCAAGTAGAAGATAAAACTAGTCTTGAAGAAAAAGTAATTAGACAATACAATAAGAGAATATGAAAATGTTTTAATATGGTAAAGGGATACACAGGAACTTTGGGATACCAAGAAAAGCACAAAGCTTTAAATCTCAGGCACAGATAGGGAGAAGAATCCCAGGTCAATAGCATAGACAAGATCATAGAAGAAAACTTCCCCAAACCACGGAGAGGCCTATACAGATTCAACACAAAACACCAGATAAAAAGACTAGGAAAAAGAACTACCTACAAAAAGTAATACATAAAACACTAAATATACAGAACAAAGAAGTAATGAAATCTGCAAAAGAAAAAGCCTAAGTCACAAATAAAGGAAAATTCACCATACTAAGAGCTGTGTTCCCTGCCAGACCCCAATCATTGAGGCCTAGATACATGTACTCTTAAAGAGATGTATTTTATATTTAATAAAATCAGTCTGAAATATCAGAGGCCAGAACCCACAGTCAAGCCATAAAGGTTGGAGAGTTGTGACTAACGCCTTTAATCTCATCTCTCAGGAGACAGAGATATTTCTAGATTTCTGTGAGTTCAAGGGCTAACAGCCAAGTAGTGTTAGCTACATAATCCTAATTCTAGAACTATGATACAGAGTTAAACCAGTAAGTTAAATAGCTGGGTGGGGAAAGATATATAAGGCAAAAGAAGGCAGAAATTGAGATTTCTGTAGAAGTGACCAGACAAACTGAGGACCTTTGAAGACAGCACTTACCCTGTTCAGCCTGTGAAGATGGCTGGGTGAGAATTGACTGTGGTCTTTTTCCTCTCTCTGATATTCTAGACTGATTTTTGTTAAATATACAATATATCACCACATACCCCAAGTTCTCAAATACCATGGGTGCCAACAGAGACTACTTTACCCAAAAAATTATCATCCATAGTTGAAAGAAAATTAAAACTTTCCATGACATACTAGGATAATGAAATCCATGCCTACCAGAGCAACCCTATGGAGAATATTGAAAGGAATATTCCAGACTTAAGAGAGGAACAACACAACCAAAACTTAGAAATCAAACAAACGATGCTATAGCTACCGAGACACACACAAGGCTACAAACACTAACAGCAAACAACGGGGCAAAGCCATTCCAATCAGTAACACACTATCACTAATAACTTTAACTATTACCTCAGTTTTCAACATAAAGAAACACACTAGATTAAAGAAAATTTCATATTTCTATTGTCTACAAGAAATGAAGCCTTAAATGAAATATCATCTAACAGAGAAAGAATGAGAAAAGGTAAGTGGAAACAGACAAGAGAGACTTCACTCTAAAGCTAATCAGAAGCAATAAGGAAGGAACTTTATTCCAATCCAGGGAACAATTAACCAGGAAGACATTATAATCCTAAACATATAAGAACCAAACTCAAGTGAGCCAAACTTCATAAAAAGCACATTATTACAATTAAAGGCAAATAATATTACTCAATTTCATCATCTCACATTCTCCAAGTTCATCAGAACAAAAAAATGAAACTTTAGAATTAAATGATATCATATATCAAATGGACTTAATGATATCTACAAGCTATCTCACTAAAAACCAATAAATATGTATTCTAAACAGCAAGCCACTAAAATTTCTCAAATTTATCCTAAAACATAGAGTATATCTTAACTAAATTAGAAAAGTGGAAATACCTCTGAATATACTAACTTTAATTTTTTAAAAACACAAAGATTATAGCAAACAAACTTTTAGTAAGTACACAAGCACATGGACATTAAATAACTCACTATTGAATAATGAATGGGTGAAAAATAATTCTTTATTTTTAAATTCCTGGACTAAATGAAAGTAAAAATTGTAAAACTTCTGGGACACATTAAAAACAATCATGGGAGGAAAAATTTAACACTAAGGCTTACATTAGAAATCAGAGAGAGCATCAATAAATAACTTAATGATACAAGTCAAGAATTTGGATAAACATGAACAAACCAAACCCAAATCTAGTAGATGGCGAGAAATAATACAACTCAGAGAAGAAATAAATGAAATCAAAACAAACAAACAAAACAATACAATAAAAAGACTCAAGGAACCTAACGACATTTTGAGGGAGCTGTTTTGTTTTGTTTTGAAAAGATAAATAAAATTAACAGGCTCTTGGCCCAACTAACCAAAATAAAGAGAGGACTCAACTTAACAGAATCAGAAATAAATAGTGAAAGACTGCATACAACAGACACAGAAAAAGTCAGGATATCATAAGAGAATACTTTAAAATCTGTACTCCATTAGGTCTGGAAATCTAAAATAAGTGGATGAATTTTTAGATTCATCGAAAACACTAAAGTTAAACCAAAAGGATAAACAATCTAAAGAGACACATAACAAAGAAGATTGAAATAGCAATAAAAATTATTCTGATGAAAAGAAACTCAGGCACAAATGGCCTCACAGCAGTTACACCAGACTTTTACAGATTACAACTCTACTTCCTAAATTATTTTTAATAGTGAAGGAAGGAGTACCTCCATGCTTCTCTATAAAGCCAGCATCAATCTAATACCAAAGGTAACATATATACACAAGCAAAAAGCCACAAGCCAATAACCCTAATGAATATATATTAAAATTGGCAGTAAAATACGTGCAAGCCAATTAAAGACACATATCAAAAGGGTCATCCACCACAGTGAAGTTAGCCCTATCCTGAAGATGCTAGGATGGTCCAACATATATATATATATATATATATATACACACACACACATATATATATATGTGTGTGTGTGTGTGTCAATACATGTAATCAACCATATAAGAGTTTTTTCTTATTTTTTTAATAAAAAAGGCCATTTTTATCTACATATACCCCTGATCCCCCTCCCTTCTCTCCTCCCCATACCTCCCAGTCCTCCTCCTCCCTTTCCTCTCCTCATACACCCTCCCCTCCCCCAAAAGGGCAAGAAGTCCCAAGGTGGGTCAGCTCAGCATGACACACCCACTCCAGGCAAGTCCAATTTCCTCATCCCAAAGTCAAGAGTCTTGAGACTAGAGATACAGTTCAGTACTTAAGAACACTGGCACTGTTCTTCCAGAGAATCTGAGTTCAGTTCCCAGCACTCACCTCAGGTAACTCACAGTTGCCTGAAACTCCAGTTCCCATGGATCTGAGGCCTCTGGCTTCCCAAGACTCCTACATTCTATGTAGACACAGCCATATAAATTCTTAAAGGCAAAAAACAAATTGACACTAACTCAATAGAAGTCTTTGACAAAATATAATATGCCTTCATAATAAAAGAACTAGAGAGCATAGTGCTGGGAATAACACATTTCAACCTAATAAAGGAATATGACAAACATATCCTACATCATCATAAATGGAGAAAGAAATTGAAGCAATTACATTAAAAACAGGAAAGAGATAGGGCTGTCCCATCCCCAGTCATCTTTAATATGCTACTTGAAGTAATAGCTGGATCAATAAAGGAAAAAAAGTAAGTTAATGGGATACAATGTGGTGATATACTGTGTATTTAATTTAAAAATAGGCTGAAATATCAGAGGACAGAGCCAAGCCATGAAGGTCAGGGAGTGGTGACCTACATCTTAATCCCATCACTCAGGAGGCAGAGATCCTCTGTATCTCTGTGAATTCAAGGCCAAACAGAGCCAGGCAGTGGTGACACACACCTTTAATCCTAGCACCAGGAAAGTTGAACCAGGACTTCAGACAACTGGGCAAAGAAATAAAGAAAAGGCAAGAGAAGGTAGCAGTTCTTCCCTTTGCCTAGGCACCTTTTCCACTGAGGACTCAGAGGCATTGAGTCTGAGGACTCATGGAGACAGGGCCTACCCTTTTCAGCCTGAGGAGTTGGCTAGGTGAGAAGTGGCTGTGGCTTATTTATCCGTTTCTCTGATATGTCAGCTTTTCCCTAATATCTGGCTCTAAGTTTTTATTAATAATAGCAAATAAAATTCACACAATAATATAAATATAAAGAAAATAAGTCAAATTAACCCATTTGCATATAATATGATATGCACATACGAGGCTCCAAAAATTGTATGAGAAAACTTTTAAAAACAGTCAAGAATTTCAGCAAAACTACAAGATACAAAATCAAATTACAAAAATCAATAGCCTTTCTATTTGCCAACAGCAAATATGCTGAGAAAAAGATTATGGGTATACTCTTTTTACATGAGTATCAAAAAAAGACATCTAGAAAGACGCTTAACCAAAGACATAAAAGATCTCTACAATGAAAACTTGAAATATCTGAAGAAAAACTTAAGAAAGACACTATAAAATGAAGACTTCCCATGCTCATGACTTGTGGAAATGGCCATTCTATCAAAAGCAACTCACAGATTCAGTGAAATCCTAATCAAAATGCTCATAATAGTCTTAACAGAAATAGAAAAATAACTCTAGGATTCATACAGAGCCACAAAATACTGCGGACAAACTCAGCAATTCTCAGAAAAAAAAAAAAAAAGAGGGGCAATGGAAGGTACCAGCACAGACTTCCCAAGACATGAAAAGCTACAGTAACAAAGCAGTAAGGCAGTGGCCCCCAAACACTTAGACAGCTGCAGCAACAAAATAGAAGACTAAGCATGAGTGTCTGGACCTACAGCCATCTGACACTTGATGGTGCCAAAAACAAACACTACGGATAGTACAACAATTTCAACAAATGATGCCAGACATCAAAAGAAGAAGAAAATCAGAACCATAATCTATCACCCTGCACAAAAATGAACTCTAAATGGATTGAAGATACCTGAAAGACTGAAATGTTAGAAGAAAACATGGGTAGTACCCTAAAAAATGTAGGAGTAAAAAAGACATTCTGAATAGAAATATCGTCTGTACAGTTAAAAAAACAGTCAGGCAAAGAGGAAGCTCAGAGAAAATCTTTGCTAACTACACATCTGAAAGGGCATTAATATTCAGAATATGTGAATAGATGAAAAACAAATGAGCCAATCAAAATGGGCTATGAACCCAGAGAGTTTTCAAAAAGAAAAATTATAATGGCTAAGAAATATTTCAAAACATGTTCATCCTTAGCAGCTAAGAGAATGAAAATGAAAACAACTTGGAAATTTCATCTTATTCCAGTCAGAATGTTTTAGGAGAAATCAATAAATGAAGGAGGGGACGTGGGAACAAGGGAACCATCATTCACCATTAAGAGAACAATATATGGGTAATGGTCACTCTGGAAATCAGTATGAAGAATTCTCAAAAAACTGAAAATAAGTCAACATATGGCCAACTATACAACTCCTTGGTATATGCTCAAAGGACTCGATGTCCTGCTCCACAGATACTTGCTCAACCATGTTACTTACAGTTCTGTTCACAAAGCTAGAAAATGAAAACAACCTAAATATCCTTCAACTGACAAATGGATAATGAAAATGTGGAATATATACACAATTGAATTCTTTTCAGCTGTAAAGAAAAATAAAAGCATGAAATTTGTGTGTCAGTGGACAGAACTAAATAAATATTATAGGGAATAAAGTGATGCAGAACTGAAACACAAATGCCACAGATTCTTTCTCATCCGTGATTTCTAGCTCCAAATTTTCAGAGTATATAACCTCTAGGAACCACAGAAACCAAAAAAGTATAAAGGGATAATAGGAAGGGCTCTAAAGAGTATAACTGCAGGATACAGGTGATAGGAAAAGAGAAACTGGGGAAAATGGAGTTGGAGCTTTAATTGGGGAAGTGAGAGGGAGTATATACAGAAATAAAAATGGAAAATAAAAGACATAGAGAACTATCTTTTTCTATTTACCTAAAATTATATATAATACATATAATTTATATATATAGTTTATTGTATTACATATATTTGTGTGATATATAGTAGAATATATATATATTACAGTGTGTGTGTGTGTGTGTGTGTGTGTGTGTGTGTGTGTGTGTGTGTGTGTAACTGTAAATGAAGTTCTACATCTGAGGGTAATTTTGTCGTCCTCTAGAGCCATAGAATACTTAACAAAAACCTGAGCACCAGTCATGAGAAACTTCATTTCAAGTTTCTGGTCAAAGTCAAGAGATGCACCCGCAAAAGAAAACAATTGTTATTGATCTTCATTACCTCTCAGAAGTTGAAGGTAAAATCCTATTGTTGAAGATGTCATTTACTCTAGACTAAGACTTAGAGGATTTGAGCTGGAACTGACCCAAAAGCCTCCTTCCTTAAGGACTAGCTTTTATATTACTATAATGTAATAATCAAGCTGCTCATGATGGAAAGTAATCAACAGTTGTACACAGCTGTGACACTTACGAACCACAACAATGATGACCATGGCAAGATGTCCTTGGATTTGCACTAGTGGCAATTATATCTTGGCAGAAACCAACAGCTCTTTGTTAGAGTTAAGGTCCACTCAACTGGGGGTAATCTGTCTGGTATCATAAGCCTAACTAACCACACCTGGGTAGTGAGGTCAAGGATCCCAAAAGAGAACCTACTACTGGTATAAGTCAGTATAATTACTAACTATACTTAAATATCTATCCTTACATCCAGAAATAAGCATAGATCTTATGTTCTGCAGTAGAAGGAGATCACTGCAGAAAGGAAGAACAGGTCAAAATCCAGGGAACAACTAATTGTGGGGTACCCAGCCACAACTGGTCTATCTACAACATAACTCTTGTACCTAAGGTTAGAAAACATCTTGAAAGAATAAAAAGAAAAAATAAAAATCTAGAAGACCATAAGTCTTATGAGACTGTACTATCTAGCTATGATAGGGAAGAAATCTCAACTATATGGTATATAAATGAGATCTGAGCATGTCCCTATGTAGATGAGGAAACTTTCATGGACCATTCACTTAGATGAAGAGCAATAAGTAACTAAAAACTTAGACAAGGAGACTTAGTCTTCCTTTAACCACGAGCCCCTGATTGGCTATCCAATACCAAGTTATTGATTCTATGGACATGTACATGATGGTAAACACTAAACAGATGCCGTAGGTTGCATCTACATGTTATTTATTTATAGGTACATGTAACAATGACCATTAAAGAAAAGGAGACAACAAATTTAAGAAGGAGCAGGAAAGGGCCAACAGACATGAGAGAGAAGGGAAAATGATGGAATTATATTTTAATTAAAATTTTTAAATTACATATGGCAGATGTATATGACCAATATATTGTATAGAATTCAAAGAATAAAAATATTATTTACAAAAGAAAAAAGTAGGAAGATTAACATTTATAGAGACTATATCTCTTAAAAAGAAATTTGTCTTATATCAAAGAGATTTGAGTTTCTGGCATTTTTACATCCTATTAATATTATTTTGCATGTCAAATTCTAGCCCTTACATCTTTTTTTTTTTTTTTTACATTTTTCTACATTTGTTTTGTTTCGTTTCTGACGTAAGATCTCATATAGCCCCAGTTGATACCTCGAGCTCCCTAAAAGTGGGATTACAGCATAAATGACCATGACTGGTTTAAATTCCAAACAAGTGAATAAGAACTGATTCTTTTGGAATAATAACCAGGGCCCAGAAAGAAGAAAACACATTTAGGAATAGATACAATATATTTTGGTCAACCCATGTTGAAATGTATTTCAAGAACTGAGTCGGGGATGAATAAATAAACATCTCTCCACAATTAATAGGACACCAAAGACAAGTCAAAGGAACAAATCCACCCAATCCCACTGTGGAAATGCAATGGTTTTACTTGACTTACAGGTGACAGGTTAGTGTAGTAAGAGTAGTGACTCCAAAATAACAGTATTATCAAAAATCTCACCCCAGCATGGATACTGATTCCCTCTAACTGCACTGACAGAGTCCCGCACTTAAGACAGCCTTCTATTTTCTACATAATCAAGCATCTCCTAAAACAATGAAATGAGGCAGAATTACATACAGCTTGGAGATTAGCTGCATAAGGAAGTAGCTGGTCTCTTAGGCAAGGATCTAACGAACTCTGTCCTTTCCTTTTATAAGGGAAAGACAAGAGGCCCAAACTTGAGTATCTCTTATTAGTTATCACAGCTGCTCTGAGCAAGAAGGTAACAGCTGTTATCCCCAACATGGCATTCTTCAACAACAGAAGAAAAGCAGTAAGAATTTTTATACATGCCATCCTTCTTATTTTGAGTCTGAGGTTTTAGAATGATAAAAGCACAAGTACTGCACTGTTATAATGTGAGTTGTTTATACACATTGTAAGTTTAATTCTCATAGTGACCTTATGAGAGGAGCACTATGATGGTTCCATTTTACAAAGAAAAAAACATGGCATAACAATGTTGAATAGTCTCCAAGGTCACATGCCCAGTAAGTGGATGAGCCAGGTCTGTCTCAGCTTGTCTGGATTCTCTACTAATTACAAATTGAACCAAACTCTTAAAAATTCAGAATGATCTCATTAGTAAAAAACTTTAATAGGTTTAATAGAACCTATTTGGAAAAAGAATGACTAGTGTTTCAGCATCTTTTCAACTAGGTAGATTAAGTAAACGTTCTAGATAAATCTGATTCTTCATTATATAATAGTGTAGTAGTTACTCAAAGTTGTCTGTTTTTCTATAAGTATGATTTGACTTCTACTGCAGTGTAATTAGAAATAAATTTCAACCACAAACATTCTGTCTGTAAACAATTAAATCCAATAGACTTGTTATACAATTTTTAAATCTCAATTTTATTTACTTAGCAAAGATAAACCATATTATCAAGTCATTTTCCTTTGTCAGAGCCTTTGAGTTTAAGGAATATTCACATTTCTCATCCCTCTGAGTTAGGACTAATGACAGTAAATCAAATGGCTGTGTGTGGAGGGGTGCATACAAATCCAAAAGAAAAACAGGTTTTCATTAAACATAAAAATTTCACCAATTCATTTGAATAAAATTCAAATGTGAAGAAAGTAGATGTTAAATTCCAGAAAGACCTGACAGCAGAACAAGGTATGATTTCAAAAACTTGTTTCAGATAACACCTCAGAAATATTTTTTGTCATGAACCACTGACCCAGTCAATCAGAGCACTCGAACGGTGATTAAAAGCAAAGGAGAAATGAAAAAAGGCAATGTATGATGATACCGTGTGCTGATTTACCACCATGGTCTGTCTAACACATCTTAGTCAAACATTACTTGATGGTTTCAACAAACTAATTCTCCAAAATGCTTGTTTGTATTAACACAGTGTCAACAAAAGTAGTATTTGAAGGCACTGAGGAGACTATAAAAACTGTTTTTCACTCACCATATATTTAGCAAACACTCCTGACAATCTCACTGCTCCGTAGTTTACGGTTTAGAATTCAAAACAAGCAGTTTCAGAGGAATGTTTTCAAATTCAAATAGAGATAAAAAGTGGAATTGGAGCTGACCCTTTGAACAAGGCAAAGAGCTTTCTAAGGGGAAGTAATATTATGGGCAAGGTCACAAAATGGACAGTTCACAGGTGTGAATGGATGAATGAGTTAGAATGAAAATGAAGGCAAAGCATTGGGCTCAGCAATCTGGACATGGCAGGTGAACATTTATGTACAGTGCTGATAAGACAGCAAGTGTAATTCCACAAATAATGGAGCCTACGAGTGACGGACTGGAAGGCTGGGACACTGCTGCGGCACATGTGGAGGCAGGGGGTCAGCTCCAGAGAGTGTGCAGGGAGAATAAAGTCTCTGGTGTTGAGAACAGCAGAAACAACAGAACAAACTGAACATGAATTTACCTAAGTAAGCAGGCAGAAGAACACGTGGAGGCACAGAATCCTAGGCTAGAAGTAGGAGAAGGAAAAATAAATCAAGTTAAGTTTGGCCTATGTTTCTTCGAGGCTTTCCCAGCTCTCTCAAATGAGACATTGTTTTCTGGACTTCTGCCTACCAGAACACAAGCATCAGGAAGCAAAGATCTCATGGCCTGTGTTTGCAGCCCTCTCTCCAGCATCAGGAGGCATCTGCTAACTGTTAGACTAGCACAGAAGTGACAGAATAGCAGTTTTCATTGAGATGTGAGTTATAGTGAAAGAATACTTCAACAGAAAAGAGGAAGGTTGGACACAGAAGACTACAATAGAAGAAAGCATGTGCCTGGGCTAAAAAACGGGTGGAAATTTACCTCTTTCTCTCTTTAAATTTGTTTCTCCCCGTTAGGGTCAAAGAACAAGTCTCCTTCTTTTACGTGTATACTAGATAGATGAAGTCTGAGGTAGATTGCGATGTCATGATCTGAGGCCTCATATCAAGGCTAAGAGAGCACTAGGTTTAGGGATCAAGACTCACAGGCTACAAAAGAGCCCGTAAGGATACTAAGGACCGTGTGTAGTACAGCAACTCTTCTAAGAAGACAGAAGTGGCTAGAGGCTTATCACGCACAGCTCTGGGAAGGAATGAGTATTCAACTGGGATGACTAATGGGTTCTATGAGACAATATTGGACAGCTTAAAAGCTAAGAAGTTGGATGAAATCTGATTCTTATTGACCTCTATATTTCCTTGATTGCTTCTGGAGTCCAAAGTGTTATTTTCTTCTACAGAATGCTTTTGTTGTCTTTGGAGAAGAAATTACAATCCTGGCAACAGAGTATAGAGAATAGAAGTTACAAAGAGGGCTTGAATGCTTTTAGCTTGAACTTTAAACAGAATGTGAGTTTACTTGTAGAAATAGTTTTCTTAATGAAGAAAGATGTTGGCTTTATTGGTTGTTTGCCTATGAGAGGATTATGTTGATTTAAGAGTGTACTGGGATGTCCATATGGCAATACCTACAGGTGGCTATACTCCAGCTATTGGAGCCTTAGATTATGTGAGTTGTGTCTATTAAGAATTCAAAAGAAATCAGTTAAAGAAAAGAGCTGAAATAAGATTGTCCTTCAGAGATGAGTTTCATTAGGAGAAAAGGCCTCATAACCAGGGACAATGCTTGGACTTGAAGTGGAGAACTTTGGGAGAGATAGTGTGTTATATCAGAAAGAAAATGAGCTTTTTTAAAGAATCTAGAGAAGATCTTCACTAGGAGAGTATGAGAGATAGTTACTACAGAAAACACAGTGGGGACGAAGAGAAGTAGAGAGTTTTGACAGAAATCCCCCAAAGGGATTTTGCCTTTTATAGGTTTTTGAGATGGACTTGTAGGAAGTACCATACCATAAGATTTGGTCTGGTTTATTCTGTGGAACTTCAAATACTGAGCAGATCCATAAATTTCCCTTTTAAATCTGAGGGGGAAGGTCTATAAGGGCAAAACACAGCAAGACTTAACTCAGTCCCATGGACAGAAATGTGGGATCTGATCTCTTAGGCTGATTAACATCATAAAGTGGCAAGGCCTGGACCTAATGTTGGCTATGTGTTAGCATTCACAAGGCGTTTATGTAAGGAAGGACTCTAAAATATGACCTATGCTACAAATCCTCTGGGGCAGGATGTCATTTTCTTTTATGATGAGATGAGTAACAACTCCTATGATCAATCAGTACTCAGTTTACGATGAGTTCAATGAAAGGAAGATTAATTGGGCACAAATACGCATACCTATAGTCAGTACAGAAGAGCTAGGTAAAGGAATCTCCTGAGCCCAGAAGCATGCAAGTGCCTGAGAAACATAGCAAGAGAAAATAAGGGAAGTGGGAAAGAAAAAAAGAAAAAGAGAGGAAGGAAGAAAGAGAGGAAGGAAGGAAGCAAAGGAGGGAGGGAGGGAAGGAGGGAGGAAGGAAGGCAGGCAGGCACTAGGGGAGTGGAGGGGAGGGGAGGAAAGGGGAGGGGATGACTGTCTTGACTGAGCCTGTCCAATAAGGAATAAATTCCTAAAAGATATGTTCCTGTTGCTTTGGAAAAGTTGGCCTCTAGGATCTTTACAACATCCTGAGTGATCTTCAGGAAGACCTCTGAGTACCAGGTGAGATTCAAAATCCAGCAGAAACCTGGACTGCACCTTTGAAAGCTAGTTATATAATAGAGATAGGTATTTTTGGACTCCTTTCTCTTAGACACTAAGAGATAATAAATGTGTGTTATGTTAAACTATATTTATGCAAACTTTCTGATAATTTGTTGTCTGGAAATAGAAAATTGCTAGATGAATGGGAACAATGATGGCCCAACTGGGAAACTGGAGGGACCATGAGGCCAAGGGCAAGTTGAAGAGGAAATAATAAAAAAGACAGGTTATAAAGTTTGAAAAATGATAGAAAGAAGGAAAAAATAGAATGTAAGTCAAATAGTGCAGTGAGTTAAAGAACAAGAGTAAGAACCTTGTACTCCAAAAGAGAAGTTGGCCTTTAAATAAAGACACTGCCAGGAGAAAAACCAGAGTGGACATAAAGAAAGAGATTTGGAATTAGTAGGAAGTAGAAGCCCTAAATACAAATGCCACATCAAGATTGACATTTAGAAGAGGTAAGAGACAGAATGTTAAAGGGACTATAGATCAAATCATCAAAAACACGGTGACAAGTCTACCCATGATGCTACCATTTAAAATCCAACCTTTCTTATACTAAAGGAATTCATTCCTCTTAGTGGAATTTCAAGCATGTTCCCAAGCCCATGAAGAAAGGTTTTATCATCCAAGATTGACTAAGCACCTTTAAGTGACAGAACTAAGTAAAACAACCCTGCATGTAACAATAGCTTTCCAACCAAGCCACAGCAAGAGAACACACATGCTTGACCTACACCCTCTACATATGGCCACCAGCTTACCGCTAAGTCTGTGTATTTGAAGATGATTTTTATGATCCACCTCGCACTTGGCACAGTCCTTGTCTAGTTCCCTTAAATTACTCTGAGAGCTGTGGAATTGCCCCCAAACTAGAGAGAAGACTTGCAAGACTATAACACTATATTCCTTAATGATGATTTCTTAAAGTAATGTTATGGGAGATTTGATGGCAAGTATACCACCATGTGTAGATTAGAACAAGAAATCATGTTATCAGTGATGAAATGATTCAGCATATCATATATACCATAGGTCATTCATTATACTCAAACAAAATTCCATGGAAGGAGTGAAGATATATAATGCCAATATTTGTCTTAATTAGTAAAAACAAACAAATAGGAAAGAACTTTACACATCCAAGATAAAGAAAATGTGCTTTATATTCTTAGTTGCCAATTCTGCTGTCTTTGAACATTTCAAAATCTTATGTCTTATTTTCCTTCAACAAATTATTGAATGGCTACTTTGTTTAGGTATTATGCTAGGTGCAAGGCTATAGTGGCCAAAGCAGGTGTATTATATTGTCACATGAAAAGTTATACACAAAATACTCTACAATCTTCAGACATGGAAAGATTATAGGTAGCCTTTGATCAGAAACAGATACTTATCCCAAAGTTTTCATGACAAGTACATTCTTTTCATACATCTACCATCACCCAAGCCCAAACATACACAATGCCTTTCACAAATGAAATTGCTATATATGGCCATCTTTATAAATCAGGGAGGTTCTTCACAGGAACAAAAATGATGGGGTGATTTTATTCACCACACACACACTGACCATAAACATACACTTCACAGAGAAAAATCTGACTTCAGAAGTCATAGTGAGAATTCATCAACAACAGACCACATGACACAAACCACGAGGCTTTTAAGAATTAAGCTTCAATTGTGGACATGTCTGAGCTTTTCTCCATCACCTCTAAAAGACCTCAAAGGTACACCGACACAGTCTTTGATGATACACTATATCCTATATCCATATTCTCATATATCCCTACCTCAGCACGTTTGATTAGAATGTGCATTCTCACATACCCACAAGTATGTTTTCATATTTAGAAGACAGTAACATGATTTTTAAAAACCCTAAGGAGCAGCTCTGCTTTGTTGTGTCAATCCTCATATTCATCAGACAATCATTCTTTCAGCATATCCTCCACTTACATCTTAACCACAGTTGGGGGCTGTGACAGTCAGGAAAGACACACCATTTCTGTACCTTTCTGATATCCTAGACAGTGTGGTGGAAAGAAACTTAAACTCTGAGTCCAGAGTCTCAAATTTCTTTCTCAGATCCCCCACTTCACTTTCTGGGACACCTAGTCCTGACCCCTAAATTAACAAAATACCCCTTGCCTACTCTCTGCCTGTAAATATGGCTTTAGAATAGCATTATAAAGAATGCCCTGAAAACATTCAAAAAAGGTCATGAAAGTTTATCATTTAAAGATAAATTATCCAAAGACATACAAATTAAAATGCCTGCTTACTGATTTTAAGTGATGTCACTGAACCAGTTATGCTTTGCAATTTTTTCTGATACAATGCAGCTAGCAGAAACAGATGCCAAACTAGGTAGTCAGCTTTGAGAATCACAGATACATTGATTTTTATTCGTCAAAGGATAGATTGTGGACCTTTGATTTTTAGTTTAAAAAAAGCTCTAAGTGCACTACTAAAACATTATAATGTGGAGTAGGAGTCATACTTAATCCTCTGATTAAACATCTAAAGTTCAATACAAAATACCAAAATATTTCTAATTAGACTTCTAAAACAGACATTACCATTTAACTCCAGAAGGTTGAAATGGATGGTTCATAAGAATGACATAGTTGGTCAGGTTTTCTGTTTGAGCTAAGCAGTATTTCACAAGTTCTCTTGCTATGCTAGGCTAGTATGCTGGACTTGCCTGGCAGTTGTTCCCAGTACCGACGGCTATCTCTTCTTACTGTTCTCAGCAAAAACTGGCTGAAGGTAAAAGCTTGAAGTCAACTATATGAAAGTGTTTATAAAATAAAAACTGGGAAATGCTATAATTTACAGTTTTTTTTTTCTAAATGGAACCAGCTGACAATCCTTTGCTTGCATTCCACAACATAGGCACCACAGTCTCCTCAGACAGGAAAGAATGTCTGACTGAGGCTGGGTGGACCCACATTCATCCTACACTTAAGTGTCTTTATCTGATATGGTTCACCCATTTTCCCTATATTTCTGGCATATATAAATATTTTAAATTGCAACTCCTGGACAATTGAGTTCTACATAACCTGAACAAGTTTTAGATGATACAATTGTGCTTGCTTGAAAATTAAAAGTTAAAGAGCAGATTCAAATTCAACACTGTGGACAAATGGAACATCCATCTTTTTCTTTTTTGTTCTTCTATTATGTTATATCACCACATAAATATTGTGATATAGATCTCAAGGTGTAAAGTGAAAAGTTAGTCCAAATAGATGTCTTATGTTTGTATATATAACATCAGAACAGAAGTGAAATTGTAACACAGGGGGCTAATGGCAGGGGGACAACGGAAGGGTACAGATAGGGAATGAATAGTTAAAAAACATTAAATACTTGAATGAAAATGTCCTCTCCCCCCCACAAAAGAGCAAAAACACTCAACAACATCTCCCTCTGCCTCTCCTTCTACTCCATTTATCTTAAGCTTCCACCTTTGAATCCAGGATAAACTTCTCTTTAAACTCGCACTCTGTGGTCTGGGAATCTTGTATTTGAACTTGTGAGAAAAACCCCCAAATACCAGGCTGGGTGGTGGTAGTTCACACTTTTAATCCCGGAACCTGGGAAGCAGAGGCAGGTCGATTTCTGAGTTTGTGGCCATCCTGATCTACAAAGAGACTTCCGGGACAGCCAGGGCTACACAGAGAAATCCTGTCCTGGAAAACCAAACTAACCAACCAACCAACCAACCAACCATCCAAATGCCATTGGTTGGGTGTTTGGTGGCCATTGGGTTTTCTGGAACTCTCACTCTTCAAGAAAGGCTTCATTCTTGAAATACCCTCATATTCTCATATCACTAATTTGGGTCCTGTTAATAAACTCTCCTTAACTCTAGCTGGATTGTTCCTAAACTTTCCCCATGTGCCCTTAAAGATATTCTGTATACGAAGATGTTGAAAAATCAGAGAAAAATTTTTCAAAGTAATTAATATAACAGTATTTGATTTCCATTCCTACTCCAATGTATATTAAGAATAATGTAAAAATGGGAGTTGCTTTTTTTCTTCTTTAAAAAGCATGCCTGTTATATGAGGTTTGTGGCCTGGACTAGCTCCACAGTTTGGGTCTGCCCATCACCGCTTATCTGGACCACCAATCCCAAAGTCCCAATGAAACACACAGTCACTTATATTAATTTCATCCAGCTTGGCCTATGGCTCAGGCACATGGCTAGCTAACTCTTTCATCTTAATTCAACCCATTTCCATTAATGTGTCTGCCACATGGCCTGTGGCTTACTTGTGTTCCTTACATGTTGAATCTGCCCAAGATTCAACATGTAAGGAACACACCCAGCTCCCAAATAACACACAGAGGAATAGTCTTACTTATAAATGCCCAGCCTTAGTTTGCTTGTTTCTGGCCAGCTCTTCTTAACTTTAAATTATCCTGTCTACCCTTTGCCTCTGGATGGGCTTTTTCCTTTCCTTACTTCTGCATATCTTGCTTTCACTCTTCCTTCATGGTTGGCTCTGTGACTCGATCCTTCTTCTCTCCCAGATTTCTCCTTCTACCATTCTCTCTGCATGCCAGCCCTGCCTATCCTTTCTCCTGCCTTACTATTGATGATTCAGCTCTTTATTAGACACAAGTGTTTTAGACAGGCAAAGCAACACAGCTTCACAGAGTTAAACAAATGCAACATAAAGGTATGCAACACATCTTTGCATCATTAAGCAAATGTTCCAGAGCATAAACAAATGTAACACATCTTAAAATAATACTCTACAACAGGGAGATGGTGTGTGTGTGACCCATACAGTTGGAAAAATCCCAGAAAACTCAGTACCATCCAGAACTAAACTAGAAGCTTTAAAAGAAGATGGCTGAAATGTGATCTAGGCAGAAGAGGAGCTTTCAGTGCAGCTGGTCCTGCTACAGGGTATCCTGGTGCCCTTTCTTAGTTGTAGTCATGTGCTCATGTACAGTCTCTAGGTGGATGTGCTCCTATACTCAAAAAACAGGAATCAGAACTCTCTTCTGTCATTTCTGGCTTCAAACAATGGCATTTTCAGATCTGCCACTTTGAGGTCCCTGGCATATTTGACCAATTTCTATCAATTATTCTCAAGAACACAAACAAGAATCTCATCAGCTCTGTATCAGGAAACCTGAAGTGGTCTCCCTTTCATATCTGACTACATCCTCAATGGATCACAAAGACCTTCTTCCCTAGCCTTCCTTCCCCCAACTTCCCCCAATAATATAAATATCCCTCCAATCATTGCTTTGTCCCACTCCCAACTTTAACAGGCAAGCTCTTCTAAATCAAGAACCACTACTCTCAGGACAACAAGTAGGCTAAAGGAAGACTCCCAGGTGTCCTACTGCTCCTGAGATCAAATCCACACCCTCTGTAGCAGGAAACCTGTTGCAATCTCCTTTTCTTCTCTGACCTCACCCCAATACATCATAAAGACCCACTTCCCCAGCCTCCCTTCCCCCAATTCATCCCAGTATCCCAACCTTCAACAGGAACAAACCTCCCCTGTGAACACACCAAGTTAGCAAAACAAACAACATCAGCCTTCACACTCTCTGAAATAGAAACCAAGGAACAAAATACCCACTCAGCAAAGACAAACCTAGAATTCAATATCTAGACCTAATATCATCCCAAACTCACATCCCTAGATACAAGTGTAAAAAATATATATATATAATCAATAACAGCCAGGGCAATATGTCTCCATTAGAGCTCCACTATCTGGCCACAGCAAGCCCAGAACATTCATTCCAACATAACTGAAGCACAAGAAAAAGACCTTAAAACAAACTATGTGAAAGTAATAGAGGTTCTTAAAAAGTAAATGAATAAATACTTTCAAGAAATTCAGAAAAACACAAGCAAATAATTTGAGAAACAAAACTCTTAAAGCAGTGGTTCTCAAACTGAGGGGTACAACCCCTCTAAAAGTTGAACAATCCTTGAACAGGGGTCTCCTAAGTCATCAGAAAACACAAATATTTAGATTATGATTCATAACAGTAGCAAAATTACACTTAGGAAGTAGCAAAGAAAATAACTGTATGCTCATGGATGACCACAAGATGATTAGCAAATTCAAGAATACTGTCTTTAAAAAAAATCCTAGAAAACACGAACAAATATTTAAAAGAAATGACTGTTCTAGACCTGAAAACAGAAATATAAGCAATTTTTAAAAACACATATTGAAGGAACTCTGGATATGAAAAATTTAGTGATTGGAATAGGAACTATAGACGCAAGCTTCACCAACAGAATATAAGTGATAAAAGAGAGAATCCCAGGCACTGAATTTAAGATAGAAGAAATAGATATACTGGACCAAGAAAATTTTAAATCTAAAAATTCCCGACATAAACATCCAGAAAATCTGGGATACTATGAAAGGATGAGACCTAAGAATAATAGGAATAGCCAGTGTTCAGAGGGCTCCACCACAAGAGATGAGTGATCCTCCCGGCCAGCCAGGAAGCCCCGCCTCTAGGTCTCCTGGACAATGGGACACAACCCATGCTTACAAGCCCATTGTAGTTCCCCTCTTAGGCCAGCACGCAGCCCTGGAGGCAGGCCTGCCCACCACCAGCCCTCATCAGGTCCAGTGGCCTACAAGCCCCAATCCATCTTCCAAACACATCTATCCGAGGAGACTTCAACTGCTCCCTGAGACACAGACTAACCACAGAACTAAAGAGTTTTTAGGGGTGGCAAGCATTGGTTCAGGCTCTTCCCTGATGCCTATCATAGGTGCTGATGAGCATCTAGTGATAACTAGTGTGGTTTGTACACCCACCCTCGTGGTGACTAGCATGATTTTGAGCTGTGTCCTAAGGCCTAATGCTAAGAGCTAATGAGTTACTTAGCAATAAATAGCTTGCGTTGTCCCCCTGGGACCACTTGTTGGCTGGGTGATGACCCAGATTAGTGGTAGAATCCCTCCCCTCTGGGCCTCAATAATAGAGAATGAGTCAGCAGAAAACGTCTCTCCATCCTCACCCCTAAGATACATTCTTAAGACTTTCAAGATGCTTAGCCTTTAACCTTACATAGACACCACCAAGCTTATCTCTTTTCTCACAAAGAAATGCCCTAAGTACCCCTTAGATCATAACTCAAAATAGCCACCTAATGGCTCACTAGACCCGGATATCTTACAGTAGCTAACTTTTGCAAGCATATGGGTGGAGTTTTCCCCTATCTCTTTCCATGTCAGCTCTAAACTTTCTCCTCTGGCTTTCTGTTCTTCTGCCATCTATTTCTAGCCACACGTCCAGATCCTTCTCTGGTACCCCAACACTCAAATCTCAACACTCACCTGTAATTCCTCCAGCTTCTTCCTTTCTGAGAACTCTAAACCTGGCCAGCTCTCCCTCCACAAAAAGTGACTGGCATAAATAAAATAACAAATAAAACAAACCATTCCCCCCACCTCAAGACCAAAGGAAAGGAACCAGAAACCATTTTAACCTCGGCAATGGGTAACCAAGAACATGGGACATTTTAACCTCTTTCCATCCCTACACCTAGCAAAGACCCACGAACTTTATTGTGCAGCTACAGACCCCTAAACATACACACACACATAGTAAAGGATTGGGAAAAGACTTGCCAACCAAATGGACATAAGAAGCAAACTAGGATAGCAAAAATATAGCTATCCTAATATCTAACAAAATAGACTTCAAACTAAAATCAATCAAAAGAGATCCAGAATGATATTACATATTCATCTCAGAAAAAAATTCATTAGGATGAAATCTCAATCCTGAACATTTATGTCCCAAATACAAGGGTACCGACATATACAAAAGAAAAATAAAATCTTAAATCATACATCAAACCCCAAACACAAATAGTGGGTGACTTGAACATCCCACTATCACCAATGAACAAGTCTGCTCTCCTTCCCTTCTCTATGCTCTGATTTCCCTGCCTACTTCTAAGGTGCCTGCCATAGGCCAAGACAGTTCCTTTATTAAAGCATATTCGCAGCATACAGGAAGATATCCCATATCAATTGCCAAACTCTTTTCATGAGGCTATGGTGACCCTGATACTCAAACAACACAAAGATGCAACAAAGTAAGAGAATTAAAGACCAACTCCCTTATGAACATTGATGTAAAAATATTCAATAAAATACTGACAAACTAAATCCAGGAACATATCGAAAATCATCCACCATGATCAAGTAAGCTTCATACTAGAGATAGGGGGACAGTTTAACATATAAAACCCTGTAAATGTTATCCATCATATAAACAACCTGAAAGAAAAAAAAAACACATGATCATCTCATTAGAGACTGAAAAAGCCTTTGACAAAATCCAACATCCCTTCATGATAAAGGTCTAAGAGATATCAGGGACACAAGGAATGTACTTAAATATAACAAAGGCGATATACAGCAAGCTGACAGTCAACATCAAACTAAATGGAGAGAAGCTCAAAACCATCCCACTAAAATCAGAAACAAGACAAGTTTGACCACTCTCTCCATACCTATTCAATACAGTACTTGAAGTTCTAGCTAGAGCAATAAAGACAACAAAAGGAGGCCAGGGTAATGCAAATTAAAAAGGAAGAAGTCAAACTTTGGCTATTTGCAGAAGATATAATAGTATACATAAGTGATCCCAAAAATTCTACCAGGGAATTAATCCTACAGCTGATAAACACCTTTAGCAACATGACAGAATATGATATTAACTCAAAAAAATCAATAGCCCTCCTATATACAAATGATAAATGGGCTAAAAAGAAATTAGGGAAACATCACCCTTTACACTAGCCACAAATAATATACAGTATCTTGGGGTAACTCTAACTAAACAATGGGAAAAGACCTGTATGACAAGACAAGAACTTTAAATCATGAAAGAAAGAAACTGAAGAAGGTAACAGAAAATGGAAAGATCTCCCATGCTGTTGAATAGGTAAGGATCGGCAAGGTATAAATGGTAGTCTTACCAAAAAGCCATCTATAGATTCAATGCAATCCCCATCAAAATCCCATCAAAATGTTTCACAGGTCTTGAAAGAACAATACTCAACTTAATATAGAAAAACAAAATACCCAGGAACACCAAAACACTACTAAAGAACTTCTGGAGGCATCACCATCCTTGACCTCAAACTCTACTATAGAGCAATAGTAATAAAAACAGCTTAGTGTTGGCATAAAACAGACACATGGATCAATAGAGTCAAACTGAATACACTGACATTATTCCACACCTGATTTTGACAAAGAAGCCAAAAATATACAATGGAAAAAGAAAGCATCTTCAACAATTGCTGTTAGCATGACTGGATGAGGCATGTAGAAGAATGAAAATAAATTCATATCAGCAGTTGTTTGCTACTGCTGCTGCTATTTTAGACAACATTTCACTTTATAGTGCATGTGACCTTAAATTTAATATGTAGCTGAGCCTAGCTTCAACTCACAGCAATCCCTCTGCCTCAAGTGCCAAGATAACAGGCATAAGCCACCATGCACAGGCCTAATGATATTTATGGAAGAGATTTTCCTTCTTTCCATTCTATTTTATTGGTCCTTTTGTTAAGGATCAGCTGACTCAAAATCAGTGGTTTTATTTATGGTTTCCCATGTTGTTTCTTTGGGTTATATGTCTTTTATTTTCAAATACCATACTGTTGTAATTAAAATAGCTTTGAAGTATACTTTGAAATCAGGAAGTATAAGCCATCTAGCTTTTTTTTTTTTTTGCTGCTGAATGCTTTGTTTACAGGATCAGAGATAAAAATCATATACTCTTCTTAACTGATGCATAAAGAGCATTTGTTAAAGTTCAACTTTCTCTCATAATAAAGATTCTCCACATATTAATTACAGGAAAAATATGTTCCAATGAAGCAGAGGCAATATATACTGGCCTACAATCAAACAATCAGAAGTAAAAGATAAAGCTTTTCCCCTGAGACTGGAAACAAGACTTGGATATTTCTATTCAGTGGAATACTAGAAATCCTAGGAGGGGCAATCAGGCCGAAAGAAGGAAAAAATTATTTTGTCAAAATTGAAAATAAGAAAAAGCAAAACTGTCCTCATTTGCACAAGTGATTTTATATATGGAGGAAACCTTGAGACTACACACACACACACACACACACACACACACACACACACACACACACACACACACACACACACACACCTGGTAGTAACTATCTCCAGAAGAAAGAATATGATCTTACATATTATTAAAAACAATATCTTGAGGATAAATTCAACCAGAAGATAAAATACATACACAGTAAAATGTGTAAGATATTGATAAAGAAATTAAAAAGAACACAAACAAATAGCCAAATTCATTAATTAAAAGAAGTTCTATTGTGGAAATAATTAGCAGCCTTCAGGTTTCATGCAATTCCTATGACATTTTTCACAGAAGGGGAAATTTTAAAAATCTTAAGAGTCAAAGATAACAGGAAGGAATTGCTAATATTCATAAACATAACCTCAGTTCTAACTAGTAAAGGTTTTAATCACAGAACACCTTGCTTACAGAATGAAAGGGAGACTAAGATTTAAAACTGGACAGTTTTTCCCTCTCATATCTCCCATACCCTGAGAGCATGCCTCTCGAGAGTTCCGTCCTCTCCTCGGAATGACCTCTGTTTATTTTCCTAATTTCTTTAGTTATTCCAAGTTATAAACTCACATATGAAAATTTGGAATTAAAATCTAATGATTAGACAGAACATTTGGCATTTGTCTTTCTGGGTCTGAATTACTCCAATCAATGTAATGTTTTCTAGTTCCTAGTTCTATACACTCACCTGAGAATTTCCTGGTTCCACTTTTCATTATATTCACATAGTATTCCATTGTGTACATTACATTATCTACTCATCAGTTGAAGGACATATAGATTGTCTCCATTTCTAGCTATTGTGACTAGAGTGGCAATGAACATGGCTGAGATAGTATCTATGGAGTAGGATGTTGAGTCCTTTGGACACAAGCCACAGAGTTACAAAGCTGGGTCACGTGGCAAATTTATTTTATTTTTAAATGCTTGAGAATTCTTCGTACTGATTTCCAGAGTGGCTTCACCAGATCGAAACCAAACCAATGGTGAATAACAGCTCCCCTTGTCTACATCTTTAGCACTGCTAACAGTGGTTTTGTTGCTCAACCATTTTCTCTAGGTGAAGTAAACTTCAAAGTTGTATTAATTTGCAGTTATATAATTGCTAAAGACGATGAACATTTTTAAGATTTACTTAGACATTTTTATTTCTTCCTCAGTGAACCATGCAGGGTTGGGTGGATTTAATTGAAAAGGAGGTAAGACAACATAGAAAGAGAGGAAAAATGAAACAAATAACACTGTGGATGTTTATAAAATCCATAGGCTCATACTATTTTATATTTACCTAAAATAAATACAATATATAAATATTTAATAATTCCCCAGGAGTCATTGACTATGTAAGAAAAATTCCAGCAGCAAGCCTGAGAAATCTCTTTGAGATGTTGGTCAGAGGAGCACAAGAGACCATGAGAACAATACAGAGTAACATTGTTGCCCTTGGTTAAGGCTTACAAACTGAAGTCCCTATTTCTGAAAACACCATGACGGAAGACACAGGACTAGAAAGAATTGAGCTGGGTCTTACTCAAACGGCTTTTTCCTAGGAACTAGCTTTAATAATCCTGGAAGGTAATGCAAGCTGCCAAATGAAAAGCAGTCAGTAGTCACACCCAGCTGTGATGTCAATGAACCACAACAATGACCAGCACGGCAATATATGTCTACAGGTACTAATATAGGGAGTGGCGGTAAACAACAGCTCACTGATTGAATTTAAGGTACAAGAAGGTAATCGTGCCTCGTTCTAAAAGTCTTCCCAATTGCCCACAACTAGTGAGGTCACAGATCTGAGAGGAGAACCTTCTACATCAGTTTTCTAAAAGCATAATTCATAACTGCATTCAAAATACTTATTCTTACCACACATACGTGTAGATCTTACCCCTCATCACAGAAGGAGAGAGTTATACAAAGTAACTGGTCAAAATGCAGAGAAAACTGACTTTGAGGTGCCCAGTCTCAATTGATAAATCTAAGCACAACTCTCACACCAAAGACTTAGAGAAAGGCAGAAAAATTTTAGGAACCAGAGGACCATGAAGTCTGCTGCAAATTAGTATTTTCTATATATAACAAGGAAGCTGTATTCTTGAGCTCTCAAAAATATGCTTGCTTAAACAAAAACCTGAATAATGACAACATGAACTGACATGCCAACATGGATGTGGGAAAGATGAATTGTAAGCAATTAAAGGAGAATTACTCTTCTGTCAGGAATGAGCTCTCTAATTGTTTATCCAATATCATCTGCTCAGTGCTTAAAAACATGTACAATGAATAATACCAAATGGACTCACTACATTGAATGAAAATGTGTGTATGTGTGTGTAACAGTAATACTTAAATAAAAGGAGGCCATGATTTGAGAGGAAATGGAAGTTGAAGATAAGGGAGGGGCTGGAAGGAGGGGAAGTAGGGGAAATTGTATAAATACAGTACATAGATATGAAAATTATAAAAATAAACTTAATTTAATTACAAAAACTGACAACAGATATGCAAGGATTGATGGGGTTTAAAGCAAGAATGCAATCAGCCTCTTAAAAGAGATTAAAATTCCAAATCACTGTTCCTGAACTTTTGAACTTTCTGATATTACAACTTTTTCTTTCCCTACTTCACTGTGCCAACTTCCTTCATCACATACTCTATGCTCCTATACAAGTCAATCCCCTACCTGTACCTCAACATAATCTTGGATTTTCACTCCAGTTCCATCCTGAGCACACCTTTCTACATGCATCTTCCAGAACCATTTTAATAGGAACAACAGACATGGTATCTGATAGTCACAGCATTTCAGGAGTATAAAAATGTTTAATTTTAATTTCTTTCTTTAAAATTGTAAAATAAAAATAATAATGTAATAACAACAAACTAAATAATGAACTGTATTTATTCATCTTCATATCAATGGAGTTACATGATATATTTTTTAAATATTTTATTTAAAAAATGGCCCACTAGTGTCAAGTTCCTAGGGTGACAGACGGTAAAATGAACCTTGAATTATTCTGAATCTGCCCAGCTCTAGCTCCCTCCACAACTCAAAACAGGTTGGCTCTGGCCTCATATAAAACCAGGAATCACTGTATAAATTTTCATTTCAAATCCTGATTTATATTGGTGGACTTCTAACTTTCTAAATGTACTTTAAAAATACTAAGTTGGCATGTAAAGTGGATTTTATATATACCTGAATAAAATTAACCTTTTTAAAAAGTAAAATAAAATATTACAAACCAAATGTATATGACAGAACAAAATGATAATTTCCGATGAGTATACTTGTTTGTGATTCTGAAAGTTTACTGATAAAACTCTACTACATTAATCTTTTATAAATTCTAACATGTTTGTGTACATGTAATATGAACAACATTCAAATATAGGGAAAGATTGTGGCATTAAAAGTGACAAAGTGTTCTATCTGTGAAAATAACTGGGGAACTAAAACACAGGCTCACTACAGAATAATTAAGGAAGCCTGGATACAATTATGTACAGGAAGGATATTAAACTTACAAAAGATATTTCTGAAAGCCACAACAGAAGAATAGGAGCACCAGAGTAATTGGAACCACGTCCACACCCACTTCCGTGCTCTTTACCAATATCATCTAAGGACACAGTATTTAGATGCTGACATTAGACAGTTTTGAGTGAACAACTTTAAATCATATTAAGACTAAAAGAAAATCAAAAGAATTTTATGACAAGGGTTAAAAGTTTATAGCTTTGAAACTACAAAATATTTTGTGCCCACTACAAACCACATCCCGGGCACCATCATGTCTCCACAGTGAACTGGCTGAAATGGTTTTGTTGTGGTTAGGCAATCATCTCTCAGTTAATAATTAGCTACTATTCAAATCAAGCATAATTTGTCTATTGTACAGTAGACCACTTTTAAGAGAGTTCAAATCACATTTTTAGTGGCTGACATTAAATATCATTCATCATCCTATATAATGTGATCAAAACAAGTAGTACTTTTTGACCACTGTATGAAAAAAGTTATTTTTCAGGCAGCTGAAACTAAGTTCTATGTGTTAAATGTGAGTGGACAAATATTTATATTAAAATTAATAAAAGGAATACTTCTTTTAAAAGTGAAGTTTCCTATCATGCTACTTTGGAAAGTAATTAAAATAAACATTTTCATATATACATAAAGCATATTTTAATCATTTTGTGGTTTTGTTTTGGGATCTGGACTCTACATATGTTTTAAAATTTAAAGACAAAGTGAGATTGATCAATATTCCTCTATTGTGAAAAGTTATAGATATAATAAGAAAACAATTATGTTAACATGTAACTTTTCAACCTTAGCACATATCTAACCCTGTGAAATATATTGCACTAACCAAATAAACCTACTGATAGCTATCAGTAGGATACTTTCCAATTTACAATGCTTTGTTCACCCCTTTACTGCATTTGTCTTCAAACAATCATGTATGCTAGTGTGGTAAATATCTGTGGATTATCTACTCAATGACTCATAGTCCCCTTAGTCAAAATTATCCCACATAATTCCCTGGGGAAACACCTTACCCAGTTCTAATATGAGATGAATAGAGCTAACCCATAGCTAGTGTGAATGTTGCCTAACCCATTCATAAGGTTCAGACTTTCAGACCTTAATCCAATTTAATAGTCAGTCAATACGAACTTTCCTGATATAAACAAGTAAGGTCTTCAATAGAGTAAAACAGAAGAGTCAAATAACAAATGCATGCAATTGGAGCCATCTGACACCTGGCTGTAATAGAGGGGTTTCTCGGTCCTGGGTGGCCAAAGGCCCAGACCCACAGACCCCTTAGCCGCCCGCCACTGCTCAGGCCCCAAAAATGATTCAGACACTTATATTAACTTCATGCTGTTTGGTCTATGGCTCAGGCACATTGCTAGCTTGCTCTTACATCTTAAATCAACCCATTTCTATTAATCTGTCTGTCACGTGGCCCGTGGCTCACCTGTGTTCCTTACATGTTTCTTCTTGGGCAGCTTGCTCGGTCTGACTCCACCCTGCTTTTCCTACCTATGCTCTGATTTCTCCTTCTACTTTTCTATGGTGCCTGACATGGGCTAAAACAGCTCCTTTATTTAAAGATTGATATTCACAGCATACAGAAAGACATTTCCATATCACCTCCCCCTTCCTGTCTAATCAAAAAGGAAGGTTTCAATTTTAACATAGCAAAATTACATATAACAAAATAGCTATCAAGCAACAATTACAGTTACAATATCTAGTCTATTTGTGTTTAGCAAAATTAAAGAAAATACTCTATCATCTACCTTATCTTTATGAATCTAAAGTTTCATATCTATTATACCTTTTAAATGACTAAGAAAAACTATACCTATAACTATCTAATCTTCAACTACATCAAAGACCACAGAAGGATATATTTACCCAAGTAAACCGGAAGTGCAAGCAACTTCCAAAATCTAGAAATGACAGAGATGACACCTATCTGCCTGGACAGTCACTGAAAGTTCCTTTATAAAGTTGGGGATCCATCTTCAGCCTACAGGCCCAAAGTCTCATTTCAGTGAAGCAGGAAATCTGCTCTGCCCATTCATCAGTTGCTTCTCCTTGAGTCCTGAAGAATGTCTGACAATTTTCTCTGCAAAGCAGGAACCTGAATGACCATCTTGGCTTGCTCTGCCAAAGTTCAGAGGTCACCTTCCTATGGAAACTGCATGTCCAGTTTAAACAGCATACTGTCATATTAAGCAGTCAATATAAGAACAGGTTCATGTCCAGTGGCTAACCATTGCCACAAAGAAACCAATCTTCATATGGAGTTTCTTCGATGCCCATTTTTCTCTTGAAGTAGATTAGTGCTGCCAGGAGCAGACCTGTCTCACTGTCTAGAAAAGTTTAAGCTCTTAAAACATTTTAAATGTCATATTCTGTAGGTCTTAGAAGTGTTTAAAGATTACCTATCTAATTGAATTATATCTTTGTATACCTAAAAATCTAACTAACATGCATTTCCTAATTATACATTACAATTTTAAATGAGTGACATAAACATCATATCTTAAACAAGAGTAGAAAAATACATACAGCATAAAAGAACTGACCTTAAGTTTGTATCAATAAACCAAAATCTATACCAATGTAAAACATTTCGAGATAACAGCTGATTTCCTGATCTAAGTAAATTCAATAATCTAATTTTTAAAAAACCATTCATATACAATATCTCCTTTTTCTTCTTAGAAAGAGATTAACTATAACCATTAACCATTTATAATGAAAACAAACATTTATAAGCAATATTTTCGGAATTTGGGTGTAGTTTTCCATGACTACTTCCTGCTGATTATGGGGCATTGAAAATCTCACGGGTTCTTGAGACTAGATCATCTTAGTCTATAGCCCTGAGGCTGATAGGGCCATCTCTTCCCATCAGAGGCTTATTCAGGGGATCTTGGTTGATGAAACCATAAAAGCCTGGAAGCAATCTACAGGTTCTCATCTTCTGTGGAAACAAAAGCAGAACTCTTCCAAAGCAATAAATCCTTAGACACAAATTTCAAAATCAAAATACCTTTAAAATACATATTCTTGCTTAACTTAGTAGCCTTTGCATTTGCAATCCATTGTCTTTCTGCAGTTAGCTCATTAACAGTTAAAAAGTTAAAAGAAAACATAATAACAACCAAAATCCAGATTTTGTGACTATTTTCCATCTTTACATGGCTTATTATATTTTTATTACTCTATTTCTCTTTTTAAAATTTTTCTCTATCTTCTTTCTTTTCTCTCTGGAGCCTATGTACCTTTTATATACATTGTAACCCATTTACAGGTTTTTCTTTTCATCTAAATCTGTTTTATTGTGAATCCTTAATCATCTTCTAACCATAAGAGCTTTTAAAATACTTGCACTCTCTTAAAGAGCCACATACTGTTTGCAGATAAAGCTGAATCAGTAAGTTCTCTTAAAGGGACCGCGTCTCATCTCTGTTCACTGCTAGCAAATAGAGCAGACCCAAAAAATGCTGCTACTAAGAAACCGTCCTTGTTTTCTTTTTGTTCAAAATAAACAGAAACCTTAAATCAATCATATGCTACTGAGTCTTCTGTGAGACTTCAGGAACCGGCGTAGTTGCAGCTTAGACTGCCTGCTGCCAGTCCACCAGTGCCATTTTGAATGTGACCCAGATACCTCGCTTTCTTTGTACAAAGACCTGCTTTGTATACACAATTTGGAAGCTGCCTTGGCTCAGCTTCTGATCTAGAACCCTTTCTAATCTTTCTCAGGCTTTAAGTGGATATTCGACCCACATTAGATGCCATCTGTAGTAGAGGGGATTCTTGGTCCCGGGCAGCCAAAGGCCCAGACCCATAAACCCCTTAGCCACCCGCCACTGCTCAGGTCCCAAAAATGATTCAAATGCTTATATTAAGTTCATGCTGTTTGGCCTATGGCTCAGGCACATTGCTAGCTAGCTCTTACATCTTAACTCAACCCATTTCTATTAATCTGTCTGTCACATGGACCATGGCTCTCCTGTGTTCCTTACATGTTTCTTCTTGGGCAGCTGGCTCAGTCTGTCTGACTCCACCCTGCTTCTCCTACCTATGCTCTGATTTCTCCTTCTACTTTTCTATGGTGCCTGTCATGGGCCAAAACAGCTCCTTTATTTAAAGATTGATATTCACAGCATACAGAAAGACATTCCCACATCACCTGGCAAAGATTCCTAAAATTCACACTGAGGAAAGACAGTATCATCAACAATTGATGCTGGGAAAATTGGATGTCCATGTATAAATTTATGAAACTAGACTCACACCTAACACCCTGCACAAAAAATCAACTTCAAATGGATCAAAGACCTCAAGGTGAAACCTAAAATGCTAAGACTTGTAGAAGAAAATATGGCAGCCCCTTAAACAACACAGCTATAGGAAAAGACATATGAATGGAACTCCTTTCTTACAGGACTTAAGGTCAACAATTTACACATGGGATCTCAAACACTAAACTTCTTTGGAGCAAGGAAAACAATCAGTCAAGTGAAGTGGAAGCTCACAGAGTGAGAGAGAATCTTTGTCAGCTACAAATCTGATAAAGGATTAACTTTTACACTATACAAAGAAGTCAAAATATAAAGACCAAAGAAAATAAAGAACTCAATTAAAATGGGATATGGATATGAACAGAGAATTCTCAGAAGAAATAGAGTTGGTTAAGAAATGTCAGAAACATGTTCAACAGCCTCAGCAATCAGGAAAATGCAATTTAAAACTACTTTGAGGCTTAACATCCTACTCTTAACATCATATGCTCAGCCATATTTGTTGCTGCTCTGCCAGAATAACTACAAAATGAACAAAAACTAAATATCCTTCAGCTGAGTAATGGAAAAGGAGAACATGGTGTACGCACATATGCATGCGCACGCACACGCACACACACTGGAATATTATTTGGATGTAAAGAAAATGAAATTTGAAAGTAAGTGGATGGAACTAGAAAATTAAAGCTATAGATAATTTAAATGAATTTATAGCATTTGGAATAACTGCCTCCAAGAGACATGAACTAATGAAACTCCAGAACGAGACAAAGCAACCTCCTTTTGTTGGCCAAAAGAGTACAAGAGCCTAACAAAACAATGTAAGCTATTGCTATTTGCCTTGGTTGCCTCCCAGAAGTTAAAGATAGTTCCCTTGCTGAAGATACTGCACTTTGGAGAAAGGACTGGATGTATTCAGGATGGATCTGACCCAAAAGCCTCATACCCAAAGAACTGGCTTTCATAGTACTGGAAGGTGATATGCAAGCTGCTATGTGAGAAAAGCAATCAATAGCTACACTTAGCATTAATTACCGTGAACCACAACAATGACCATAATGGAAAGATATCCCTAAAAGTGCAACAGTTGCACATATATTTTGGTAGTAAGCAACAGTTATCTAATAAGACTTAAAGCTCACTAAACAAGAGGTAAAGCATACCTGATAACAGAAACATAGCCAACTCCCCATGATTAATGAGGTCATGGGCCCTATGAGGGTGGGGAAGACTTACTGCCACTTTCCTAAACCAGTTATCTCAGTTAACTTTCTATTGCTGAGGTAAAATATCATGATCAAAAGCTATTTGTGAAGGAGTTTATTTCAGCTTACAACTCTCAAATCACACTTCTCAGGGAAGTAAGAAAAGAATTCAAGGCAGAAATGAGGAGACAGAAACTGAAGCAAAGCCACAGAGAAATGCTGCCCACTGGATTGCTCCTCTTGTCTTGCTCAGATGCTTTCTTACACAACTCAGGAGCACCTGTCCTGGTATGGCATAGACCATCGATGCAATGAGCCTTCTACATCAATCATTAATAAAGAAAAAAATATGCCATATAGGCCAATCTACATGTAAAAGGTTTTCAATTTAGGGCCCCTATTCCCAAATGAGTATAGTTTGTATGGCATTGACAAAACACTACCCAGCTACCCAGCACACCAGTATAATTCCTAACTATTATACTATGAGTTTCTGACCCAGTGTAGCCCCACTATTTGGACCTACCACAGCTGCCTAGCCCCCCAAAAATGACTCAGAGACACTTATACTAATTACATGCTGTATGACCTATGGCTAAGGCTTATTTGGTTTAGCTAGCTCTCTCATCTTAACTCAACCCATTTTCATTAATCTGCCTTGCCACATGGCTTGTGCTTACCTGAATTTCTTTACATATTGCTCCCTTGGTGGCTGGATCCTATCTCCCCCTGACTCCTCCCTCCTCCTTTATCTATGCTTGGATTTCCCACCTTCCTCTAAGATGCCCTGCCATAGACCAAAACAGTTTTTTTTTTATTAACCAATGATATTCACAGCATACAGAAAGACATCCCACATCAAACTATATTTCATTTTAAATACTTAACCTTATACCCACAGATAAGTGTAGATTTACCCCTCATCAAAGAAGCTCCTTTTTTCATCAGAGTACCATTACAGAAAATTATACTGGTCAAACTACAAGGAACAACTGACTATAGAGTGCCAAACCCCTGCTGATGCACTACAACACTACCCCAACACCAGGCATTGAAACCCTCCTTTTGAGTTATTTATTGGTCAAGGAGCATCCAAGACACTCACAAAACAATGTAGCCTCCTGTCATTGCTCTCCATTGCTTCCCAGAACTAGAAGGTGAAATCCTAATGCTGATGATACTGTACACTTCAGACAAGGGACTTAGGGGAATGAAGATGATACTGACTTGGAAGCCTCTCTGAGAAGTAGATTTCACAGTATTGGAGGGTGCTGCACATGCTGACAATGGCATAAGCCAACATAACCAGGAAGAACATCAATTGAGAAATTGCCTCCATAAGATTGACTGACAGGTTGATTAATGATTAATGTGAGAGGGCCCACTGTAGGTGGTATACCCACAGGCAGGTAATTCTGGGTTCTATAAGAAATCAAGCTGAGTAAGCCATCAGAGCAAGCCAATAAGTGATACCCCTCCACGGTCTGTTTCATTCCTGCCTCCAGATTCCTGGCCCACTTGAGTTCTGACTTTAAATCCTTGAATGATGGCCAAATTTTCTATCATGACTTTTATCATAACAATAGAAAGCAAACTAAAACAAGAAGAAAGGCAACCAATAATCCCACCCAGCTGTGAAGCCTGTGAATCACAATGACCAGCCTGGCTAGATATCCCCCGTGATGCAACAGTGGCACTTACATTTTCAGAGTGACCAGCAGCAATCTAATCCAACATAAAAGCCTCCTCAAGATGAAGGTACTTATGCCTGGTACTGTAACTTAAGCAAATTCCCATGGCTGCAGATATCATAGAACCTAGAGAAAAACCCACCACTACAATTTTCCTAAACCAAAATGATTTCTAACTGTATTCTAAATACTTATCCTTATACCTACAAATAAGTGTAGCTTTCAGCACCTCGTCAAGAAAAATTCTTTTATCAGCACATGAAGGCTATTACAGAGATTTGCAACTGATCAAAATATAGAGAGAAAGTAAACGTGGGGTGCCCATCCCAATTGGTATTATCTAGAACAGAACACCTGCAACTAGATAGAGTCCTCAAGATATAACAAGAATGTTGCAATCATGAAACATAAACCATATGGTGACTTGCATAATTGTATCACCAGTCTACATGCAAATGTGAATGGGGGAAAGTTCATAAGGCTCCCTTTATACGAAGAGTTACAGGCAATCAATGGCTATGAGAGAGGGAGAACCCCCCCCCCATCAGTCATCCAATACTAACTGGTCATACCTCAACACAGGCAGATAAGAACTATAACAGTAAATGGACTTAGTGTCTTAGTTATGGTTTCTATTGCTATGAAGAAACACCATGACCACAGCCACTCGTATAAAGAAAAACATTTAACTGAGGCTTACAGTTTGGGGGTGGGGGTTTAGTCCATTACTGTTATGGCAAGAAGCATGGCAGCATGCAGATAGACATGGTTCTGGAAAGGAAATAAGAGTTCTACATTTTGATCCACAGGAAGCAGAAGGATATTAAGTGCCACTCTGGGCATAATTTGGTGTGGTGATATTTTGTTTACACTCCAACAAATAAAGTCTGTCTGAAGATCAGAGGGCAAGCTAACCACTAGTTAACCATAGTTAGGCAGTGGTGGCACAGCTCTTGGGAGGAGGAAGCAGGAAGATCAGGAATTCAAGGCAACCCTGGGCTACAAAATATTGACCCAGTCTAAAAAAGAAACAGATCCAGGCAGTGGAGGGCCACACCTTCAATCCCAACACTTGGGATCTCATGCCTTTAATCCCAGCACTAGGGAGGGGAAGATCAGAAGTGATAGAGTTGGGCAGAGAGAAGAATATGAGGCAGGAGGAGACAGGAACTCGGCCCTTTCAGCCTGAGAATTCAGTAGAGTAAGAAGTCTCTCAAGTGACTGCTCCTTTGTCCCTCTGATCTTTCAGCATTTACCCCATATCTGCCTCCAGGTTTCTATTTTTAAGATCAATTAGGGTTCACAATACAGTTTGGGCATATAAAACATCAAAGCCCGCCTCCACAGTGACACACTTTCTCCAATAAGTCACACTTCCTAATAGTGCCACTCTCTATGGGCTAAGAGCATTCAAACTCATAAATCTATAGGGAAAATTCATATTCAAACCACCACAGTAGGGTGTGTGTGTGTGTCTGTGTAGCAACCTTAATTATAGAAGAAGGGATCATGAACTTGAGAGGAAGTTGCGGGCACTAGAAGGATTTGGAAGAAAGATGGAGGGGTAGAAATAATTTAAATACTGAACTTAGATATGAAATTCTCAAAATATTAAAAACTTTGCATTGAAAAAAAATCAGAAAAGTAAATAACACATATTGTCTCAGCTGTGGTTCCTGCACCAAATCTTTACTGTAAGTATACAACATGAAATAACTGCAGAAACCAAAAAATATAAATGAACCACATGGGGAGAGCATTCAGAGAATAGCTAGATGCCAGTGATATAACGGCAGAAACAGAAGAAAATGGCAGGGGTTCCATCTGAAGAGGGAAGACAGAGGTCCTCACAGATGGAAAGAGGGGAGCAGGGACAAAGAACACTAAGACTGTTTGATAGGCCTCAAGAAATCACATTATCTTACATGTACCTAAAACTATATATAATTCTTTCAAATGTGTGTATATGCAGAAAACACACATGTGCACACACACACATATAATTATATATTTTATATATACATATACTATATATAAATTGTACATATCTTATATACATACATATTATGTATATGATAGTTATGCCATTTGGGCTGATAAAGCTTCCCCCAAGAATCATATAACAAAAACCCTAGTACTCTAGCCATAAGAAACTTCCTTTTAAATGTTTGATCAGGGTGGTCCATGTGTCTCTGAAGACAATATAGGCTACTACTGTTGCCTTTGGTTGCCTCAGAACTTGAAGGTAGTAACCTATTACAGAAGACACTGCATACTTAACGCACAGGACTTAGATGATTAAATATGTATCTAACCTGAAAGTCTCCTTTCTGCACTCAAACTTCCAAGGTCAAGTACAAGCTGCCAAGGGAAAAGCAACTAATAGTCCTTCCCAGCTATGGACCACAACAATGACCAGCACAGAAAAAAATACCATAACAGTGCATGTGGGAGTTTGAATCAAGAGTCCACCATAAAAGTCTTGGGCATTTGAATGCTAAGTCCTCATTGGTGACTCTTTGGAGAGGCTTGAGAGGTGTGGCACTGATGGAGGAAGTATGCCGGTGGGGGCAGACTTTTAGGTTTCAAGACTTCAGTCACTTTGAGTTAGCCCTCTCTGTTTCCTGTTTGTGGTTCAAGATATGACTTTTAGATGCTACACCAGCCATCTGTCATCAGCTCCTTTCACTCCCCCATCATAGACTCTAAACCGTTGGCACTGGGAACTTATAATAAACTCTTCCTTCTATAAGTTGTCTTATTCTTTGTGTTTTATCTATCACAGCAACAGAAAGATAAATAAGGCAGTACAATGAGAGACACTTACATATTGATGATAACCAACAGTTGTCCAAGTGAATTTAAAACTCACTCAACAGAAGGGAAATCATGCCTGCTCCTAGAAAACTAGTCAAATTTCCTAGGGCTTGATGAGGTCATGGATCTTAGAAGATAATCTACTACCACAAATTTGCTAGACCAGCATAATTCCTTACCACATTCTAAATCTTAACCTTATACACTTATACTTGTAAGTCAGTGTGGCCATCATGCCTAACAAAGAAGCTTCTCTTTACAGGAAAGACATTAGGAGCAAGAGTCTGGTGGGTCACATTGCCTTAATAATCATGAAACAGAGAAAAAGAAGTGGGGCCTGACTATAAAACCTCATGGTCTGCTTTCTCCTTTCTAATAAATTTACATTTTTACAAGTTGGGACCTTTGATGGGTGGGGTCTTGCCTTCAGCGCACTTCTCCTATTGAAGACAGTGAGATTACTCTTAACAGTTATGAATACTTTGTCCTCTGAATATTCTGCTCCTTGTTTACAATTTTAAACTTGCTCATACAACAACATTCCCTGTTAAACTTTATTTTTTTCATCCTTTTGCTCT
Source organism: Phyllotis vaccarum (assembly GCA_033318265.1). Lineage (NCBI taxonomy): Eukaryota > Metazoa > Chordata > Mammalia > Rodentia > Cricetidae > Phyllotis > Phyllotis vaccarum. Next base: position 22,925,235 of record JARWLC010000011.1, read on the forward strand.
CAGAGTCAATCTGAATAAGAATAGTGACAAGAAGCCACACCAAAGTCTTTTGCCAATGAAATGAGTCTATTACTTTTTAATTCAGTCTCACATAAGTCATCACCTCATGGGCAGAATGCTGCCAAGTTTCTTTGCCCAAATGTAATTATAGCAAGCCCAGTTCTAGTCAAAGTCTTTATTTCTCTCTGAAACCTTACTAACCAAGGCCTCCACTGTCTGCAGACCACATATCATTTTGGTCTTCAGAACTCTCACCAGAGTAGCCCATTAAGATCTTCTCACAAGCTTCTGTAAAGCAAAGGACATGGTCAATAAGACAAAATGACAGCCTACAGAATGGTAAAAATCTTCACCAACCCCACATCTGAAGCAGAACTAATGTCTAAAATATATAAAGAACTCAACAGACGAGGTTTAAAAAAATGAGGTACAGAACTAAATAGGGAATTCTCAAAAGAACTTCAAATGGCTAAAAGACACTTAAAGAATTGCTCAACATTCTTAGCCATCAGAGAAATGCAAATCAAAACAACTCTGAGATACCATCTTACACCTGTCAGAATGGCTAAGATCAAAAACATAAATGACAGCCTATGATGGAGGGGATGTGAATCAAGGGGAACACTCCTCCATTGCTGGTAGGAGTGTAAACTTGTACAGCTTTGGAAATTAGCATGGTGTTGCCTCAGAAATCTGGGAATCAATCTATCCAATGATCCAGCAATAACACTATTAGGCATATACCCAAAGAACGCACATTATTATCCTCGGGGCATTAGCTCAACTATGTTCATAGCAGCATTATTTATAATAGCCAGAACATGGAAACAACCCAGATGCCTCTCAACTAAAGAATGAATTTTTTAAAAATGTGCTACGTTTACATAATGGAGCACTACTCAGCAGTAAAATAAAAGAAATTGACATCCTTAAATTTTCAGGCAAATGGATGGATCTGGAAAATATCACCCTGAGTGAGGTAATACAGATCCAGAAAGATAGACACGGTATGTACTCACTCATATGGGGATTTTAGATGTAAAGTAAAGAATAACCAGGAACCAGGCTACAATCCACAACCCCCAAGCAGCTATGTAATAGGGGAAAGTTTAGAGAGACATCCATAGATCCCCCTGGGAAGGAAAAATAGAGAAGATCTCCTTAGTAAATTGGGAACATAGTGGGGGAAAGGGGAGGCAAGAAGAGAACATGAGAGAATGGGATGGTTGAGGAGGGAAGCAACAGAGAGAGTGGGCAAAAAAGTGGATATCTTTATATAGGGAGCCATTGTGGGGTTAGAGAGAAACCTGGTGCTAGAGAAATACCAAAGAACCCACAAGATGAACCCAGCTAAGAATCCAAACAATAGTAGAGAGGCTGCCTAAACTGGCCTTCCCCTCTTATCAAATTAATGACCACCCCAATTGACATTATAGAACCTTCATCTAGCAACTGATGGAGGCAGATGCAGAGATCCATAGCTAAACACCAGGTTGAGCTACTGGTCCAGCTGAAGAGAGGGAGAAGAGATCGTGTGAGCAAAGGGATCAGGATCATGAGGAAACCCACAGCTTTCCCATGCTGGTGGGAGCTCACTGACTGAAATAACCACCTTCCTGGAAAGGAACTAAACCCTCCAAATGTAGACCACAGTCAAAAGGCACGGACAGTTTGTGGAGCCTCTTATAGTCAGACCAGAGTTTATTCCTGGTACATGAACTGGCTTCTCGGAGTTCCCCTGCAGGGGAACACCTTTCTCAACCTTGATACTTGGGGAAGGGACTTGTTCCTACCTCAACTGGATATGTCAGACCAAACTAACTCACCTTGGGATTCCATGCCCTCTGGGGAATAGATTGGGGTTGAACTGGGGAGAGGCTGGGAGATGATTGGGAGAAGGGGAGGGAGAGGGAACATTGGTAACTGTGGAAAGGGAAGGAAGGAAGGAAAGGAAGAAAGAAGGAAAGAAAGAAAAATAAATTTTAAAAAATCTTCTCACAGCATTGCATGGATTTTCTAGCCCAAAATTCCAAATTCTTCCACACACCTTGTCATTATTTGAATGTAATTTGCCCCATAATCTCATAGGAAGTGACACTATTCTTCTAGTAGTGTTGCTTTGTTGCAGTGGGTATGGCTTTGTTGGAGGAGGTATGTCACTGCGCCACTGTCAGGGTGGATTTTGAGATGTCCTGTTCTCATGATACCTCACAGGGTTTCAGTAGACTTGCTGTTGTCTGGAAGATGTAGGACTCTCAGATCCTTCTCTAACACCTGCATGCTGCCACGCTTCCCACCACAATGATAATGGACTGAATGTGAACTGTAAGTGAGCCATCCCAACTAGATACTTTCTTTATAAGAGTTGTCATGATAATGCTGTCTCTTGACAGCAGGAGAAACCCAAACTAACATGCTCCTCCTGTAAACCAGGTCTAAAGCCTAAGGACTATATGATTAGGTTTATAAAAACAAAAGCCCCACTTCTTAGAACCAGTTTTCTATGTTGCTGACTTTTCTCGTTGCCATAACCAAATACTTGAGAAGAAACTATGTAAGGGAAAAAGTATATTTGTTCTGGCTAACAGTTTCAGGACCATTCCATCATGTCAGCAGGAAGGGAAGGCATGGTAGCAAGAGCAGTCTAGTAGGTCAAGTCACACTGTGTTTGCAATAAGAAAATAGAGAACAAGAAATGGGGTCAGGCTATAAAACCTTCAGACCTACACCCCAAAAGGCACACTTTCTCTGGCAAGTTTCCACTCCCAGAGGCTTAATACCATTCTCAAACAGTAACACCAGCATGGAAGTAAATTTTTAAGCATACGAGCCTATGGAGGATATTTCTCATTCAAAGTATAATACCACTTATAACTTGATAATTGACAAATATTAAGCTGAGCATTGAAAATGTTGTGAAAAGCACAAAAAGACATTTTTCGTAGACTATTGGAGCTTATAATCTCCTGAACCAACATGGATACCATGTTTAAAAGCACATATACATAGACGCACAGACACACAATAATGACTTGAATAAATATCTGCATGGGGGAGGCGTGAATTTATCATTTTGAAGCAGTCTTTCAAGTGAAAATATATTTCACATGGTGAATCATCAGTTCAGTGCTATGACTTTTTTAATCTCTACTTATAATAAACAATTGTTTCCAACATGAATGTATTCATTAATAATTGAGTATAAAATAAAGAAGTTAGTATGGACAAAACTATGACTATCTAAATTATTTGGGAGGCTTGGTTAAAAAATGAAAAAATAATATAAAATCTTCTGTCCAGAAATGTTAAGTATTTCAAGACACTGGAGTAGGATTCACAAAGCCCAGAGCCCTGTAAGATTACACATATCACACACCTATAAAACTTTCATGTCGTCCCCATTTATTGAATATATAACAGTTATTTTAGCTGCTTAACTTAGCTCAGGTTCAGTACAGCTATTAACATAGACAAAGAAAAGACTTTTAGTTCCTTCTTACAACTACCATCTATGGCTTTCTGTGGAGAAGCAAGAGAAGAAGAGAGATTTTTTTTTTTTCTTTCAGTCCTATTACAGTGATTCAACATAGCTGTTAAAACTCATACACACTATTTTACCATCAACCATATTGACTTTTTTATTCCTATACACCTCCTTAATTTTTCCAAAGAGGAAAAAACTCCAATGTTGTATTCCAAGTTTACTACTTTCCCATGTATGCCACTTAAATCTGAAATTCCCAACTGAGATCTCTATGTCTAGAAAGTAATTTTCCCACAGTAAAATGTCTCCTTGCACAAATTAGATATTTTCTTTTTCCTATCCCTGAAAAATTATCTATTCAAAATCAACTTCCACATATGGTACAGCATCTGGGTCTGATCCAGTGAAAGAGTCAAAATGTCATGTTAAACGTGAATTAACCCTTCCGGTTCACCAGTCCTGTCCTTGCTACAGTATAATTTTAACTGCCTACACCAGAGAGTTAGTCTATGGACAGAGTTCTAGGAGTTAAATACCATGGATGTGCAAAGGGATGTCTTTATTTTCATCAACCTCTGACCTAAACAATTATGAAACCACCAGAGTATTAGCAATATCTATGACTTGATCACTGATAATTTTATACATCCTTTCATATCATTTTCACATATTATCTATTGCATATTTCTCAAAATATCATTTCTTCTTAATATTACATCAAAATTTTAAGGGTGTTGAAGTCACTATTATATTACTAGAGGCTAAAGCAGAAAGATGTTCAGTTCAAAGAATCCCTGAGCTATGTTTTGTTATCCCAGGCAACTTACTGAGACCATCTCAAAATGAAGACTAAAAGGAGAGCTAGGAGTATAGCATAGGAGCAGGGCACTTACTTAGCACAGTTCAATTTTCATGTTAGTAAAAGCCATATATTATGATAACACAAAAATGATTTACAGATTGCAATAAATACATTTTCATATGACTTAGTTCTTTTATAATCCAGTTACCTTATCTTATTAACTTAAAAATATGATCCCAGGATAAGATTGATATAGTTTACCAGATTTACAGGAGAGTCCATGTCACATACAAGGTGAAGAAATGGCATCACAGGAAGCTATGGAGCTCATCCAACAGTGAAACAGACACAATGTACTCTGCTCTCACAAAGAGTACTGAAACCCTTCGAGTACAAGACGACTCAAGAATTCTAACAACAACAGTGTTTGATAACACAACTGTCATGATTTTTTTAAATGATTTAATATTTAAATAATTTCATATAAAAGCAAATACATCAAAACAAAGCTGTTGCAGTTTATGGAGAGTTATTTGCTTTTTTAATTTTAATATAATGTGACCATAGGATTTTATCTAAAAAGGTATAATGCAAATGCATTGTTTTATCAATTAAAATGTTATTTGGATTGGTACCTGAGACGACAGTAGATTACAGTCAATGAACAGCCCTTTTCCAGTTCTGTAACGTTGTATGAGGCCAGCCATAATGGCTCCATGAGCAAACAGGCCAGTGGCAAGGTCAGTCATGGCCACTCCTGGGCGAACAGGATCTCCATCCTGATTTGAGAGTTGAACGAGAAAAACAGAAATTAAATATTGACTCATATACTTCACAGACATTATGTGGCTAATAAAAGAATTATATTTAATGCATGCATATCTACACATGAAAAAGCACACACATAAATAATTCTAAAAAAATTAGCACTGAGGATATCAGTTGATAGGAATATATTTATGTATATTTTCCACAATGCTGCTCAAGAGGCATACAAGCCAACCTAAACCAATTAAATGAAATAAATCTCTATAAACACATCTGAAATTCTTCTTTTATATATTTTATTTGAAGAAAAAAATGAATTACTGAGTTTGACTTTAAATATGTTAATCTTCCAGAAAAAGTAGAGCATTACTTTTCTCCTGTTTGGATAAAATGCTGTCTTAGAACAGAAACAGCAGGAGGAGGAGAAAGAGAAGGAAGCAAAAAAAAAAAACAAAAAAAAAACCAAAAAAAAACCTGGTTTAATTTCCTTATAATCATACTAAAAGCTGGTGAATACCTTAATGGCATATGCTTTTTATAAATATACATAATGACACATGTGTGTGAAAACATAATGAAACTCATAACTTTGTATATTGACTTTAAAAAATAATATTTAGTTTTTATTTGAAAAAGACTAAATAATCTGATTAATATTTACATGTATTTCTGCAGACATTTACAAAATGGCAAAAATAGTAATACCATGAGTAATAATGAGCCTTAGTGACAACCAAGTCATGCTTGAAGGACAAAGGAAAATTTTTCAAGACAAAATGATATTTAAGGAAATTAGGACCATAAAGCCACCTCTACAGAAGATACTGCAATACTTAATTCTGAAGATAAAGTTAAAGATACACAAAAAGGTGCAAGGAACAAGTAAACAATTTCAGAACATTGAATTAAAGAGACAATAGATGAGCACAACAGCAATGAAATGACAGGAATTAATACACATTTTCAGTAATAGCTTCATTTTTATGTTTTCAACTTTCCAATAAAGACACACGGACTAACAGGTTGGATAACTAGATCCATCTTGTTGCTGCCTTCAGGACATAGCCCTCATGACCAATGATGCACACCACTTCAGGAAAAAAGGATGGAAAAAGATATTACAAGCAAATGAACCAAGAAATTCTAATATTTGACAAAACAGACTTCAAACCAAAACAAAGTGGAAGAAAGAACACTATCTTCTCATAAATAGATAAAATGTCCAAGAACAGGATAGAACAATACTAAACATATATGTACCCAAAATAGCAGCCAAACTTTATAAAAGAAACACTATTAGACTTAACACCACAATAAACCCCCAAACAGTGAGAGAAGATAGTTTCAAGCTCAAATTATAACTAATAAACAGGTTATCATCTGAAAAAAATAACCAAATAGAATAAAGAGACTCTGAAGTTGAATGCCATCAAAAAAGTACCTAAAACATATATAAGAACACGTCACCCATCAAATAAGACACAAAACAAATGCAGCAAAATCAAAATCACATGTGCCATTCTGTCTTAACACCAGTCAAGAGAAAGCACACTAAATTCATGGAAGTTAAACAACACACTCCTGAGCCAAAATTGGGAGAAGCAAGAAGGTTACTAGCTTTTTTATATAGAACTGAATAAAAATAAAAACAGTCATAAGATGAACTTGCAGTCATAAGATGCAAGTTCATAACATTGTATTTCTACATAAAAGATTTGAGTAATCTCAAACAAATAACTTAATGATACACCTGAGGGTCGTGGGAAAACAAGGACAATCAACACTCTAAAAGAGTAGATGGGTAGAGATAATAGCAGTCATAGCTGAAATTGATGAACTAGAAATTTTAAAAAATACAAAAAAAATCAATGAAATAAAATGTTAGCACTCTAAAAAAAATAAAAAGATTGGCAAATATTTAGCCAAATTAACCAAAAGAAGGGATGAAAATTAATAAAATTGGACATGAAAACAAAGGCATCTTAACAGACTCCAAAAAAGGTTAGAGAACCATAAGAATATAGTTAAAAATTTTTATATTCCACCTAACTAGAAAGTCTAAAAGAAAGAGATAAATTTATAAAACAGAAGCAGTAATTAAAAATATCCTAACCAAACAAGGCCCAGAACCAGATGAATCCAGTTAGGAATTCCATATAACTTTAAAGAACTAATACCAAAACTTATGAAAGTATTCAACAAAATAGAAAAGAAATGAATATTTCCAAATCTTTTTATTAAACAAGAATTAACATAATATTAAACAAGACAAAGACTCAATTTTAAAATTATGGACTAAAATTTCCAATAAGTATAGAAACAAAAATTCTCAGTACTTGAAAATAAAATTAAAGAACATTAAAAAATTATTTACCATGAGCAAGTACATTTCACTCAAGAGATGCAGAGAAGATTCAACACACATAAATCAATAAACGTAATCTACCACATAAACCAAATAAGTAAAAAAACCCACAAGATCATTTCATTTCATCCAGGAAAAAACTTTGACAAAACTCTACATTGATTGATGATACAAGTCCTGGAAAGAATGGGGATAAAAGAAACATATCTCAACATAAGAAAGGATGCCCATAACCAACATCATCCTAAATGAAGAAAAACTCAAGGCATTTCATAAAGTGTCAGAAATAAGAAAAGGAAATCCACTCTCCACATTCTTGTCCAGCATAGTACTTAGCTAGAGCAATAAGACAAGTGAAAGGCAATAAAAAATATATAAATAAAAATGGAAGAAGTCAATGGATCTTTATTTGCAGATAATATAATTCTATATGTAAAAGATCCTAAATACTCCAACAGAAAACTCCTACAGCTGAGTTATTCAGCAAACTAGCAGGATGAAAAATAACACATAAAAATCAGTGCATTACTATATATAAATGACTCAGTGAGAGAGAAACCAAGGAGACTACACTATTAATAATCAATTCAAAAATATCTTAAACTACAAATAACCAAGGAGGTAAACGACTTGATCATGATAAGTTTAAAATACCAAAAAAAGAAAGTGAAAAAGATAAGAGAAAATGGAAAGCCCTCCCATTCTCATGGCTTGGCAGGAGTAATACAGTGATAGTGGCCATACTGACAAAAAGAATCTACTCCCATCAATATTTCAATGCAGTTCTTCATCAAAACTGAAAAAAAAAAAAAAATCTTGAATTTCACATAGAAACACTGAAAACTCAGGATAGTCAAATCAATTCCAAACAAAAATAATAAGCAGAAGGTCTCACCACACCTGATTTCAAATCATACATTAGAGCCATAGCATGGCCCAGACACAATGATGACTAGAATGGGATGCAAGACATATAGATCAACCCACATTCCTTTTCCTTCATCAGATCCTTGTAAAGAACCCAATAATACACACTGAAGAAAACTCATTGCCTTCAACAAATAATGTTAGGCAAACAAAACAGCTATGTGTAAAAGAATGAAAAGTAATCTATATCTGTAGTGGGATTACATTACATTGGAAATAATTGTCCCGCTTACTATTTAATAAAGACACTGATTGGCTGAAGGTGAACAGGAGGTATGGGAGGAGCTACCAGACTGGGAAGACTCTGGGAACAGGAAGAGCAGAGCAGAGAAGCCAGAGAGATGCCACAGAGATGCCAGACAAGCCAGAAGATGCAGAGGACAGCTATGCTGCTCTGAGAAAGGGTATCAAGTCTCAAGACTGAACAGGATGAGACTCAAGGGTTAGTTTAAGAGTAAAGAGTTAGCAAGTTATATGCCTGGGCCCTAGGCCAATCAGCATAAAACTAATGTAAGCATCTGTGTGTCTCTGTGGGACTGCAGGTCTGCAGGTCTGTGTCTCTGTGGGCTGCAGGTCTGTGGGTCTGTGTCTCTGTGGGACTGCAGGTCTGCAGGTCTGTGTCTCTGTGGGCTGCAGGTCTGTGGGTCTGTGGGTCCAAACCTCGAAGTTAGGCCAGAAAGTCCAGGTCAGAAACTTAATACAACATATATCTATGTTATATATATCTAATAGTGTGTAATTAATATAAGCCTCTGTGTGTTTATTTGGTACCAAGCAGCTGCAGGAGACAGGAAAGTGAATGAAAAAAAAATTACATATACATTTAATGAAATGATAGTATCTGGAATATATTTTAAAAACTCAAAATTTAAAAAAAACAAGAAAATAATTTAAAACGTGGCCCATAATTAAACAGAGTGTTCTCAAAAGATAAAATACAAAAGCTAGGAAACACTTCTTAAAATGTCCAACAAATGCAAATTGAAACTATTTTAAGATTTCAGTCAGAATAGCTAAGTTAAAAAAATAATAAAAAATAAAGTGATGACAAATGCAACTGTGGATGGGTGGGGAGGTGAAAACTTGTTTACTGTTGGTTAATACGAAAGAAAACTCATGTGTCCACTATAAAATTCAATTTTCAGGTTTTTCAAAAAGCTAAAAATGTATCTACCATCCAGCTATTCCATTCTTTATTATATGCCCAAAGGACTCCATATCCCACACTAAAGATACCTGCCCACTCATGTTCATTGACACTTCATTCACAATAATCATGAAATATAAACAGCATAGATGTCCATTAACAGACAAATGGGTAACAGAGATGCACGAATGCATACAATGGAATATTAATCAGGTGTTAAGAAAAATTAAATTATTAAATTCATAGACAAATTAATGGAGCTGGAAGAAATCATTGTAGTAAATTAACCCAGATCCAAAAGAAAATATCACATGTTTTATTCTTATCCATGGATGTGAGCATTAAATCTTCAAATATGTGTGTTTAATTTAGAGTACTCACGAAGGTGAGGAAATGGCAACATAGGGGTGGGGATTTCCAAATGAGGGGAGACAGAGCACACTTGTATAAAGGGATAAAGAAGAATAATGAGAAAGTAAGGATTAAACTGAAGTGATGGGAAAGACAGCATAATAAAAAATGGAGTAAGGGAAAGGGTGAATCACTGAAGACCTTTCATAACTATTGCAGTAAATTTATATACAAGCATAAAAAGAGTTAAAGTGAAGTTCTTCCATATCAGAATAAACAATACTCCTAAAAGACAAATAATTTTTTTAAAGCCCACATAGATTATGACTATTGCCTCCCACAGGTTTAAAGTAAGTCTGTCTTGCTAAAGATACCATGCACCTCAAACACAAAACTCAAGAGATTCAAGCTGGGTCTGACAACCTTATCCCTGGGGTCTAGTTTTCAAAGTACTAGAAGCTGCTATGCAAGCTGCCAACAGAAGGACCCAACCAACAGCCCTACCAGTCAGGATGCCAATGAACCAAAGTAACTGGCACAGCAAGATAATTCTAAAGGATCAAAACTGGCACCCATATCTTGGCGGTAACTAACAGCTCTCTAATTATATTTAAGTTTCACTCAAAGTGAAGGAAATCATGCTTGGTACTGGAACCCAGACAACTGCCCCTACTTAGTGAGGTTGTAAGCATAACAATCATCATACTATATTAGCATATTTCTTAACTGCTTTCTAAATACATATGCTTATCCCAAGAGATTAATTTACCCAATCCCCCATCTAAGAAGCTTCTTTTTGCTGCAGGTGAGATCATTGCAAAAAAAAAAAAAAAAAAAAAAAAAAAATCAAACTGGTTAAAATGTAGAGGACAACAGATCACGGGGTACCCAGCCCTTATGAATAACATATCTATAACATAATTCCTGTACCTGAGGCTCATGGAACATTGCATAAGTGTGCAGGTAGTTTTCTAAGACCCCAAGAACAGGAAATTTGCTATGAGATTATAACTCTTAGAAATGACAGGATAGTACACCCATGATACTGAAAACAACAACAAATGCGGCTAAACCAGACCAGAAAAATGGCAGTACCAATACATGTGCTATCACAAAGGCAGAAATTTCACAGGTCCACATCTGTACAGAAAAAGCTACAGTCAACTCATGACTGCTGAGGGAGGAAGAATTAGCCTTCTTCTGTGATGAACCTCCTAATTAGTCATCCAATATAAATGATAAATCCTTAAATCAAGTCTATACAAGCAACACTTAACAAATTCAAAAGATCATGTTTATGTATTTTATGAATTATACTAGATACAAAACAACTGTATATTCATAAAAACAAAGATAAAGAGGACACGAATTTGAGAAGTAGTAAGGATGATGGGAGGCATTATTGTGCAGGTTCTTGGGAAAAGCATAAAGTGAGTAGGAAAAAAATAATAATTATATTTTAATTCCACAATGTTCTTTCGAACTTTCTGTGTAGTACTTCATTTGTAGAAAAAATATGGACAATAATTGACATGTAGGGTCTCATAAAACTAAAACTTTCTTCAAAACTAAGAGAACAATTATATGAAGAGGAAGCCCAAAGAGTAGGAAAGTCTTTGTCAGCCATAGAGAGTAGATTACTATTCAGAGTATTATAAATAACTGAAAAAGTAAAATCAAAGGACCCATTCAAATATGAATGCAAGGTTCTCAAAAGAAGAATATTAAGTGGCTAAGAACTATCCCAAAAGGTATTCAGCATGTTTAGCAAGTAAAAAAAAGGCAAATCAAAATAAATTAGAGATTTCATCATATCACAGTCAGAATGACAGAGATCAAGAAAACCCAGCAATGTAAAGAAGGATGTGGGGGAGGGGAATACTCATTCACTTTGGTAGAACTGCTGACACAACTGCTCTGGAAATTAATACAAAGAATCTCCAAAAGTTAAAAACAAATCTACCATACTATACCACTCCTTGGCATGTGCTCAAAGGACTCAACAGAAGTAATGCTTCCTCAGCCATGTTCATCATGGCTCTAATCATAATAGCTAGAAAATGGAAGCAGTCTAAATATCCTTCAACTGATGAATGAGTACTGAAAATGTAGTACGCTATGAACTATTTATTCAGGTGTAAGGAAAAAATGAAATTTATAAGTAAATGGACGGAATTAGAAAAAATATTACATTGACAGAGGCAACACAGATAGGAAAGACAAAAGCCACGTGTTCTCTCTTATATATGGTCCCTCACTCCAAAATCATTAGACCTGAGTATACATCCTGGGGTAACAGAGACAGGAAAGTAAAGAGGGACCTTGCCTTGATGAGGAAGGCCCTAGAGAAGGGAACAGCAGCATGGTGCTGAAAGGGGAAAGGAGGAACATGGACTATTAGCTGGGGAAGTGGGAAGGTGGTCAGTACAAAGGAGAGGAAAAGGACAGAAAGAAGCAATGAGAACGTTTGAAAAGCCATAAAGAATAATATTTTTGTTATATTAAATACACACATGGGTACTGTGGTAGAGTGGGTAGAGAGAAGAGCAGGTGAGGAAAATCAACTAAAATAAAGTATGTATAAAAATGAAATATGTTGCTTTGTGAGCTAACTAAAAATAAATTTTGAAAGTCATAAGACTGAGCAAACCCTCTGTGACTACCCTATCAGAATATAGTGCAATTCACCAACAGAACCACAGAAGCCCTTCATTCATTTAAGCATTTGGAAAGAACTGATATGTCCCAAATGTTTTCACATATTCCCAATTGAGTTCAGTGCCCTTAAATAAAAGCACTAACAATAATGGCATCTCTACCAAAGAGAACCTAGGGATTGAACAAAGATGCCCTGTTCTCTCAATGAACAAAAAGAAAGTCGATCCTGCATTATTTTAAGGAAGGGCTACACACATTTTTTATGTGACTAAAAATGAAACATCAGAAGACAAAAGTACAAAGGGCCTTGTATCTTAAGACATTAAAACCACATAGCTGCTTTGAATTAAATATAAGATTTTTAAAAAGAGGCCACTCTGCCTCAGTTTATCCTGGCAGTACAGTGCCCTGCTGGAGTTAACTAAAGAAAGGAACTCGGAAAGGAATACCTGCAGTAAAGGTTTTTAAGCTTACCAACTCCACTTGTTTTGAAATGGATGCCTTTTTATCTATTAGGCTTTCACACTATGCTTTTGCTTTATGTTAATAGTGTCCATGTCATTTTTCCAGAAGTCTTGGCTCTCATCTAACTAAACACATTTGGACATTCTTTCAGAAACCCTGCAAACACACTATCAATTGAGAGGGACTATAGTATTGAATAATCCAGACTGCAATACAAATGGCAAGTCAGACACATCTATTTCAATCACTATAAGTAACAAATTTTCAAATACATGACTACTTAAAAGATTCTAGATTTTAAAAAAGGTATTTTCTCTGTATATTTACTAAATATCGGCACTCTGACAGAAATGGGTATCTATCATCTAGTCAGCCATTCCTTTTCATGAAAGAAACACTTCTAAAGTCACATGCAGGTGATTATGCTTGGATAATATAAAAAATATGCAAAAGGGGTTTATCATATAATATAATAAAAGGCTGTTCTTTCCCATTAAACTGAGCTGCCATTTAAACTTCAGTTTGTTTATAAAAGCACACATGTTGTAGTTTAATAAGTCATTCACGTTTCTGTTTCTTTCCAAAATTCATTCAAGTTTAACTTAACTAATAATTTATTTCTGGCACATATAAGAGAAATAACTAAGAATATTCTAAGAATACCTACCTCAGGCCCTGTAATGTGCATCAGACCAGACATAGCAGAGGCGATAGCATCATAACCTGCTCTCTGAGACATGGGCCCTGTCTGGCCATATCCTGAAACAAGAACAGACATTCAAAGCTAAATGGGGTGTGAAAGTGTGCTAAAGCCATTCACCTCCAGAAATTGTGCACTATTGTTCCAGTTAGATCTGTTTGGCCACTTGACAAAGAAAGTAAGAATTAACTAATGTATATTTCTAATAGCCTGGAAATATTCAGTGGGACCAGGATTTATTCCTAATGTATAAACTGGCTTTTTGGAAACCATTTCCCTATAGAGAGATGCCTTGTTTAGCCTTGATACGTGGGGTTTCTATCCCAGCCTTTATTGACAATCGTTTCCTTCATCCTGAGGTGTAACCTCTGGGATGTTTTCTGTTTGACTGGCTGCTATATCCTCAGCCCCTGGTGTAATGTTTGATAACATTTAGTGAAGGAATAAATACTTGTTATTCAAAAGTAAGCAGTTATTTAAGATCCATCTATAAACTAAATAAAGTGGGGGTTTATATGGTCTAACCATCAGTTAATCTACCCAGACATATTTGCTACCATAAATAGTCTCTGTTAGAAATAAAAGTGTATAAAAAATCCTCCCATGAAACATGAGGTAACATTAAGCTATTAAAATAGGTAACGATTAAAAGATACTCATCTCTTTGCTGGTTTTTGTTTCTGGGTCTTAAGACAAAAGCTTACTCTATACCTCCAGAAGCCATGAACTCTCAGCGTTTCTGCCTCAAGCCTTCCCTAAGTTCTGGAACTACAAGTGTGGACCAACAAGCTTGGCTGATATCCTTCATCACTGAAGACAGAAAATGTGCCATATGTCTACTAGTGTTTTATTATGCAAATTTTCAAACAAAAATAGAGCAAATTTGTGATAAGCCAATCATATAATTTCAATAATCATTTATTTATAGACAATTTTCTTTTCAGTATATTTATCATTCAGTTACAACTATTATATGAAAAAATACAACTATTGTATAAAAAATAATACAATTATTGTATGAAAAAAACTTGAATGTCCTGGTTTAGATAAAAAAAAATGCTTTCTTTTAATTTCAAACACAAAGCTTATAAAAGAAACAAAGTACAAGTCAGCAATCTCCACGCAGAAATCTGGAAAGGTCCTCCAAGTTTGAGTGAATGGATTTCAGTGTAGCTAGTTTGCATCTGTAAATGGCACCCTGATCAGCATTCAGTCTTTGCTGTGATGTCATTCCCAGCATGGGACAGCATCCTGGAGCAGAGCAAGGCTGCTAGTGCAGAGAACAGACACTGTGCTTGGTAAACCACCTGTGAGCACAACAGGAGTCAGGAGACAGGTGAGTTCCAAGGAGCTCAACCTCAGGAAAATCAATATGTGCCTCCAGCCTGAAGTTCACACCCTCAAACCAGAGTAGCTAAGGCCTCTCACCTTCAGCACCATTCCAAATGGAGCCTTCTAAATGGTCCTGCAGAGAAATAGGCTCAGAAGAAAATCAAACAGCTTATAAAATAAAAGTGCATCGCAATGGTTGCCTTGCGATATAAATTCTTTTTGTTCAACTCATAACATGAGTGAGGTGAAAATACACTAATTACTTTAAATTGTCATTTCAAGTGTTTCTAGTAAAGAAATACATAAATAGTTACATTGGAGACAATAGGCACAAAGGAAAAAAGCTCTAAGAGTTGAAAAAAATTCGGATTCAAATTAATCTTTAATCCCAGCAATTGGGAGGCAGAGGTAGGTCAATCTCTGTAAGCTTGAGGCTACCTTGGCCTACAATTGAGTTCTAAACACCAAGACTACATAGAGAGACCATGTCTAAAAAAATAAACAAAAAATATCAATATACATGTGTGTGAGCTAAAAATTATCGTCTTTTCACCTAATACTTGACTATTTAAGTCCTACTAAGATACCAACAGTTTTGACAATAGTATTGACAATTAGATTTCTCTGTGGGTAATGTGAAAATGGTAATTGTTGAAAAATTCAATAAATATCTGAAAATATCTGAGTATGAAATCCAAACAGTTAGTTTTGTTTTACTTTTATCCTTACAGTTTCAAAAACAATTGTGCGTATTATCCAAAGTTAACAGGAAAAAAGCTATTAGTTCTTTTTCTGTTTAAATTAAGAAAGGAGAATTAAGGCAGTTGTAGGAGAAGCATACTGTCCCTGTCCCTGTCCCTGTCCCTGTCCCTGTCCCTCCCTCCCTCCCTCCCTCCCTCCCTCCCTCCCTGCCTCCCCTTCCCACTTACTCTCACTGTGAGGAACAAGCTCGCCATCTTGTGGCTTCTATTAACACTGACTCTGAAGTAAAGCTTGCACACTGAGAATGTGAGCAAAGTAAGGTCCAGATTCATTCACTTTTCTTCTTAATAGTGCCTCGCTCCACGTCTTCCTTCTCTCCTTCACAGTCTTAGAAAGCAGCCGTAGCATGGGCACGCATGCTCTCTGTAACTCTGTGGCAGTGTCAATACTCTCCACCAATGCTAACCCTTCGGAGAATCACAAATCCCTTTGACAAGCTGATGAGAGGCTCTACACATAACCCAGAAAAAAATGTAACTAAATGAATGATGCTCGTAGACCCATTTCTGGATTGTGTTGGGTCAGGCTCAGCATCTAAGTGGCATTCAGGACTTATATACACCTGCTCAAAATCCAGCTCTCCTGACAGAGATCAGTCTCTGGTCAGCTTGAGGCTTCTAAGGAACCAAGAGCTTCAGAATGGGGCTCTAGCCTGATGATAATAAAATGAAAGAGAAGAAAATAAAGCATCTCTCATCTAGGAGATTTCATTAGCCTTTTGCTTTTGGTCCCCTGCCTTATTCTTGCTTTCTGCGGCCATAGTGCTCTTTATAAAATGAAGGGAGTACACTACTTCAAGGAAAGGCAGTGCACGCCTATGATCCAAGCATCTGGAGGCCGGGGAAGTAGGAAAAGCAAGGCATTGTCAGCCTATATGTCTGAAAGGGTAATGACACAGATAGGAATTTGTAAAGTCATTTGCTTATGATCACATGCAAAGGAAGCAGTATAGCAGAGCTGAGATCTGGACTCAAATATGTGTTCTTAAAAATAAAAATGTTTATGTGTACTTGTGCTTTTATTGACATCTTCATCCAAAAGTCTGAAATACTGCATGCTGTTGATGCCCTAAATAGAAATGACATCCTGACTCAGTCAAACTCACATACCACTAACCAAAATTGTTCCTTTTCCTATATTCACTAACTCATCTGATGAAGAACACACCTCAGCAGATACAGTCACATAACCTGAGTTACCTTTTCTTTTACTCCTTGCTCAGATCAAACTGATCAGTAATTCCTGGTTGATTATTTGACCTGCCAAATATCTCCCACATCTATTAAGTTCTTACACCCTTCTTCACCAGCCTCAATTTACTCTTCACATGATACAAAGACCTTCCAAAAATCAAATGAAGTTGTTTCTATACTAAAATTCTTGATCAATTATCTATAGGCTTAAAGTAATAATAGTCCAGAAATACAGGCAGGGGATGTACTCACTCATAAGTGGATTTTAGACAAAAAGCAAAGAATACCCAAGCTGCAAACCACAACCCCTGACAACTTGGGATCAGAAGGAACTTAAGAGATCCATCCAGAGATTCCCCTAAGAAGAGAAAATAGAGAAGATCACCTTAGAAAACTGGGATTATAACGGGTTGCAACCAAGAAGAGTTGGGGACAAATCTTGAAAGATGGACATGGTTGAGTGAGAGGAGCAAAGAGGGAGATGGTTATCTCAATAGAGGAAGCCAATGTGGAGTTGGAAAGAGACTGGGTGCTATGGAAATGTCCAGGAACTCGAAGGATGTCCTTGGCCAAGACTCCAAACAATAGTGGAAGGAGTGCATAAATGGGACTTCCCCTATAATCAAATGAGTAAACTCCCTAAGTGTCATCACAGAACCCACATCCAACAAAGAATAGAGGTAGAGGCAGAGATCCATGGCCGAACACTGGGCAGAGATCCTGGTCCAGATGAGAGCAGGAGAGGAGAGTCTGTATATGAGCAAGAGGGTAAATTGTGAGGAAAATTCCCACAGTGATGGCTGGCTAGAGCTCTGGGAAGCTTACTGAATCAAAAATAGCCACTGGAGATCCATCGTGAAAAGGAGCTAGGCACTCCCAGGGTAGGCAACTTTTGATTGGCATGAGCAGTATGTGGAACCATGAGAGGTGAGATTAGACTGTGTTCCATTCATAAACTGGCACCTTGGAGCCCATTCCCTGAAGAGGAACACCTAACCCAACGTTGACTTTGGGATAAGTAAATCGGACTTGCCTGTAGTGGACGTGCCAAGTTGAGCTGACCCACCTTGGGACTTCTTGCCCTTTTGAGGGAAGGGATGAGAGATGGGGAAGGGCGAGGCTGAAGGCTAACTGGGAGGGACTGGGAGGAAAGAAGGGAGGGGGAGCAGGGGAATACATTGATAAAATTACATTTTTAATAAAAATAATAATAATAATAGTCCTTAACATGACATATTCGTTCTTTATGATGTAGCCACTTCACTGTTCCATGTATCTTATATTTTTCCAGACCTCCAAAACTATTTGTTCTTTGAACATCAACAGTTCTTCGGTTCCTCTGGCCCTCTGCCCATGCCATCTTACACATTTGCCTATCTCCACTGTCTGGTATCTGAGACTCCCTCCAAGACACAAAGCAAATCAGTGACAGGCTGTTAGGAATAAGAAAGACCTTTCAAAGACGAGTACACCTGTGTAAGTAACAAAGATAAAAAACAAAATACAAATATGTTGATACAATTAGATAGGGAATACTAATATTTCAAAAGCTGCAGAAATTCTAATAAACCATTACCTGGTAAAGCAGAAGGCAATAAAATATTTTGTGATGAATAATATAGTTTATCAAATGTATATAGATATCTGCACTTTGCTTCTTTTCTCAGCTGGCTGTTTGTTTGTCTAATAGTGTAAAGACTTAAAATGATAATGCGTCTACCCAACCATTACTAAGTAAACTATACCCAAAATATTCAGGTAGTAGTTGATAATAGAATTGTGTATGAGTGTGTGTGTGTGTGTGTGTGCACGCCTGTTTCATGTATACATCTGGGGCCAGAGATGAAGGCCAGATGCCTTACTAAGTTGCTTAAATCTTATTCTTTGAGATAGGTTCTTACGCTATATCTGGAGCTCACTGATTGGTTGGTTAGGTTGAATGGCTTAGAGCACCAAGGATTCACCTTTCTCTATACTGCCTGACCTCCCAGCACCAGGGTTTCTGACAAAAGTCACCTTGCCCAGAGTTTTATGTGGGTTCCTAGGAGTCAAACTTGGATTCTCATGTTTGCATGGCGAACATTTTCCTAACTGAGGCATCTCCCCAGCATTACCAACATGAAGAAAACGGAGGAACAGAGTTAAGCTTAAGCCCATTTCTATGTAATTCCTACTGAATTAATAGATGTAGGGAAGCATTATTGATAATAAGTATAGGCAATCATTACTGCTACTGTCCAACTTCACAAAAAGAGGACAGTATAGAAAAACAACCATCATTTTCTACTAAATATTCTTGACAAAAAGAAGTCAAACAAAAATCTGAATAATCCTACAGATTTGTATGGTTACTGTTTTTTAGAAATGGAGACACAGGAACAGTCAGCATGACAAGACAAACATGAAAGCTGAGAATGTTACCTGGGAAAGAAAGGCTCAGTAGGAGCTTGTGAGGTAAAGAAAACATCTGACATGCTTTTGGATCTCAACTTGAAATGGCAATTACATGCTTAATAATACTAATTCTATTTTAATGTATATGTGATAATTACATTGAGTATTTAGGCTCTATGTTTGTATGTGAGAGAGAGAGAGACGGGGGGGGGGGGGGGGGGGGGGGGGGGGGAGGCTTCCATGCATGCCTGCCACAGGTGTGGGAATACATTTGTGCGTACTGTATCTTTAAATAAAGGAGCTGGTTTGGGTCATGGCAGGCGCCATAAAAAAGGTGGGAGGAGAGTCAGTTCAGGTAAGAGAAGCAGGGCGGAGTTAGAGGCAGACCGCGCGGAAGCCGCCCAAGAGGCAACATGTAAGCACGGGTGAGCTGCGGGCCGCCACGTGGCCCTAGATTAATAAAAATGGGTTGATTTAAGATATAGGAGCTAGCTAGCAATGTGCCTGAGCCATAGGCCAAACAGCATGAACTTAATATAAGCCTCTGAGTTATTTTTGGGGACCCGGGCGGCGGTGGGTTCCTAGGCGGTCTCGGGCGGCGGGTCTGTGGGTCTAAGTCTCCGGACGCCCGGGACCGAGAAACCGCACTACAACAGATGGCGCATCCAACGTGGGCCGATTATCCACTTAGAGCCTGATAAAGATTAAAAAGAGTTCTAGATCGCAGAAATTGAGCCAGGGCAGCTTCCAAATTGTGTGTGTGGAGCGGGTCTTTGTACAAACAAAGCATGGTCCGGGTCACACTCAAAATGGCGCCAGCGGCGGGCTGGCGACAGGCAGTGTGAGCTACAATCAGGCGGGTTCCTGAAAACTAACAAAAGACTCAGTAATGTGATTGATTTTAGATTTCTGCTTATTTTGAACAAAAGAGAAACAAATTTTCTTCGTGACAGCATTTTCTTAGGTGTGCTCTGTTTAAGAAAACTTAGTGATTCAGCCTAATTTGCAAAAACTGTGCTTCTTTTTGGAGAATGTATTTTAAAAGCTCTTAAGGTTAGAAGATGATTAAGGATTCACAATAAAACAGATTCAGATAAAAAGAAAACCTGTAAACGGGTTACAATGTTTGTAAAAGGTACATAGGCCTCAGAGAGAAAATAAAGAGGTTAGAAAAAGTTTTTAAAGCGAGAAATAGAGTGATAAAAATATAATAAGCCACGTAAAGATGGAAAATAGACACAAAATCTGGATTTTGGTTGTTATTGTGTTTTCTTTTAATTTTTTAACTGTTAATGAGCTAACTGCAAAAAGACAATGGATTGCAAAGGCTACTAAGTTAAACAAGAATGTATATTTTAAAGGTATTTTGATTTTGAAATTTGTGTCTAAGGATTTATTGCTTTGGAAGAGTTCTGTTTCTGTTTCCACAGATGAGAACCTGTGGATTGCTTCCAGGCAAATGTGGTTTCATCAACCAAGACCCCCTGAAAAAACCTCTGATGAGAAGAGATGGCCAGATCAGCTTCACAGCTGCAGATTATGACCCAGTCTCAACAACCGTGAGATTTTCAACGCCCCTTAATCAGCAGGAAGTAGTAATGAATAACTTCGCCCAAATTCCCCAAATATTGTTTCTAAATGTTTGTTTTCATTATAAATGGTTAATGGTCATAGTCAATCTCTTTCTAAGAAAAAACGGGGGATATGGTATGTGAATGCTTTTTTAAAAAATTAGATTATTGAATTTACAGGTAATCAGCTGTTAATCTCAAACTGCTTTACATTGGTATAGATTTTGGTTTATTGATACAAATTTAAAGTCAATTTTATTATGCTGTATGTGTTTTTCTATTCTTGTTTAAGATATGATGTTCATGTAACTGTTTTAAAATTGTAATGTATAATTAAGAAATAAAGGTTAATAGTCACTTTTGATAATCAAACTTATAGTTAGGTTAGTTAGGATTTTTAGGTATACAAAGATATATTTCAATTAGATAGGTAATCTTCAAATACTTCTAAGACCTACAGAATATGGCATTTAAAATATTTTAAGAGCTTAGACTTTTCTGGACAGTGAGACAGGTCTATACCTGGCAACACTAATTTACTTCAACAAAAAAATGGGCATTGAAGAAACTCCATATAGAATCTCATCTATTTGTGGTGATGGTGAGCCACTGGAGAACAAACTGTTTTTATATTGACTGCTTGACAGTATGCTGTTTAAACTGGACATGCAGGTTCCATAAGAAGATGACCTCTGGACTTTGGCAGAGCAAGCCAAGATCATCATTCGGGTTCCTGCTTTACAGAGAAAACTGTCAGACATTCTTCAGGACTCAAGGAGAAGCAACAGATGAACTGTGCCAGAATGGACAGAGCGGATTTCCTGCTTCACTGAAATGAAAAGAGACTCAAGGCCTATAGGCTAAAGATGAATGCCCCAACTTTATAAAGGAACTTTGGGTGACTGTCCAGGCAGATAGGTGTCATCTCTGTCCCTTCTAGATTTTAGAAGTCGTTTGCACTTCTGGTTTACTTGGGTAAATATTATATCCTTCTGTGGTCTTTGATGTAGTTGAAGATTAGATAGTTATATGTACAGTTTTTCTTAGTCATTTGAAAAATATATTAGATATAAAACTTTAGATTCATAAAAATAAAGTAGATAGAATGTTTTCTTTAATTTTGCTAAGTACAAGTAGACTAGATATTGTAACTGTAATTCTTGCTTGATGGCTATTTTGTTATATGTAATTTTGCTATGTTAAAATTGAAACCTTCCTTTTTGATTAGAGAAAAAGGGGGAAATGTGGGAATACATTTGTGCGTACTGTATCTTTAAATAAAGGAGCTGGTTTGGGTCATGGCAGGCGCCATAAAAAAGGTGGGAGGAGAGTCAGTTCAGGTAAGAGAAGCAGGGCGGAGTTAGAGGCAGACCGCGCGGAAGCCGCCCAAGAGGCAACATGTAAGCACGGGTGAGCTGCGGGCCGCCACGTGGCCCTAGATTAATAAAAATGGGTTGATTTAAGATATAGGAGCTAGCTAGCAATGTGCCTGAGCCATAGGCCAAACAGCATGAACTTAATATAAGCCTCTGAGTTATTTTTGGGGACCCGGGCGGCGGTGGGTTCCTAGGCGGTCTCGGGCGGCGGGTCTGTGGGTCTAAGTCTCCGGACGCCCGGGACCGAGAAACCGCACTACAACACACAGGGACAGTGACTTTGTGGAGACCAGATGTTTTGGCTTGTTCCTGTCACCATATGGATCCCAGGGGCTCAGGTGGTCAAGCTGAGCCATCTTGCCAGCCTTATTGAGGATTTAGATATAGTCATTTTCTATTATATATAATAATTAGTAAGGAAATTGTATGAATTTTAAATTTTACTTATAAACATTCTGTGGAAGACCCATAATAAATAGAATTATGAACAAAACATGGTAAGTCATGAATTATTAAACTAGGTACTAAAGATTCATTATACTACACTCTGTACTTAACACTTTTTCAGAATAAGACATAAAACAATAATAATAAATTCTAAAATGGTATGTTAATTCCATTCTGTATATCTAAAAGTATATCAAAAAAGAAATGAAATAAAATGAAAACATAGTAAATAGAATTAGATATGAAGATTTTAGTCAAAAGTTCTCACCATACAGTTAAGAAAGGTGAGTTCCAAAGACATTAAGTGAGACTCAAGATGAGAAGGCCTCAACAGCAAACTCCAA
Organism: Phyllotis vaccarum; assembly: GCA_033318265.1. NCBI lineage: Eukaryota > Metazoa > Chordata > Mammalia > Rodentia > Cricetidae > Phyllotis > Phyllotis vaccarum. The sequence goes on from JARWLC010000011.1 coordinate 22,948,321, forward strand.
ACTCATGCTCAGATGCCAAGCTCTCAGTCTGCATTAGCCACTCTGTACTGTACAGGGATTATAATTCAGAAACGAACTCGGAAGCTAATTTTGTAAAAAGTATTTTTCCTGGTGTTAGTTCTTTGTTTTGGGAGAACTTCCTTTGACTGCCTCTTTCTGGAGACATGATCAGCTGAGAGGACCAAAATTCCACAATCCTTTTGCGCAACTTTCTTGTTAGTATTGTGGAAAGTTTCCTGTTTAAAACTTTTCTCACATTTATATCTTCCGTTTAATAGGGTGCTTCTTCCTATAGTCATATTCTCTCCCTCCTTCCCTTCCTTCCTCCCTCCCTCCCTCTCTCCCTCCCTCCCTTCCTCTCCTTCTTGTTACAAATACTTGAGCAAGACTCCAATACAACAAACCCATAAGCCAATGTCAGAATACTTAATTCAAGGACTCCAAAGGTCAAATAACAAAGACAAGTTAGTCTCTGTTATAAAAGTTATAAAAATAGCATGACACAGGTCTTGTTGTTTCAAGGGACCAAGGGACCGTACTCATGCTTCACATGCCATCTCATTTTTGCTCATAGTAACTACACGTGGAATGCATTTCATGGTCCCATTTTAATTACTATGAGAAAAAATGGTTCTGTGAACAACTAAGTGGATTATCTAAGGCCACACCAGTACTTACCATGATCCCATATAAGCAGTTATTAGACTGTTGACGTTCATGACTATGAGTATATTTTACAAAATATTTCTATGAGAATCATCAATTTATGTATTTGGAACAAAACTCTGATCAAGAATACCAACAATTTGGAGACTGTTTAAAGACCAAAAGTATGATTAATGTGGTTTGCTCTCTAAATAACCTTTGATATTTAGATCACCAATTTCTATCAGAAGCAGCAGTAAAATTGACTGGCTAATTGCAAAGCACTTAAAACATGTGAAGCATCATGCTAACAAGCAAATGTTCCCAATTAGAAAAAGACTGGATGGTGTAGCAAAAACATCCTGGCTTTATCATAGAATCACCATTTTTTTTTTATCATATCCAATTTGACAAACCAAGAAATATTTTTGTTTTACAGTTGTTTCATATTCATGAATTTTCCATTATATATCATCATACCAGGTAGACAGTAGAAACATACCACTTTTTTCTATAACTGTGCATATTTGATATTTCTTACATGACTATGATATTCTTCATATAAACTTTCAAAAAATGTTTTCACACAATTGGAGTTAGGAAGATTAGATAGCAATTATTTTCATGGAAAGAAAACAAAAAGTCTTTAAAATTCTCATTATCTAAATGGAGTCCATCACTAAAAAGTTCTAATGCCAGTCAGTGTACTTATACCCACATACACAGATTAGTCTAAATCCTAAAAGGCATAGTCAAGAATGAATAAAAAGGGTATTAGAAAACCACAGTGATATAATGAAAAGACAAAGAATTTGTCCTCCACCTATGAATTAGGATATATTTCCATGTGTTAAAAAACTGTATCAGTAATCAGTTCTATATTGCAAGCTTTATGATTTTTCCCTAAAAATTCAGCTCACACTTTGATAGAAGTATAAAAAAAATCACTATAAAAATGAAAAAAGTTAGCACTGCAGTGTATTTTTCGTCTTCAAGGAAAAAAAACCCAAATCTTTAATGACAGAAATGTAAAACAAACTTTGAGTAGAAAAGAAAATAAAAGCCCAACCAGACTCTCACATAAACCAATTCCGTATAGCTGAATTCCCACACCCCAAATAGTAGCACTACGTCAGCCTTGAAAGGACATTCTAGGCAATGAACACAAAAATACTCAGTACAAACCTCTTTACAAAGCAAGACTAAACATCATCTCAAATCAAATCCAGATAAATGGATGATACAAAATGAGTAACAATTTAATAAGAATCACCTTTGGCCTTGTTCCACTGCCAAGAGGAAAATTTTCAATTAAGGGAAAATATACATCTTTATTTAATAAATAAGTGAAACAATAAAATAAAGGAAAGAAGACATCTAGTAAAATAATCCCCCAAAAAGCCATAGTTGAGGGCAATTAAAACTTTTGCACAGTGCAGACCTTGGTAAGCAATCCCTCCAAATACTCTCAGTGCTAAGTCTCAGGGAAGAGAAACAAAATGAAGCCATGAGAAACGATGGCATGTAATGGTCCTGCTAAAACGCATTAGTAGGCACTATCTGATAGAAGGCTTAAAAGCTTGCAGTTACAAATAAACATACTGCATGCTGAGATCCTAGTTCTCCACTTAATAGAACCAAAGGTCCCGGGAGAAAATGGACTAGAACAGCATCATGGTGTGGGCAAACCATGTGCAAAAAAACAAGCATTCAATGAATAATGATGGAGTGAAAGTATATAGGAGCCATCTTTAAAATATTCATATTGGAAAAGAGACGAAGAGACAGCTCCACATTTAAGAGCACTTGCAGCTCTTTCTGAGGACCCAGGTTCAAGCCCTAGAACCCATATGGCAGATCAAAACCATCTTTCACACCAATTCCAGTTCTTCCAGCCTCTATAGACATGAGGCACAAATGTGGTGCACAGATATACATGCAGATAAAACACACATACACATAAAATAGTTCAAAGAGAGAGATGTTTCCACTAGCCAAATCTATGGAAACTTGAGCCTTGAAAAAATGACAGCTACAGAATATAACCTATTAATTAAATATGACTTTAAAAGTCCACATTTTTATCCATTTTTCATAACATAAAAGCAAAGTCTCTAGTAATAGAAAGTACAGATAATGGAATTAGAAACTTGATAGTTACCAAAATCATAGAAATAGTACCCACACAAGAATCATCACCAGGCGTGGTGGTACCCAGCTCTTGGGAGGCAGAGGCAGTAAGATCTCTGTGAGTTCAAGGCCATCCTGGTCTACAGAGTGAGTTTCAGGACAGTCAAGGCTATGTACAGGGACCCTATCTCAAAAAAGAAAATTCTATGTATGATAAAACTAGTGAATAAAAGTCTGAGAAGTCCAAAATAATTGCACATCTCAAAGGGAATCCACATCACAATATCCATTAATAGAGGATACAGGATAATTGTGGTCAAGAATCCTGACAGGCTAGATAGAAATCACATTGCTAACAATAAGACTGTCAATTTTATATCTCCTGATAGCACCCACTGGGAGGAATTGAGCATAAGCTTCCTGAGATGTGACTTCCGCAGTACTTAAAACTTATTCATGAGGAAACTCCAAAGAAATACAAATTGAGAAACATCCTACAAATAACTGACTCTTCAAAGATATCAATGTCATCAACTACAAAGAAAACCTAAAATAAAGGAGACAAAGACATAATAATCAGATTCAACAAAAATGTTATATTTTGCTCAAATTTAAAGGACACTGTCGAACAACTGACAAAATATAAATAAGGTCTAGCTATAAATTGCTTAAAATTGGCCTAAAGAGATGGCTCAGCAGTTAAGAGCTCAGAGGTCCTGAGTTCAGTTTCCAACAATCACAAGGTGAGTCACAGCCATCTAAAATGGGATCTGATGCCCTCTTCTGGCATGCAGGTGCTTATGCAAAATAACTAAATAAATGTTTTAAATAAAAATCTTTTAAATTATAAAAGATTATCCTAATGTTAATCTTCTGACTTGGGTATTATATTGGACATGATAGAAATCCTTGGTTTTATAAAATATAAACCGATATATTTAAATATATTGTGGGCATATCTGCAGAAGATTCTCTTGACTGGTAATTGATATGGGAAGGCCCACCACATCAGAGGCAGCACCATTCCTGAAATGTGTAAAAAATCTAGTTAAGCATAGCTTTCAAATGAGCCAGCAAGTGGTATTCCTCCATGCTTTCTTCTTTAGCTTCCTTCAATGACAGACTGTGACCTGCAGCTATGAATTAAAAAGTGTTTTTATCACAGTAACAGTTGGAAAACTAGATAAAAGGATAATACAGAAGTGTCTATATATGCAAATGCACAGTTCACTAAAGTATTACACAAGAAATATTAACATGCTGCTTTCGTGAAGGTTTCTACTACTGTGCAGAAAAATACAACTATGGTAACTCTTATAAAGGAAAACATTTAATGAGAGCTGGATTAGAGGCTCAGTCCATTATCGTGGTGGGAAGGATGCATGGCAGTGTGCAGGCAGACATGGTGCTGGAGAAGGAGCTGAGAGTTCTACATGGATTGGCAGGCAGCAGGGGAAAGCAAGTGACACTGGTCCTGGCTTGAGCACCTGAAACCTCGAAGCCCAGCCTCAGTGACACATTTGCTCCAACAAGACCACACCTCCTAACTGTACCACTCCCTAAGCACCTAAGGGGACTATTTTCATTCAAACCACCACACACCATCTAAAAATTTCCTTAATTTACCTCTGTGAAGAAGACAGAGAAGAAAAGAGAAGAGGGGGAGGAAGTGACATCACAAAAAGACCCACCATTTCCTAAACATATTTCTCCATACCAAACACTTTATCTATATTAATCCATTAAATCCACACAATTTTAGAATTTTCTGAGAAGAAAAGTATAGAAAAAATTTCAGTTTAGGAAAGTTACATAACTTCCTCACAGTTACATAAATAGAAAAGCCATTGTGTTTTGTTGTTAGTGCTTTATTTTTGTTGTGTATTTTGAGGGGGTTGTTTGTTTCTGTTAAGGTGATGGCTCCACACATCCTAAGCAAGCACTCTATCACTGGGCCACATCATCAGCTATCACCCCCTTATACATACACACTAATCTGAGAACTTGCATCTTATCTGCATTGGAATTTCAGATGAGAGTGAAGACCTTAAAACAGTACAGGAGGGCTAGCAAGGCAGCTCGGGTACTTAAAGGGCTTGATACAGAGCCTGAGTCCTGGGATCCACATCATGGAAGGAGAGAACCAAGTCATGCATGTTCTTCTCTGATCTCTACATGCATGCCCCAAACCACACAATAAATAAGTATTTTAAAAACACAATAAGGCATTATTAGGCTTCTCAATGCTTCTGAACTTCACAGCAACAACAAGTGTATGATTTGATGAAACTCTAAGAGTAAAGCTATGAAGAGAGTAAGGGAACACAACCAAAGTTGTTCTTCAAGTCTAGTACCTAAAGAAAATTGCAAGGAAATGAGCATCCAACATAGGAACAAAGAGAGAATAATTTCATTTCTAGTAGTTAGCAATATAATTTTATTCTACTAATTCAGATTTAACAACTACCAAGAAAAAAATCAATGGCATTTAATTAATAAAAACCATCAGTGACCAACAGTAACAGAGCTCAATTTCACATGGCACACTATTTTGTTAAGCAGATTCTAGCATCTCCTTAGTCAGGAAGGAATGGATAAAGGTCTTCAATGGTTCTACCTCAGTGATCTAGTGTTGCTTCTCTCTGAGCCTGAAAGATCTCCCTCACTCCACCAACAGAAATGTCTAATGGCAAGGATCTCTACACTGGTGACTCTCTCTCTCTCTCTATTCCAGCTGGTCATTTGTAATGTTTCTTAATCCCTGGGCACTGTCAGCACACCAGCTTCCTTCTGCTCTGTTCTCTTGGATAGACCAAAGGCACACAATGTTATTTTCTTTCTTACCCTTATCCACAGGAAATATTATCAGGACTGCAGTGGCTTCCCAAACCACAGTTCTCCAGACATCTCCCAGCTCTCTAAATATCTTGGGCATGAATCATGTACCAATCTACTTATTCACTAAGCCCAGGGAACAAAAGCCAAATCCTCCCAAAAATTCCAATAAGGTCTTTTCCTTTTGCTTGAAATGATAAATTCCATTGAACTATTTATTCTAAAACTATAAAAAGTAGAAATTCTAAAAATTTTAAGTTAAAAATTATTAGAAAAGTTTGCACCATAATATTAAACAATTACCTAAGAATAGTAACATTATAAAAACGTCCTTTATAAATCTTCCTATTATCAAACTTTTCAAAGTAACTTCATTATTCTTAAGATTAGTAAAAGAACAATAAGAGCTTTGCAATTAAAATAGATCTTGAACCATATTGTTTATCATATAATTACATATCTAGCAATAGTAACTACAAACTATATGACTATACAAACGAAAATTAACTTTTGTTTTTTACTTTACTAACTGCACGGCAAATATTAGGAAAAAAAACTAATACATATTTGGTATCCATATTAACTCCAAGACTCTAGAATAAAAATATGTTCCTGTAACATTGATAGAAGAAATATGACTCCACTTCACTAAATTTGCCCTCTCTATGGTTTCCTCTATGGGTAGCCCATGATTTGTAAGTTACTACACTGGAATGAACTGGCACTGTTTCTTCTAAATGTATACTTGTATGGACTTGAGAGACAATGTTAAGAACAGAGCGATTTCTGGCTTGCTTTATGAAAACATCACACAGAACAGCTCCTATTTGAGTTCTAAGCTATGTGGACAATGAAATAATGAGAGTGTCAGAATGTGTCATCTCCACATGAAGTTTCACTTAAATAATGTTACCTCAGTTGTCACTCAGGGCATCTCACTAAACCTGATGTTTAATGGACTACGAATATGTAGTAACACAAAATCATGAGCCAATACTGCTTTCCTCCTGATACAATGGGGCTCAAGTTACACCACCAGGTTTGTTTCAAATGAATGCTGACTTTGTAATCAGATACAAATAAATGTCTATGACAATCCGGGAATATCATCAGAAAGAATACCAAAGCATCAAGGGTAATTCTAATGGTTATGAATGTTAGTACATGACTTTGACCACCACTGGGGAGGCAGAGGCAGGTCTCTGTAAGTTCAAGGCCAACCTAGTATACATAGTGAGTTCCAGGAAAGCCAGTGCTCCCTAGTGAGACCCTGTCTCAAACCAAAACAGTAATTCTGAATCTTGCATGAATCTAGCAGCAAGTAATCAGGCTTTATGCTTCCTCTCAAAATCCTATCAAATACTTATGGAGAAATATGATGAAGATCAAAACTGGTCAAAGGCAGTGGGCACAATTAAGATAGCATCACATGCTGCATTTAGTAGATAATTTCCAAGAAAAGCTTCATGGATGCAAAAGATTAAGAAGCACATTCCTTAGTGGTAAATCATGTGTCTTATTCTGATTCAAAAGAGCACATGCTGCCCACAAATGAGTTGAGTGAGAGCCCCCCCCCCCCCCCCGCAAACTCCTATTCTAAGAAACATCAGCTAATGTTTAATGTTTGGGGAAATTCACTCTCTTTAACAGGGCCTTATTAGGTGACACTTTTAATAATGAAGTGAACAAAAGATTTATAATTCTATGGGAAAAGTTTTATCGAAGAATTTTTTAAAATAAGAATTCTTTGCATGTTTGCTTTAAGGTGTTACATGGGAAGGCTGGTGCTGTTTGTTTCTTTCCTTGTTTGTTTGCTTTATTGTTGTCATTGTTTTATTTTGGCTGTTTGACATTTATTTTGAACATACAATAATAGAGTGGCCCTATCTGACATCATTATTGTCACCCTTAGGGACAGAAAGTCCATTCATGTACAGTCTATATGAAAAAGATCTTGTTGTTACATGTGATGGGTTAGTCTTGATTGTCAACTTGACTGGGCTGAAAAGTGCCTAAAAGATATTATACACAACTCTAAGTGTATCTGTGAGGGTATTTCCAGATAGGATTTACTAATGAAAGTTCAGGGACCCTGGGAAAAATAAATACTCCCTCCCTCTAATGCATTATGTCCCAAAAGATACAAGGTCCTTATATTTATATCAAGATGACTAATCATGATAATAATAACCAAGTATAGTCTCATTCCTTTTTTGAATTTTCCCACTTAAAGGATAAGAAGGCAGGGCTCCTATATACCTTCATAGAAATGTTATTATGATGTAGTTGGTATGCATATTTCTCCAAAAAGAAAAACAAAATAACTGTGTCATCTCTTGACATTATTCCCTTTATATTAAATTCTGTGGTTATCATTGCATAAGGAACTCCCTAACTATACAAAACCAACTCAAGGGACAGTGACACTAGTAACCGTTTTCTAAGTTCACTCTTTTATGAAAGAATTGTTTCAAGTATCTCATTCACCAGCTATTAATTAATGTTGGATCTGTAAACTGTATGTCTCAGAAAAATCAATAGTTTTCTAAAGAAGAATTTGGGTCTTCTATCAACTTCATTCCTTTCTCTGTTTCCATAGTCAAGGCCTCAGTACACAACAAAGGGCAAAGTAGAAGAATACAAGCAGATGTCCATAGCATGCTGGGATTCTTCAATTCCTAAGGTACAGGATACAGCCTGTTACCTCTGCCTGCTAATGGAGAAAGGTCTATTCGAAAATTCAAATCATCCATACTGTAGAGGTTGCAAACCCTCAAATACTTTAAAAATTGTATTTTATCTTCATTTGACAAAAAGAAAAATATGATGCATGAGACTCATTCATTTATTGTCATTTGCTGGTACCCTAGATTCTGCATTAAATGGGAATTCAGTGATGCGCAAAACAGAAAAGAATGAGGGAAGGGAGGTTAGAAAGAAATGGAAGCCAACCTAAATTAGCAATCAGTGGCCAAAGGCAAAGAAATTTTAACAATAAAATGAATAAAAATGAATAATAATAACAGTAGTTAAAGTTGCTGTTTCAGAGCTAATTGGGGTAGAGAGAGGGTACTGGTTGACATTGCTGATCTGTCATAAGGTAATGGGACCTCAGGGTAAAATATGTAAGAGCTACTTTAGAGAAGGAGGTGGTTGTGGCTGGACACCAATGATCAGAAAATGACACCATACCAAGAAATCTTCCATTGTAAAAGACAGGCATTGATATCACTCATAATAGTTGATAACTTTGAGAAGCAACCTTTGGGGCTTTGGGGCCTATAACCTATAATATATCAACTGTACCAAAGTTAAAGTAAGTGGAAACTAAAAACATAATGTAGAATTACACGAGCAAGAAAGAGGAGCCTGCTTAGTATAAGAAACAGCTGGTTTCATTGATTGGAAAGTCTAAAAGAATATTTTGTTCCCATTTGATCCAGGGTTCAGTATGATGCTCTTGGTATGTGGTCTAGGAAAGATGGGCTGATGTCTCTGTTACATAACCATCTGAGGCTTAATCTGTTTAATTTTGAAAGAAACAGACTCGATTAGCCATTTAAAAAGGCAGGGACTAGAAATGTCAAGTAACCTAAGAAATCTTTAATTAGAGGGATAAGAGAAGCCAACACAGCCACACCCACCTAAACAATGCTTATAAAACACACTCACAAGAGAAAACAAAGCAACAGGCCTAACACACAAAAAAAAAATACTATCCATTAATAGGAAAAATAAGAGACTATTGTGTCATAGCCAATACATTAGTTAATTTCCCATTGTCATGACAAATATCTGACCATAGCAACTTAAAAAAGAGTGTTTATTTCAGTTCAAAGTTTCAGCGTAAAGAGCAGGAAAGACATGGAAGAGCTCATGAAGGCCATAGCATGTGGTTGGATTTCCATATCTCCATCAGGCCAGAAACAAAGAAAAGAAAATGCCAACACTCATCTGGCTCTCCCACCTTTCCCATTCTTATTCAGTCTATAACTCTAGCCCATACAGATCGTAGTGTCACCCACATACAGATCGTAGTGTCACCCACATACAGATCGTAGTGTCACCCACATACAGATCGTAGTGTCACCCACACACAGGGTGAGTCTTCAAACCTCCTCAGTTAGTCTCTCTAAAAAATGCCCTCGAGACACATGCACAAGTATATCTCCTAAATAACTCAAAAGCCCATCAAATTGACAGTGAAAATTCATTATCCAAAGTCTAATTACTAATATGAAACCCAAACACATCAATTTTTAACCATAATGTTCCATCTCTCATCATCAAAGGTCTATCCCATAATGTTAATGCATTATATAATCTATGAGTGCCCAAATCCTAATAGTTCTAGCTTTATTAAAGGTCATCATTTAACTGTGAAGTCCTATAAAATAAAAACCAAGTTATATACTTCTGATATATAATGGCATAGAATGTAAATTACCATTCCAAGCCAATGGATGAAGGAATATTAAGGGAGGGGAAGACTCAAACTGAGCAAGGAAAACACCAAGGCTGCATCTCCATGCCCAACATGTAGAAGTTGTGATGGAATCACCTGGGCTCCACCCTACTTGGGGAGGCTCACCTTTTAAACCTTGTTGCCCACAGCAAATGTATACTGTCTCCTGGGCCAACTCCTAGATGCCTTCCACTTTCCTCAGCAAATATCTTACATTCTTGCATCTCCAGTATCCTGAGGAATCCATTGCAAAACTTACCTTTAGTTTCTCAGCTTCAAGCGTGGCCACTCAGAAGCTCCATACAGAAGCAGGAAAGTAGATCTCAGATTTTCACCAGTATACTCAATTTTTGTTTGTTTGTTTTGGTTTTTGAGACCAAGTTTCTTTGTGAAGACCCAGCTGTCCTAGAACTAACTTACTCTGTAGATCAGGCTGTCGTCAAACTCACAGAGATCCTCCTGCCTCTGTCCCCCAAGTGTTGTGTTCTGTTAGTTTCTCCCTAAGTTCTGTATACAAAGTTCCTAAGTATGTGTGAGAGTGTATGTATGGTGGAACAGATGGCAAGAGTTCCATAGGTAAATAAAGAAAAGAGAGAAAGAAGTTAACCACTTAAGGGGCAACACCCATGGCCCAAGACTACCTAAAAAGGAGAAAATTTATTACAAAGGAAAACAAGTCCTGAGGGTCTAAGGATAAAATGAAAACGAATTTTTTAGAATATATACCAGAAGTAAGATACAAGAAATAAGTCCCATTATGGGTCTACCAATGCACAGCATTCACCCAAGTAGTATCTTTGGAAGGCCACAGACTTTTATGCATCTTTGTAGTGATAGACTCAAAGTCATCAGTATATATCAGAATACACTAAGAAATCAAAGACTCAAAGAGTCAAATGCCAAAGAGTAAACCCAAGTTCAAATTCTGTAGTCCTCTTCCTTTGTCTTCTATCTCTCTGTAGCTTATGGTTTATGGCCTATCTGTGTTCTGTCATAAAGTCACTGGGATTCAGTTTCTCATGGTCTGGGCCTATTCCTTAGAGTGTGAAATTCTCCAATAGCACCACCAATAGCTAAGATTTCAGCTAAGACTTATTATGGTTAGCTCTTTCTGAAAAAAAGAGATAGTGAGCTTAGCCAGAGGCAACATCGGCCTTGTTCTGATCTCAGCCTACTCTGAGACAAAAACAGTCTTGTTCTATGACTAGAAAGATTCAGCACAACCACCTATTCCAGAAAAGTACTCACAGCTTCTTCTCCATTTTATCCAATTAGACTCAGAAAATAACTCAACAAATATTTCTTGAGTAATATTTGTATTACAGGCACAATGGTATATTGAGAAAAAAGAGGGGATACAATATTACTATCAAGATGACTATAACTGACATTTGAAATAGGAGATGGAAGTAAAATCATTACATTACAGACTGGGGATGTATCTTAGTGACAGAGCACTTGCCTAGCATTGCCCAAGGCTGACATCCATTGTAATCTCATTACAACTTTTAGTACAGAGAAAATACAGTAAGTATTTGCTGATGAGTGAATGAGTAGGTGAAAGCCTTGATACATATGTAGATGGATGATTATAACATAACAAGTGATAATATCAAGAGACTAAAGGACAGCAGGAGTCTAAGGACAGAAACAGTCTCAGCATAGTATTTGACTCTAATGATTTATATTTCCCCTTGAACTTTCATAATTTAAGTCATTTTCATTGTTCATTTCTTCCAGATTCCCAGATATAGGGGTATTATGTTGCTTCATTGTAAATAATTGTCCCACCCACTGTTTAATAAAAAGCGCTGATTGGCCAAAGGCAGGCAGGAAGTGTGGGCAGGGCTATCAGACTAAGAAAATCTCTGAGAACAGGAAGCACAGGGCAGAACGCCAGAGAGAAACCAGAAGAAGCAGAGGACAACTATGCTGCTGTGAGAAAAGGTACCAAGCCCATGGCTGAACAGGAAGAGTCATGGGTTAGATGAAGAGTAGAGAGGTAGCACGTGATAAGCCTGGGCCTTAGGCCGATCAACCTCAAATTAATGAAAGCATCTGTGTGACTCTGGGACTATGGGACTGCAGGTCTGCGGGTCTTTGGGCCTAGACCTTGAGGTTAGGCCCAAAAGTCAGGGCCAGAAACCTCCTACTACACCCAGAGGCTTCTCCAGTGCTCAGCTTACCACTTTGGGACTATACAGTTCCTTTCTCTTTCCTTTCTTGTACACCAAATTGTTCTTTAAATCAATATCTATCTCTCTCTATCTCTCTCTCCTCTATCTCTCTCTCTCTCTCTCTCTCTCTCTCTCTCTCTCTCTCTCTCTCTCTCTCTCTCTCTCTCTCTCTCTCTCTCTCTCTCTCTCTCCTGATTTGTTTGGAGTTATTGTCTCCCCACTCCTATATAAAACTCTGCCTTGGTGTTTGAACACAATTTGATCTGAGCTTCGGTTCCTATGCGTAATTAATCACAATCGTCTTGAATTCTCTTTCCACCCTTTCTGGAAAGAAAAAAAAAAAGTCATCCCTTAAAAACTAACTTAATGTAAATTAGAACCATATGGGTGAGTGGGTAAGGAGAGGTAGAAGGAGAACATGAGGGAATTGGGTGGTTTCATTGGGGAGGGACAGAGAAGGAGAACAGCGAGGTATCTTGAGCCACTGTGGGGTTAGAGAGAAACATGGTGCTAGGGAAACCACCCAGGAACCCACACAGGTGACCCAGCTAAGACTCCAAGTAATAGTGGAGAGGCTGTCTAAACTGACCTCTCCTATAATCAAATTGATTGAGTGGCCTAATTGTCATTATAGAACCTTCATCCAGCAACTAATGGAAGCAGGTGCATAAATCCACAGCTAAGCACTGGGTTGACTCCCAGTCGAGTCGAAAAGGGGGAAGAGAGATTATATAAGCAAAGGTATCGAGATCATGATGGAGAAACCCACAGAGACAGCTGACCTGAGCTATTGGGAGCTCATGGACTCTGAACTGACAGCTGGGGAACCTGCATGAGACTGAACTAGGCCCTCTGAATATGTGGCAGTTGTGTGGTGTGGACAGTTTGTGAGACCAGACAGCAGTGAGACCAGAATTTCTTCCTAGTGTATGAACTGGCTTCTTGGAACCCATTCCCTAAAGAGGAACACCTTTCTCAGCCTTGATACTGGAAGGAGGGCTTGGTTCTGCCTCACCTGGATATCAGACTGTATTGACTCACCCTGGGAGTCCTTACTCTCTCTGAGGAATACATGGGGGGAATGGGGAAGCTGGGGAAGGACTGGGAAGTGGGAAGGAAGGGAAACAATGGTGGGTATGTTAAAAAAAAAAAAAAAACTTTTAAATAAAAAAAAAAAACTAACTTAATGGTTATTTCCTCTGTCACTATTTCTTATTAGCATGCCACCACCCTCACTGTGGAATTAGTCAGTTCCTACTCCACGTTCTCACGACTCTGTTCATTCCTTCAACTGTTTTGTAATTGTTTGGTTCCATATAAGCTGTCTCCTCCAGGAGTAGCTGACTGTGCATGTGTGTCATTTCTGTGCTCTGAGTACCTCTCTATCATCTATCTCAGAAACATTTCTTGAAAAAATAGATGCTATTCCGTTACCTTCATATAGATTTCACATTTTTTCCTAATATAGAAAAGGTTGATTCTTTAAAAATGCATTTGATACTCAAACTACAATGGAGAGATAACCATAGACTTTGAGTAATATGAACAATATGAGCACACAAGCAGAATTGGGCCAGAGAATGTGGGAAACATTTGAAGTAAGGATTAAGGCATTTGGTGGTTTTCAGAATCCACTCTAGAAAGGTCCTCTCAGTGTGATGCACTGAGCATATGCTGGAGCGAGTGGAGAGTGTGTGGGAGGTGAACGTCTGAAGTATGTGGGAACAGAAAAGAAGAGTGGAGCCTTGAATCCAGCAGTGACTGCTAAGGCTGTGATGTTTTACACATTCTATTTATGCATTTACTTAATTCTGACCACAATGCTGCTGGGGAGGCACCAGCTTCACTGCTCCTGGTATGTAAAACAGGTGATTAGAGAAAACAATAACAAAATTACACAAACAACAAAAATAAAATTAGGACCTCACTACTAAGCCTTTACCTGTAATTGATAATAATCACTAGCAACTGATTAAAAGGTTAATGTTTATTAAGGGAGTCATAGGAAAAACACTCATTGATACAAAGGGTTGAACAGTTATGTTATTCCTAGAAAGCTGGACTGGTCCTTCCTCCAAGAGCACAAGAGAACAAACAGAAAGAGCCTAGGTTCGACCAAAACTGGCCTGGCCACGCCCTGTACATTGAGACCTCAAGGCATAAAGGCCACGCCTCTAGGTCAAGGCGATATTGCCTGCTTTCCACTACATTTACCTCCATTGTAGAGTTTCAGAAAAGAGGTGTTCCAGATATAGCTAAGTGTTTACAAAATACCAAATTTATGTGAAAATATCTAATGGTAGAATAGTGTTTAATATCTATGAATTGATCTAGAGTTTTAAATGTTTAATTGCATCTCAGACTCACTAGCAATCTATAAAGAAAATAAAGCAGACCTATTTCCATTTTAGAGTATGAGGCAGTTAGACTCAAAACAGGTTAATTATTTCCTAAAAATCACAGACTTGTTCTGCAAAATTAGTCTATATCCAAGCTGAGCAGTCATAATTATATTCTATATACTCCATTATTTACTTTTAAAATGAATACAAACATCAAAACTTGCTTTATATGGAATAAGCATATTTGTAAATTGGCCAATATGTAAATTGTTAGTTATATATTATTTATAAGACAACACCACAACAAATGCTAAGTATGACACTTTCATCACATAGTAAGCACTCAACAAATAGTAAATATTAGGTTATATAGTGAAAGTAAATATAAATTTTCCTAGTAGCTGTTCTCACTATTTCTGTAATCATTTTAACTGGGGAAAATTATTTCTGTACTTGGGAATGTGGGCACAGGATTCAAAGTCCTGACTTTTTCATAATAACACATTTTCAATCCTAAATATCCCCAGGGCCTAGACTGTGGAAACTCAAAAGGGTACAAATAAAATACCTTTTATTCTCTCCATCATGTGTTTTCACCCTGCCTCTAGGCCATAAATAGCATATGCTCTAAATCTGAAGCCCGGTTTCCTGCTTTTTGAGGTTTGGGGGGTCTCTGATGTAACTCCTCAACTTGTCTGCTGAAAACCAAAAGCATCTACAAGCCCTATATAAACAAATGGGCAGGGCTGGGGTTATATAAACTCTGTTCCAAACACAGCAGGCTGGTCAGATGTGGCCTGCCCACCAGTTTTGCCCCTGCTCTAAACAACTAAATTGGAGAACAAAATGTAGCAAGACATCAGACAAACATAGGGAGCAGAGTAGGGGAGACATGCTGTCCCAATAGAAAAATAAATTTCATGATTGCTGTTCTACTCTGTACCACATAACCTGAGATTCTGTGTCTGGACACACTGTGCAGTGCTTCATGTTTTCCATCTAAAGAAAAGGTGATAAATTATGGACCAAAAGATATATGCCCAGTCATCTCCTTGATTCCCGTATATAAATAAACAAGTTATGCCCGAGTGATATGTCAGATCAAAGCCACTGGGGTAATTAAAGGGCAGATGCATATATAGCTGCATTTGAGGAAATAAAAGTCCCATAAAAACCTGAAATTTTTTGAGACTTCCTGTTGCTTATTAATCCTTTGTCTTCAACTAAACACTGACAAGTATAAACAAGAATATTTCTAACACTAATGACATTTGAAAAAGCCATAGGAAATCATACTGTTCCATGTTGACATAATATTATACATATACATATATATATAATATACATATATACCTGCTTTGCTACTTTCCTGTGCTACTATAACCTCTAACTACATTCTAAATATTATACCCACACATCAGTGTAGCTCTCCAACCTCATCAAAGAATATTTTCTTTTTCACCAGACCAAAACTATTTTTAAAAAAATCCACAACCGGTCAAAATGCATAGAACAACTGACCATGGAGTACTCAGTTCTGGTTAATAAATCTACAAACACCTACACCTAGGCCTCAGGAAGCATCACAGAAGAAGGGCCAAAGGACCAGAACAGCTATCAAAAGACTGTGTCGTATCTATGGGATAGGGAGCCGCTCCTGTGAAACTGCACTATGGTAACCTAAACAAGATCCGAACAATGGAGCACTCACTGCTCTTGCAGAGGACTGGGTTTAGTTCCCAGGAACCCACCACCAATCTCTGGACTCTGATAGTACTAGGAATCCATGCAGGTAAAGCATCCATTCAAATAAAATAAATAAATCTTTCAAAAGAAAATAATGTTAACAAAAATGAACATTGACACTACCAGTAGATGTGCCAAAATGAATATGGGAAATTACCCAAGGCTTCTTGCCTGGACAAAGAACTGTAGGCAATTAGTGACTGCTGAGAAAGTAAGAATCAGCCTTCCCAAAAAATGAACCTGCTAATTGGTTATCCAATACCAAGTGGTCAGCCCTAAGTACATAGTCATATAAGCAACACTAAATGGACTCAGTAGATAATATGTATACATTTATATGTATGTGTACATGTAACAATAGTAAGGAAAAGGAAGGGTTGGATACGTAGGGAGGGTCTGGGAAGAATTAGGGACAGGAGTAGGGGTGAATACAGTCAAACCTTGTATGGAATTCTCAAAGAATAAAAATCATTACCTTTTAAAAAGAATTATTTCTGTGGTGAACAAAAACTATGTAAGTTTAGAGAATCACTGCATGAATAAGCTGGGCTTCAAATGGACCCGAGGAGTATATGGGAGACAACAGCCTACGGCATGATGGGCTAAGTAGAGTAGAAGGTTCAGGCATCAGGTCAGCGAGGAAGTAAGAGTCAGACTCTGATACCCTTTAGCTAAGGTCCTTCTTCAAATGCTGAAAGGAACATGATTGAAATGTCTCAGTGGACTCCATAAGAAAATAATAGTTTTTCCGTATTTCCCAGAAAAATATTTTAAAAAATTATTCTTTCCAGAATTTTTTAAATAATTGTAATATCCTTTTCTATTTTTATTTTTTACATAATAGATTACTGATAGCTTCAGAGTCCAGATCTGAAAACTATCTTTAAGGTTCAGATAGAATGCAGCAAGCAAAGGAAACCTAAGCTATCTGAGGGTGAAAGGTTTGGGGCCATGTCTAGGACTTTATGCTCACTGCCCTTTATCCATGCTCAGACTTTCTATGGTCTAAACTTGTACAGGTCTTGAGTGTGCTATAACAGTCTCTGATATACTTGTAAACAAGTTCCTTAGAGTTATCTGGCTCTTACAGTATTTTGCCTCCTTTTACACTTAGATCCCTCAACCTTTAGGACAGGGATGAGT
Organism: Phyllotis vaccarum; assembly: GCA_033318265.1. NCBI lineage: Eukaryota > Metazoa > Chordata > Mammalia > Rodentia > Cricetidae > Phyllotis > Phyllotis vaccarum. Next base: position 22,965,804 of record JARWLC010000011.1, read on the forward strand.
ACTCCAAAGTCTCCCACTCTTTGTACATTGTCCAGGTATTAGTTTCTGTGTTTGTTACCATCTACTTCTAGAAGAAACTTTTCAGATGAACTTTCATCAGTATCATTTAGGAGTTTTATTGTTATGTTTATTTATCAGAATAGTACTAGTGGGCTTTCCCCTTAAGCCTATGACCTATCTAGTCTCAAATTATTAACTTCATTATCAGTGTCAGGTATAAGTCCCTGAACAGGTCTTAGATTCAATGTTTTTAAGTGGTTGGTTACTTACATAACATTTATGCCACTGTCGCACCCATGAGTACATATTCCAGGCATACTGTTATAGTTTGAAGGGTTCATAGCTGGGTGAAGCTGGTGATTACTTTTCTCCTCTGGTAGCATAAATAGCACCTTCCAGTAATTTGAAAGCCAGTGCACAGGGTTGAATCGTCTAGTTAGGCACCAGTTCAACTTCTCTGTTTGATCATTTAAGTGTGTGGTGTCTTCAGTAATAGAGTCTTACCATGAAGTTGGGAGAGGCTAAAGAATAACATTGACAACAGTCTGTAATATTTGGGACGAGGCCTATGAGACCTCTGTGACCAATAATTAAAAATTTATATAGCCCATTCCTGGTACTGTAGGTTTTATTTGGTAACATATGGTATCTAGTTGGAGCATTATCTCCCCCATTATATAGTAACTCCATTTAAATTTAGTTTAAATATGCATGTTTGAGAAGCTTCTATAGTAGAAGATTTCCATCATATCTGTATCTCTCCTCAACCAGCAATGAATCCTTCCCCTGAATTCTCACAAGCATGCACTGTCCTTTGTTTTATTGATCTTGGACATTCTGACTAAGGTAAGATCTCAAAGTAGTTTTAATTTGCAATTCATTTTATATTTTTAGGTACTTCTCAGATCTTTGTATTTCATCTTTTGAGAATTCTCTATTTCTATACCTCATATTTAATGTCTATTTGTAATAGTTTTTCGATGTTCAGGGTTCGTTTTTTTTTTAGTTCTTTGCATATTCTAGATACTAGCCCTCTATCAAATGTACAATTGGTTTTAAATTTTTCCCATTCTGTAGGCTTTTTAAGAAAAAATGATGTTCTTTGCTGTACATAAGGATTTTTGCTTCATGGGGTACCGTTTATTGTTAGTCTTAATGTTGGCCTTTGATAGTCCTATTCAGAAAGTCTTTCCTGTGCCAGTGACTTCAAATCTATTCCCTGCTTTCTCTCATATCAGATACAGGGTGTCTGGTCTTATGTCGAGGTCCTTGATCCATTGGTAGTTGAGTTTTGTGCAGTGTAATAAATAAGATCTATTTTCATTCTTCTCAAGAGCCACACAGCTTAGACAACTCCATTTGTTGAAGATGTTTTCTTTTCTCTGCTGTCTATTTTTTTGATTCTTTGACAAAAATAAGATGGTATCTGGGAGTGTGTGTGGATTTGTATCTGGATCTTCAATTCAATCCCACTGATCAGTGTGTCTGTTTTTATGCCAATATCATGCTGGTTTTGCTACTATGGCTCTGTAATACAACTTGAAACCTGGGGTGGTGCTACATCCTGAAGTCCTTTTAATATTCAGGATTGTTTTATTTATCCTGGGTTTTCTATGTTTCTGTATAAAACAATTTCTATGAAGAATTTTCTTGACATTTTTGTGGGCAGCTCATTGAATATGTAGGTTGTTTTAGTAGTATGGTCTTTTTCACAGTATTAATTCCTCCAATCCATAAGCACAGGCTTTCCTTCCATCTTCTGATGCCTTCTTTAATTTCTTTCTTAAGTAGCTCTATGTTTTTATTTTATAAACCTTTCACCTGGTTGGTTAGTATTCTTCCAAGATATTTTTGAGGCTATTGTGGAAGGTTGCATTTACCTGTCTCTTTCTCTGTATGTTTGGCTCTTGTATATAGGAAGACTATTGGAGTTGGTCCGCTATTTTGAATCCTGCTATTTTGCTGAAAATATTTATCAGGTGTAGAGGACTCCTGGTGATAGCTTTAGGGTCTTTCACACATAAAATAATATTATCTACAAGTAAGGATACTTTGGCTTCTTCCTTCCCTATTTGTATGCCCTTAATCATCTTCATTTGTCTGGCAGTTCTAAGACTTTGAACTCTGTATTAATTAGGTATGGAGAGGCAGACATCCTTGTCTTTTTCCTGTGCAAATGCTTTGAGTTTCCCTCCATTTAAAATGATGCTGACTTGTTATAAATTGCCTTTACAATATTGAAACATGTTCTTCATATCTCTACTCTTTCCAAGGCTTTTTATCAGGAAAGGATGCTTTATTTTACAAAGGCCTTTTCTGCAGTTAATGAGATTTCTGCAGCTAATAAGATAATGTGGATTCTGAATTACAATCTATGTGGATGATTACATTTATTGATTTATATATATTGAAGTATTCCTGCATATGATATCAACTTGATACAGTAGATAATTTCTGGTATGTCCTTGAATTCAGCTTGCAAGTATTTTGTTGAGGATTTTAGCATCTGTGTTCAAAAGATATATTGTGCCATTATTTTTGTTAAGTCTTTATATTGTTCTAGTACCGGGGCAACAGTGGCTTTGAAAATAAATTTGTAAATATTCATTCAGTTTCTATTCTGTAGAATAAATTGAGGAATATTGTGTTAGTTCTTTGAAGAACTTTTTCACTAATTTTATCTAAACCTGGGTTTTTTAGTTGAGAAATGTTTAATTATTGCTTCTATTTCATCATGCGGTTAGGGGTCTGTTTAAATTGTTTATTTCATATTGATTTAACTTAGGGAGGTATTTTATATCAAGAAACATATTCATTTTGTTTTGTTTTCCAGTTTGGTAGCATACAGATTAAAACATATCCCATGACTCTGAATGTCTGTCGTGTCCATTGTAGTGGTCACCCTTTCCTCTATAATTTTATTTATTTGTATCCTCTCTTTCTTCTGGTTAGTTTGGCTAAATAAATCCTGTTTATTTTTTTCAAAGAACCAACTATTCATTTCACTGATCATTATTCATGGACTGGTTGGTTTTGTTGCTATAGCTGCTTCTATTTCATTAACTTCAGCTCTGAGTTTAATCATTTTTCCCATCTATTCTTTCAGGGTGTTGTTTCTTGTTTTTTCTTAAGTTTTCAACTGTATCATTAAGTTATTAGTAAGAGATCCCTCCAGGTTTTGATGTAGGAACTTAGTGCTAGGAAAATACCTCTTAAAACTGCCTTCATTTTACCCCATAATTTTGTTTATGTTACATTTCATTTTCACTCAGTTCTGGAAAGTTTTTAATTTCCTTCTTGATTCCTGTCTTGACCCAATTTTCATTCAATAGTGACTTATCTTCCATAAGTTCATGCACTTTTAATTCAGGCTTTCTTTGTGTTCTAAAAATCTGTAATTATAAAGTTCTATGTGATGATATAAAGAAAGTGTATTCTTCTGTTTGCATAATATATTCTGTAGGTATACTTTAGGTCCATTTAATTTATGGTGTTATTTAACTCCATTTGTTTGGTGGTGGTGGTAGTAGTGTTTATTAGTGGGAGTAGGGTAATAAAGTCACCCACCATCACTATGTGAAGGTCAGTATGTGATTATAGATGTTGTAGTGTTTCTTTTATGGAACTGGGTACCCTTGTATTCGGTGCATAAATGTTTAAAATATAATATCTTCTTGATAAATATTTTCTTAATGAGTATGCACTGTCCTTCCCTATCTCCTCTGATTAGTTATGATTTGGTGTCTATTTTATCAGATATTAAAATATCTATTCCTGCTTGCTTTTTGGCTCTGTTTTCTGGGAATATCTTTTTCTATCCTTTTACCATATGTGGTACCTGTCTTTGATGGTGGGAATGTTTCTTGCAGGCAAAAGGACAATGGATACAGTTTTCTAATCAAATCTGTTCATCTATGCCTTTTTATTAGGCAATCAAACTACTAATATTGAGAATTATTAATAAGCAATATTAAGTCCAATTATTTTGTTGTAGTAGTGTTATTGAATTTTTAGTCATCCTTTGGTTATTTGCACTAAGATTATTTATTCCTTAGGTCCTCTTGAGCATAGCTAACATTTTCCTCAGAATAAAGTTTTCTTTCTAGTGTCTTCTAGAGAACTGCATTAGTGAGCAGAAATTGCTTAAATTTGTTTCTATCATGAAACATGTTTCTTTTTCCTTCTATTCTGATTGATAGGTTTGCCACTATTCTACTTCCTCTATTCTACTTTCTGGGTATTCTGGGTTGGCATCTGTGGTCATTCAGAGCTTGAAGACCATAGATCTATGGGTAGGCCCTATAGGGTCTCCACTGAAAAGTCAGGGATTATTCTAATAAGCCTGCCTTTATATCTCATTTAGACTTTCCCTTGTAGCCTTTAATATTCATGTTTACTCTTATTATATATATATAATATATATATTGTTTTGTAGACTAGCTGAAAGGGGAGGGAGGCAAAGAAAATAGCTCTTGGAATTGATACCTAAATTTTCCATTAGAATTCCAGGATCGGACTACAGTCCCACAGTGCTACAATGGGAGAGGTAGGCAATAAGCAAGAATGCTATAAAAATAGCATCTTTTTCCATTTTAAAGTAAAAGCAGCAATTTGCTGTCTATTCATTATAACAGACAATTCTATTCCAAAAGTCTTAATTTAGATTCTATTGCCTCAATATTTAAAAATTGAGTAGACAATATTAAAAATGATAAATTATTATGAAAGAATGATAAAAATAAGAGCAACAGCAATAAGAATCTAATGACATGAATTAGTGTATAAATAGAATTTTACTCAAAACATGAAATACTGGCTATTATTTAGCAACAAAAAAGTGTCAGCTGCATGGTTAATGCTGGGCTTATCCTTTAATTGAAAAGAAAGAAAAGAAACAGACTCTTATGATAAAGTACATTTAATGTGTACACGCACAACAATTTGTTATTGGACAAAAACCTATTTTATTTAATAAATAGCCAGTCATTGAATAGATAGGAAAACAACACATGTTAAAACATGGCTTATGGCCGCCAACTGGAGCCCTGAAGCCTCCTGCTCCACAGCTGATTGAGAAGTGAGTGGCACCCCAACCCTCAGACCAAGAGGAGACTGTAGTATCCGAACCCTGGCCCAGGGACAGAGCTCCTGGCACCTTAACCACACGTATCTCTGCCCTAAACCAAAGAAAGTTGGGAGAGCCTCCCCCAAGCCCAACCCCCAGCAAAACACAACTAGAGGGACATCCCATCGGCCAAACTCTGCCTAAGGCGCAATCTGCGTCATCACACATTGAAAACTGGAGACCCCTAAGCCTCCTGGTCCAGAGCTGACTAAGAGCCAACTAATATCCTACCAAAAATGAGCCCTGGGACAACTGGAGGCACACAGCTCCTTGGCCTACAGCCAACTAAGAAGTGACTAAGAGAAGCCCCTTCAATTACTGGAGACACACAGCCCCTGGGCCCACAACTGACTAGAGCCAACCAAAAGCTGACAAAGAGTGAACCGAGGAAGCAAAGGGCAGATGCCAGTGCAAGAATACATATAACAATATAAAGAACAACAAGACATTACCAGAAGAAGCTGGTGGTTCTACAACATCAAGACCTGAGTATAACAATGAAGAGGAAACAGAAAGAAACAACATTAAAAACAAGTTTATGAGGAGAATAGAAACTTTAAAAGAGGATGTAAAAAAACTGCCTTAAAGAAATATAAAAAAATACAAACCAAAAAAATTGGAAGAGATTAACAAATCTCTGAAAGAAAATTAAAAAAAAAAAAACCAAGAAAAAGAAAAAAAAAAAAAAACAGGTGAAAGAAACATTCCGGGAATTAAAAATTGAAATAGAGGCAATAAAGAAAGCACAAACTGAGGCAAAGCTGGAAACAGAAAACCTAAAGGAACAAACTGGAACTACAGATGTAAGCATAACCAACAGAATGTAAGAGATGGAAGATAGAATGTTTGGAGTGGAAGATTCAACAGTGGAAATAATACATTAATTAAAGAAAACATGAAAACTAAAAAAGTTATAACACAAAACATCCAGGAAATCTGGGACACCATGAAAAGACCAAACCTGAGAATAACTGGAACTAAAGAAGGAGAAGAACACCAGCTCAAAGGCATAGAAAATATATTCAACAAAATCATAGAAGAAAACTTTCCCAACCTAAAGAAGGAAATGCCTATAAAGATACAAGAAGCTTACAGAACACCAAATAGACTACCCCCCCCAAAAAAAGTCTGCTCACCACATAATAATCAAGCCACTAAACCTATAGAACAAAGAAAAAATACAAAACGCTGCAAAACAAAAAGAACAAATTACTTATAAAGGCAGACCCATGAGAATAAAACCCGACTATTTAATGGAAAACATGAAAGCAAGAAAGTCCTGGTCAGATGTTAAGCAGACACTAAAAGAACATTGCTGCCAACCCAGACTACTATACCCAGCAAAACTATCAATCACCATAAATGGAGTAAACAAGATATTTCATGAAAAAACAAAACAGATTTAAACAATACCTATCCACAAATACGGCCCTACAGAGGCAATAGAGGGAAAACTCCAACCTAAGGAAACCAGATATACCCATGAAACCACAAACAATTGATAATCCCACAGAAGAAAAACCCAAAGAAAGAAAATACACACAAGCTACCATCAAAAATAACAGGGAATAGCAATGATTGGTCATTAATATCCATTGATATCAATGGACTCAGTTGACCTATAGAAAGACACACCATAACACAATGGATACAAAAACAGAAGCCATCTTTCTTCTTCATACAAGAAAGTCACCTCAACTTCAAATACAGACACAGGCTCAGAGTAAAGGATTGGGAAAAGGCTTACCAATCAAATGGTCCTAAGAAACAAGCTGATGTAGCCATTCTAATATCTAACATATAGACTTAAAACTAAAAATCAATCAAAGGAGACCAGGATAGACATTACTTATTCATCTCAGGAAAAATCCACCAAGATGAAGTCTCAATTCTGAATATTTATGCACCAATAGAAGGGCACCTACATATGCAAAAGAAACACTACTAAGGCTTAAACCTCACATCAAACCCCCCATAATAGTGGAAGACTTCAATACCCCACTTTCACCCTTGGATAGGTCAATCAGACAGAAACACAACAGAGAAATAAGGGATCTGAAAGATGTTATGACCCAAATGGACTTAATAGATATATACAGAACCTTGCACCAAAACACAAAGGAATAAACCTATTTCTTAGCACTCCATGGCACTTTCTCTGAAATTGACCACACACTGGTCATAAAGCAAATATCAATAGATACAAAACAAATGGGAATAATTCCTTGTATCATATCAGACCACCATGGTATAAAGTTAGGGTTCAAAAATAACAAAAATAACAGAAAGCCTACAAATTCATGGGAACTGAACATCTCTCAATTGAACCACCTCTATGTCAAGGAAGAAGTTAAGATGAAATCAATGACTTCCTAGAATTTAATGAAAATGAATACACAACAAACCTAAACTTATGGGACACAATGAGAGCAGTGCTAAGAGGAAAACTCATAGCACTAGATGCCTATATGAAAAACCTAGAGAAATCTCACACAAGAGACCTAACAGCACAGCTGAAGGCCTTACAACAATTAGAAGCACACTCACCTAAAAGGAGTTTCCGGCAGGAAATAGTCAAACTTAGGGCTGAAAACAGTACAATAGAAACAAAGAGAACAATACAAATAACCAATGAATCCAAGAGTTGGTTCTTTGAGAAAGTAAACAAGATAGATAAACCCTTATCCAAATTAACCAAAAAGCAGAAAGTACCCAAATTAACAGAATCAAAAAGGAAAGAGGGGTCATAACAACTGTCACCTATGAAATTCAGAGAATTATCAGATCATAATTTGAAAATCTATACTCCACTAAAATGAAAACCTAAAAGACATGAACAGCTTCCTGGACAGGAACCACTTACCAAAATTAAATCAAGATCAGATTAAAGACCTAAACAGACCTATAACCACAAATAAAATTGAAGTTATTAAAAGTTTCCCAAGTTAAAAAAAAAAAAAACCCAGGATCAGATGTTTTCAGTGCAGAATTATACCAGACATTCAAAGAAGAACTAATACCAATACTTCTAAAACTGTTCCACTCAGTAGAAACTGAAGGAACATTGCCAAACTCTTTTTATGATACCACAATCACCCTGATATCCAAGCCACACAAAGTTGCAACAAAGAAAGAGAATTACAGATCACTCTCCCTCATGAACATTGATGCAAAAATACTCAATAAAATCCTGTCAAACAAAATCCAACAACGTATCAAAAAAAAAAAAAAATCATCCACCACTATCAGGTAGGCTTTATCCCAGAGATGCAGGGATGGTTTAACATACGAAAAACGATGAATGTCATCCATCATACAAACAAACTAAAAGGAAAAAAAAACTACATGATCATCTCATTAGATACTGAATAAACCTTTGACAAAATCCAGCACTCCTTCATGATAAAAGTCCTGGAGAGATCAGGAATACAGGGAAGATACCTAAATAAAATAAAGGTGATATATAGCAAGCTGGCATCCAACATCAAACTAAATGGAGAAAAACTCAAAGCAATCCCACTAAAATCAGGAACAAGACAAGACTGTCCTCTCTCTCCTTATCTATTCAATATAGTTCTCAAAGTTTTAGCTAAAGCAATAAGAGAACAAAAGGAGATTAGGGAGATACAAATTAGAAAGGAAATATTAAAACTAATTCTATTTGCAAATGATATGATTGTATACACAAGTGACCCCCAAAATTCTACCAGGGAACTCCTACAGCTGATAAACACCTTCAGCAAGGTAGCAGGGTACAAGGTTAACTCAAAAAAAAAAAATATCAATAGCCCTCCTACACATTAAGGGCTGAAAAAGAAATAAGAGAAACATCACCCTTTATGATAACTGCAAATAGCATTAAATATCTTGCCGTAACTCTAACCAAAGAAGTATCAGACTTGTTTGACAAAAACTTTAAGTCACTGAAGAAAGAAATTGAAGAGGATATCAGAAAATGGAAAGAGCTCATGGTCCTGGATAGGAAGGATTAACATAGTAAAAATGGCAATTTTACCAAAAAGCAATCTACAGATTCAATGCAATCTCCATCAAAATCCCAACACAATTTTTTACAGAACTTGAAAGAACAATACTCATTATCCTCCTGTGTAGTATGAGGTTTCTGGCCCGGACTTTTGGGCCTAGCCTCAAGGTTTAGGCCTGCAGACCCACAGACCTGCAGAGAAACACAGATGCCTACAATAGTTTTAGGCTAGACTCTTATCCTGTTCAGCCATGCAGCTCGGTACCTTTTCTTAGAGCACCATAGTTGTCCTCTGCATCTTCTGGCTTCTCTCTGGCATTCTGCCCTGTTCTGCCTGTTCCTAGAGTCTCTTCTTAGTCTGGTAGCCCCGCCCATACTTCCTGTCTCCTTTTGGCCAATCAGTGCTTTTTATTAAACTCATAGGCGGGGACAATTATTTATAATGGAATAATATAATATCCTTACACCCCTGCCTCAGTCTCTGGCAAAAATAAATGTCGTTTTAACAGATGAAATTTTAAAAAGAAAGAACAATACTCAACTTCATGTGGAATAACAGGAAACCCAGGATTGCCAAAACAATCCTGCTCAATAAAAGAAGTTCAGGGGGAATCACCATCCCTCACTTCAAGCTATATTACAGAGCTACAGTAATAAAAAACAGTCTGGTACTGGCATAAAAACATACTTGTGGATCAATGGAATCAAATCAAAGACTGCAACATTAACCCACACACCTATGAACACCTGATTTTTGACAAAGAGGCCAAAAATATTCAATGGAAAAAGGACAGTATCTTCAACAAATGGTGTTGGCATAAATGGTTGGTAATGTGTAGAAGAATGCAAATAGATACAAACCTATCACCTTGCACAAAACTCAAATCCAAGTGGATCCATGACCTCAACATAATTATACCCAACATCTACTGAACTTGATAGAAAATAAAGTGGAAAATACACTCCAACGCATTGGCACAGGTGACCACTTACTAAATATAGCACCAGTAGCACAGACATTAAGAACAATCAATGAGTGGGACCTCTTCAAAGCGAGAAGCTTCTGTAAGGCTAAGGACACAGTCAGTAAGACAAAACGACAGCTTACAGAATGGGAAAAGAGCTTCACCAACCCTACAATTGACAGAGCACTGATCTCTAAAATATATATAACCCAATTAAAAAATGGGGTTCAGAGCTAAAAAGGGAATTCTCAACAGAAGAATTACAAATGGCTGAAAAGGAACTTTAAAAATTGTTCAACATCTGTAGCCATCAGATAAATGCAAATCAAAACAACTTTGAGATACCACCTTGCACCTTTCAGAATGGCTAAGATCAAAAGCACAGATGACAGCGTATGCTGGAGAGGATGCAGAGCAAGGGAAACACTCCTCCATTGCTGACGGGAGTGTAAACTTGTACTCTGGAATGCAGTATGGTGGTTCCTCAGAAAACTGCGAATCAATCTCCCTGAGGATCCAGCAATACCACTATTGGGCATATACCCAAAGGATGCACATTCATACTCCAAAGGCATTAGCTCAACTATGTTCATAGCAGCATTATTTATAATAGCAAGAACTTGGAAACAACCTAGATTCCCCTCGACTGAAGAATGGATTAACAAACTGTGATACATCTACACTATGGAGTACTACTCAAAAGGAAAAAAAGATGGATTTGGAGAATATCCTCCTGAGCAAGGTATCACAAGCCCCAGAAAGACAGGTAGGGGATGTACTCACTCATAAGTGGACTTTAGACAAAAAGCAAATACCAAAGCTGCAAAGCACAACCCCTGAACATCTTGAGATTAGAAGGAACTTAAGAGAAAGATCCAGAGATTCCCATAGGAAGAGAAAATAGATCACCTTAGCAAATTGGGATCATAACAGATGGCAACCAAGAAGAGGTGGGAACAAATCATGAGAGAAGGAGATGGTTGAATGAGAGGAGCAACAAAGAGGGAGAAAAAAGAGATAGATACAAAAGGAAGATATAAAAAGAAGCTAACGTGGGATTTGAAAGAGACTGGGTGCTAGGGAAACCTCCAAGAACACACAGGACGTCCCTGGCTAGGTCTCCAACCAATAGTAGAGAGGATGCCTAAACAGGATTTCCCCTATAATCAAATGAATAACAACCCTAAATGTCATCACAGAACCTACATCCAACAATGAACAGACTTGGAGGCAGAGATCCATCATGGCTGAGCAGTGGGCAGAGCTCCTGGTCCACCTGAGAGCAGGGGAGGCAAGTCCGTACGAGCAAAGGGATAAGGATTATGAGGAAAATTCCCACAGTGATGGCTGGATGGAGCTCTGGGGAGCTCACTGAATCAAGAACATCTACAGGGGAACCATCGGAAAAAGGAGCTAGGCCCTCCAAGGGTAGGCAACTGTCCACTGGCATGGGCAGTATGTGGAGCCTCAAAGAGTGGGATCAGACTGTGTTCCTGTGTGTGGGCTGACACCTTGGAGCTCATTCCCTGCAGGGGAACACCTAACCTAGTCTTGATATTGGGATAAGGAAATCGGACTTGCCTGGAGTAGATGTTCCATGTTGAACTGACCCACCTTGAGACTTCTTGCTCTTTTTGGGGAGGAGATGGGTATATGGGGAGGGACAGGCTGAAGGCTGACTGAGAAGGATTGTGAGGAGGGAAGAAAGAGGCAGCAGGGGAATACATGGATAAAAAGACTTTTTTACAATCTAAATTTTTTTTTAAAAAAAAGCATGGCTTATTGCTGTGGCATAATAATCTGAGTATCTCTCATGATGTTCCTCAAAGACTGGATGCGTCTTTACTGCTCTTCACATTTTAAAAAGTACACCATACAGAGGCATTAAGTACATTCACATTGCTATATAATTGATGTGATGACTCATACCAATTTCCATAGGCCTTTATCCTTAAAACCTGTACCTATTAAACAATTTCCTACTCCACTTTCCCCCAAGCCATGGAAACCATTATTCCACTATCTCTCTTAAGTTGACTTCTCTAGATACCATATATCAATAAATTCTGGTAGGATTTCTCTTTTTTGTTGTCTTACTTGGCATAATGTCTTTAAGGCTCGTCTATTTAGTAACATGTTCTTCAATTCAGTTTCCCTCCTTTTTAGGTTGAATAATGATCTCTCTCTCTCTCTCTCTCTCTCTCTCTCTCTCTCTCTCTCTCTCTCTCTCTCTCTCTCTCTCTCTCTCTCTCTCTCTTCCAGCATGTGTATATGTTGGGGGTTTTTTTGTTTTGTTTTTGTTGTTTTGGTTGAAAACTAGGTTTTCAACAAACAAACAAAGTTTTCACATAGACAAGGTTTCTCTGTGTGGTCCTGGCACTCACTCTATAGACCAGGATGGCCTCAAACTCATAGAGATCCACCTGTTTCTGCCTCCCTACCTTAGAGTTGTGTACCTCCACCAACCCTCCCATCCGTATAATTTTAGGATAAATGTTTATTCAGGTCCTTTACTTATTTTGAACAGGTTGTTTATGAGGCTAGCTTGTCTCATAATCAAGTTTTTCCTAATATTTTTAGCTTAGCTATTTTTCATTTGTGAAACATTTATGGGGTTTAAAGTCTCTACAACCAGATATCCTTGGTTCTTCAATTTGAGTCTAACAATATTCCCGAGTCTAGCATTCATGACTCTTGTTCTACAGACTTCTGACCTTGTGAATAAATATGCTGTAGCTCTAATAAAGGGCTGAGAATGTACTGCTGCACTGTGATAGCTTAAAAGAACATCCAAAGAATGGAAAAAATCATTAGCATCCATGAAAGAAATGCTATCTTAACTTTAACATTTATTCTTTATCCTTTTAAGTATAAAACATCTTCTTATCTATCATTGCTTCTTTTAAATTCTGGATTTTCCCAGGCCTATTATTATAAAGGAAAATTATTTAGTTTTCATGAAAGTTTTTGGAAGGTGGCTAAGCCTTGGCACACTGATTTAATGCAATCTGTGAAACATTCAATTTGTAAAGGTTTTGGAATAATTAATATTCTCACATTAACTAAAATTGTCGTTTTTTTCTGATCCCTGATTCCCAAGAAATTATTTTGTGGGAGTTGGGTGTTGTACATATGCTCACCCATGCATGCATGTATAAAGAAAGTTGTCCTTTTGTCTGGGTCTTCTTGTTTATTTGTAATCTCTGTTTATCTCCTCCACCTTATTTTTTTAAGACTGAGTCTTTTGTGAACCTGGAACTCACTATTTCATAGTTGTTAGCCAGTACATACCAGTATTTGTCTGTCTTCAGCACCCCAGGAGTGGGGTTAGAGAAGCATGCTACCACACCCAGATTTTACATGCCTGCTGGAGATCCATCAGGTCCTCATGTATGCATAGCAAGTACTTTACCTACTGAACCACCTCCCAAACCTCCAAGAGATTCTTGAAATTGTGAACTATTGTATCCATGTATCAAAAGTTAGAGACTAAATGTTAATCCAATTTATTTTGATGGATAAAGAACCATAATACATTTATAACAGATTTATTCCTAAAAAATCTAGAATTTCAGAGCATGTAGAAAAAAGGCTGTTTACTCTTCGATCTTGGGTTTCTCTTTGAACAATAAATAAAATAATAAAAAAAAAATTGCTGGGCAGTGGTGGCACATCTTTAATCCCAGTACTCAGGAGACAGAGGCAAGCAAATCTCTGAGTTTGAGGCCAACTGGTCTACAGATCAAGTTCTAGGATAGCCAAAGATACACAGAGAAACCCTACCCCCACCCAACTAAAAAGAAAGAAAAAAACGAAAGAAAATTATGTGAGAACTAGATTTAAGTTCCATATTTATAAACTTTCATCACAAAATAGTTTCATGACAAATGATGGCACTTACATACTTATACCCATCAGAGAAGTCACTTAAGAAGAGCAATTTCCTTTTGAAATGTAATAATACATAATGATTTTATATAGACCAGTAGAGTTGTTTTTATGGGGTGGCCAGAGAGTTGCCTGTAAAGCTGAAGCAGAACCCAGGGCCCTGCTTAGGCTAGGCAAGCACTGTATCATTGAACTGCAGGTTCAGCCCTTGACTGAGACAGAACCTTCTTGAAACAGAACCTTGTTATGAAGCCTAGGCTAGCCTTGAACTGACAGTCCTCTGGCCTCCACCTCTAAAGTTCTGAGATCACAAACATGAATACCATGTCCAGCACCAGTCTAGAAGAATTTCTTAACCTCACAGTTCATAGGAAACAATCACAATAGTCCTAATGTTTCTCATAATAATCCTAATGTTTCTCATAATAGTCCTAATACTCAGAAGTAAGTCAGTATCATATTTACTGTTATAAAAAATGTTTATTTTGAAATATGATATATGAAAAAGTTATCCTTTTACTTGGTTTTGAATAATTGAAAATCTATGTTAAATTAGTGATAACATTTAATCATATTAAATATTATCTTTCACACTTAAAAATCTTGTGAAATTTCATGTTCACTCTACTTGATGTTTTAATGTCTTCCCATTTTTATTTTCATGTGATCAGAACCCTTATATGCATTTCTACACAACAATCCATTCTTCACCAGACATAAAATACACTTTCTCTGAGTCTCTGTCTTGTCACCATGAAGAATTCCATAGAACTCAGTTAAGCAATGTTACTAAGCATTTTTTCCTCAGTAACCTGTGCTTTGTTAACATAAGTGTCAATTATGGATGTGATGAGTAATGAGACTATGCTTAGATTTTCATCCACCAAAGAATATCGAAGAAAAGGTGGGAAAATATGAGCTATTTATAAGGGACTACTAAATATCTCATAAAGATTTCAATATAATCTATCTCTACATAGAGAAAGGACAATCTACCCACCATAGGACCATGTAATGGTGACTTCATAAACAGCATCACAGAGGCCATGGTTAGACCAGATAAAAAGCAGAACAGAGAAATAAATAGAATTCCTGCCCAAAGAAGAAGAGGGCCTTTCCCTGTGAGCCAAATGAACTATCAGGACTGCTGTATTAGTTAATTTTTAAAGGAACCATATTCATGAATGATTCCCCATAGCACCAAGGGATCTTAGCAGTGTATATTGCATATAGATGACCACAAAAAGCCAAGGGCATCTAAAGAACTGTAATTTGCTCTCTAAAAAGATCTTAAAGTGCTTCTTCCACAGATAGAACCAGCAGCAGAGCTCAGAAACCCAGAGAGCTACTGAATATATAGCTGTTCAGGTGCTGGCTTTCTGGATTTTTTGTTTAGATTGGTTTTGTTGAGAAAGAAATGGGGTTGTTTTAGTTTGGGTTTGGGTACCCTATAATTCATGTGTTTTCCCTGAAGGAGTCTGACTCTAAAGAAATCACAAATAGCAGGGAAGAGATGGATCATAGAAAAATGAATAAGAAATGCAAAATAAAACAACGTTGAGATTTCATTTCACCCCAGTCAGCACGGTTAAGATCATAAAAACAAACACTGGAAGGGTGTGGAGGAAGGAGAAACCCAACTCGCTGTTGGTGAGATTACAAACTGGTACAGTCACTCTGGAAATCAGTGTGGGAAATTCTAAAAAAGCTAAAAAATAAATCAGCCATATGACCCAGCTATACCTCTCCTTGGCATATTCCCAATAGACGTAATATTCTGCTGCATCTATTCTTGCTCAGCTATGATCATTGGCACTCTATTCATAATAGCAAGTACAAGGGAACAATCTAAATGTCTTTCAACTGATTAATGGATAATGAAAATGTGGTACAAATATACTATGAAGTAGTGTTCAGCAATTAAAATTAAAATCCTGAATTTTTCAGATAAATGGATAAAAGTAGAAAAACCCAGGTCTAGGTAACCCAGACCCAGAAATACAAAGCCACAAGTCTTCTTTTATTTGTGGATCCAATATCTGAACTTTAAATGTTAGTCAATAATGTGAGGCAACTGAGGAAACTAGGAAACTAAAATGAACCATGATGTGGAGAGAGAGAAGTAGCTTTAGAGGCAGAGATAGTCAGACAAGGTGCCATGACAGGAAAAATAGGGCAAGGCAAAAGTGAAGGTTCTAATTAGGGAGAGAAGAGGAAATGTAGTACAAGGGAAGAGGAAGATAGAACACTAAGGATATTAAAAAGACATATGGAAATACTTATATTTACTGAATAATACATATTAGTAGACATGTATACAAAAATAATTTAGATGAAGTTATACCTTTTTGGGGTGATAATAATCACCTAAGAACCAGAAAATACCCAGTACCAGGCAAAAAAAAAAAACTCCTCTTTGAGTAGTTGGTCAAAGAATCCCAAAAGCTCCTCCAAATTGCTATTGTCCTTGATTGTCTTCAACAATTTGAAGGTAGAACCCTATTGCTGAAGACAACATATGCTTTAGGCACATGACTTCAAGAGATAAAGCTAGCACTGGCCTGGGGGACTCCTTCCTGAGGATTAACTCTCAAGGTGCTTGGTAAGATATCAAGGTGGGAGCAATTAATAGGCCTAACCAAATGAAATGCCTATGAACCACAACAATGACCAAAGGAGCATGATATGTGCATGGTGCCATAGTGGCTGGCATCTACATCTCAGAGGAAAATAACAGCTGTAGTATGAGGTTTCTGGCCCTGACTTTCGGGCCTAGCATCAAGGTTTAGGCCCTCAGACTCGCAGACCCACAGACCCGCAGACCCCCACAGACCCCCGCAGACCCCTGCAGACCCCCGCAGACCCGCAGTCCCACAGTCCCACAGAGACACACAGACACTTTCAATAGTTTTAGGCTGAACAGCCTAAGGCCCAGGCATATAATTTGCTAGCTCTCTACCCTTCATCTAACCCATGACTCTTAACCTGCTCAGCCATGGGGCTTGGTACCTTTTCTCACAGCAGCATGGTTGTCCTCTGCTTCTTCTGGCTTCTCTCTGGCATTCTGCTCTGTGCTTCCTGTTCTCAGAGTTTTCTTAGTCTGGTAGCCCCACCCACACTTCCTGTCTGCCTTTGGCCAATCAGCGCTTTTTATTAAACCAGTGGGTGGGACAATTATTTACAATGGAACAACACAATCTCCCACAAACAACCACCTAACTGGACTTAAAGCCTGACCAATAGAAGGAAATTCAGGGTCGGAACTATAAACTTGGCCAACTACCCACAGATGACAAGACCAAGAGCCCTGGAGGAGAACCTACTACTACCACTTTCCTAAATCATTTTAATTCCTATTGCATTCTAAATACTTATGCTTACATCCACAGATAACTGTAGTTTTTTCCCCTCATCAAAGATACTTGTTTTTTTTAGCAAATGGAAACCATCACAGAAATCCACACTGGACAAAATACAATATAAGGCCTATACTTAAGGCCTAGGAAACATCACAGAAGGAGTGGAAAGATCCTAAAAGATGGATGACCAGGACATCTACTAAGACACAGTGTCTTCTATATGGTACAGAAAACTGCACCATGAAGTCTTTACAACACAAATACCTAAACAAGACCACACAGTGACAACCCTGACTGATACTGCAAAGTGGGTAGGAGAAATATCACATGGCCTCATTGCTAGATGAAGAATTACAGACAACTAATAGCTACTAGATGAGGAGAATCTATCTTCTTCTAGGATGAGCCCTCTGATAGGTTTTATAATCCCAAGTGGTCATCTCTAAATACATACATACTAGCAACACTAAATGGATTTGGCACATTGTATTTATATATACATATGTACAAATATATGTAACAATAATAGAAGAAGTCATAGAAAATTCTAATCAATATTCTGAATGTCTTATAAAAGTAAAACAATCAAATTATATATAAAATTAATCTATACTTTACATAACTTTTTAATAATTATTTGGGAATTTCACATCATGAACACTGATCACAGTCACTTCCCTGTCTTCCCAGGTCTGCCTTCCCTACTCTGGTGAAACCCCCTACAAAAGAAAAGAAGAAAAAGGTGGAAGTGTTGCCCATATACTTGGTAGAGTATAGTCAAACTGGTGGCCATACGTTCCCCACCTACACCTGCACAACATCAATCCATCAACAATGGAGAGCTACAATTTTTAATAGTTCTCTTCCATGGCTTTCTATATAGGCCATATAGGCTGAAAAGAATGAGAATTGTCACAGGACTTTCACATGCTCTCTAGCATCAGTATGTGACATGGACCACAGCATGGTCTACAGTGGCTATACAGACCATAGGCATCAACATGGCCCTTGCTGAAGCACGGGCCACAGACACTACCATAGTCCTTTGCAACAGCACAGGCTAAGGATGTCCATGTGAACTTTGGTTCACATGGTAATAGCACCACTACAAACATCAGTACAACTCCAACTGTAGTAAGACCATGGACTCAGACATAGCCCTCAGCAGTGGCACTGCCCATGACATCAACATGACTTCAGGGGCAGTACAGACCACTGATATCAACATGGTATCAGGTGGCTGGCTGCAAAGGTCAGGCATGTCAACATGGCCCACAATGGCATCATGGCCTACAGACATCAACATGGCTTGAGACAGCAACACAAATCACAAGCATCCACACGGCCTTTGGTAGAAATTTTGGCCACTGACATCAACATGGCCCTGGCTGCTGTAGAATCAAGGACTTCCACATGAAACTCAGGCTTCAACAAAGGCTGGGGCAGTGGCCCACGGATACCAAAGTGGCCTCCAATGGCAGCATACAGACCACAGAAGTCTTTCTAGGAAGTCTAATCCAGAAAATAAACTGTTCATCTCAGACATCCTGTGGTAGTTCAGAACCAAGGCTGAGCATCCTGTTCAGGGCTAATTCTTAAGACTCAATGCAAGCTCAAGGCTACTGCATACCACCCTGCTGGCCTTACACAGCAAGGATGTGTTCCTCCATTCATTGAAGCCTTCACTCACACTTGTCACCACTATGTCTCAAGTTCACCTCTATTCCTCTATCTTTCCCACCTCTCCATCAAATATTCACTTGTGGTAGAGGCACTGGAAACTGCAGTGTGTCGCAGAGTATATTTTTTTTTTTGTTCAAACAGCTTTATGTGCCAAATATTCATTGCAATGAGTTGTTGGTCTGCTTCAAGGTTTCTAGTTTCTGAAGCACCATAAATATTGGACCATTGCAGAGACTTGTTTCAGATATCCTGCTGTTGCCCAGAGTCTGGGTGCTATCGGGGTTAGGCAGGGAATCCAGGAGCAGGTTCTGAACAAGTTCTGCTGTCCTGAGGTTCATCCAGATTGATCTTTGTGCTTGTAGGTTTCCCTACACTGTCTCAAGCAGAGCATCCTGTCCCAAGGAGCACAGGATGTAGCCACAGTGGCTCCAAGCTGGACCAGCCCTATTCAGTAATGACATATTTCTGGAGGATCTCCCAGCCACTGCACACTATCCTATCCTAAGTTCTAGATTTGGGGTGATTATTGTGCTTATAGACTGTGGGAAGCACTGCTGCCTGATCTTTCCAACTCCCAGCAGAACAAGCAACAGAAGCCACAGCCATGGTGGCTCATTCTGGGAACTGGCAAGTACTGGCTTATTTCTTCAGGAACTCCAGGCGACAGATTGTCAGTCCCTGCCTCTGGCAGGTCTGTTCTGCCATTTTCCACGAGTCCTTTTTTTTAAAGCTGTACTGGAGATATTTGAGGCTCTGTAGACTCCTCTCCCTTCAGAGCCTCCATGGATCCCTCGGACTCCTCAGAGCTCCAAGGTGGGTTTTTGTTTTTCTTAATCTGTTTTTAAAGAACGTTTCATAAAGCAGCTCACAGTTTTGGATTCCTATTTACACAAAATTGTGACAGCATAGGACCTATATAAGCTCAAGCCAGACAAAAATCCCACCATCAAGCCAGGAGGTATCATCCAGCCCCCATTAACTGATAAGCATTGGTAGCTGATAGCTTCTGGAAATGGAGAGTTAATTCTCTTTAGGGTGTGCCCTCCTAAGTGTGAAAATTTTCCAGTAGATGGCCACACACCCAAAAGCATACAAGTGGCACTACGTGAACTAAATGAGTTTAAAAAACAGAGCTGAGTGAGTATAGAATAGACAGTTGATCTGAGAAGAGTCAGGGAAAGGGATGAATACAGTCAAAATACAATATATTTTTCTCAAATAATAAAACAATTTTTTAAAAAAGAAGTGGTTATGATTTTCTAAGTCTCTCCCTCTATTCTTCTCTCCTTTCCTTTCTTCAAATTTCCAACAAAGAAGGCCAAATCTAGGGAAAAGGGAAAGTCATAAATTGTAGTAGAGTCTGAAAGTTATTCATTTCTTTATACTTATTTTTGAGAGAGGGTCTTCTACAATGCTGCCTGGCCCCAACTAGCTATGTAGCAGAGGCTAGCCTCAAAGTCTCTATTCTCCCACCTCTACCTTCCCAAGTACAGGGATTGCAGGTAGCATTATGCACTTATCTTAGTGTTTAATATAAAATTGTAGTATGATTTTTAGTACTTTAAATGAAATAATAACAAAAAATATAGAGAACTTTCCTTCATAAGGCAAATAGGTCAACACAACAGTGTAGGTTTACAGGGAAGAGTGGGAACAAAGACAGTGTATGTTTATAGCACATCTGTTGTATGTGAGGAGGGGAACATTTGAAGATAAAAAGTTATGCGTTAGGGGACAGCAGGAAGGTACAAAGTCATTTTCTGGAATCAGCCCACAGCTGCAGACACATATCTCAGTGCTTACTTTAGGGCTGTTTTGAAATCTTGTGATTATTCACTAATTTCTCTTCTCCTGCAGATGGCATCATCCTCTGTTTAAATACTGTGTTTAGTATGAAATGTAAATATATCAAACTCACTATGAGGTTAGGCAGATGGCTAAAACATTCTGAAATTCTGGGAAAAATAAATTTCCCAACTGAAGAGAAGGCAACACAATGCCCATAGTTTATAGAGCAGTTTTCTGTTAAATGATGGAGGGGTCCTCTAAAAATCTGATCAGATCCATTTGATTATTTATTCAATGTAAAAATGATATCTGATGCTATGTGATTATTTGAAGATTATGAGGCTTACTTTAATTTTATTAGCACATATGAATTATACATAGTAATGAGTTTCACTGATATTTTAATATATGATTATACTGTATTTTGATCATATTCACCTCCATTCTCCCTCCCTTGTCCCCATTGTGCTCCTGTTCCTACAACTTTCTCAACTTTTATTTTTGAACTGTAGAATATTCAGGAAACTTTCATTTTCTACAAATATATACAGATAACAAAATTTTAGGTTGCAGGTACACAACTTCAGAAGAGCTTTTAAATGGCTTCCCATCAATATACCAATGGTCTATCAATACTTGCAGCTACTGTTGCTATAATGAAACATGATCTAAAGAAATTTGGGAAGGAAAGGGTTCACTTGGCTTATACTTATATATTGTAGTCCATCACTGAAAAAAGTCCAGACAGGAGCACAAACAGGGCAGGGACCTGGATTCAAGAGCTGATGCAGGGGCCATGGAGGATGCTGCTTACTGCCTTGCTGCTCATGGCTTGCTTAGCCTGCTTTCTTAGAACCCAGGACCACTAGCCCAGGGCTGTCCCAAACCATGGTGGGCTAGACTCTCCACCATCGTTCACTACTTAAGAAAATGCTCTACAGGCTTGCCTGGAGCCCCGTCTTGTGGAAGCATTTTCTCAAGTGAGGCTCCCTCCTCTCATATGACTCCAGCTTGTATCAGATTGACACAGAACCAGCCAGCACATGTTCTTACCAACAGTGTACATAGTCTTCATGCGGCTGCTCATGTTTTGTAATGTAGACTTATGTTGGTCAATGTCGGAGTGTGAAGTGTATTTCTTTAACAAGTCATTTTAATAAAGAAGAATGAAGCTGAGTACCATATTTACTAATTTTAAGTTTCCTTTTTAGAGATTGTTCTTTTTTCTGTTGAACTGGACCTCTTTTTTCTATTTAATTTGAAAGATTTTTTTCATTCTTGATTTTTCTTCCAAGATTTTATGACTTATCTTTTAACTTTTTAATGGTTCCTTTTGATGCACAGAAGTTTTTAATTTTAAAAAGTAGACCAAGAGTTTTCTTTGTGGTTTGTAGTCTGTGTTGTCTACAAAATGCTTCCTTATACTTCAGTCATAAAGATATTCTGCTATAATATTTTAACACCTATATTTTCAAAATATTTTAGTTTGAATTTTCATACTTAGGACTTAAAACATTTTTTCAATATATAGAATAAGCTATATTCTCCATACTGCAAGGAAATGTTTCTATTGTAATTGTCTAAAAAGTACACTACCCTAAGTTACTTTATACTGTCTAAAACAGAAGTTTTCAGGCTGTTAATTTCTTTGTACAGACTTCATTTTGCAAGCAGAATTTCACTCTGTACTTTGGTGGACATGTATACAACACTATCTGTCCAGTCCCAACCACAAAGCACAGGCTGATAAACAACCCATTCCTAAAGTAAGAAAATGCACAACCCTATAAATTTATTTGGTAAACGGGACTAGAGAGGCATTTGGGCTATTATAACCATATCAAATAAATAAATAAATCAGGCTCAAGAACTTGTCAGACATACCAGACTGACAAACAAATGTACCTGGACACAACACTGCAATGGTATTGCTCCCACCAACCTATCACCTGACTATCCAGTGTGCATCCAGGGATAGACAGGTAAAAAACTCCTGACTGTCCCAGAGACCTCAGCTCAACTCCATTCTCACTGTTGACACAGCCTTCTTGAACTGCTATCTGTCCATCCACCAGTTTGTCTGTCTAGACCAAGTCCTGCCCTTTGCCTCCATAGCTTCCACTATACCTCGTTTCTGCAGCCAGCATCAGTTTGTTATCCCATGGACTCTTCCCATCTCTATCGGTTCTGCTTCTTGGGCCTCTTTAAGACTCCTTTAATTCTGCTATGGCCTTTTTAAGCCCTTTGAAACCATCCTATAATACACATATATAGAGATTTACTGTGTTCGTGTAATGAAAGCCCTGATCTGAGAGTTAATATGGAAATAAAATTGTGATAAAAACAACTTCTCTTTGGTTCAGCTAGATCTATCAAGAAGAATGAGCTGCTCAACAAATTGTTGCCATCAAAACTGCCATACTTCGTGGATTTATTATTACTCAATAACTTTGATGTGGAATAAAGACACAAGTGTAATTATTTATGTTTCTGACATAGCACAATCACAAAATCATCTTTTAAGCCTTAATATTTAACGGGAAATATGCTGCAATAGATCTTACTAAAAACTATCTTGGCTATTTCTTGTTGTTTTGTTTGAATATATACTCTCCCTTTTTTTCAGAGGCATGTTCCAAGGTCTTAGAGCTAAAGAGTAAGTCTAAACCCTTGAGTATACTCTCTGAATTGAGCCCTTAGCATCCTTTACCAAGCAGGCCCTTTCTTCGAGAGGAATCCACATCTGATCCATACAGGGTGGAGATTAAGAAGATAATAATAATGAAGTAGCAAAATCAAATTTTCATTTTCCAACCAACTTCCTTTCCCAAATTCCCTGTCCCAAAGGAAGTTTTATTAAAGGATATTCACTATTCCCACAAAAATTCAATCTAGTCAAATACTGTAATGTTTATCCTTCCAGAAGGAAAGAGTAATGGAGTAGACAAATAGAAGAAAAAATATTTAAATGTGATGGGAAGGATTCACACTGCTAAATTAAAAAAAAAAAAAAGATCCAAAGACACAACCTTACATTATTAAGAAAGGTACCTTTTTGTATCTACAAGTATAGAGAGGTATGGAATGATCATTTTTTAAATGATTTTAACAATGATTTTTTAATTCTTTTCCATTTTAAAAATAACAATATAATTTTTAAGGACTTTTATTTAAAAAAAATATAAATCTGTACCATTAGAGCTTCACACTATCTAGGTCCACAGAGAGCACTGCAGTTTTTGCAAAAAGTAGTTGCTAGTGAACAATAGCTTTTTAAACACTGCCCCCTACTGTTCACAGTCAGCTTCCTCAGAAATGATAAGGACCGAAGAAATTTTAAAAGGTGGAAGCCTTTTAAATCAGTTTAGCATTCTTGTTCAGCATGCCTGATTTCACAGATTGGAGCAAATTCAACTATACAACTGTTGCACTTTGTAAAAGCAAATCCCAGGCACTTGAACATTACTCTTATCCATAAAACAGCCAACTCGAAAGGGGACAGAACTGGCCTTGGACAGCATTAAACAATACAGCAGCAACACTGAGGAACACCAGGAAAGACAAGAATCAAGAATCCTGATGCTGACAGGTGAAACCTTAGACTGGTATAATCAGTCTTATTTTAAAAACAATCTAGTAAGAATGACATACTTCTACAAAAGAAATGAACCTTGCTTTATAGCCACACAAACTCACAACTCATAGATGACTTCTGCTTCCAAATTATCTGGTTGCTAGACTTTCTGACCAGTTTCATTGCTTTGACCTCTATAGTTCAAATATGATTAACAATAAATGAAAGAGAGCAGCCAAAACAAAGCCCAGGTAGAACTGTTCAACATCCTATAATCACAAAGTTCATGTCAGCACTTGGACTAGCCAGTTTTCTGTTAGTGAGATACAGGCTAAGTCATATGGGAATAGAAAACTTCAGTTTGTAGTAAGCGGTTTCTGGCCCCAACTTTTGTGCCTTGCCTCAAGGTTTAGGGCCCACAGACCCACTGACCCACAGAGACACACAGATACATACGATAGTTTTAGGCTGATCGGCCTCAGGCCCAGGCATATAACGATAACTCTGTACCCTTCATCTAACCCATGATTCTTCCTGTTCAGCGTGCGGCTCAGTACTTTTCTTTAGAGCAGCATAGTTGTCCTCTGCTTCTTCTGGCTTCTCTCTGGCATTCTGCTCTGTGCTTCCTGTTCTCAGAATTTTCTTAGTCTGGTAGCCCCACCCATACTTCCTGCCTGCCTTTGGCCAATTAGTGCTTTTTACTAAACCAGTGGGTGGGACAATTATTTACAATGGAAAAACACAATCTCCTACATATCCTCTTTTCTCTTATTAAAACAAAGAGAACTCCAAATCTAATATTTTCCCCTTTATCTATAACAACTTATAAACAACACTGTAAATAAACACAAACATCCATAATCCATGTTTTGGGAATATGGGCATCGTTCTCTAGGCTACTTCCTGCTGAATGGGGACACTGGCAATTTCATGGGAATCCCCAAAAAAAATGTAGGATTTCAGTTGAGAAACTGAACCACCAGATTGGCCTGTAGGCAAGCCTGTGGTGCATTTTCTTTCTCACTGATGTGGGAGGGCCTATCTTACTGTCGCTGGTGCCACCATGGTCCTGTGTGCTGTGAGAAAGCAGATTAAGCAAATCATGAATAGCAAGCTAGTAAGCAGGAAACTTCTGTGGCCTCTACTTCAGTTCCTGCTTCCAGATTCCTTAAGTGCCTTCGCTGATTTACCTGGATGTTGAGCTATGATCCCTAGCTTTGCTTTCCTCCTCACATTGTTTGACATGGTTTCATTCATCACAACATTTCAGAATGACTGTCAAAGTATGGAAGGTGATGAATTGCTTAATATTAAATCAAGGAGGGATTTATTATGTAGTGATTACACAATAACAAGTTTTATGATGTAACTTTCATTTATGTACATATTTTGATCATATTTACCCATAGAACAATTTCCTAGCCCTTCCTGATGATCCTTATTCTTTCCAAATAGCCTCTCTTCTGGTTTCATGCTTTTAAAATTCTAGATTCAACATATGTGATAAGCCATGCAATATTTGTCTTTCTGAGTCTTATTTTGTTTAACATAATGATCTCTAGTTTCATACATTTTTCTACAACTGACATTATTTCTTTCTTCTAAAGTTAATTAAAATGTAATTGTGTCTCTGTACTACATTTTCTTTATCTGGGTATATGTTGATGGTAAACTACACTGATTCAATAGCAAGACTATTGTGAATACTGCAGTAATAAGCACTATTAGATATCTATAAAATATGCTGACTTTGATCCACTTTGGCATAGACCCAGGAGTAATATAGCTGAATCATATGTTATCTTTAATTTTAGGTTTTTGAGATATTGTCCTTATTAATTTCTACAGTAGCCAGAAAAACTTATACTCTCACCAAAAGTATATGAGTCCCCCACCCAGGCCCTGCCAAAGTGTTCTGTTGCTTGTTTTCTTAAAGATAGCCATTCTGACTTGGGGAGGCAGAATCTCAATAGAGGTTTGATTTGTGTTTCTGTGGTGTCTAAAACTGTTTAACATTTTTAGTGGAAGAATCTTGGGCTTTAAAACTTTTTACTATTAAACAGTTGTGTAGTCTCAGGTCCCTTAGCAATTCAGGACACTGTACAGATATTAATCTAAAGACTGTCAGGAGGCTGTAATGAAGGGAAATAGAGACAGATGAGAGTGGTTTTGCTGCAGACTGCCTTGCCCCATTCCTCTCTAATCCCTTAATCCTACCACTACAAAGCACGTGACCTACCCATGCCCTCTTAGCTGAGAACTGCTAGGTTATATAATTTTTCTCCAAGACCTTTTTTTTTCATTAAATCACACTATTTGATATCATTAAAGTAGCATACACACTTGAAAGCCTACCACTCAGAAAATGGAGTCGGGAGGCTCTCAAGGTTCAGGGCCAGTGTGGTCTACATGAGACTCTGAGTCAAAAAGCAAACTACAGGAGACTGGAGAAACGACTCAGGAGTAAGAGCACTGGCTGCTCTTCCAGAGGCCCTGAGTTTAATTCCTAGCAACCACATGGTGGCTCACGACTGTGTATAGTGGGATCTGATGCCCTCTTCTGGTATGCATGAAAGCCGGTCACTAATATACATTAAGTAAGTTGTATTTAAAAAAAAAAAACAAACAAACAAACAAACAAAAAAGAAAAAAGAAAAAAAAAACAAGAACAAAAAAACTACAGAATTTGAGATCTGGAAGAAAACTCAAGGCTCCACAATAATAACTGAAGGCCCAGGAAACCCTTTGATCCTAACTATAGTTATGTGTAAATCTGAATTTGTCGACTCAGAGAAGAAATAAAATAGCAAATCAGTCTATGAAAATGTCCAATTTACATTCTTAATAATTCTGTTCAGCAGTCTCTGTGGCTTCGGGAGAAGAAATGAAAGGTTGTTTTAAGTTTGATTTATTTACTTTATGTGTATTAGTGCTTTTCCTACATGTATGTCTGTGTGTGTGTGTTGGATCCCCTGGAACTGGAGTTACAAATACTTGTGAGCTTCTATATGGTGCTAGGAACTGATCCCGGGTCACTGGAAGAGCAGTCATTTTTTTTTCTTTTTTAAAAATATTTATTTATTTTTAATTTATGTGTATGAGTATTTTTGTCTGCATGTGTGTCTGTATGTCATGTGTGTGCAATTGCCCATGGGAGCCAGAAGAGAGTATTAGATCCCTTATAACTAGAATTAGGTTCATTTGTGAGCTGCCTTGTAGCTAATGGGAGTTAAACCCAGGTCCTGTAGAAGAGCAGCCTAAGCTCTGAACTACTGAGCCATCTTTGCAGTCCAGAATTTAAGTTTCTTATAGAAGAAAAAAAATCTCATTAAGGATAGCATGGGATTGAAATACCTGTGATGGAACAGTAGATGATGTGAGGAGCAATCTTGTCTATATCTTCATATCCTAAGCCCATCTCAGAAAGTTTGCCAGGAACATAGTTTTCCACAAACACATCACAAATGGCTGCAAGCTGAAGGAAAGTATAAGGATTAATCAGCTTTTACCACATAATAAAACTTTCATTTTAATAAAATTCTCACATTGTAAGAATCCATATAAAAATCACAGGATAAATAAAACATGTTTATGCAAATATGAAAGCTCTGATCAATTACTTGAACTGCTACAGTCAAGAAAACAATGGTTATAATATTTTTGTAAATATACACTATTAAATAGATTCTGTACTCTTCAAATGTAAGAAATATTTACTGAACATAGTCTGTCCAAATGTAATCTCAGAAGAATACATAGAAATAAAATATAAGTACCTAAAATTCATTTTAAAAATATTTTTAAACCTTCACCAAAAAACCCTAAATACAAAATCATTATCCTTATTCTGTATTATTTCTAATTACAACACAGATTAGTACATTAGAATATGATTCTGAAGTGCCTTCATACTTTAAAATGTTTTCTCCAAAGAATTTTAAGTGTCTTTCATGAGCTACATTTTGTTTTGATTTTCAGCAACTGAAGAAGTACGTCTTATCAGACATCCCAAAAAAGAGAATATGCCATCCTTTGACACTCTGGAAGTAAAAGCACCAGGTGAATAGGTGACCTTTCCGGAGACACAGACAATACATTAAGACCTATGAGCATCATAGCACTACTCTAGAGCAGAAATGTATTTACTTCACAACTTAGAGGTCCAATGAGGACTTCATGGAGAACACCATCACAGTGTATGAGGCATATGCAAGACAGATCAGCCACATTATGAATCAGGAAGACAGAAAATAGAATTTCGTTATTCTAATGAGAACTGGAATCCCATGTGAACTACCTTAATTTATTTTGAGGACAGATACTCCCATGACCCAAATACTTTCCATCTTCCATTTTCAGTATATCCTACCTCTTAAATGTTCCACCATATCCCAATATTGTCATACTGAGGACTAAGCTTCCAAAGCAAATTCAAATCACATCCAAATAATAGCAAATAAAGACAGAGAAGCTGCATATGTGAAACTGGAAACAGGCCTCTTACATGGGTGAACTATACAGCATACTTCAGGTGCATTGGTCTATTGCTATGGTTACTGGAAGACACCTTTCCAGCTATGATTGATCATGAAGGAAAGTCAAGAGCAGGGACTCAATAATAAACCATAGAGAAAGGCTGCTTATTGACTTATTTGCTGGCACATGCCCAGGTAACTTCCTTCTACAGCCCAGATCCAGGTGCTAGGGATGGCACCACCCACAGTGGTGCTGTAGAATATTATTTTAAGGTGTGTTACTTTTGTTTATGTTTCATTTGTTTAACTCTGTGAAGCTATGCTATTTGCCTGTCTAAAACACAGGCTACAGAGCTAAAAGGCCAATAGCGAGGTAGGAGAAAGGATAGGTGGGCAGGCAGAGTGAATAAATAGAAGGGGAAATCTGGGAGAAAGGGAAGAAGCAAGAAGAGGAGGAGGATACTAGGGGTCAGATACTCAGCCACACACCCATGGAAGAAGCAAGAAAAAGGTAAAAAAAAAACCCAGAGACAAAAGGCAGGTGGGATAGTTTAAGTTAAGGTAAGCTGGCTAGAAACAAGCCAAGCTAAAGCCGGGCATTTATAAGTAAGAGTAAGCCTCTGTGCATAATTTATTTGGGAAGTGGGTAGTAAGCCCCCCAAAAGGGCAAAAGGAGCCCAGAGAGTAAAAAAAAAACAACAGCATAGTGGGAAGCCCAGGCCCCCTATTTCAATTGTCAATCAAGTCAGTCTCTCAGAGACAAAACTACAGGCCAAACTGATTTGGACAATTCCTCAATTGAGGTTCTCTCTTCCTAGGTGAAGCTAAGTTGTGTCAAGTAGGCAATAAAATCTCACCAGCACACCTTACAAGCCTCAATATAAGGGCATTTTTAAATGTCGATCATTCTACGAGACATTTCTTAGGAAAATGAAATGTTGCTATTAAATACAAAACACACTTTAACTACATCTTAATTTATTTGCAAATCTTGTTTATCTGTTACTTACAAATCAATCATTGCAGGTATTGTAAAAAACAAAACAAAACTGCAATCTAGTATATCTAGGCTTCTACATGGATTTGTTGCATTTGTACAACGTAATAATTAACATAATGTTTAGTTTTGTAAATTTCATTAAATATTTTATTTTTAAAACACTATTAGAGGAGATAAGTCAGCAGTTAAGTGGACTCTGCTACCCTTCTAGAAGACCCAGATTCAGTTGCCAGCATCCACATGGCAGCTCACAATCATCTGTAGCTACAATCTCAGGGGGAATCCAAGACTTGATTCTAGCTTCTACAGGTAGCTCATATACATGGTTGACATGCAAACATACAGACAAGACACCAATACACATAAAATAATAAACAATAATCATTAAAATTGTTTAAAACCTAAGGTGGAATCCTTCTCCTAGCCAAAGAAAAACACCTAACAGCTTGCGTTTGATCTCCAAAGCTTATAGAGTGGAAAGACAACTGACTCTTAGAAGTGATAATCTGACATCCATATATGCTCTGTGATACTCACATACACACACAGAGGGAAACGGGGGTGGGGGGGAGGGAAAGGGAGAGAGACAGAGAGACAGGGGGAGAGAGAGAGATTGGCTTGGCACATGCCATGAGGCTGGTCATTGGCACTGCCATTTGGGAACTAAATCAAGACACAACTCTTGGACAAAGGCCTGCTTCAATTGCAAACAACCAGGCCATTTCTCTTGAGAATGCACACCCTGGAGCGCTAATACTGGGGGGCGCCCCTCCTGCACCACTCTCTGCCCCCCCCCAGAGGACCCAGCCTCAGGCAGAGGGAGAGAAAGGGAGAGGAAGGGAGGGAGAGAGGGAGGAGGAGAATGAAGGAGTGGGAGAGGAAGAGAGGGGGAGAGGGGGGAGAGAGAGACAGAGGGAGAGGGAGAGAGGCGGGGGGAGAGGGAGGGAAAACGAGAGAGGAAGAGGGAGAGGGAGGAGAATAAACAAAAATGTTCGGTCATAATTTTTTCTTTAATTGAAAATAGATTCTTATGTCATACAATACATCCTGACCAGTTTCCCCTCCTTCTGCCCCGCCCAATTCCCCCCCCATCTCCCCTCTCCCCTAGATCCACTCCCCTTCTATTCCCATTCAGAAAAAAGCAGACCTCCAAGAGACAATAATCAAACACAACAAGATAGGACACAAGAGGACAAGGCAAAGGCCCTTTTTCATTGAGGCTGAACAAGGCAACCACAATAGGAGGAAAAGAGTCCCAAGTGCAGGCAAAGAGTCAGAGATAAACCTGCTCCTACAATTGGGAGTCCCATAAAAACACCAAGCCAAAAGCCATACCATATAGGCAGAGGACCCATGCTAACCCATACAAGCCCTGTGCTTATCATTTCAGTCTCTGTGAGTCCTTAAGAGCCCTGCTTAGTTGATTCAGTGAGGCATATTCTCCTGGTGTCTTCCATCCCCTTTGACTCTACGGTCTCTCCTCCCACTCTTTAGCAGGGTCCCCTGAGCTCCAAGAGGAGGGGCCCTATGGATACCTCCCCTAAATTGGAGAATTTACTCTCTCTCTCCTCTCTCTCTCTCTCTCTCTCTCTCTCTCTCTCTCTCTCTCTCTCTCTCTCTTTCTCTCTCTCTCTCTCTCTCCCTCTCGATAATATTTAACTGTAGGTCTGCACCCACCACATTGCTGGAGGAAGTCTCTGTGATGATGACTGGACAAGGAACTGATATGTGAGTATAGAAGAATATCATTAGGAATCAATCCATTGAATTGGAAGGGGCAGTTCTGTTTCATTATACCCTAGGCTCTGGATTATCCAGTCTCTAGTTTCTGGACATCCAGGCAATGCAGAGCATGGTCTCCCTCTTGTGGCATAGGTCTCAAGTTAAACCAGACATGGGTTAGACACTTTCACAAGTTTGATGCTACCATTGTCCCAGCACATCTTGAAGGCAAGGTAGATTGTAGGTCAAAGATTTTGTGACTGGGCTAGTGTCCACGTTTCTCTTTCCATAGCCTGCACAGTACCTTTCCATGCAAAGAACACTAGAACATAGAGGTGAAGGCTCCAAGTAGGTAATATCTTGACCTTCTCTCATTCAATGAGCTATGTAGATATTTTCCTTAGCAACGAGGCCCCCCTGTTAGTTTTCAGAGAACCCTCTTCCCATCAGCCTGAGTTGTTTAGGGATCTCCACTGGCCAATAATTCAACTGAAAAATATTCAGTCCCACCATTAATACCCTTGCCTGGCTACAAAAATATAGGCAGTTCAGACTCTATCTCCTCAATTACTAAGAATCCTAGCTAGGATCACAGTCAAGATTCCAAGAAGTTTCCATTGCACTTGATTTCCACATCAATTCCCAAGTACCCAACTCAATTCCAGCTGACTCTACTTGCATTCCCTCCCTCCATCACTGCCCCCTCAACCTGAACCTGCCCATTCCTCCCTTCCCATGCATACCTAGCCCATCCACAAAATTATTCTTTTTCCATTTACCAGTAAGATCCATGTATCCTGTAAAGTAATTCCTCTTTACCTAACCTTTCTGGGTTTGTAGAATGCAGCTTTATCATTTACTTAATGACTACCATCCACTTATAAGTGAATAAATGTCATATTTGTCTTTCTGGGTGTGGGTTACCACATTCAGGATGATTTTTTTAATAGTTTCTTCCATTTGCCTACAAATTTCATGGTGTCATTTTTTAACTAAATGAATAATATGCTATTGTGTGAATATACCACATTTTCTTTTCCCCTTCCTTAGTTGAGGGACATCTATGTTGTTTCCAGTTTTGAACTTTTATGAAGAAAGCAGAAATTAACATGGTGAATAGGTGTCCTTCTGGTGAGGTAAAGTGTCCTCTGAGTATATAGCTGGATCTAAGGTAGAATGATTACCAACCTTCTGAGGACCCACTGTATTGATTTCCACAGTGGCTGTACAAGTCTGCAGTCTCACCACTACTGACTGAGAGTTTCCTTGCTCCACACCCTCACCAGGAGAGCTATCACCCTCACCAGGAGAGCTATCACCCTCACCAGGAGAGCTATCACCTGTGTTATTGGTCTTAGCCTTTCGGACAGATGTTAGATGGAATTCGTATTTTCATCATGGTTAAGGATGTTGATGTTCTTTCAGTGTTTCTCAACAATTTGAGTTTTCTCTAGTGAGAATTCTGTTTAGATCTGTACCCCATTTTTAATATAATTATTTAAGGGTTTTGTTGTTGTTGTTTTGATATCTAGTTTCTTAGTCCTTTGATTTATGTGAAGTTAGTAAAACGTCTTTTTTCACTCTATAGGCTGCCACTTTTTCGGAATGACTGTATCCTTTGCCTTACAGAAGCTTTTCAGTTTCATGAGGTCACATTTATTAGCTGTTGATTTAGTGCCTGAGCTATTTGCTGTTCAGAAAGCCTTCTCCTGCGCCAATACATTCAAGGCTATTCCCCCACTTTCTCCTCTTTCAGGCTGAATGTATCTTGTTTATATTGAGGCCTTTGATTCACTTGGACTTAAGTGTAGTAAGAAGTTTCTAGCCCAGACTTTCCAGCCTAGCCCCAAGGTGTTCAGACCCACTCACAGTCCCACTGCCCCTTTAGCCCCAAATAATCACACAAAGGCTTATATTAATTTCATGCTGATTGACCTATGGTTCAGACATATTGCTAGCTACTTCTTTTATCTTAACTCAATCTATTTCCATTTACCTGTTTGTCCATGTGACTTAGGACCTTTTCTCAGAGTAGCATGGTTCTTTCCTCCATTTCTGCTGCTGTATCTGCTCTGCTCTTCCTGTTCCTAGAGTTTTCTTAGTCTGGTAGCCCCACTCATACTTCCTGTCTGCTGTCTGGCCAATCAGCTTTTTATTAAACCAGTAGGATAGACAGATATTCACAATTTACCAGAACATAGTCCCACTACACTTAAGTTTTGTGCAGGGTCATAAATATGGATCTGTTCACATTCTTCTACTGCAAACACCCAGTTTGACTAGCACCATTTATTGAAGATGTCTTTTCCAATGTGTTTTTCTGGTTTCTTTACCACAAATCAGGTGTCTATCTGAATGTGGATTTATGCCTGGATCTGATTTTATGTCAATACCATGTAGTTTTTATTATTATAGCTCTGTAATATAACTTTGCTGTGGGATATTTGATCACACTGTGAAATTCCAAGACTGTGTTTATAAAGTTAACCTTGGATCAGGGGGTGAAGCCAACAACTAAGTGACAGAAATTAGCCATAGAAAGTAAGGAGGAGCCAGGATACAGATTGAGAAAAGGAGTAGGGAGGGACTTAGAAATTCCAGGTCTTCTTGGTTTGGGATGAGTGAACAAGCTTGTCTTGCTGGGTTTCTGGACAAAAAGGAGAGTAAGCTTGTTGCTTCTCAGCTTCTCTGATCTAGTAGGTTTTTCCCAAACATTTGACTCTTTATTGGTAAATAGAACAATAGAGACTTAGTTAAAACCTATATTTATTGTCATGGCCTAGCCAGTGCCAGTGGGACTGGAAATCCCACCAGGACATGGTCTGAGCTTCTGGTTGCTGACTTTGAGGATACAGGACACAGAGTGTAATGAAAATATCAGTAGATCCAGGTGCCAACTAAGCCAACAGAAAACAGCACAACTTGATATCAGAAATGGTAAAGCCTCCAGCAATGCTTTTATTGCTCAGGATTGTTTTAGATATCCTGAGTTTTTGTGTTTCCATATGAAGCTGAGAATTATCCTTTCAAGAGCTGTGAATGTTGGAATTTTAAGGGGGATTGCAGTGAATCTGTAAATTGCTTTTGGTAGGATGACCAAATATACTATGTTAATCCAACAAATCATGATCATGGAAGATCTTTCCATCTTCTAATATCTTCTTCAATTTCTTTCTTCAAAGACTTGGAGCTTTTATCATATAAGTTGTTCATTTGCTTGGTTAGAGTTACCCGAAGATAATTTATAATATTTGAAGCTATTGGGAAAGGTGTTGTTTCCATTATTTCTTTCTCAGTCAGTTTGTCATTGTATATGTAAGGGCTGCTGATTTCAGTTCATCTTCTATCTAGCCAATTAACTGAAAGTGCTTATCAGCTGTAGGAATTCCTTGGTACATTTTTTAAGGTTGCTCATGTATCTGATCATATCATCTGCAAATAAAGATACTTTCCAATACTTCTTCCTTTCCAATTTGTATCCCCTAAATCTCTTTCAGTTGTCTTAACGCTCTAGCTAAGACTTCAAGTGCTATTTTGAATAGCTATGGAGTGGACAACCTTCTTCTGTTCCAGAGTTTAATTCTTTGAGTTTCTTTCAATTTAATTTGATCTTAGCTAAAAGTCTGCTGTACATTGCCTTTATTATGTTTGGGTATGCCCTTGTGTCCCCAATCTCTCCAGGACTTTTCTCTTTGTTTCTGTTTTATTAATTTCAGCCCTGGACTTACTGCTTGCTCTGCACTCCACTCCTCTTATGTATGATTACTTCTTTTTGCTCTAGAGCTTTCGAGTATGCTGTTAGATGACTAGTATGAAATCTCTCCATTTTTTGAGAAGGACCGTAAAGCTATGAAATTTCTTCTTTGCACTGCTTTCATTGTGTCTCTTAAGTTTGGGTATGCTCTGTATTCACTTTCATTGAATCCTAAAAAGTCTTTCATTTTTTTCTTTATTTCTGTCTTGAACCACCTCTTATTTAGTAAGAGGCTGTTCAGTTCCCATGAGTTTTAAGGTTTCTATTGTTAAAATCCAGCTTTAATCCACAGTGGTCTGATAGAATGCAAAAAGCTATTTCAATTTTCTTTTTTAAGACTTGCTTTGTGACCAAGCATGTGGTCAGTTTTGCAGAGTTCCATGAGGTACTGAAAAAGGGGGGAAATTCTTTCAAGTTTGGGTGAAATGTTGTGTAGATTTGTTAGCTCCAGTATTTCTCTGTTTAGTATTTGACTTAATGACCTGTTCATTGGTAAGAGGGAGGTATTAAGGTTTCCTGCTATCAGTGTGTGAGGGTCAACATGTGATTTAAGTTGTATTGCTGTTTCTTCTTCTTCCTTTCTTCCTTCCACTTCTTTTTTCTTTCTTTCTTCCTTTCTTTTTTCCCTTCTTGAGACATGGTTTCTTTGTGTAATAGTCTTAGCTGTCCTGACTCACTTTGTAGATCAGACTTGGCCTTGAACTCACATAGATCTGCCTGCCTCTGTCTCCTGAATGCTGGGATTAAAGGTGTGTGCCACCACAACATTTCTGCTTCTAACATCTATGTCCCAAACATAAGGACACCCAACTTTGTAAAAGAAACACCACTACAGCCAGGTTGTGGTAGCACATGCCTTTAATCCTTGCACTTGGGAGACTGAGGCAGGTGGATCTCTGTGAGTTCCATCCAGCCTGGTCTACAGAGTGAGTTCCAGGACAGACTCCAAAGCTACACAGACAAAACCTTCTCAAAAAACTAAAAAAAAATTTTTTTTGAAATGTCATCTTGATGTATTTTTCCTTTCATGAGTACATAATGTCCTCCCATTTCTCTTTTGATTAGTTTTGGCTTGAAGTCTATTTTATAAGATATTAAAATGGCTCCACAAGCTTGCTTATTAGGTCCATTTGACTGGAATATCTTTTCCCAACCCTTTACCTTGAAGTAACATCTATGCTTGATATTAAAGTGTGTTTCTTGTATGCAGCAGAGGATGGATCCTGTTTTTGCATCCATTCTATTAGTCTATGTCTTTGGGATGGAAGGTGTTGAGACCATTGATATGAGAGATACCAATGAACAAGCATTGATTCCTATTATTTTGATGGTGGTGGTGGTTATGATGGGCAGTGTGTGCGTCCCTTCTTTTGGTTTTGATAATGTGAGGTTCTTTATTTCTTGTTTTCATAGTTACAGTTAACCTGCTTGGGTTTGAGTTTTTCTTCTAGCACATTCACTAGATTGTTTACAATTGATTTCATCATGAAATATCTTGTTTTCTTCATCTATGATGATTGAAAGTTTTGTTGAATATAGTAGTCTGGAGTGACATCTGTGGTCTCTTAAAGTCTGCAGTACATCTGCCACTTCTGTCTAGGCCCTTCTGGACTTTAGAGTTTCCATTGAAAAGTCAGGTATAAATCTAATGTTTGTCTTTATCTGTTACTTGTT
The DNA here is from genome assembly GCA_033318265.1 of Phyllotis vaccarum. Lineage (NCBI taxonomy): Eukaryota > Metazoa > Chordata > Mammalia > Rodentia > Cricetidae > Phyllotis > Phyllotis vaccarum. Next base: position 23,002,796 of record JARWLC010000011.1, read on the forward strand.
CTTTTTTCCTTGCAGCTTTTAGTGTTCTTTCTTTGTTGTTTGTTTTAATCATCATGTGGCAAGGGGACTTTTTTCCTTGTCCAAGCTATTTGTATTCTGTGTGCTTGTTTTGTTTTGTTTTGTTTTAACCTTTATATGTACCTCCTTCTTTAGGTCAGAAAACATTTCTTCTACTATTTTTGAAAATATTTCTGGGCCTTTGAGCTGGTATTCTTTTTCCTCTATTTGTATTATTCTGAGGTTTGATTTTTTTCATAGTGTCTTGGATTTCCTGGATGTTTTATGTCAGGAATGTTTAGATTTAACATTTTCTTTAACTGATGCATCCATTTCTTCTATTTTCATTGCCTAAGGTTCTCTCTTCAGATTCTTGTATTCTGTTGGTGAAGCTTTCCCTGAAGTTCTGTTCATATCCCTAAATTTTCACTTCTAGAATCCTCCGGTTTATGTTTTATTTATTGCTTCTATTTTCATTTTAGGTCTTGAACCACTTGTTTCCTCCAACTGTTTGTTGTTTGTTTCTTGGCTTCCTTCAAGGTGTTTATTCATTTCCTCTAGCTAATTGTGTTTTTCAAACTTTCTTTGAGAGGTTTATTCATTTCCTCCAATTGTTTGTTTACATTTTCTTGGCTTTCTTTAATAAATTTATTTATTTCCTCTTTAAGGACATTTATCATCTTCAAAGAGTTGGTTTTAGGGTCTTTTTCTTGTGCTTTGGTTATGTTGAAATATTCAGGACTGCTGTGGTAGTATATCTGAACTCGGGTGGAGTCACGTTGCCCTGACTGTTTTTAAGTCTGTTCTTATGCTGGTGTCTAGGCATCTTAAATGGCATGTAGGCATCTGGGTTTGGAGTGATGATAGGTGTAGGTGCTGATTTCTGGGTTTATCTTTGTTGGGTGAGTGTTTTGTTCTTTGGGTTTTGTTTCCTTTTTGGATTTTCAGTGAGCCTTTTGGCTGTGTGCTACCTGTTTTACTGGCCTGATCGACTCATGTGTTCACAGGGAATACTTGGTGGTGTTGAAGGCTAAAGGGAAGTGGAGACCTGGGGTAGATGATCTGTTGGAGTACTAGGAGTAACCCTGAGGATCAAGTCTGGGAGAACAGACAGAGTGGAGAAGGTCCAAGAACAGCCTACCTGGTCTTCTGGAAGACATGACCTATAGTTGAACAGGAGATGTCCACACAAGTTGGGGGGTATTTTTAAATAAATAAAACTTATTTATTTTCCTCTCCTCTTCCTATTCTTCCCTACCTTTCTCACTCTTTCATTCATGACTTCTTTTGCTTTAAATGTTGTACACATATATATGTATAGAGATGTGCATTACACATAAATATACAAATATAACCTGCTGACTATAGTTAAAGTGTTGTTTCTATTTTTTTAAGCACTGACTATTTGGTATTGGATAACCAATGAGAGGGTTCATTCCTAGGAAAGACTAATTTTCCTTCTTTCATAGTTATTTCTTGCCTGTCACTCTTCTAGAGGTGAAATCTATGAAATTTCTCCCTTCCATGTTAGCATGCCTATTGGTGTTAGCATCATGCAGATTATTGGTTTAATAAAATGCTAATTGGCCAATAGGTAGGCCATAAATATAGGCAGAGCTACCAGACCAAGAGAATTTTGGGAAGAGGAAAGGCAGAGCAGAAGAAGTTACATGAGAAAGCTGCACTAAGCAAAGGTACCAAGGCATGTGGCTGAACAGGAAAGGCAGAGCAGCAGAAGCCATCAAGTTACATGGGTAAACATATATAAAAATAATGGGTTAATTTAAGTGTAAGAGTTATATAGGATATTCCTGAACTACTGGCCCAGCAGTTACTATAATATTAAACCACCAAGTCAATTATATTATAAGCAGCTGCAGAACCATGGGTGGGAGAGATTTGTCTGACTGCAGGCCCAAGTGGGACTGAGTAACCACATGTACCAACTAGCTCTTGGCACTCAATTGTCAATTGTGCTCTGAAATTTGAACAGTTGTGACTTTCTGCAGTGGTTTCTGTGTACTGCAAAGAGAAGGTCCACTGGTGAGGGGTCAGAGCTAACATCTTCGGGTATAAGAATAGCATTTATAATGCTGTTAGAATTTTTACTGGTTTAATAAAGTCACAGTAGTATGTTCACCTCTAAAATCCTTGACCTCACAAGCCATGGATAGTTGGTTAGGTTTCTAATACAAGGCATAACTCTTTTCCTGTCAAACAGCCCTTAAGTCCAATTAGACAACTACTGGTTACCACCAAGATAGGAAACTACTATTACTCCTTTATAGGTATCTTACCATGATGGGCACTGTTGTGGTTCACAGGCATCCAGCTGGGCAGAACTACTGATTGCTTCCTTCCCTTAACAGTTTTCATATAAGCTTCCAGTACTATGAAGGATAGTCATCAGAAAGAGACTTTCAGGACAAACAAGGCTTAATTCGTTTAGTCCAGTGTTTGAAGTGCATGCTTTCTTCAACAACAGAGACTCACCTTCAACTTCTGGGAGGCAACCAAGGGCAACAGCAATAATCTATACTGTTTTGGAAGTCTCTTGGACTGCCATAAACAACAATTCAGGAGGTTCTCATGCCTAGTACAGGTGTTTTTGTTAGTCTACAAGAATTCTTGAGAAATTATTACCATCCCATGTCATAACTGCAAATAAACTAATACATATGTATACACATCTTGTATTATAGTTAAGTTATGTAAATATAAAATAATATGGTTTCTTATCACTTTTTTTCAAACATCCTTCATGTTATTTATCCTTCTTCCCTCTCTCTGCTTCTATATTAACTCCCTCTTCTTTCCACAATTAAACACACTCATTTCTTCATTTACCCCTTCATGTCATCTCCAGCCTGTGATTCCCTTCCCTAGAACTCCCTCCACTACATAGTCCATTTTCACTTTCCTGGTTTCTATAGTAGCTCCAGATTAGTCCCTAACACCTGAAGACTCAGAGGTAGAAACAAGTGAAAGAGAACATACAGAGTTTGTCTTTCTGGGTTTAAGATACCTCACTCAATATATTTTCTAGTTCATCCATTTACCTGCTAATGTCATTACTTGATTTCTCTTTACAAATGAATAATATTAAATTGTGTGTCTACACCACATTTTATCCATTTAGCACTTAAGAAAATTTAGATTGTTTCCATTTCCTAGATATTGTGAACAGAGCAAGAAAACATGGCTGAGCAGGTTTCTGAGAAGGAAGATGTCCAGTCTTTCAGGAATATGCCAAGGAGTGGTGTGGCTGTTTCATATGCTAGACTTATTTTTAGAGGGTATTATTTGAGAATTTTCTACACTAATTTTCAGAGTAGCTGCACTAGTTTGCATTTCTCCAAACAAGCAATGACACTTCACCTATTGCTACTTCCTCTCCAGCATTTGTTGTACGTTGTTTTGCTGATCTTAGACATTCTGATTGGGATACAATAAAAGCTCAAAGCTGTTTTAATTTGCTAATTGCTAAGGATGAGCTATTTCTTAGCTACTTTTATTTTTTTGAAAACTCTCCGTTCATATCCACAGCACATTTTCTCTTAAGTTGTTTGACTCCTTAACTTGCTTTTTGTTGTATGTTTAATTCTTTTTATATTCTGAACATTACTCCTCTGTCAGATTTATAGCTGGCGATTTTTCTTCCCACTCTGTGGGCTTTTACTTAACTGTTTTCTTTACCTTTCAGTTTTATAAGGTCCCACTTGTCAATTATCGCCCTTAATTCTTGGGCAAGAAGAGTCTATTCTAAAAGTCTTGTCTTACACTTATATTTTTAAGAAATATAATTTAAAAAAAACTGAAAATGTCTGGGCACAATGGTACACAAATATAATACTAATATTAAAGAAGGTAAGACAGAAGAATTACATATTTGAGCCAACCTAAAGAGTAAAAACATACCTCAGAAATTTTAAAGAATTTTTCAGATACGTATGTGCAAATATTCATATAAGCACTATTCAAGATGAACCAAAAGTCAATGCAACTCCGAAAACAATTCAGTACAACTCAACTAAGTACAATTAAGTTGCTCAGTTCTCAACTACAATGAAGCACACAAAACAACCCACTATATCACAACATCACAAAAAACACCTTGAAAATACTATGCTAAGTGAAACCATTGTACACAAAAATACAAACATTGTGTGCTGGATTATAAAGTAGATTATAGATCACAAGGAGGTAAGGAAAAGAAATCAATAGCCACTACTTAATGAGCACAAAGTTTCTGGAGTGACAAAACATTTTAGAAATAAATGATGGTGATAGCTGTACAGCCTGGTAAATGTAACTAATGCATTAAAATGAAATACATGGTTTAAATCAAATTTTGTGATACTTATATTTAATCACAATTTTTAAAACTTAAATGCTGGACATGGTGGCACACAACTTTGATACCATCACTCAAGAGGTAGAGGCAAGCAGATCTCTTTGAATTTGAGTCCAGCAGAGTCTACATAGAGAGCTCCAGGCCAGCCAAGACTATGTGCTGAAACCCTGTGAACAAAATAAAACATAAACCATATGTGTATCTATACATTCAGTTTTCTAAAGAATCTAAACTAAATCTCATTCCTATGAAATATCCAAATACACCACAAATCCACTGTTTCTATGAAACAAAGGAAAATGTAGACAAAATACACATAAAAAAGAAAAATAAATAAATGGCAGAAACATGATAGTGTACACTGACAATGAACAAAGCTGGAAACAATACAGAAAAAAGGGTATTTAAGGAAAACCAATCTCCTAGTTTAATAAAAAAAAGTAATTTCTGGGTGTGGGGAGCTGGCTCAGTCAGTAAAGTGTCTGCCTTTCATGAGTGAGGACCTGAGTTTTAACTCCATAACCCAAGAGGAAAAGATGAAGTTAATAGGAACATGTTCTTAAAATTCCAGCCCTGAGGAAGTAGAGACAGAAGGATTCTGAAGCCAGCCAGCAAAACTCAAGCCAGTAAAAGACACCATCCAAAGTATGTTGGACATGCCTGGTGAGTAATGTCCAAGGTGTCCCATGAATCCAAACACATATTTATATATATGCATTGCAGCCACACACGTGAACACATATTCATATGCACAATCAATCACATAACACAAATAATAACCACTGATGAGAAGATTTTAAAAGAAGAATCTGAAAATAAGGACACAATAGAAAAACAGATCAAGCAATAATAAAGAATTATTTAGGAAAAAATAAACTAAACGTCAGCTAAAAAAAAGTTTTACAAAGAATTAGACTAAGTCCAGGCTGTCCTAAAGGCATTGGCTTTGTTTGGGGACTTATGATCCAAGAGAGAAGAGATACCAACAGCAGATAGCAGGAGACACAGAAAATCTTCACTGCACTTTCAGTAGCATGCTATGAGGAACAGCAAAAGGAGAAACCACAACAAAGGTGCATGATGCCGGAATAGATAAAAGTAGCACCAGAAAACTCTCATCCTCTCAGAACTTGACTGCAACAGTCACAGGTACCATTTTTTAAAGACCCTGTATCAAAATGTCTAATAATTAAAAATAAATAAATAGATAAAATAAAATTTAAATAGCCCTGTAGAACCTGGTATAGTTGTTTTGCTAAATGGTCATTCTGTGTAACTACTTCTAAATATTTGTTTATACCCACAGACCTGGAATATCCTCAGCTTAGGTCAGAAAAGTTTCATTTGCAGTGGACAGCAGTCAATGTGGAGATGAATAGCTGGTTGCAGAATTGAGATAAGAGACTAGATGTTCAGCTCTCGATAGGGTACCTCTATTAACTCCAACATTATCATGGCTCAGGGAACATTGCAGAAGAGAAGGCAGAAAGAATGAAGAGCCTGAGAGTAGGGAGGAAATCAATGTTTTTCAATTTAAAGCAAAACAGCAACAAAGTCTTTCTGAGTCACCGATTTGGTGACCTCAGACTCTCTGTGAACTGCATGATTTAGAAACTCACAGCCACTGTCACCATACCATGCACCCAAACATGGCCAGCATAATGCCTCTAAAATACAGGGAAGTAAAATGCTAAGTATTCACTTATGTGGAAACTGTTGAGAGCCAGTGTCTACAGGAGAACAAAGAACTTCTCTGATGGAACTAGCAAGAAAAAAATATTGAATAAATTCTATTTGGTATTATAATAAAAACCTGGAGCCAGATGTTGGGGAAAAGCAGAAATATCAGAGATAGAGAAACAAACCAAAGCCAGTTCTCTCTCACACAGCCAACTCTTCAGGGCTGTCTTCCCAAATCCTCTGAACTCCAGAATCTCTATCCTCAACTGACAAGAGAAGTGGCCTGGGAAGCTGAGCTCCTCCCTTCTCTCCCAGCCCAGCCCTCTCACTACCTGATTCAACTTTCCCTGAGCTGGGACTAAAAGTGTGTGCCACCACTGCCTGACTGTTAGGCTTTGAACTCACAGAGATCCAGATGGGCTTCTGCCTCCCTAGTGATGGGATTAAAGGTGTGGGTTATCACTCCCTGACTGTAGTTTCACTCTGTGGGTGCCTCTGTCCTTTGATATTCCAGACTATTTTTATTAAATATACAATATATCACCACAAAATGTAGTGGATTTATGATGTTACATTGTAAATAATTGTCCCGCCTATGAGTTTAATAAAAAAGCACTGATTGGCCAAAAGCATACAGGAAGTATGAGTGGGGCTACCAGACTAAGAAAACTCTGGGAACAGGAAGAACAGAGCAGAAATGCCAAAGAGACTCTAGAGTTGCCAGACAAGCCAGAAGAAGCAGAGGATAACTATGCTGCTCTGAGAAAAGGTACCGAGCCCCAGGGCTGACCAAGATAAGAACCATGGGTTAGTTTAAGAGCAAGAGCTAGCAAGTCACATGCTTGGGCCTCAGGTCAATCAGCATATAATTAACACAGATGTCTGTGTGATTATTTGAGCCTAAGTGGCAGTGGGGCTGAGTCCAGACCTCTGAGCTAGGCCCAAAAGTCCAGGCCAGAAACCTCATACAACACAAAAGGAGTTACAATCTGCCACCCACATGTAAGACACCCCCCAAAAACACTGATGCTTCGGAGAACAATGGCGTCTACTCTCTTTCCCATGCCCCACAATGCATGAGCCAGATAGAGCCAGGGGTTTTGAGACCATAACTTTCAGCTTAGATGGCTGTGCCAGATGATCACTCCATAAGTATTTATTTTATTTTATTGGTCAGTTCTTTAATTTCTAGCATCACATATAAGTCTCCAGATGTTTTGCTTGTTTGCCTTTTCACTGCTTAGTTTTGACTTAGAACTATTGTTTGCTTCTGCACCCTGTTTATTGAAGACATCCTTTACTGTATTCTCCAACACATCTGATATTGTCCTCATTCTTGCATCTTTTTTCTTTCTCTTAGCCTTACCCACCCATCTTTTCACATCTTTTTAAAGTTTTTTAATATACCAACCACAGTTACCCTTGCCATTCATTCCCCAGCTTTCCTCCACCATACCCCCCATTCACTCTCCAAAGAGGATAAGACCTCTTATGGGGAGTCAGCAAGGTCTGGGACATCATGTTGAGGCAGAACCAAGCCCCTCTCCCCTTCATCAAGGCTGAGGAAGGTATCCCTCTATAAGTAATGGGTTCCAAAAAGCCACCTTATGCACCAGGGATAAATCCTGGTCCCACTGCCAGAGGCCTCACCAACTAACTGCTCAAGCCATACAACTGTCATCCATATTCAGAGGGGCTAGCTCAGTCCCTTGCAGGTTCCCCAGGTGTTAGCCCAGCATCAATGAGCTCCTAGTCAACTGTCTGTGGGTTTCCCCATCATGATCTTGACCCCTTGCTCATATAATCTCTTCTCCCTCTCCTTGACTGGATGGGAAGCTTGGCCCAGTGCTTAGCTATGGATCTCTGCATCTGCTTCCATCAGTTTGCTAGATGAAGACTTTATGATAATTAGGATGGTCATCAATTTGATTACAGGGGAAGGCCAGTTCAGGCATCCTTTCCACCATTGCTTGAAGTCCTAAATGGGGTTATCTCTGTGGAATCCTATGAGTTTCCATACAATCAGGTTTCTCCCTAACCCCAAAATGGCTACATCTGCCAAGATACCTATTTTGGTGTTCTCCATCTCTGCTCTTCCCCCAACTCTACCACCCATTCCCTCATGTTCTCTTTGCAACTCCCCTTACCCTCCCCTCCACATTCATGCTCCCAATGTTACTCAGAAGATCTTACCTATTTCCTCTTCCCAGGAGGATCCATGAATGTCTTTCTTAGGGTCCTCCTTGTTACTAGTTTCTCTAGGGTTGTAGATTGTAGCATAGCTATTCTTTGCTTTATGTCTAATATCCTCATATGAGTGAATACATATCATATTTGTCTTTCTGAGTCTAGGTTGCTTCACTCAGAATGATTTTTTTCCAGTTCTATCCATTGCTTGCAAATTTCAAGATGTCATTATTTTTACTGATGTATAATACTCCATTGTGTAAATGTGCTACACTTTTTCCATTCTTCAGTTGAAAGGCATCTGTACTGTTTTCAAGTTTTACCTATTATGAATAATGTTTCTATGAACATAGTTGAGCAAATGTCCTTGTGGTGTATGTCCTTTGGGTATATGCCCAATAGTGGTGTTGCTGGATCAGTGGGGAGATTGATTGCCAGGTTTCTGAAGAACAGCCATACTGATTTCCAAAGTGGCTGTCCAAGTTTACACCCCCACCAGCAATGGAGGAGTGTTCCCCTTATTCCACATCCCCTCTGGCATAGGCTGTCATCAGTGTTTTTGATATTAGCCATTCTGACAGGTGTAAGATGGCATCTCAAGAGTTGTTTTGATTTGTATTTCTCTGATGACTAACAATGTTGAACACTTCTTTAAGTGACTTTCTGCCATTTGAGGTTTTTTTGTTGGAAATCCTATTTCAATCTGTACTTCATTTTTTCATTGGATTATTTGGTATTTTGATATCTAGTTTACTGAGTTCTTTATACCTTTTAGAGATCAGCCCTCAGTCAGATGTAGAGTTGGTAAAGCTCTTTTTTCATTATATAGGCTTTCTTTTCATTTTACTGACCTTGTCCTTTGCCTTACAGAAGCTTCTCCATTTTAGGAGTTCCCATTTATCAATTGTTTCTTTCAGTATCTGTAATACTAGTGTTATATTCAGGAAATGGTCTCCTGTGTCAATGTGTTCAAGGTTATTTCTCAATTTTTTTTCTATCAGGTTCAGTGTAACTGGATTTATGTTGAGGTCTTTGATCCCCTTGGACTTGAGTTTTGTGCAGGGTAATAGATATTTGCATTCTATATATCACCATTCAGTTATGCCAGCACAATTTGATGAAGGTACTATCTCTTTTATATATTTTTATATTACTTTTTTTCTTTTTTATTCCCTCTCCCAAGCCTTCTCCCAGTCCTCCCACAGCCTCTCTGCTCCCCCTCCTTCCCCCATTCATGCCTCAGATAAGGCAAAGAATCCCAAGGTGAGTCAATTTAGTCTGGCATATCCAGTTGAAGTAGGGCTGAGTCCCTCAGCCAAGTATCAAGACTGAAAAAGGTGTTTTCCTGCTAGGCTTGGGCTTCATGGAGTCAGTTAATGGATCCAGGATAAATTCTTGTTCAATTGCAAGAGGCTCCATAAACTGCCCAGGCCTTTCGATTGTCATCTACATTCAGTGGGTCCAGATACATTCTATGAAGGTTCGTCAGGTGTTATTTTGGAGTCTGCAAGCTCCCAACAGCATGGGTCAGCCTACTCCATGGGTCTCCCCATCATGATCCATATCCCTCTGCTCATACAACCTCTCTTCCCTCTTTTCAGTTGGACTAGTAGCTCAACCAGGTGTTCAGTTATGGAACTCTGCATCTGCCTCCATCAGCGGCTGGATGAAGGTTCTATAATAGCAGGTAGGGTAGTCATTCATGTAATAGGGAAAGGTCAGTTTTGGCACTCTCTCCACTATTGCTTGGAGTCCTAGCTGAGCTCATCCTGTGGGGTCTTCGGTATTCCATAGTATCAGGTTTCTCTCTAATCCCACAATGGCTCCCTTTATCCAGATATCCACTTCTTTGTTCTCCCTCTCTGTTGCTCCCCCACCCCTGCTTTACTATTCCATTCTCTCATATTCTCTTCTCACCTCTCCTTGCTACCCCCCCCATATGAACAAAATTTTCTCAGGAGAACTTCTCTATTTTCCCTTCCCAGGGTATCTATGAATGTCTCTCTTAACTTTTTCCTGTAACCTAGCTACTGAGGGTGGTGTGGATTATAACCTGTTTATCCTTTGCATTACATCTAAAATCCATTTATGACTGAGTAAATGCCATGTCTATCTTTCTGGGTGTGTGTTACCTCACTCAGGATGATACTCTCAAGATCCATTCAACTGCCTGGAAATTACAGGATGCCTTTTTTCTGGTGAGTAGTACTCCATTGTGTACATGTACCACAATTTTTTAATACATTCTTCAGGTAAGGGGCATCTAGGCTGTTTCCGGGATCTTGCTATTACAAATAATGCTGCTATGAACATAGTTGAGCTAATATCCTTGAGATAAGAATATGCAGAAGATGTTATCTTTTTTCCATTGTATATTTTGGCCTTTTTGTCAAAACTCATGGGTTCATAGGTGTGTGGGTTAATGTCAGGGTCTTCAATTGAATTCCATTGATCCACTAGTCTGTTTTTATGCCACTACCAAGCTGTTTTTATTATTGTAACACTACAGTAGAGCTTGAAGTCAGAAATGGTGATGCCTGCAGAGGTTTCTTTATTGTACAGAATTGGTTTTGGCAATCTTGAGTTTTTTTGTTTTTCCATATGAAGTTGGATATTGTTCTTTTGAGGTCTGTGAAAAATTTTATTGGAATTTTGATGGGGGTTGCATTGAATATGCAGATTGCTTTTGATGATTGCCATTTTTATTAGGTTGATTCCATCTATCCAAGAACATGGGACATCTTTCCATTTTCTGATATCTTCTTCAATTTCTTTCTTCAAAGACTTGAACTTCTATATAAATATAGGTATTTTACTTGTTTGGTTGGTGTTATCCCATTGTATTTTATGTTATCTTGGCTACTGTAAAGGGTAGAATTTCCATGATTTCTTTCTCAGTTCAGCTATCATTTGTATATAGGAATCCTGCCACATTGCTGAAGGTGTTTATCCGGTGTAGGAATTAATACCCTGGTAGAATTTTTATGGGTCACTTTTATATACTATCATATCATCTGCAAATAATGAAAATGTGACTTTTTTCTTTCTAATTTGCATCCCCTTGATCCCTTCTGTTGTCTTATTGCTCTAGCTAGGACTTCAAGTGCTATATTAAATAACTATGAAGCCTTGTTTTGTTGCTAATTTTAGAAGGATGGCTTTGAGTTTCTCTCCATTTAGCTTGATTTTGGCTCTAGTCTTGCTGTAAATTGTCTTTATTATGTTTAAGTATGTTTCTTGTATCCCTGATCTCTCCAAAATCTCCATCTATCATGAAGGAGTGTTGGATTTTAGCAAAGGCTTTTTCATCATCTAATGAAATGATTATGTAGGTTTTTCTTTTAGTTTGTTTATATGATAGATGACATTGACAGATTTTCCTATGTTTAACCATCCCTGCATCTCTGGAATAAAGTCTACATGATCATGGTGGGTAATTTTTTGATGTGTTCTTGGATTCACTTTATCAGTATTTTATTGAGCATTTTTGCATCACTGTCTATGAGAGAGAGATTAGTCTGTAATATTCTTTCTATGTTGTGTCTTTCTGTGGTCTGGATATCATGGTGACTGTAGCCTCATAAAAAGAGGTTGTCAATGTTCCTTATGTTCCGATTTTATGAAATAAGTTGAGGAGTGATGTGGGATGTTTTTCTGTATGCTGTGAATATCATGCATTAATAAAAGACTGCTTTAGTCTATGACAGGGCATTTTAGAAGAAGATGGGAAATCCATGCATAGATAAAGGGGAAGAAGGGTGGAAGCAAAGAGAGATGCCATCCAGCTTCCCAAGAAGCAAGATGTAAAAAAAATAGATAAGCTACGGACCATGTGGCAAAACAGATTAATGGAAATGGGTTGAAATAAGATGCAAGAGCTAGCTAGCAATATGCCTGAGCCATAGGCTAACCAGAATACAATTAATATAAGCATTTGGGTATTTATGTGGGATTGTGGATCTGCAGGTCTGGGCCACGAGCTGGAGAGGCCAGATATTCTTTTTACAGAAGAGTATCTGTATTCGTTCTTCTCTGAAATTCTGGTAGAATTCTGTGCCAAAATCATCTGGCCCTGAGCTTTTATTGGCTGGGAGACTTTTAATGACTGCTTTTATCTCCTTAAGGGTTATAGGTCTATTTAAATGGTTTATCTGGTCTTGGTTTAATTTTGGTAAGAGGTACCTATCCAGAAAATTGTCCATTTCTTTGGGGTTTTCAAATTCTGTGGTGTACAAGTTTTTGAAGTATGACCTAATGATTCCATGGATTTCTTCTGTGTCTGTTGTTATGTCCCCCTTTTCATTTCTGATTTTGTTAATTTGGATATTCTCTCTCCCTGCCTTTTAGTTTGGATAAGAATTGCTTTATCTTCTTGATTTTCTCAAAAAACCAACTTTGTTTCATTGATTCTTTGTATTGTTCTCTTTGTTTCAATTCTATTGATTTAAGCCCTGAGTTTGATTATTTCCTGCCTTCTACTCCTTCTGGGTAAATTTGTTTCCTTTTTTCTAGAGCTTTCGGGCATGCTGTTCAATCATTTGTATAATATTTCTCAAATTTTTTTCTGTAGACACTTAGTGCTATAAACTTTGCTCTTAACACTGCTTTCATTGTGTCCCATAAGTGTGGGTATATTGTGGATTCATTTTCAGTGAATTCTATAAAGTCTTTAGTTCCTTTCTTTATTGCTTCCTTGACCCAGAAGTGGTTCGGTTGAATGTTGTTTAGTTTTCATGAGTCCGTAGGCTTTCTGTGGCTGAGCTGTCATTGATCTCTAACTTTAGTCCATGATGGTCTGATAGAACATAAGGGGTTATTTCAATTTTTTATCTATTAATATTTGTTTTATTACAGAGTATGTGGTCAATTTTAAAGAAGGGCCCATGGAGTACTGAGAAAAGGAGATATTACTTGGTGTTTGGGTGGAATGTTCTCTATATATCTGTTAAGTCCTTTTGAGCCAGAATATCTGTTAGATCCCTTATTCCTCTGTTAAGTTGCTGTCTGGTAAACCTATCCATTGGTGAGAGTGGGGTGTTGAAGTTTCCCACTATCTATGTGTAGTATTTGATGTGTGACTTAAGCTTTAATAATGTCTCTTTTACATATGTGGATGTCCTTTTATTGGGGCATAAATGTTCAGGATTGAAAATTCATCTTGATGGACTTTTCCTGAAATAATATGTAATTTCCTTCCTGATTTCTTTTGATTGATTTTAGTCAGAAGTCCATTTTGTTAGATATTAGGATAGCTACACCAGCTTGCTTCTTAAGTTCATTTGATTAAAAAGTCTTTTCCCAATCCTCTCCTCTGAGGTAGTGTCTGTCTTTGTTGTGGTGGTGTGTTTCTTATATGCAGCAGGATGGATCCTGTTTTCATATCCATTCTGTTAGCCTGTGTCTTTTCATAGGTTATATGAGTTTATTGATATTAAGAGAGATTAATGATCAATCTTTATCAATTCTTGTTATTTTGGTTGTGTGTGTGTGTGTGTGTGTGTGTGTGTGTGTGTGTGTGTGTTTCACTTCTTTGGGGTTTTCTTCTATGTGATTATCTATTGTTTGTGATTTCATAAGTGTATGTAGCTTCCTTAAGTTGGAGTTTTCCTTCTATTGCTTTCTGTAGGACTAGATTTATGAATGGGTATTATTTAAATCTGGTTTTGTCATGAAATATCTTGTTTACTCAATCTATGGTGATTGAGAGTTTTACTGGGTATAGTAGTCTGGGCTGGCATCCATAGTCTCTTATTGTCTACATAACATCTGTCCAGGACTCTTCTGGCTTTCATAGTCTCCATTGAGAAGTCAGATGTTATTTTGATGTGTCTGCCTTTATGAGTTATTTGACACTTTTTTCTTTGCAGCTCTTAATATTATTTCTTTATTCTGTATGTTAAGTGGCTTATTATGTACTGAGTGGCCTTTTGAGGGGTCTAGTCTATTTGGTGTTCTGTAAACTTCGTGTATATTCATAGGCATTTTCTTCTTCAGCTTGGGAAAATTTTCTCTGATTTTGTTGAACATATTTTCTGTGCCTTTAAGCTGATATTCTTCTCCTTCTTCCATTCTTATTATTCTTATATTTGGTCTTTTCATGATATCCCAAATTTCCTGCTTTTGTGTTTTCTTTGACTGACATATCTATTTCCTTTATCATATCCTCCATGTCAGAGATTCTCTCATCCATCCCTTGCTTTCTGTTAGTTATGCCTACATCTGTAATTTTTCTTTCTTTACTCAGATTTTCCATTTCCAGAATTCCCTCAGGTGGTGTCTTCTTTATTGCATCTATTTCAATACTGAATGGTTTCCTTCACCTGTTTGATTGATTTTATTTGGCTTTCTCTAAGAGGTGTATTGATTTCTTCCATTTTTTTGTCTTTTCCTCTATTTCTTTAAGACAGTTTTTATTTCCTCTTTAATTTCCCCTTTAAAGGCTTATAACATCCTATCATCTTCATAAAGTTATTTTTAAGGTCATTTTCTTCTGCCTCTTATACATTGGAGTGTTCAGGTCTTGCTGTTGGAGAACCACTATGTTCTATTGTTCTTTATGTTGTTGAATGTATTCTTGCACTGGCATCTACCCAGCTTTTCCTCAAATCAGTGTGACCACTGTTTGGGTCTCGGGGAGCTTATCTTGGTCCAATTTGCTCTAGATGGGTCTGTGTCTCGGGTTGCTGTTCTTGGTCCAATAGAAGTTGGCAAACTCTGTGTCTCAGGGAGCTACTGAAGTTTCAAGGTGAAGAGTGGGTTTTGAGGAGGGTTTGGACTTGTAGATTACAGGGTCCAATTGACTGGCATGTTGGTGGGAATGCATGCCAGCGGGAGTCTTTACTGCTGACCTGCAACTGAGGCAGCAATAGGTGGGAGTGAGGGTACACAGGTTGTTCCCCTGGCCTAGGTCCTAGAGTCTGGGCTCTCTGGTTGAGCTGGGTAAACTGTCACTCACCTCTTAGTCCATTAGGAGCTGACCAATTCTGTTCTCATGGATCCACTGAGGTCGAAGGGTGGTAGGTGATGGGTCTCTTTTTACTTTTTAATTGTAACTTCCCATAGTTTTAACAATCTCTAAAACCTTTCCTAAGATCTTCCATACACCTTAACTTATCCCAACTTTTCCTTCCCAGCTACCTTATCCCCCTCCATTTTTCTCTTTTCCAAATGAATCTAATATTTAATTCTTATCCTTACTCACTCTACTTCCTCCCCACTCCTAATCTTATTAAGTAAAGTGAAAGTATACCCTATACTACACTAGGTTGTTTATCTCCAACAGAACTCAAAAGAGACACTGTTGTGAATTGGCTAATATGACAATTGCATAGTGTCATATCAATCATTTTTGATAGCTCTCTTAGTTAACATCCTACTTAAGGAAAAATATACAGCTTACACTAGGCACCTTGAGTTCCTAGACTAGGAGGTTATTTTCTACTAACTACACAACCAACTCTACCTTGTCTACGTCCCATTTAAATGTTGAAAACATTCCAACTTAAAGAGTATAGCTGAAAAGTAATGAACCAAAGCAAAGAAATCCCAGCACAGTAATACCAAATCAATGGATAGTGGCCATAGAAAAAGAAGAATCTAGTTCTAAAGAAAAAATATTAAGAATCATAACAAAATAATTCAAAATTAACAGAAGAAATGCCAATCCAGCTATACAGAAGGCAGTTAAAACATTAGGCAGAGAAGACTAGAAAAGAATTTCCACAATGTAAACAAAACACTAAACAGACAGGACAAAGAATGTATATTGAAAGCAGTAACGCAGACGGACTGAGTCACAAATACAGGCAGACTCATGAGAACGCCAAATTATTCCTAAAAATCTGAAGTCAGAAGGGCTTCGAATGTTATCTTTTCAACTACTGGGGAAAAAACCAATGACCCAGACCACTATGCTCAGAAAATCTCTCCATTATAATTGAGGGAAAAATAAAAACTTTCCATGATGAAAATAGATTATAGGAATTTATGACCACTAAGCCAGCACTACAGAAAATACATGATGGAATGCTTCAAACTGAAGGGGATGCAAACCCTTCCATAAGGCCACAGAAAAGAACACACCATTTTAGAATAATAGTTAAGTAAGAGAAAAAGAGGAAACAAAACACTTGAAAAGTTAACAAAATGGCAGTAATCAAAGCACAACTTTCAGGATTAGTGCTCTTGATTCATCAATCAAAAGACACAGAGTATTAGATTGAATTTAAAAAAAAAAAAAGCAGAGATCAGCTATTTTTTGCCTCCAAAGAATGCACCTCACAATATAAAATAGACACTATCTTCAGCTGGAAGTACAGAAAAAGTTGTTTGAAGCAAATGGACCAAGGAAACAAGCAGGTGTCACTGTTATATCTGACAAAATAGACTTAAAACCAAAGCTAGTAAGAAAAGATAAGGAATGTCATTTCATACTGATCAACAGACCACTCCATCATGAGGATATTACAACCCTAAAGATATATGTCTCAAAGGTTAACCTAGTTTCATAAAACTACTACTACTGGATTTAAAGTCACAGACAATTCCAGCACAGTAGTTAAGGGCCACTTCAATACCCTACCCTTAACAACTGACAGATAATCGTAACAAAAAATAAACAAAGAAATATTTTACTGCAGTAATACCATGTGATGACTATGTCTGCTTATCAACTTGACTACATTTTATCAACTAAAATCCAAGCAGTTTGGCACAGCTATGCAGGGTTTTTCTTAATTGGATCCTTTGAAGTGGAAAGACTTTGAGGAGATGCCAGCAGACACTGAGGAAAGAAGTTGAAATGTTGCTCTGAGAAAAGGTACCAAGTTGCATGGCTGAACAGGATAAGAGTCATGAATTAGTTTAATAGTAAAGTGTTAGCAAGTTGTATGCCTGGGGTGTTGTAGTGAGGTTTCTTGGTCATGGGTGGCCAAAGGTACAGACCCACAGACCTGCCACGCCAAACCTCTTAGCCGCCCACAGCTGATCAGGCCCCCAGAAATGATTCGGACACTTAAATTAACTTCATAATGTTTGGTCTATAGCTCAGGCACCTTGCTAGCTTGCTCTTATATCTTAACTCAACCCATTTCTATTAATCTTTCCTGCCACGTGGCCCATGGCTCACCTGTGCTCCTTACATGTTGCTCCTTTGGGCTTCTGGCTCGGTCTGTCTGACTCCACCCTGCTTCTCCTACCTATGCTCTGATTTCTCCTTCTACTTTTTCTATGGTGTCTGTCATGGGCCAAAACAGTTCCTTTATTTAAAGATTGATATTCACAGCATACAGAAATACATTCCCACATCACTGGGGTCTAGGTTAATCAGCATAAAATTAATATAAGTGTCTGTGGGTCTGGACCACAGGTTGGACAGGCCAGAAACTTAGAACTACAAATGGTACACCAACATGGGTAAAATATACCCACATAAAGCCATAGAAAGCTAAAAACAATTCTAGAGCACAGGAACGGATTCAAAAGCAGCTTCCAAGTTGAATTTACTACTACAATACAACATATCAAATTCTTAGAACAGAGATGTATAGCTCTATAGTGTCCAGAAAATCTGCCCTCCCTGGCACCATAATTAGCAGATTTGTAAGGACACCAGCATACTTAACGAGCTCTATCACTGTTCTTTCCTAAATGCCCAACTTACAGTGGGAATCATAACTGCTCAACTGTATCATTTAAATGAAATGGGATTAATTAGATCCTCAAATTGCAAAGGCCAAATGGCAGTACTGAGTCAACAAAGGCAAGGTAAACATTTCAATGTAATAAACATTGCAGGCAAAGCAGTGTTTACAATGGCCTGACTTGTATAGATCTTTGGCACTAGTTGGTTAATTACTAATAATCATAGTGTTCCTAGAATAAAGTAAATAGAAAGCCTACTAAATTCTTGTTCAATATGTAAAATCAGAAAAATTCCTAAACAAATTAACCAAAGATCTTGGAATACAGAGCAAAGAACTATGGCCCTTCAACTAATTCCCGGGCTTGAATCAGTTTAGAGATCAAACCCCTCAAATAAAGTAGAAGCTAATTCTACTTGAGGGAAGGACCTGGCAGAAACTCAAAAACAACAACAAAAAGAAATACTAATGACTTTTTCTCCCATCCTTTCCCCAAAGGAACTTGAGACTTTCTGCTATGGAAACTGTACACTGGAGAAAATGAAATAATAAGACCATTTAAAGCCTACTAGACAGTAGCTCTGAATTAATTCTTAATAAGACCCCAACACCATTGTAGCCCACCAGTTGAAGTGTGAAGATCAGGTGATCATTGAGGTTTTAGCCAAATTTGAATCATAGCAGTTCAATGGGTTCCTGAACTCACCCTGAGTACATTCCCCCATTCCCAGAATGCATAATTGGAATAGATATACTGAGAAATCAAAAGACTCTTCACATTCATTTCCTGATCTGTGGGGGACGTTATGGTTGGAAAGGCTAAATAGAAGCCATTAATCTGCCTATACAAGAAAAAATAGTGAACCAAAAACATTTTTACATCCCAGAAAATGATTATTCTGCCATCAGGTCTTAAGAGATGCAAGAGTGGTAGTTTCCATTATATATCACTTTATCTCTCCTATTAAGCCTGCATAGAAGAAGACTCAAATTGTTGGATTGAGGTACGGTTTCCTTGCTAGAGTAGAGTTAACTATCTCCTAGTACCATGCATGCAGCTACTGATCATACAAATACTTCTATTATCATTCTTGTCCAAAAGACTCCAAGAAGTAATATTATTTTACCTGGCCAGGCCAGCAGTACACCTTCATAGTTCTATTTTAAGAATCTATTACTTATATATCTCTATGTCATAACTTAGTTTGAATGGATCCTGATAGCTTGCCTCTGCTACAGGTGTTATACTGCTCCACTATACTCATGGCATCATGATGATTTGATAAAACAAACAAAAAACCACAACCATCCTGGACTTGTTGGTACAGAATATGCACATGAGAAGATGATAAATATAGTCAAAGCTCAAGATCCTTCTAGCTCAGTAAAGTGTCTAGAAATTCACTGGTGTAAGATTCACAGAGATGCCCTTTGTAAGATGAAGAATGAGTAGTTACATCCTTCCTCTTCTAACACAAGAAAGAGGCAGAGGCTTGGAGGGCCTATGTGGGTTCTGGAGGAAGTACATTCCTCACTACGTTGTGTTGCTCTAACCCATACAGAAAATGAGTTGGAAAATTGTTGGTTTGAGTAGAGTCTAGGCCAGGAGAAAGCTTTTCAATGAGTCCAGGCTGCTATATGGGCTGTTACGCCACTTGAATCACAAGAGCTAGCAGGTTCAATTCTATTTGAAGTATCAATGGCAAAGAGTGATGCTATTTGGGGTTGGCAAGCTTCCACTGCTGAATCACAGAAGAGGCCCTTAGAATTTTATAGAACTAAAACTACAGTTGATTCTAAAAAAAATAAAAGTTGAAACTTGGTTCTCTAACCAAATGGATGCAAATCCATTAAAGTGAATTGAAAACTTAGTGATGCTGATCAAATAAGATTTATGTCACATGATTCAGCCAACCACATTTGCATAGGGAAATAACATAATAATTAGTAGGTGCTCTACAGCAAGAGCTCTTCTGAGCATTTAATACATTTTGGCTCAATTCTAAGCACCAAGGGAAGAAATTACAGTACTATTCCTACTTTACTGATGAGAACATTGAAGTACAAGAAAACAATCTACCTAAATTTACATAGCTTGAAAGGAAAAGAGACAGAGTTCAAATCTCATGTCAAGATGCATCCTCTTAATCACTGTGCAAATTAGCCCAGAAGAAAAACATGCTGATATCAGAATTGAAAATACTGGACATCTGGAAAAATATGCCAGTGAAAGCATGGTTTCTCTGAGGGTCGTGATCCTATGTTCAAATGTCAGCTTTCCCCCTTACTTATGTTAAAAGGAAAAACTAAAAATTTTATAAAGTAAATATTAAATTTAACAGCGTTTATTTCTAAAAAGGATGATGCATGTATCAGGCAATGTTGAAAGGCAGGCAAGATCCAAAGGACTCCACACAGCATGTGGGTAGTCAATGCTCATAAACAGGAAGAAATAACATTCAAATAATGACCATCTGATCAGTTGGCAGCCTAAGATTGGCTAAAGTTTTGTTGTGATGACTGAGAGTTCATTATTTATCAAAGTAATATAACCACAAATAACTTATTTAATAAATTAAGTTGCAATTTACTACATATGTGATAGGTTTAAACCAAATTTAATATTAACTATGTGATTGTTAGGATATCATTTATATCCCATGCCACCCAATAACCTTCCATAACAACAAGGATTCTTTTATAAAAACAAACAAACAAAAACCACTTTATTTAGTTACAAGTGATGCACACCTTTATTTCCAGCAATCAGGGTATCTTTGAGTTCAAGGCCACCTGATCTTCAGAGTGAGTCCCATGATAGCCAGGGTTACACAGAGAAACCCTATCTCAAAAACCCAAACAAAACCTATGTTTGTTTGTTTACACGTGTATGAGCATGCATATGTCACACATTCATGTAGAAGTCAAGATACAATTTATGAGAATTAGTTCTCTCTTTCCCTCATGTGGGTCCTATAATTAAACTCAGATCTTCTTGGCAGCAAGCACCTTTACCACTGAGCATCTCACTGACTCAAAAATGAAGATTCTAATATTTCATTTACACAAAAATCTGTGAGGCTTTGAGCGGACAGTGCAATTATAGTGCTCAAGTCCAGAATCTACTGAAAGAACTCAAACCATAAACAAATAAGAAATCATTGAGAGCACTATGCTAATAAAAACTGTCAGCTCAGATATACATACTAGTAACACTTAATGGATTCAGTGGGTTTCCTTTATATACTTATTAACATGTGTATGTGTGTAACAGTGATAGTTAAAGAAAATGAGGCCATGAATTTGAAAGGAAGTAAGGGGGGACAAGTGAAGAGTTGAAAGAAGGTGTGGTAATGTATAATTATATTTTGATTAAAATGTAAAAATCCAAATCACTAGTGAGAAACAAGCCATACAGAAAAGTCAACTCAAATTACTGAACAGGATTTATAGCTGCAACTTAGAGATTGGCAATAAAACCAAGTTTTAAGACCCTTTCCCAGGTATCCAAATCCCTAATAAAAACCCAAGCACTAAGGCACCATAGCACATAATGTACCTCTTTGACGATTCTCGCCCCTCTTGGATCCTTGATATTAACAGCTATACTCTAAAAAGCAAAATGTGGACATTAAAATGTTTTCATAAACCTTTTCATCATTACTGGCAGTTCAACAACAGGGCCATTCATACCAAACAAATTCTCATTGTATAGCAAGCTTAGGGTTATTTTTTTTTTAATCAACAAATACTTAAGTCATCTTTACTGACTTCATTTACAATCAGAATGTTTGCCTGACAGCAAGAATCACAGTAAATACTTTTCGATAGCAAAAATGTAGAATACCAGTATAGAAGCAATAAATGTAAAGAACCAAATTATTTGTCTCTTTCACAGAATATTTCAATTATGAATTCTCATAACTTCTTAAGTTATTTAGTAATAATATTTAGTATTATTAGTAATTATTAGTAATACAAACTTTATTGCTGAGATGTGATCATAAATATTTGAAATATTAGTTATTTATCACAAAGCAAGCCATGATATCGAAAGCTTTGTAATTGCATAAGATAATTACACAAAAAAGCAAAAACAGAAAATAGTCTTACTTTTTTATTTCGATTAACACTAAGAAAATATGTACTTTCTGTGTTCACAAAGGGAGGGCCCCAAGTCCGTGTGTCATCACCAGCTCCTGTAAATGATAATAAAAGCCATTAATTGTAAATCAACAGGCTCACTCCTGTGCATACTCTCAAGTACTTGAACAAGGTCAACTCATCTAAAAGAATCTTCACCCCTTGGGGGATTCTGTACTCAAGAGAACTTCCCAGATCTCCACTTTTAATGCCAACTACTAAGTGGTTCCATATTCACTTTTACTAACTTGTAGTATTGAAGGTAAAAATCCAGAAGAAAGTATTTTGTTAGTGGTCTCTAAAACTGAAAAACAGCAAATTGAGGAGCATTTTTCAGTTTTTGGTAAGCATGCTGAACAGTTCCTTCATTGTTTCTTGACATTAATTGTGAAATGAAAATATGGGGTAAACAAAAGATGTGTGTTACAAATTATTTAAATCTGAATAATAATGTGAGCATATATGCTAAATTAGCATAAAGGATTGAGTATACAACAATGACTAATAATCTATAAAGTATTTCTGTAAAATCAGAAAAGCCTAAATAGAAGCTGAGGAAATGGCTCAGAAATAAGTAATGTGCTTACTACACAAGCATAAAGACCACAGTTCAAATCCCCAAAACCCATACAAAACTCAGGTGGGTGTAGCATCTGCCTTTAGAATCCATAAGCAATATAAATACAAATGTTAACTTGGTTACCAACTAAAATGACAAGAGTATTAGAATGGATGTTCTATTTAGGAACAGACAATGCAACAAAAGCAGTGGTTTAATAGGGGCCATAAACTCAACACTGAGGATGTTGTGGAAGATCATGAGTTCAAGACCAGCATGCACTACCTAGCAACAAGTCTCTCTCTGTGTGGCTCTCTCTCTCTGTGTGTCTTTTCTCTGTGTCTCTCTCCCTGTCTCTGTCTCTCTCTCTCTCTCCATATATATATATATATATATATATATATCAAAAGAAAAGAAAAAGAATCAAGAATAAGTATGAGTTGGGTGGGGGTGGCACGGCCTTTTATTCCAGCACTTGGAAGCTAAATGCAGGTGGATCTTTATGAGTTCAAGACTGGTCAAAGCAAGTTTCAGGACAGCCAGGGATATTACAC
Source organism: Phyllotis vaccarum (assembly GCA_033318265.1). Lineage (NCBI taxonomy): Eukaryota > Metazoa > Chordata > Mammalia > Rodentia > Cricetidae > Phyllotis > Phyllotis vaccarum. The sequence goes on from JARWLC010000011.1 coordinate 23,025,911, forward strand.
AGAGAAGCCAAGAGAAGAAGAAGAAGAGGAGGTGTGCTATTGAAATAGGGCTGCAATAAGGAAGCTAGAACTTTTTAGAACCTGGAGTGGGAGGTGGGAAGTTCAGCATTCCCCAGAATATCCAGTAAAGACACGAAGTGGTATATAACATGGACTGGGTGTTGGTGAGGTGTTATCTCTGAAAGGCAACACTTGGTAAGTACTTCTGCTAGTCAAGATTATCAAGCCCAGGCTCAATGGATGCAATGATGATATTCACCTTGGTGCTAATGAGAATCTTCCACTAACAGCTTTAGGCTCCTATGAAAATCTATTTATGAAAAAATTAAGTTCCCATGTATTGTACTTTGAAGATTTATCATTTATTTTAAATTAATGAGTTCATACCATTATAAATTATTATCTTTTGAGTCTTATGGATAAATAACTACTATGGAATTGGACTAGGTCATTCTCATTGATTTGAGAATTCTGTCTCAGATCCTTAAAGATCAGACCTTTGAAAACAAATGATAATGTGGTTTCGTTGTTTTTGAGACATGTTCTTATTTAGCATATGTTGGCTTAGAACTCTTTAGGAGGTAAAGAATGACCTTGAACTACTGATCTGTTTGCTTGCTTCCACCTCTCTAGTGATTATAGATTATAGAGTTTTTGAAAACTCCAAAATAAATAAGCTAAAGGATAGTGTAAGGGACAAAAATTACTTGTTAGAGAGCAAAGGCAAGCTACATTAACACTTCCCTGAGAATCTTATCAATAATAGCATGAACTAGCTCATTGCCAAAATGCTAAAAAGGCACCAGATGAAGAGAGAAATGTGTACACAGAGGATGTTTACTTGGTCTGCAAATGAGAAAAAAAATGAATGGAAAGATGTCATGTTTTAGGACTGGAGTCTGAGTCTTTAAGTCTCCAGGCCAATCTGGGATAGGTAAAGGGATGCTATTAAAATAAATAGATAGATAGATAGATAGATAGATAGATAGATAGATAGATAGATAGATAGATAGATAGATAGATATTTTTTAGAAAGTAAAAATTTCCAAAGAATTTATCTAAAAATAATTTTTTCCTCAAACTTTTACGATAGAAAAATGGCAAAAAAAATTTACTTGAAAATCATGTCTTATTTGGGGCATTTGGTTGAAGAACTTGGCTTCTTCTACCTTCTCTCCATGTGTATCCTATATCCTCCTTTTCTGCTCCTTTGCCTGCAGCCCAAAGTCGGGAAGTCTAGTAACACTAGCCCATGGGGCCACTCATATGGGCTTAGAAGCACCAGGATCACAGCTGAGTACCTGTACACACCTTATTAAAAGTATGAGCTTCAACAAATTACCTTACTTCTTGATGCTTTTATTTGCTTACCGCTACATTAGGACTAGTCAGAGTTGCTGGAAAGACTAAACTAGGATCTGCGGAGGGCTTAGAGGTTTGCCTAGCACTTGATGTTGCTAATAGCACTGTAATCACCTATCACCTATCACCTATCATAACAGAACTTTCCAGTGTTTGAGTAAGAACTGGCTTGAGCTGTCCTTGATACATATAAGTAAAAGATAATTAATATAGATACAGAGAAAGATATGAAATGGAGAAAATGCCTCATTTCTATTATTTCCTCACTCAATTTATAAGTATACTAGTCCTGGAATATTTAAAGAATTACCAAGAACATTTACTAGCCTCACTCTACTTTTTAAAGGTAAATAGACTTACCTGGTCTTTCCACCTTTATAACTTCTGCTCCAAGGTCACCTAAATTCATCGTGGCAAAAGGTCCTGCCAGTACTCTATAATGTAAAATGGTGATAGATACATGACTTGAAAATCTATGTATTAACTATTTTAAGTCAATTAACAGGGAGAAGTTCATATCATGCCCGCAATGATCAAACTTGCTAAAACTGTAATATTCAATATATAGCAAGAGCTTTAAGAATTATAATCCATTTGAACTTTATTACTAGAATTCTATTCTGAGAAAGAAATTGAAACTAAAGCAAAGATTTGCTTATTAAAAAGACCTTATGCAGGCAACTGGGTGACATTTATAAATGTCATCTTTCATTAACTTTAACTAGCATAGGAAACTATTCAAAATATATTGCTACATTTATAATATAGGTAAAAACATAACTTTGTTATAGTTCCAATTTGGGGAAAAGCTAATTATGTGTAAATATGTATATTAGAAAAATTCATAAATACTACCCTTACTGTCTTTGAAAATGATAGTCCAGAATTTCTTTCCTGTTTATTCACCAACTTTCCAACATAATCATGAAAATATTTCTTTATAATCTAAAAACTAATAAAGCCTTTTAAAAAATGGGGGACAGACCTCACATCACTAAACTACAGATAATCCAACACAAACCTTGTTAGATCCAGAATTTTCACACCTTCCAGTGGCTTCATACTGTCAACACCTAGCAAAACAGATAACATTGAAGGGTATGGATTACAAACTTCCAAAGTAGACAGTGTGTGATTCTTCATATTCTAAGTAATCTTATTATCAAAAGCAATTTTCCTTCACAATCCGTATGATATATTACATAGAAACCTTGGCCTGTCTCATTAAAAAAAAAAAAAAAAAAAAAAAAAAAAAAAAATCTACAGGGTCTGATGGGAGCAAAAGGATTTACAACCTCTCTCCGATCCAGCACCAAGTGGAAACAGGATGCGACAGCTCCACGTTTCCAGTCAGCACAGTTGTGCAGACATGTATTCTGTATAGTGCTCATCTCATTTCTTACTTTCTGTTACTGAATTCCTGCCCTTGCCCTTTGTCTTCTGGTGATATTGACTTTGATTGCTCAGTCAGGTATCTAGAATGTTCTGTGTATTTCTGAACTCACTCCTTTTCTTTTTTTCAAGACAGGGTTTCTCTGTGTAGCCCTGGCTGTCCTGGAACTCACTCTGTAGTCCAGGCGGGCCTTGAACTCACAGAGGTCCCTCTGGCTCTAGCTCCCGAGCACTGGGGTTAGGGGTGTGCGCCACCGCCACCCGGCTTCACCTTTCCACCTGGACTTTCCAACCACCTCTCGTGTATCCCCTCTTATTCCCATCTTCCTTTCTCCCCCCGCCTTAGCCTTTCATTTTATTTCTTGGTTATGCCATCCTTAGCTTTAACTGTCTCTGAACTCTGTGGGTCCTGAAAGTATTTTGTCTTTCTCCTCACAGTTTGTTGCCTACCATATCAAAGTTGATCTAAGTCTAATATGTCTCCCTACCTTTGCTTACCTACTTCTCACCCACACCTAACCTTAGTTACTAAAATTAGCACAAGCCCTACTACCTATGTTTGTTTATCCTCCAACACTTATAGGAAGTCAGCGGGACTGTACTGACTGGTTCTGCCAGCTGGTGTCATCAGAGAGGAAGGAGCCTCAGTTGAGGAAATGCCTCCATGAGATCCAGCTGTAAGGCATTTTCTCAATTAGTGATCAGCGGGGGAGGGCCCATTGTGGATGGTGCCATGCCTGGGCTGGTGGTCCGGGTTCTATAAGAAAACAGGCCAAGCAAGCCAGGGAAGCAAAGGAGTAAGCAGAACCCTCCATGGCCTCTGTACCAGCTCCTGCCTCCAGGATCCCCACCCTGACTGAGGTCCTATCATGACTTCCTTTAATGATGAACCCAAATAAACCCTGTCTTCCCCAACTTGCTTTTTGGTCATGGTGTTTTGTCGCAGAAATAGAAACCCAGGGATCACAACTGTTAACTGGCTAACACAATGTTTAAATTGGCCAACCTGATATAGAAAAATGCCTCAATGAAATTCTTCCAAAGTTATTGTGAATGGTATCAAATTGACAGTTAAAAGTTAACCACTGGGACTGGTAACATGGCTGCTGAAGGCCATTACTTCTAACCCTGACTGGAACACAGAACAGAGGAAAACCAACTCCCACAAGTTATCCACTGACCTACAAACATTCACTGGGGACATGCATATCTGTTTGCATATACACACATGCAAATAAAATAGCCAGCTCTGAAAACAGTTGATGAAGTGGGGGGGAGAATGTCCAAAATATATTATATAAAAAAAATTAAAAACCAACCTGTAGCGGGGTTGTGGGAGATTATGTTGTTACATTGTAAATAATTGTCCTACCCACTAGTTTAATAAAAAGCGCTGATTGGCCAAAGGCAGGCAGGAAGTGTGGGCGGGGCTACCAGACTAAGAAAACTCTGAGAACAGGAAGCACAGAGCAGAATGCCAGAGAGAAGCCAGAAGAAGCAGAGGACAACTATGCTGTTCTAAGAAAAGGTACCGAGCCCCATGGCTGAACAGGATAAGAGTCATGGGTTAGATGAAGGGTACAGAGTTAGCAAATTATATGCCTGGGCCTTAGGTCGATCAGCCTAAAACTATTGAAAGCATCTGTGTGTCACTGTGGGTCTGTGAGTCTGAGAGCCTAAAACTTGAGGCTAGGCCTGAAAGTCCAGGCCAGAAACCTCCTACTACATGGGGTGGTCAAAATAGTGATTAATGGCTAGGAGGTCGTGGCACACACCTCTAATCCCAGCACTCAGGAGGCAGAAGCAAGTTAATGGATCTCTGTGAGTTTGAGACCAGCCTCGTCCACAAATCAAGTTCCAGGGCAGCCAGGGCTGTTACACAGAGAAATCCTGTCTCAAACAACAATAAAACAAACAAAAATGTTCCAAGTGCATCACTGTAAAAATTTGGAAAACAAACTTCTTTTCTAGCAAAAGAATATCTAAAGTATTTTAAAAGGCACAAGACAAACATGGCCATATGTCAAGGATTGCTGATTAGGACAATTTCAGATTTCTTAAAGATTTATTTTAGTGTGTGTGGGTGTGTGTATTTGGAACAGAATGAATGGCACTTGAATATACCAATTAGAACCAGAAAAGGGTATTGGATCCCCTGAAAATGGAGTCATGGACATTTGTGAGCAGTTTAATGTGTACATTGGTCCTCTGCAAGAGCTGCAAGCAGCCTTAACTACAGGGCTATCCCTCCATCTTCAAGCATCAGATCTCAATGGAAGATAAAATGGAGAAAAACATTTTTAAAAACTGAGAGCACATAAATTTATTCCCTAAGTTTTAAATCCAACCAAGATACAAGCATGTTTAAAAGCAGAAAAAATAGTATTGGAAACCTTTGTCTCCCTGTATCCTTTCTCAGAAAAAAAAAATTGCCACTAGGTGTCACCATTCAACAAAAAGATAGTAACAACAACAACAACAAAAAATAGTGGTTATGCAAAGGAGGAGAGCATTAGAGGGGATTCTGAAGATAAAAACGGGGTACAAATGGTTCAGGATACTTAAAATGGATCAGGAAGAAAACTGTTAAGGGAGCTCGGACACATAAACAGACGAACTTTTGAACTAGGCTGCAGACAAAACACAACACCATGTGTGGACTGACTTTTGAAATACTGTTAAGTATGATGATCTGTACGATGAACCCCATTACCCAAACTATTCAGAGATATCACATCCAGTCCCATTTTTACAGGATACGTTTTTATAATTACCTGTAATAATTCCTAACAACTGATATTATTTCCATCCAACCACATTGCAATTTAAAATTATAAATACAGGAAAATTGCCCCAGGAAAGGATAGAAGAAACTGCAAGGGAACTGCTGCTCCTCAGGAGATCTCAGTGGCATGCAGGGATCCAAGGGAACTGCTAGGAAGGGATTTACCACCTCTGCTCTACCACACACCACAACACTGATGCTACAGAGACCAGTGGATCCTACTCAACCCTTACAAACATGGCATCAAGTGAAGCCAGACTTGACAGGGCGAGATGAATCTGAGAATACCTTTCTACACATCACAGCTGTGCCAGCAACTCATTCTAAAAGTATTCATTTTGATTTCTTCCTTACACATATTTAATTCCACTCCTGCACATGTGCCTCCTGATGGATGAGTGTGCTTGTATATTGCTCAGTTAGAATGTAGTACTGGTGTTTATGTGTCTCTACCCACATACCATAAGACATACTTTCCTACACTTTCAACCCCGTCTCATGTTCTTCTCCCTATGTATTTTCTTCCTTCTACCATTCTTATCACAACCTCCCCTTTCTTCTTCCTTGTAATCTTCTAAAGATTTAATGATCTCTAAAAATCTATGGATTTGAAATTGGAGAGATGGCTCAGTTTTTAAAAGTGCTAAGTGCTCTTGTAGGGGATCAGCTTCCATACCCAGCACCGATATCAGATGGCTCATTAAGTACCCTGAGTTCCTGGACTGAGGAACTATTTTCTAAACTAGAGACTCAATTTTACCACATCCAGTTCTGACTTAAATATTAAAATACTTCCTCAAAAACTAAAATAGCTAAAAAAAATACTAAAACTTGCAAAGAAATAACATCACATGTAAATCCCAATGGAGTAACAAAAAAATATGAGAAACCAAGACAACATAACACCTCCAAAAAATTACAAACCCTGCATCAATGGCATTTAGTAAGAGTGAGTTAGATGAAATCTTGCACAGAGAACTTAAGTTATTATAAATATGCTGAAAGAAAGCAAAGAAAAAATAAGGTCCTGAACAAGAATTCAAACAAGTAGAAAAAATAAAGAAGGTGAAAAATATGAAATATGAACTCAACAAATGGAAATACTAAGGAAAATGGTCTAAAGCTGGGAATGGTGATTATAACACATCAAATTAAAACTGTAGCAAGTCTCATTTATAGAACAGATCAAGAAAAGAATAGACTAACTCAGCTTGCAGACAAAGTAGAGGAACTGAAACAATCCAATAAGGACAGAGGTCAGCTGATAAGGTACCAAGAAGAAACAGAAATATATAGAGAGAAAGACATATATATGTCAAATATGTATGACATTTTGAAAAGACCAAAATACAAATATAGGCATAGAAGAATCATCTAGTCTAATGCTGAAAAAAGCATTTTGACAATAGTCATAATGGAAAAATTTCCAGAACTAAAATAGATGTTGATCCAGATACAGGAAGCATTTAGGACATCAAACAGACAAGATTAAAAATGACTTATCTTCATATATAATAATCACAAAATTAAATATAAAGAACAAAGAAAAGATATTAAAAAAGGAAAAGGTAAGACACCAAGTCCCCAATAAAGGCAAGCCCCATGCTGCTCAATTGAACCCTAAGAAGGCAGGAAAATGTGTTTTAAGTTCTGAAATGCAACAACTTCCGACCAAAACTACTATCCCCAGAAAATATTTCTGTTATGATGAAAAGTTTTCATAATAAAAATTGACTAAAGAAATTGATAACTACCAAGCAAGCTCTGCAAAATGTACTTGAAGAACCCTTCAGACTATAGGGGGGAAAATCCATTCATGAGACCAAAAGAAATAATTTTATCATTTTTTATTATTTTTCATGCTGGAATAATAGTTAGCCAAGAGAGAAAAGAATGTTTACTCTCTCCATCCCTCTTCAGCACAGTATAAGTCTTAGCAATAACCAATAAGAGAATCAAATAAAAGAAATTCAGTTGTGAATAAAGTAAAGATATTTTATTTTTTGTTTGTAGATAATAGAATTCTATACATGAGACCTAAAAATGCTTAAGCTGAAAAACACTCTCAGCAGAGTGGCAGGATACAAAATAAACACAAAGATAGTAGCATTCCTATTCACCAAGGAAAAAACTGAAAAAAAATCATGAAAATAATTCTATTCACAATAGCCTCAAAACTAAATTGCCTTCAAATAAACCTCAGCAAGAAAAACACTAGAAGATGGAAATACCTCCATGCTCAAAGGTTAGAAAAAATAATATTTTGAAAATAGCTGCCCAACCAAAAGAAACCCATAGCCAGTGTAATCCCAATAAAAATTTCAATTACATTCTTCACAAAATATTCTTAAAATCTTAATATGCACATAGATGCATAAGAGACCCCAGATCGTTAAAGTAATCCTCTGCAAAATGGATACTAAGATAATGCCACATTTGATTTCGAATTTGATTGCAGAGCCATATTACACAGAAGAATGGATCTAGATACTTTTCTCACCATGCTCTAAAATTATTTCTAAATGAAGCAAGGGCCTCAGCATAAGAACTGAAACTCTGAAACTGTTAAAAGAAAAGGTAGGGCCAGGCAGTGGTGGTGCATGCCTTTAATCCCAGGTTTTGAGAAGCAGAAACAAGTGAATCTCTGTTTGAGCCAGGTCTACAAAGTGAGTTCCAGGACAGCCAGGACTGTTACATGAGAAACCCCGACTTAAGAGAGAGAGACAGAGACAGAGACAGAGACAGAAAGAAAAAAGTAGGCAGTACGTTTAAGGTATAGGTAAGGATTGTCTCCAATAATCAACAAATGGAATCTCATGAAATTAAAAAGCTTCTGCAAAGCAAATTGAGTGAAGAAACAGCTTATAAAGGGGAGATAATTTTTGACAATGAAAAATTTGGCAGAGGATTATCTAAAGTATATAAAAGAAAAAGAAGGAAGGAAGGAAGAGAGGGAGGGTGGTAGGGAGGGGGAGGGGAAGGAAGGAAAGTAAACACATGACAACAAATGCTGGTGTGGACGGGGAAATGGGAATCTGCTGGTGGGGGTGGAAATTGGTGTATCCACTAAGGCAATCAGCATGGAAGTTTCTAGAAGAGCTAAAATTGGGACTGCCATATGGTCCATCTCTAGCATTCCTAGGAATATACCCCAAGGACCCCACGTCCTCTATAGAGACATATGCACATCCATGCTAACTGCTGTTCTATGAACAACAGCTAAGAAATATCCAGCTCATCTCTCATCCTGTGACCTTACCTGGTTCACTATAGCTTAGGTTTTGTGCATGGTGTCACAAGTTGGGTGAGTTCCTTATGTGTACCTGCCCTGCCTGTCCAGAAAACATTTTTATTATTGTCATCCACTGCCACTGTTCTTTAAAAGCATTCTGCCCCATCTTCCAATGTTCACCGGTGACTGAATGGATTATAAAAATGAGGTATATATTTGTAATACAATTGTATTCAATGTGAAATAATGAAATTATGTATTTTTCAGGTAAATGAATGGAGCTAAAAAAAATCATACCCTGTGATAACCTAGGCCCAGAAAGACAAACACAACATGTTCTCTATCATATTTGGATCATAGTTTAAAATTTATAGATTTGTGCATTTACTGTGATGTATCTGTGAAGCCTGAGAATGCTCATGAGAGGGAGAGGGAGGAAAATGAGTGTAAGGGGTGAGAGAATAGGATACGTGGATATGATTTATGAAAAACCCTTATGGAAACCTACTACTTTGTAAAATAATTTAAAAATAAAGTTAAGGAGATGGACAGATGGCTGAGCACTTGCTGCTTTTGCAGAGGACCTGGGCTGAGTTTTCAGAGCCTACACTAGGTTTCACAGTTGTCTATAACTCCAGTTACATGCAGAGTGCACATGCTTAAATGCAAGCAAACACTCAAACATTTCAAATGAAAAGAAATCAAACAGTGAGCAAGCTGGCAAGAGATGCACTGGGGCAATACTGGCACAAATACTCTGGGAGTCACCAAATACTTTCTGATTGAACACCTACTCCACAAAACAGAACCTCTACCATGCACTGTTATCAGGGCCAAGAACTTGTGGCTAGAGAGACCATGGGCCTACGATAGAACCTACTACTGTTATTCTACTAAACAGACACAGTATTAACCAAGTCCTAATAACGTTTGGTACACCCATATATTAGTGTCTCTTTCAACCTTTGTCGGGGAAGCTTCTTTCTGTAGTAGGTGTCAACTAGTACAGAGATAACCTCTGGTCAATGTGCAGAGAGAACTGGAGTGACCTATGCTAAATGAGACACCTATATAAACCTCTCCTCCTGGGACTTGGGAAATCATCTTGGAAAAGGGAGAAGAAAGATTTTAAGAGCCAGAGGCAGTAAATAACTACAAGAAAGGTGTTTCCCAGACTATGAATTTGAAGCAGTTGTGCTGGGCAAGATCAAGCCAGACAAAATCCTAGTGCAACTAGGGAAGTGGGCATGAAGTCCCACCCTTAATTAAGAAGCTATTAGCAATGAATAAATTCCAGGAAAGGAAAAGTCAGTTTCTTCAAGGATTTGAGACATGAGGAGCTACAGTTGTATTTGAAGAGGCCTAACTTAACATCAGTGTAGCCCTGAGAGACTGCAGACTAACAATACTGGAACTAGACCTTACCTTTAAAATAACCAGGGGAAAAAAAAAAAAACCCACAAACTGTACCCTTTGGGGGACTCATCAGAATTAAGACAAAAAAGTACTAAATGTTCTAGAATACTAAGGGTATCTTACACCACTTGTGTATAGGCTGCCAGTTTCCTTGCAGCAACAGCAGCACCAATCACTGTTTGACAAAACTTGTTGCTGCTCTCCTGCCCAATCAAGAGTTTAACCCCCACCTGAATCCGGAATTCCCCTACCCACCCCACCCCCATCCTCTACTCCTTAAAGATTCCGCCTCAACTGAGCTCAAGGCTCTTCCTGATCCTCCTGATCCACCTGTTGTGGCAGAAGGGACAGAGAGCCCAAGGTCCTGCTTGAAGAAAGGCTCTTTGTTTTTGTATACAAACTTGGACTCCTGATGATCTCTGGGGGCCGATGATGTGGGCATAGCAGTAATATTGGATTATTTACAAAGTAGTGGGTTTCCATAAGGTTTCCAGAAATCATCTCACAATCTCACATGTGTCCTATTCCCTCACCCCTTAAGTACTTTTTTTTTTTTTTTTTTTTTTTTTTACCACCACCACCCTTCTTGTGGGCTTTTTTCAGATTCCTGACTTTACAATGAATTCAAATCAAACATACGGATCTATACATTTGAAACTAGAATCTACATATGAGAGAAAACATGTAATAAAACGGCCCTACACCCACCAGCATACAGACAGTATTAATTGGACTCTGGGTTTTCAATAACAAAACAAGCTTGGCAGTGATAGTACACACCTGCAATCCCAGGGCTCAGGAGGCAGAGGCAGGTGAATTTCTATGAGTTTAAGGCCAACCTAGTCTATAGAGCAAGTTCCTGGACAGCCAGCTGTACAGGGAAATGCTGTCTCAAAAAAATAAAAATCAAAACAAACAAAAAACAAAGCAGAGCACATGAAGTTGGGAGGGGGAAGGGGGACGGAAATGCAGATTTAACTTTTTTCTTTGTTTTTTGAGACAATGAGACTATGTCTCTCTGACTGGCTTGGAACTCCCTCTGTAAACCAGGCTGGTCTCTAGTTCACAAAGATCTGTCTCCCAGGTGCTAGGATACAATGTATGTGCCACCACACCTAGCCACAGAGGGCTTTCAATAGTTAAGTTTCCTCTTAAATTAAGCACATAAAATTTCTTAGTGCTAAGATAAAACTTTGCACTTAAAAAAAATTAAAGGGATCAGTAAAGTGTCACACGCCTATCACCTTAGCAAATGGAAGATGGAAGCCAAGGGAGGTGGAGGTAAAGATCCTGCTTCAGGAAACAAAGTTGGCACACATATCAGAAAGCCAGTATAAAAACAGACAAATGAAGCCAGTCAGTGGTAGCTCAAACCTTTAATCTCATCACTTGGAAGGCTGAGGCAGGAAGATCTCTGAGTATGAGGCCAGCCTAATCTACAGAGTAAGTTTCAGAGCAGCCAGGGCTACACAGAGAAATCCTGTCTCAAAAGCAAGCAAACAAACAAGGGAATATATCAAATAGGGAAACAAGTATATAATATAACATAACATAACAACATAATATAATATAATAAAAATATAATACATATAATAAAATTAAAGTATCATATTATTACACAATGAAGAAACTTTGAATGACTGAGGACTGTTAAATTATAACATTATTTTTCCTCACTAGTTTGGAACACTTAGAAGGTTGACAAGGGTATGTACGGTTGAGTGGATACTTTCATATCTTTTGGGATGATAATCAACCATCTTTTATGAAAACAACCTGGAAGTTCCTATAAAAATTTAAAGTACTAGTTTTCTACAATTAACTTTTCTTGTTTACAGAATTTAACTCACTCTCAAAATAAACAACAACAACAAAAATCTTTACAGCCAGGTCTGGCAACACACACCTTTAATTTCAGCACTTGGGAAACAGAGGCAGGTGGGTCTCTGTGAGGTCAAGACCAGCCTGTTTGCAAGCTCCAGGTCAGCAAGGAATACACAATGAGACCCTTCTTCAAAAACAAACAAACAAACAAAACAGAAATCATTCAAACGTGCTAAGAAATAGGTGCAAATATTTCCATTGTGGAGGGCCTGGGGTGAGTTTCAGTTGGTGAAGTGTTTGCATTATATGTATGAAGAACTGAGTTAAAATAACCAGGACCCACATTAAACTGAACATGCTGTCATCTACTTGTAATCCCAGCACCAGATTGCAAGTAGAGACAGGAAAATACATGGCGAATCACTGAAAAAACCAGTCCAGCCTACTTGGCGAGTTCCAGTCCAGGACATTGAGACACCCAGTCTCAAAAAAAGGTAAACAGCATCTGAGAAATGACACCTCAGGCTGTCTTTTGGTTTCCACACCTACTTACATATACATGAACACACACACACATGTGCATTACAGGATTTTTTTTTGTTTTAATATTTTCTTGCCTAAATTCATTTCAGCCTAGATAGTTTCACTGTCTCTTTAGAATCAGCTTTTTCCAAACAGGTTATATAAAGGCTTTACTAAAGATTGCATTAAGAATTTTAAAAGACTCAATCTCAAATCAACTTCTATATGTGTGTTTCTATAACTGATAAGTCTATTTCATTTATAAGCCTTTTCCTACTTTGAAAAAGAAACAAATTCCTCACACATCCCAGAAGCTTACTTTTGCTTTGGTTCAAATTGTAAATTTTATTTACATGATGAAAATTGCTGCCAAGGGAATCATCCCTAAGCAGGTCAAAAAAACTGGAGAAGAGATTTTGAGTAGGTGAACTACTGGACAGAGACACACGTGGAGACTTTCTATGGGGGGGGGGGGAACTTAATTGACAATTACAGAATATATAACTCAAAGTCAACAAGCAAAAGGAAACACTGCAAAGCTGTCCAGGCGTCTCCAATAGGGCATTCTGAAGTCAGCTGCCCAGAGCACAAAAGCTGATAAATCAGAAACTGGTAAGGAAAATAACTGATATTCACAAACCCTAGGAATCCTGACAACTCTGAATGCTGGTATGTTTCAATTCTCTGGGAGAAATTAACCTAAGGGATGGCTATATAAATTGAAAAATGACAGCCCCTTTTGGAGACAACCCCATTTATATCCTGCTGAAACACTCCTGTAAGTACTAGCAGAGGCTCACTAAGGATCACAGCTAAAAATAAAATGTGTGTGAGGCAGGATAGTGGGATGTTCCAATGTTCAACTGAATGCAAGAAGCTCTTTTGACAGGCCCATGCAGTGATCCAACTACTATTACTCTGCTAGGACAGAGTATCAAATTGCTCTCTAAATCTGAATGTCTATATCCACACATTAGTGCAGCCTTCGGTGGTTATCAAAGGACTTGTCTTGTGGAGATGTCAGCAGTTAATACAGAAACTCCCAAGTGATCAAGGTACAGAGGTTGTCACTGGAGATTAGTAAGTGTCCTCAACCATAAGTGGGGCATCTGCATTACATACACACACACACAGAGAGAGACAGAGACAGAGACAGAGACAGAGACAGAGAGGGTAGTGAATGCACACATGTGGGAATGGGATGGGGAACCATAACAAAAGAGGGAACATGGAATGATTGTAGGAGCAATAGGTCAGGAAAGGACAGAGAAAACCAGTGTCTTGTGTACATAACAGGAGCCCAGCACTCATGAATTCATTGCAGCTATGAGTTCCTGCACAGGACAAAGTCAAGCTAGTTAACATTCTAGCATGGAGTGGGGAAGAGCTCACAAACACCCACATTTAGCCGAGGAGTTATTGACAGTAAATGGCTTCTGGAGGAGGGAGAGTCAGTTTTCTTTAAGGTATTAGGTTGATGAAGCACCAACGCCACACAGTAAGTATGTGGGCAGCACAATCTGGTATCACAGTGTTACAGAAGAGAAAGAGGAAGCGAGGGAAGAGAGAGGGAAGGGGTGACAAGAACAAGAAGGGGAGGAGGAGAAGAAGAGAAGAGAAAGGAAGAAGACAAAAAGCTATTAGAGGCGGGAGACAAATCTGGAAGGAGTTAAGGGGCAGCGAGGGAAGCAAATATGTTACAACTGATGGAAAAAGAAGTCAGTAGACCAGGGAGGGGTGTCAAATGCCTTTAATCCCAGCACTCAGAAGGCAAAGGCAGCTGTATCTCTGTGAGTTCAAGGCCAGCCTGGTGTACAATGCAAGTGCCAGGATAGTCAAGACTGTTACACAGAGAAACTCTGTCCTGGAAAAAACCAAAATGGAACAACAAAAGTTATGAGTTAGAAAGAAAATAAGTATGGGTTTATGGGAGGGTTTGGAAGGAGGAAAAGGAGGGGAGACAGACACAATAGAATTATATCATAATTTCAAAAATAAAAATAACAAAGTATGCTATATGAAACTCTCAAAGAATAAAAATACTATATTAAGAAGAACACTAAGCTTTTATTTCACAGAACATTGCACATGTATAGCTCTAAAGAATAAAAGCAGAGTAAGGAACTGCATTGAAGAAGTGTGGGGATGGACATGTCTGCGAGATTGAAGGTTTGATTTGTGGTAACTTTCAGCAAGTAACTGTGAGGAGCAAAAGAGATGTGCAGACCTACTTTGTGTATAAAGGGTTATGGAATCCTCCCAGAGTCTTCGAATAGGAATGGTAAAAGTTAATGTTAAACCCTTTAGAGTTTGGGGGAATGGAGAAAAAGAAAGGACTTTGTTTCTAAGGAAAAAGATTGGTATTGAGGTATCCTAACTAGTTCACATGGTAAATGCTTTAGAACTTTTAATAGATGTTATCAAATTGTCCACCAGAAAAGTTTCACCAGTGGTGTGCAGAGAAACAGCAACAAGGTGTCTATCAGGCCTAGGAATGACACAGTGCCAGCAGCAAAGGTAAAAATTTAGGACCCAAAAAAGGATGCAGCAACCAAAAAAAAAAGAAAGAAAAATAGACTTTAACCAATGAGGAATCAATGCCCATGCTTGCATGGGTACCAACTCCACTTTTGGGTGCTGGTTGTCATGGGCCAAACTGCCTGAACACCTCTTGGGGGAGGGAGAGAGACTGATGTAGGCACCAGGAATCAGGTGAGAAGCAAACAGAAGACTCCTCGACTATGGATCTGGGGCAAACCTAAATAGCCCCTGCCAGTACCCCATTGGCTATAAGGCTATTTCCTTGGCTATGTTGGCTTTTTCTCATTGGCCCCATCTAAAGGTCACCAATCCCCTCACCTAGTGCAACAACAGACTCCAGGTTGGCTTAGGGGAAGCTGTTATTATGCATGTTTATGTGTACCTCTAGGGTGGCCTTGGCCCACCAGCCCAGCTGGCTCCTTTTCTCCCCACAAATAATGGGTTAAAAAGGTAATTTTGTTGTTCATTTTTTGGGGAGTGGGGGCAGGGGGGTTGTTGTTTGTTTTGTTTTTGAGATAAGGTCTTACTATGGAGCCCTAGCTGGCCTGGAACTTTCTATTTGTAGGTTGGTCTCATACTTACAGGTATCTGCCTGCCTCAGTGTTGGAACTAAAGATATGTACTCTCTGTCTGTCTGAAGGTTAATATTTTTGGTGCCCAAATCTATATAAATCAATAAGAAAACAACTTAAGATACTTTTCACATATGAGCTGTGGAGGTATTTGGTGTTGTAAGGGTCAGTTGAAGGGAAGCAAGAGGAAATTCTAGGATGTAACTAGGCTCTCTGGCAACAGGAAGCAATTTTGGTATACTGAGTGCTCATCAGCTATGCAAAGTCATATTCATTGGTTATTGCACAAAAATTGTTGGGGGGGGTAAAATAAGTTCTTCATACCTAATAAGCCTCTGACCTAATCTGTTTTCTGAGGGGACATCACCCCCTACAATGTTAGGTCCTTATTATGCACAATTTTCATTACCCAATAATTCAAGACAGGATAGTTTTGTGGCCAAAGTCCTGCAAAGGCTGTAAAGCTCCTTCAGAAAGAAACAACTCACTGTACATAATAGGAGACAGTCACTGTTTTCCAAAATGATTTCTTCAAGTCTTAAGTACTTCTGGGAAATGGCTGTTTCGATGTTTACCTTAGATACAATGAAAACAACTATTTCAGTTTAATGTTTACCCTAGATACAATGACTCTACTAATTTTTTCTATAATAACCAAATGCCAAGAGTAATTTGCAAGAAAAGGTATGAAAATAGTTTGTGTATAAACTAATGATAGTACCACTCAAATTTTTAACTGTTATATTTGTAACACACAAGTGAAAATAAAAACCCAAATTCAAGATTATATTCAGGATTATGGGAGATGATGGAAAAAATAAACTACCTTTGCATACTACTGATTTATGCCTAACAAATATTTAATGACTTTGCTGCCTCCTGGAGGAGGAGGATATGCCACCCTGCATTCCCTATAGCCCTCAAGGACTGGCTATTGTGGAAAGAACCAAGAGAATTCTTAAAACTCTTTGGCCAAAGTTACATCCTCTGAGGCCAAGTGTGATCTCACCTGGCATCGACTGAGACTGTTTCATCTAAATTTTCTCACATTTGATGATATGGGCTCAGCCCTGTTTAAAGCATTGGGCCTTTATTCCCTATAATTGGTATGATAATGGGACTCTGTCTCTCTGCTATGGCAAAAATTCCACCCCACTACTAACCCAAGGATATGCTTCTGTCATCCCACAGGATTCAACTGCCCCAATATGGTTCCTGATCAGATATATGAATTGCCTGAAAAACTTAGAGGGGACCAAGGAAGATGTCTGGGAGGACACTGGTACATCTTCTTCCTCTAGGTGGTCCCCATAGCAGTGATGCTGCCACACAGAGTGGATGAGGCTTTGTGGGCCCTGGTCCCCCTCCTCCCATTGCCTTTCTGTTACTAACTTTCATTTTAAGTGTCTGTTACAAAATGTGTCATGACAGCGCTCCATTAAGAAGACCACCCACCTTTCAGGTGCTTATGGCTTTGAAATATCCTGAACATTGGCTGATGTGGGAATGTATTTCTGTGTGCTCTGAATATCAATCTATAAATAAAGGGGCTGTTTTGGCCTATGATAAGCACCATAGAAAAAGTACGTGGGAGAATCAGAATAGGTAGGAAAGGCAGGGCAGAGTCAGATCAGACCGAGCCAGCTGCCCAAGAATAAACATGTAAGGAACACAGGTGAGCCATGGGCCACATGGCAGGATAGATTAATGAAAATGGGTTGAGTTAAGATGAAAAGCTAGCTAGCAAGGTGGGTAAGCCATGGGCCAAACAGCATAAACTTAATAGAAACGTCTGAATCATTTTTGGGGGCCAAAGTAGCTGCAGGCAGCTAAGGGGTCTGGGGCTGCAGGTTTGTGGGCCTGGACCTCTGACCGCCCTGGGCCAAGAAACCCTATTGTAACAATGGGCTCCCCTTGTGCTGTTATACAGGCCTGGTTTATGGAAATACATAGGAATTGCTCCCTCCACCTTGGCATGCCTCCAGAGTAGCAATCCCTCAAGGGCTGGTAGTCAATAATAAGTAAGGACCTGTTGGGCAGGTCAGCCTAGGACATGCACGGTCTATTACGCTGGATGTTCTCTAAGGTGAGCACAAGGCCAAGACACAGAACCTTGACTCCCACGGAGCTGCCAAAGAAAATAAGTAAAAGGGGGATATTTGGGGAGAAAAGGAGCTAGCTTGGCTGGTGGGGCCAAGGTCGCCTTAGAGATATGCATAAGCACGCACAGTAACAACTTCCCTTAGGCCAACCTGGAGTCTGCTGCACTCAGTGATTGGTGACCTATGAATGTCAGATTGATGGGACCAGTCAAGAAAATGACTGACAGGCAATAGGGTACCTGGAGGGTTATTTAGACTCACCCCATATCCACAATAAAGGAGTCTGCTATTTGCTTCTCTCCTCCTCCCCCAAGAGGTGTTCAGGCTGCTTGGGTGGCCCCATAACAGTCATTATTTAGTAGAAGTAAATAATGCACAGGTTTAGGTTTCTCCAACCCCAGATCAAACCATTTAAATAGTTGGTCTGCTCACTTAAAAAGCTTCTATTTCATATTTTGAAAAGAATTATCTGATCTTTTTCCTATTAAAGTATCATTGCCTCTTATATAAGTTTAGTATTTCTCTTACTTTTTATGTTTCTAAATCTTTACATTTTATGCAAAAAGTGTTCTATTTTCTGGTTTCTGCTGCTATAACAGAAAACTAGAGACTGGCAATTTATTTGAAGAGATTATTTCTCATAATCTGAGAGCTGGGGCATCCAGAGGACATAGTGCCTACAGGTCTTTGTGTCCTATCCCCCGGGCAGAGAACAAGAGAGAGGGCAGCAGCAGCAGGGCTAACAAGCTTGGTCTGACTTGATAACAAACCATCTGGCAGTAACTGACTTACCACCATGCTAACTCATCATGGGGGCTGACTCCTCACAGTCCTAAACACGCTTTAAAGGGCAATACTGTTATAGTTGTGGTTAAATTTCTAACTCGTGTTTTGGAGAGGACATTCAAACCATGAAAGCACATGTGTATCATTATGTAGTTGGAAAACTACAAAGATAAAGATTCCAATTACAGTATTGTCTGCTCATTTAATCTTTTAGCATTTATATCTAGAAAACATGATTCACACTTCTAAGGTCAGACTCCTGCCATACTGATGTTCAGGGCATACCACCTGCAGCATCTCCATCCCTCTTGCATATACTGACAGGCACCCTACAGAGAAACTGAATCTCTAGCTAATAACTTCCAAGTATCAGGATTTCTCACTTGAACAACTGATTTACAAAAGATGGTATTGGTGGCCATGCATATGCTCTGGTCTCCTGCCTCCTTCTAGGCCACCAGAACCCAGCTGCCAGTTTGTGCTATGAAACACCCACATTTCCTCAGAGATTTATTTTTTAAAAAGGCTCCAACTCCTGGCTCATGAGCCCGATTCTGTTGTCGAGTATCCACCATGTTCTCTGTCTCTAAACTCTATTCAGAGCCACAGTCACACTGGTATCTATTTGCTCATGGTGTTAATAACTCTTCTAATAAACTTCTTACCTTCTCAATGTTTCTTTGAAACTCAAATACTTTCAACTCTTCTATTTCTTCATATAGAACTATTTCTGTATTTTTATTAATCTCAACGGAGACCTCTTTTAGTGTAATTTCATGTACACGTATTATGTATGGGTGAAGCAGATTAGTCTGGAAAAAAGTAAATATGCATAATATATTTCTCTTGTGCCTGACCACTATACATGCTTAGAAATGAAAAAATGAATAAATTTTAACAAAGCAATGGAATTTGACTCTTAAGAGAACTTAAAAAAGTGGTTCCTGTAAATCTTGCTTTGTCAGTGGAAATATTAAGTGATTTACTGTGTTCAAAGCAGATTCACTCCTTCCTATTAATGAATGAGCTAATCATATGTTCACTTCTCAGTAACCTACATTACAGAGGTTGAACCGTAAGATAAGACCCCAAAAATCATGAATCTAGAAGTTTGTGCAGGATGATAGTCCAGCTGCCATTTTCCTCTGATAAATGAGAGTAAATACTCCTTAGTGGGGGCACGGGGGGGGGGGGGGGGCTGAGATCCTGCTCTGTGAGATATAAATAGCCTTTCCAGAAGGACTGCAGCCTCACTAAATTTGAGGTCCTGAGAATGAATCCAAAACTCTCTGTTGTTTATAATCCTTTAAATATAACCACATACTTCAAGCTATTTAATTAATCACCTTTTAACTTCCAAAGCTTGCCCTTTAACCCAGTTTCCACTTAGGAAGCCCTAGCAATGAAGAAACATAAAAATATTTGCTTCTTGCAGACACAGTAAAAACTAACCAAACTAATCTATACATGAAGCACCGATTACTGCCATTTACCTAAAATGGAGTGTTCAGAATCTTTTTTGCTGAGCTCTGGGAATTCCCCAGAGGAGTCTCAGAGTCTCTCAGTAGCACAGCAAAGTAAGGACACAAGGTGAACAGGACTCTGGGTCCCCTTCAGTGTTACTCTTTTGTTTCTATATATTGGGCTCTCATGTAGGTTTTTGTTGCTGGTTTTTTGTTTGTTTTAATGATATGGCACAAAGAAATAAAATTAATATCCACTGTAAACACACACATACACACATTTTAGATAATCTAAATAAAGATTTCAGCCTTATAGAAACAAGCAGACTCTGCTCATTTTCATACGTTTCTCATCTTGCCGTTACTTGCTTTAATTTCTACACTCTACAAACACTATCACCACAGAGCTCTCAAGAACTCAGAAGGTTCCCTGACATTGTTCCGTCCTGAGAGCACTGTAGTGTGCATACTCCTTTCTTGTAATGCCAATCATCCCTACACTGTGTGTGCTGTGGTTTTTTTGTGGAAACCATATCTATTTGCTAACAAAACTGGGTAATTTCCTTTTCCCCTCCCAGAGAAAGCTACTATATACTCACAGCCATCATTACAGTTCTTTAATTTTTATAGCTCTGGGAAACACAACTAAAATTTCCTTTCCCCTCATGCTTTCACTAAACTTACCATACAAAAAAATTTTAATATAACACTCTTGGGTCCCCCAGTCAGCCAGTCAGACTGGAAATCCCAGGCTAAATCTTAGGAATCCCCTGGCCATAGCTGTGGTTCACACGCTAATAAGAATATATTCATAATCTGTTAAGTCCACAATAAACCACTCAGTACCACTTTCTTCTTTCTTTCCTTTATTTTTTGAGAAAGCGTCTCTATTATGTAGCTCTGGCCATCTTGGATATCAGTATGTAGATGAGGGTGGCCTTGAACTCAAAGACTCCACCTGCCTCTACCTCCCAAATACTAGAATTAAAGGCTCATGTCATACTAGGTGGTGGTGGCTCAGGCCTTTAATCCCAGCCCTCAGAGGAAGGTGGATCTCTCTGTGAGTGAAAGACCAGCCTTGTCTACAATTCTACAATTCTAGTTCCAGGACAGCCAAACCAAAGAACTCAGTGGGGGGATGGGTAGGAAGTGGGAGGGAGGGAGGAAATGAAATGGTATGTCACTATGCCTGGCCACCTTCAAAATTTGTGTGCATTCATTTGGGAGAAAAATTTACGGAATTCAGAAAACTTGAATTCTGATCTTGCTAGGTGAGTTTGAACAAATAATTTATTCTTGTCAAAATTTTCATTTGTAAGATGAAAGTCTGTAAAGAGATTAAGATAGATCTTGGGTTTCTCATAATTATTAAAAATTCAGTTTTGGACAATCCTTATATTTACCTACAGATGTGCAGGTATATACACTTGTCTTAAATAATCTACCCAGAAAACTTTTCCACTGTATTTCTTCCTCTTCCATATTTTAGTGTATTGTGTGGATAGATATAAAACATTCTGTGGATGCACTGAAGCTCAATAGTAAAGAGCCTGCCTTGCATGCATAAGGCCCTGGATTCAAGTTCATTCTAGAAATAGAATTCAGGTAAGAAAAAAATAATATTGAGCAAGCTGAAGCCCAATTCTGCATATCTTATTCTGAATCTCCTCTGCCAGTTACTAAATAATAATGGTAATTTTGGTGTCCATCACCCCACTTCTTGGCTCCCCTATTGAATCACTGATATATATGTATGATATATGTGACTTATTTATCACATATGATAAATGAGTGCCCAAGTGCCAGATACTAAGCTAAATAATATGTTTAGAAAAGAAAAATTTTGGTCAGGATAGAACAATACAAACGTTAGATAATGTGTCTGCAGGCTTTAATTATATCACTGTATCTAGAGTGACATTATCGTTCCATGATTAATTTTACAATTTGTCTTCAGAAGAAAGACACACACACACACACACACACACACACACACACACACACACACACACACACACACACACCAAAAAACCCTGTGTTTGTTTCTCCATTAAAGAAGAATAAAGCTGAGAAGACACTCTTTAGTACATGTCACTGAAGGTATCAGAGACTGAATAGAAGCCAAAATGCTCCATAAAGGTGCTCAGGCTGAATGAAAACGACAGAGCATAGGAGCTGAAGAGATAGATGTCCCAGTGGGTAAGAAGACTAACTGATCTTGTAAAGGACCCAGGTTGTTCCTAGCATTCATTCACCTGGTAAATCAAAACCACACTTTTCTCCAGCTCCTTCTGAAGGCATTAGGCATGTGCATAAATGTAGGCAAACACTCACACACATAAAAAACTAAACAAACCAGATCTCCACAGATCCATATTATATACTGGTCTAATTTAATGAGCCCTAAAATTCCCCAAGCTGACCTCCGTATTCTAAAGGACTAAGGCAAATTCCATTAAACTAGTAATTTCAAATTCCATCGTTTACTAGAATATCTGAGCCCGGAATCTCATGAAGAAGATGGCATTCCTGAATTATCCCGTTTCTTTGTAATTAAAAGATTTTTTTTAAGTTTGGTTAATTTTTTTTTTTCTTTTTCTTAACTTCGTCAATTTCCACAAGATCTGAAACGGAGGGGTCAAGTCCAGCATCATTTAGCACAGGCTAAGCTATCAAGGCGGCAGTCTGCTTTGTAAAAGCTTTGTGGAACGGGGGAAATGTTTCTTAAAAGTTACCAAAACTTGGAGGACTAGAAGGTAGGGGTGGAGAGAAGCAGGGCACCAACGCGGCCGCGAGCCCTGTGGCCCTCAGGGAGTCTGGGCGCTCAGTGTCAGAGGGTACCTGACTGCGGGCGGCCGGTCCACAGCCCCCTCCCGCCGGCCCGAAAAGCCAACGCCCTGGCCACCGTCCACAGCATCGCCCCCGCTGCCGAGAGTGAGAAGACCCGCTACCTAGCCCCTTGACCTTAGGACCCTCGGCAAGCCCCGCCCCTTCCGCCAGATCTGCCTAAGCCCTCGGCCCCGCCCCCTCGGACTCACCCCTTCCCACCCCACCACCCGCGCCTCTGCGTTGGTCTCCGCCTCAGGCCCTCCGGGAGCCCTTGACTCCCGCCCTCGGCCGGGCGGACGCTGCTACACGCCCTGCCTTCCGGAAGCCACAGAGCCGGAAGGCCCAACCCCTCGCCCCCACCCGCTTCGGGACCACCTCCCCTGACACGCCCCTCTGCCGCCCAGCCGCATTCTCTTGCACTCCAGACTATAAAACGGGACGACGGGGTTTGTCTTCCGCTTCCGCCTCCGTGTACTTGGGTCCAGCCGAAGGGCGCTGGTGGCGGTGTTCTTGCTGGGGTCGAGGGTCTGGTTTCCTCCTCTCAGACACACCCACCATCCTTCGACTTGGGTGACCTATTTACTCGCTCTCCTGCGGAAGCTTTGTGAGGTCGGAACCTTTGTGCATCCGGAACTAAGGTCTCGTACGGCGGTGGCAGACGGAAGGCTGCGATAAGTGGAGGAAGAGCGGATCTTTTCTGGCGGTCGATCGGGAGTTCCGGTGAGAGGATCGGCGAGTGAGCGCTTCAGCTTCAGTTCCAGATATGCACCGACCGAATTTTCGACCCCCAACCCCTCCGTACCCCGGCCCGGGGATAGGAGGCTGGGGTGGCGGAAGCAGCTTCCGGGGTGCCCTGGGCGGGGGGCCGCGGCCGCCCTCCCCTCGGGACGGGTACGGGAGTCCGCACCACACTCCGCCGTGCGGGCCCCGAGCTAGGCCGTACGGGAGCAGCCACTCTCCACGGCATGGCGGCAGCTTCTCGGGGGCCCGCTTCGGGTCTCCGTCCCCGGGCGGCTACCCAGGCTCCTACTCCAGGTCCCCCGCGGGGTCCCACCATCAGTTCGGCTTCTCCCCAGGGCAGCAGCAGACCTACCCCCAGGTAAAGACAATAGCTAGCGTTTGCCGAGCTCTTACTGTAATGGCAGGCGTGATACTAAACTTTCCATTACTTGGATTGTTTAATCCTCTGTGAAGTAACATACTACGTTGGCCCAGTTTTGCAGATTAATAAACTGAAGCGGAAAGACAAGTGACAGAGTTCTATAGTTCTCTGTTCCACAGAAAATGTGCTCTTAACGAGTATATCATATTAATATACAATTTTCTTAGTCCTTTTTTACGTTTTTTTCTTCCCAGAGTTTTTTGTTAGTTATTTTCAGTAAATTTCTTAGGGAGAGGACGTTAACGATTCCCTACTATTGTATGGCTTCTTTAGACTATAGTTACTGCCATTTCCTACAGATGTCCGTCCTTTGGTTTTATTTTCTTAACTCCTTTTTTATCGTTATAACTTTTTTCCCGGGCTATATTGATTAATATTCCAAGTTCTCTGGAAGGAAAAATCAAGAATCGAGGATTGTGGAAATTTTCTTTCCTCGAGATGAGTAACACAAATCAGGAAGTTGCTCTTTGGCTAACATCTAAGATGTTTTGCAAACTTGAACATTCTCACCCAGCTGAATCCCTTTGGAGTTCAAAAGTATAGAAAACTTTTATGCAATAAAAAGTTGTAGAAATTTGAGACCTATAAGGTTAAAAAGTAAGTTTTCAAGAAAAATTGAATACAATTAATTTGATCACTGCTTGTACTGTATTTGTTGTATTTAATAGCTGCAGGGTTATCACATTAGAAACTCAAAAGACAGTAGGATTTTTAAAAATGAGGTACAATTGATTTTAGTAAATCTTATTTTTGTTTTGTTTTTCAAGAGTTCTCTGTGAAACAGCCTTGGCTGTCCAGAAACTAGCTCTGTAGATCAGGCTGGCCTTGAACTCAGAGATCATGCCTACCTCTATCTTCTATATGCTGGAGGTGTGGGCCATCATGCCCAGCTGGTTTAAAGAAAACAAGAAATTTGCAACTAAATAAATTGGGCTTCAGTTTTCAACTTTTAATGTAATCACCACTAATCTTCAACTAGAGTTGAAAGTACCAATTATTATCTCTACTAGGTGTTCTTTTTTAACTGATGATTTTTTTCCTAAAGGGTTCTCCAAGGACATCTACACCATTTGGATCAGGGCGTGGTAGAGAAAAAAGAATGTCTAATGAGTTGGAAAGTTATTTTAAGCCTTCAATGCTTGAAGACCCTTGGGCTGGCCTAGAACCAGTATCTGTAGTGGATATAAGCCAACAGTACAGCAATACTCAAACATTCACAGGCAAAAAAGGAAGATACTTTTCTTAACTTTTCTGAAATTCAACTGGATGCTTCATGTGTCAGGAACATCTTGGACAGAACCTTACACAACATGAACTTGTGTAAATGAGTTGAACCCAAAGATGATGACTTTGGATAATGATTAGCAGACCCTTGGAATATCTCTAACTTTGTCAAGTGTTGTTGATGTTAGAGAAGATGATAGGATCATTTGCAGTATTTAACTATCTGGGAGTATTTACATCCAGAAGACCACAGTTTCCATATTTAACATTTCTAATATAACAGACACTTGTGTTTTTCAGCATTTTAAAATAAAACATTTTTGTCTTCCTAGTTAAATTGTGATTTTGTAGAATTGCTAAAATAATGCTTCATAATCACTTAAGAGTATGAGGATAAATGATATGTAAATTATTTTTTTAGTGAAATAGATAAGCTACTTTAGATAGTTCTCTTTATTAATGGAAAATTATTCTACATTCATATTTTACCTAGTATTTTAGTTAAAATATTGAAATCACTGGAAATCATTCAACATAATTTATAAGCCTTTAATCAGAAAAGGTAAGGATAAACCATATATGTGCAGGCTAATGACCTACTCAAATTTCTTTATATTTTGAGCACAGCAGATTTGTTTTCTCCTGAAGCCAAAGAAGATGGTGTGTTGATTTCTTGTCATTGTGATAAAATACCAGACAAAAACGAGGAATTTTGGTTCATACTTTCTAAGGTTTCTGTAGGTCAGCTATATCATTAGTTTGATCCTGAGGCAAGCCAGAATATGGCTGTGGATATGGCAGATGCTGCTCACCCTTGGCAACCAAGCAGCAGCAGGATAGGAAGGGGCCTGGGCACTTTTGCCTTTTTCCTTCCAATAATACCATCATGTGAAGTATTAATGTATTAATCCACTGAGAGGTAAATACCCTGATGATCTAATCACATCCCAATGATAGACAAGTAGGGAAACCTTTCATATCCATACTATAACAAATGACTAACAATAATCTCAACTCACTTCCACAGCAAAGACAAATATATATATTTGATTCCATCAGTCCTAAAGAAGGCATGAAACCAGTTGACTATGACCTAGACTATAAGGCCTAACCTTGACTTGTGGACACATTTCTAATCTGAGGGGAAGGCTCTATGAACTTTAGCTCACTTTGCCTACCGGGAGTAGAAGGGAAGGGATACTGTGTCTATATACCTATAATAATGGAGATAAAATGTGGAGGAATATTTCCTAATTATTTAAAATGAAGTCTTGAACAGTACAGTCTGTTGAAAATTTTGTCAACATTCTCTAAAAGAAAAATGAACTGGCCATCCCACCTGGTTGAGCCATACTTATTTGTTAAGGACTTAAGAGACTAAATAAATAAACTAAAAAATAGAAAAAAAAATTGTGTAAATAAAATCCCCACTGGAGCCAGGGCTTTGAAATGTTCCTATAAGTTTTTAGGTGGATGCCTCATTTTATCCTGTAAAATGAGGAAACTCATAGCACCATATAAATTCATTTATCTCTATTCTGAGTTTTTAGAATAGTGCCTGCAAAATAATAGGTAATGGTTAATAAATATATAAATTTTGGTTATAACTTTTATTGCTCTGCCTAGTTCCATGTGTATAAGGGTTAATACAGTAATGTTATATGGTTATTTGGAAGAAAATGTCTATATTCAACATCATAGGTGTTTTTCACGTGTTATATTTGATGAAATTGAAAGCATTTTGTAAAATGCTTATTGAACTTTATAAATAAAAAAAAAAAACCAGTTGAAAACAATTACTAAACAGTCTCTTAGAAAGTATGTTATTGGCAAAGTTAAAAATAGAACTAGACACAATTTTATATGGTTCTAGTCCCAGCTGCTCCATGGGCTGAGCTAACTTGATTGTAAGGTTGAAGGCCAGGCTGGGCAATTAGCAAGACCATTAAAAAAAAAAAATGAAGTTATGAAAGATTTTATGTGTTTTGTTTGTACTGTGTTTCGAAGACATTCAACTTAAATAATTCACATTTTATTTTTCTGCTGTACTTTAAATGTTTTTTGTTTTTGTTTTTTAAAATTTAAACATCTACTTCCAGGGGTCTAGCCAACCTTTTCTGACTTGAGAAAATTTGCCCTCAGCCAAAGTACATGCACTACTAGTCATGTATTCAGAATTAATTTTTTGATGGGATTTTGCTTTGTTTTTCCATTGAGATGGAATCTGGTTATATAACTCTGGCTTGCCTGAGCCTGTGTATCTCTAGCCAGCCTTGAGCTCAAAGAGATCTGCCTGCCTTTGTCTCTTGAATGTGGGATTAGAGGAGTGCACTGACACACCTGGTTATTATTAAGAAAGGTTCTTGATTGGGCATAATGGCCCACACCTGTTAGTCCCAACGTTTGAGAGGCTGAGTCTGCTGGATCTCTAAATTTGAGGCCAGTCTGGACGGTCTGTGAAGTGAAGTCCAGAACAGCCAGAGAGCTTTACAGTGAGACCCACTCTTTAAAAAAAAAAAAAAAAAAGCTGAATAACTTTTTAGAAAAATGTACAGTTATCTTTATATCTCAGAAACTGTGGTTTTAAACAAGAATATAGTCTATACCATTGTCTTCCAACAAGATTATGAATTCTCTTAGGGTAATTAACTTTCCAAGGCATAAGCAGACATAATTTTAAGAAAATCAAAACTGAGATCCTTAATTCCCAAAACTCTGAAGAATTAATTTACTTAAGATGCCTTGCTAGGTGGTGGTGGCACACACCTTCAATGCCAGCACTGGCAGGCAGATGGGGAGATCTCTGAGGTTGAGGCCAGCCAGCCTGGTATACAGAGCAAGTTCCAGGCCAGCCAAGCAAGGCTACACAGAGAAACTGCTTCGAAAAACCAAAAAAAGGAAAGGAAAAAAAATGTGATCAAGGGATCACAACAATTTCCTGTCTAATCTTTCTCCCTTTTTTTTTTTTTTCAAAAGAATCCAGTGGTAAGATTTGTTGTCCAAAAAATGAGCCCAATAATATTTCAAGTCTCGCATACTCTTGCAGAACTCTGCACTTCCCTATCAAAAGGATGTTTTCTTTTGAATGTCATCAAACATTTCTTACTGTCCTGATTAAAGGAGTATGATGAAATTTAATTTATTTTTATTATGAGGAAAATATTTCATTCAGACAGTTTCAGTTGCACATGGAAATATTCAGAATTCAAATGTTTTATCAGTAAAAAAGATGGCAGTGTTTGTTCAGTGTTTTTTTTTGTGTTTTTTTTTTTTTTTTTTGGTCCCATTTTACAAACTAGTGTTCTGGTAAATCACATGAAAAGAAAACCAAGAGTATGAATATAACATGAAAGCTGCCTTTTTAGACAACAAGCAGATGATAAGATTATTTGCCTCATCTAAGAATATCCAAATCTAATATAACACTATGGTTGATTTGGTGAATCAGGTTCTGTGTTTCTATCATGTTGAACAATAATGAGTTTGAAGATGCATCTCAAAGTCTGTATGATTTCAAGGAGGGAGAAGTTAAAAGCCATGTGTACTTCTCATATACAAGATTACATTTCATGTTAAAGGAATGTGGCTTAAGGCAGACAATCAGGATGCTGAGGCAAGAGAATTACAGGTTCAAGGCTTGAGCTGTATATCAAGACCTCTTACTCTTGCTCTCCAATCCCCATTTCTCCACCCCCAGATACTTTAGAAGGCGTGTTTCATAGTTTCTGTAATTTCTTTCAGACTCTTGAAACCTTTCAGTAAATTTTTCCAGTCCATTAGATAATTAAATTCTCATTGTTTTCTCAAGCCTCCTTAGACTCCTGCCATGACTCGTAACCACAACCACGGTGTTTTCATTTTACCATGAACTTCTTAGTATCTTTCCTCTATATCCAATATTTACTACTTAACCCAAGATTTATCATTTTTTTAACCCACTGAAAACACTTCCAGTTAACTTATGCAAATACATAGTAATTCCCACTATAATAAAATAGGTATTTTACTTTGACAAAATATCATATACAGTTAGTAGAACCTACACATTAAAATAGGGGTAGCCAAGCATAGAGATACGCCTTTTAATCCCAGAACTCTGGAGGCAGAGGTAGGTGGATATCTGTGAGTTAGTGTCTAGCCTAATCTACATAGCAAGTTCCAGGCCAGCCAAGGCTGCATAATAAGACCCTATCTGGAAGAAGGAAAAAGAAAAATCTATAAAACTATAAGACTAAATTGTCAAAATGTAGTCTAGAATTTAGTGTATTTTACCAGAGAATCATATGTCTATTCTGTCCTAATAAATTAAAAAGCATAATCAGTTATAAAAGTTCTATTCTGTAAAAAAAATTGTCTTTAAGAAATCTGAGATTTAAATTCCCTAAATAAAATGACAAGTGTAAAGATTATGGACAATGCTTTGTAAGGCCTTTGAATTACTCTGGATTGAACAACTGGATCCTAATTGGAAGTCGCTTTTAGTGCTGCACTTTTTAACAAAAGTCATGGTAATTTAAGATGGATGTGTAGTAAACGCCTGTAATCCCAGCCTATAATCAAGGTATATCAGATGTAGTAGGTAGAGATAAGAGAATTAGGATTTTCAGGCTATCCTCAGCAACAGTGAATTTGAGGTCACCATAGACTATGAGACCCTATCTCAAAAGCAAATTTAAAATAATTGAATGATAAGTCAGCTTTTGTCTTTTAGTATATAGCTAGGAGTCCCAGTTATTTTTATATAAAAATACTTAATTTTATGTGCTTGTATATATATGTGGATATATGTATATACACTTTTTGCTTGTAGGAGCCCATAGGGTTTAGAAGAGGCATCATATTCCCCAGAACAAGTTTCAGAAGGTTATGAGCCACCATGTGGATGCTAGGAACGAAAACTGGGGGATCTGCAAGAGGAATAAGCATCTGAACCATCTCCCCAGTCCCTTTCATCTCTTTTTCCTAATGCATATATAGAATGAATTTTGAAAAACATGCCTTTACTTTAAAATAGTAAAACTGCTGCTGTTAGTATTTTTGTCAAAATTAAAATATTTGTTTTTATTTTTTTTAATTTTAATTTTTTGGTTTTATCACTTGGAGAATGATTAAAGCTATTGGGAATAACTTGTTTTAAATATCAAAAATTATAAATAAAACCTTTTGCTTTCTTTTTTGAGGCAATCTCATGTAGTCCAGAGTGACCTCAAACTTACTATGTAGCCACAAATGATACTGAATTTCTGACCCTTCTGCTTCTCCCTTCTAAGCACTGGGATTATGGGCGTGTATAGCTATGCCTGCTGTATGTGAAGAAGCAGATTTGGGATAGAGTGTCAGGGTAAAACCTGGAGTCATACTTCCTTACATTGAGATATCATGGGTAAGGAAGAGAAATGCAAGTTAAGAATAAATAATGCAGTCTTCTACTTATTAAAGAAAAGCTTAGGGAGTGGGGCTAAATATTAAATTTCTGTGAGATCTAAATTCTGTTCGAATAATTTCATAGTAAAACAAATGCATCTTAAAAGAATAGTGTTAGAGAAGTTGCCCATTTTAAAAGTGATTTTTTTTTTTCTTATGCAGGGTCTCACTATGTAGCTCTGGCTGAGGTAGAACTCACTGTTTAGACCAGGCTGGACTTAAACTGACAAATACCTGCCTGTGTGTGCATTCAAAGTGCTGAGAGTAAAGGTGTATACCAAATATCTATACTTTTTTTTTTACTTACTCTAAAGAGTATGGGACCAAAATTTTTAGTGATCTTAAATCAGTGAAGTGATTTAGAAAGAGGAAAGGGGATATTGTAAACTCAACCCAAGAAAAGGATGAAAAAGAGTAAATCATAAAATGACAGCAGTAAACTGGCATGGAGACCCAAGCTTTCAAGAGGCATAGGCAGGTCAGTATCCGAATTCAAATTCACCTGTCTATCTCGATAGTTCCAGGCATGCCAGAGATAATATGGTACAATTGTTTCAGTTATCAAAGTAAGTATAAGTGAAGTAATTTTGCTTTAACAAAAAGTTATAAACTACGATTAGAAAAATGGAATCTATTGCCTTGGGGCAGGCAGAAGAGTGTGTTGGGAGGAACACACATCTGAAGTGGTTTAAAAGATTCAGGGGATGAGGATGTGGGTTAGTTGATAGAGTGCTTGTCTTCCATGTACAAAGCACAAAGATTTGATCCCCAGCACACAATACCCCCTTAATCCCAATGCCTGGGAAATGGGCTGCAGGAAAATTAGAAGGTCAAGGTCTTCAGCTTCACAGCTTGAATCCAGCATGGGTTTCATGAGACCCTGTCTCATAAGTCAGAAAGGAAAAAAAAAGTTTAATATCAGAGTGGAGATTTTAGCACAGCTCCCACAAAAACAGCTCTGTCAAGAGATGAAGTTTCCCAGTATAAGACACATTTACACAAATTAAGAAACACATCATGTATACATACCTTTGTAAGTATACCCATTTTTAAGTGAACTTAAAAATCAGTACAAATTTAAGAGTTTATTGATATGTAGATTATATTTTCTCATCAAAATATTAAGTTTCAAAACAAAGTACCCCCCAAGAAATACAAGTCTATGAAATAAGACAGCCTGTAGATAATGCCTATAAATGTAATACCGGTGAAGACTGTGAATTGGTAATTGTAAATTCTCCATTAAAAGAATAGACTTTCAGGTTGTTGTTCCAGTATTATGTGAACCCCTGGTAGGGAGAAGTATTCAATATATTTTAAATTTACATTAATTCATCTCAAATTTTCCAAGAAATATATAGATATTGTAGGTTATTTATAGACATTGTTACCAAAAGTCCTGATTTACAGAACCAGCCAGGTTTTACTCTCCCTGTCACACTGCTCCATGAGAGACTGGAACAGTCTGAATGCTACCCTGGGATCAAGTCTCAGTCTGAAAAGAAAAGTTAACAGGAGGAGCTAATAGTGCTGGATTGCAGTCAAGGCTAAACCTCAGTATTTTGCTGTAGATACCTTATTACCCAATTAAAAAACAAGCTCTGTATTAATAGGTAAATAAATTGAAGTAAGAATTTTTTAAATTAGATATACAAATGTTTTAGAGAACTGAGAAAACAGAGATCTCATCCACAAGAGTACAAAAGAAGAGATGAACCTAACTATGGCC
The DNA here is from genome assembly GCA_033318265.1 of Phyllotis vaccarum. Classification (NCBI taxonomy): domain Eukaryota; kingdom Metazoa; phylum Chordata; class Mammalia; order Rodentia; family Cricetidae; genus Phyllotis; species Phyllotis vaccarum. The sequence continues at coordinate 23,058,276 of JARWLC010000011.1, forward strand.
AATGAGAGGAAAACTTGAATTATCAGTCTCCATCCAAAAACAGCTTTGCAGTTATATTACTACTTTGTACCAGTTGAGGAAAATGTAATAGATAAAAATGCTCCACTCTGTAGCAAGCTGTAATCTTGGAGTATAGTATAAAGCATATTTGAAAGATATTTTTAAAGTATAAACTAAATGGAGAAGTAGATAACTGAAAATTCATTTTCATAGATTCTATTTCAGTCACAATCTAAAATTCATTTTTAGATTTTACAAAATGATTGTATATTTTATATGGAAGAAAGAATGACCAGGGTTAATTATAAAGACAGTGTAAGCAGACTTTGCTCTATTATATAATGCAACTTGAAAACCTAATGATCAGTTATTAGTACAGGGATAAGCAAATGAATTAGAGAATGGAGACCTCACAAGCGAACACACATGTGTAAAACATTCAGTTACATAGCCCTGCAAATCAGTGGAGGCAAAGCAGACAGTAGGTGACAGAAGGCATCTATTCCTTGCTTATGAAAAGTGAAATAGACTCTACCTTATGAAAAACTAAGTTAAATTCCATGTAGAACAAAGACAAATGAAAAAGGCAAGAAACTTAAATGTTTAAAATTTAGGCAGTTTGTGTTATTAACTTTAAAGATTTATTATGTATACAGTGTTCTGCCTGCAGGCCTGAAGAGGGCGCAAGATCTCATTGTAGCTGGTTGTGAGCCATCATGTGGTTGTTGGAAATTGAATTCAGGACTTGTGGATGAACAGCCACTGCTTTTAACCGCTGAGCCATCTCTCCAGTCCTATGTGTTATAAACGTATATTAGAAAAATATTTCTTATCTCAGATTTTTTAAAGCATATAAAAGACTGATAAAACTGTCTTGGATTTAAGAATTTTGTACAACAAATGACACTGTGAAGTTAAAGGTAATACATTTACTGTATACTTAACTCAGAAATGATTTACATCCACAATAAAGAAACCCTGAAAAGAGTGCTATACAAATCTACATTCCCAGAGGTTGAGGTATGAAGATGAGTTCAAGACCAACCAAGGTTACATGACAAGATCCTGCATTGAAAAGAAAAGTGGGGGGGGGGCGGTTACTATGTGCCAAGGATACTTAAAAAGGAAAAAATAAATAAATAAAAGAGCATATGAAGGGCCGGAGAGATGTCTCAGTAGTTAAGAGCACTTGCTGGTCTAAAGAGGACTCAGGTTTAGTTCCCAGCACAGCATATCAGTTTACAACCACACTTAACTCCAGTTCTAGGTGATCAAATGCATTAGCGCACATAACATTCAGGCAAAATACTCTTATGCATAAAATAAAATATTTTTATAAAGCATATGAAGTTAAAGCTATGAAGAGTTATATCACATTAAATTGATACAATTTTAAAAGCCTTATATAGATGCTTAAGAGAATATAAATTGTTAAAATAACTTTAAAGATTTGGTTTATATTAGTAACCTTGAAAATAATCAGTACTGTCGACCCCAGCAAATCTACAGGTATTGATTATGAGATGGGTTTATAACTACAACTCATGATTATGTCTTTCACACTTTTCTAAATTTGAGCTGAAATACTAGCCATAAAATATTTGCAATCTCAGAAAAATGTTTTAAATTTAATTTTAAATTCACATATCCATAATTTGGAAGTACAATGTGTTATTTCAGTATTTTTATACAGATTGGATGAAGGCAAATTCATCACTTAGAACATTTATCATTCCTTTGGTTTTTACTAGTATTTATTTTAAAACATGCATTTATTAAAAGCTGTAGTTACCCTACTGTGCTTTTATAGCACAAGTCACTCTTGCTATCCAGCTCATCCCTATTTCTATTAACTATTATTATCCCACCTGACTTGTAGTCATTCTTTCTGGCCACAATCACCCTTTTAAAATCAAACATTTCAATGAGAACATGAGAATAACGTGTTTTCCTTATTAAGTAATGTTATGTTCAAAAGCTGGGTGGTGGTAGTGCATGCCTTTAATGCAAGCACTTAGGAGGCAGAGATAAGAGGATCTCTGTAAGTTTGAGGCCAGCCTGATCTACATAGTTCTAGGACAGCTAGAGCCACATAGTGAGATCCTGTCTCAAAAACTAAAAAGGAAACCAAGCTTATCTATTTTGCCACAGATGATAAGATTTCATGGTTTTTATGACTTGTTAATGTTTATTTATCATATTTTCTTAAGTCATTCATTTGGTGGCGACCTAGGCCAGTCTTGCATTTTACTATTTCTAGCAAATTGCTCTATGTATGGGTAAATGGATTCTAAATTTTAAAACAATTTTTTTATATTGGGGCCATATACATGCCATAGTGCAAAAGTAGAGGTCAGACAACAATTCATGGGACTTGGTTCTCCTTCCATGTGAATTCCCAGGTCACTTCAGATGACCTTGGGTGATTTGGCTTGAAGGCAGTCTTTACCTGCTCAGCCACCTCACTGGCCCTGTTGAATCTAATGTTTAATTGTGAAAGCAAAAGACCTAGAATGGCCAATTCGACAGAACATGAACCTATAAAAGAGGCTAGCAGAAAATCTGAGGGACTGGAGAAGTGGCTCAGCAGTTAAGACAATGGCTACTCTCGCAGAAAATAAGGGTTTGCTTCCTAGCACCTATATGGCAACCCACAATTACCTGTGACTTTAGGGTAGTGTAGTCAGAAATTTGTGTCCTGTCCCAAATAATGACACAAAGGCATATATTAATTACAAGCTATTTAGCCTATGGTTCAGGCATATTACTATCTAACTCATACTTTAAGTTAGCTCATATTTTGTATTTATGTTTAGCCATGTGGCTACCTTTTCCCAGAGCAGCATTCTCATCTTCCTCTGTGTCTTCTGGCATTTGACTCTGCTCTTCTGCTTCCCAGAATTTTCCTAGTCTGGTTGTCCCACCTCTGCTTTCTGTCTAGCTTCTGGCTAATTAGCATTTTATTAAACCAATATTTACAGTATGCAAGAGCATAATCCCATAGCAGGGTAGTGGTTCTCAACCACTCTAATGCTTAGAACCTTTAATACAGGTCGTCATGTTGCTACTTCCTGAGTGTGATTTTGCTACTGTGTCTTGTCCCCCCCCCCCCCCCATTTTGGTGTTTTTCAAGACAGTTTCACTATGTAACCCTGGCTGTCCTGGAACTAACTCTGTAGACCAGACTGGTCTCAAACTTCAGAGATCCACCTGCCTCTGCCTCTCTCGAGTGCTGTAATTAAAGGCATGAGCCACCACAGCCCAGCTTGCTACTATTATGAATGATAATTAAATTATTTGATGTGTAGAATGTCTGCTGTGCTACTCCTATGAAAGAATGAATGACCCAAGGAGTCACAGCCCACAGGTTGACGGATGATGCTCTAGGGGATCATATACTCTTGTAGGCATTGTCACATAAAATGAGACAAATCTTTTTCAAAAAGAAAAGAAAATCAGAGATCTTAAGCATTCTTCCCAAAATTCTGCTCATTTTCCCAGTTCCTCTCGGTTGTCAATAGATTGGTGCTGTCCTCAAACTTGGTCAGAGAAGCAGAGAGTAGTGGTAACGTAGAGATTCATTACCTGTTCAAACTGCTGAGAATAAGGTGCTGTGACTAAGCCCTGAAAGCTCAGGGAACGTTGAGGAAGATGGGTCAGAACGCATGTAAAAGTCCAGAAGAAAGAAAGGAGTGCTGTGAAAGACTGACCTCTAGACATGTCATAGCTGTTGCTTGCATGAACTCATCATAGTTGTGGGTATCAGCACAAGATCAGTTTAAAATTCCTCATTGGAGCTGGAGAGAAGGCTAATTGTTGAGCACTAGCTGCTCTTCCATGTGACCCCTGGAATTCTTTTCCCAGCATCTACAGTGTGGCTTACAACAAGCTGTGATTACAGTCTCATGAGACCTGAAGCCCTCTGCTGGCCTCCACCAGTACTTTGTGCACTTTATATACATGCAGGCAAAACCTCCATGCACTTAAAATTCCAACTGGATGGGAAGGGGCCTTGGATGCTTCCTTAGCTAGGGGACTAAAGGCAGTTGACTGCTGAGGGAATGAAAAATTACAGTAGTAAAATTATAGATAGCAATACTGGAGGATACATGTTAATTGTATAATCATGTATCCAAACCCCCTAGGATGCTAAAAGTACAAAACATTGAAAGATTGCTTTTCTTTGAGAGGGGAGAGTTTGGTAGGTTGCCCATGCCTCAGTGGAAGACTTCAAACAGATGTGCACAACTGGACTTGGTGAGCTTTAATAATTTTTTGAAAAGAACTTTTAAAAACACATGGACATGAAATATGAGATGTTGGGGAGCTCTAAAGAAAGCTAGTGGGTGGGGGATGGATATAATCAAGATACATTGTATAACACTGTATGAGATTGGGTGGGGGATGGATATAATCAAGATACATTGTATAACACTGTATGAGATTGTCAAAAATAAGTTTTTCTCTCTTTAATCTACTTTATGATACTGTTTTAACAGAGAAGAAAAAGGAAAGAAAATTTGGTCAATCTTTGGATTGGTGTTGACTTTAAGATAAAACTCCAAAAGCCTGATTTGCAAAAGAATTGAAAGTTTAACCTCATAAAAATATCTTGCTCTGTGAAAGATGTGTTTGAAAATTAAGACAGTGAAGGACAGTAGCTCATCATTTTAATGCCAGTACTTGGGAGGCAGAGGCTGGAAGATGATCTTGGTGAGTCTGAGGCCAGTCTGGTCTACACATCAAGTTCTAGGACTGACTGCCAGGGCTACCTAGAAGCTATCTCAGCCATCCCCAAATGAGAGGAAAGCCGGGAAGTCAAGACATGGGCTGGAAGAAAACACTTTCAAAACAGAAGTGTGCCATTATATACCTGTTACAGTGTCAAAATAAAGGTTGGTGACACCAATGGCCAGGTTGGGGTGGTGCCATCGGAAGCCAGAAGATGCCATTGGATTCATGGGAACTAGAATTGAGAGCCACCAAATGAGTGCAGGAAATTGTCCCCTGCCTGTAAAAGTGCTCTAACTGCTGAGTCATGTCTCCAGCCATGTTTGTTATCTTTGATTATAGAAATTTGTGTTCCTGATAAACAGTTTGGGTCAGCAAATGGCTTAGTGGATGAAGCACTTGCCACCAGCCCTCCTGATCTGACTTCCATCCCTAGAACTCACATGGCAGGAGGCAAGAACTGACAAGTTGTCCTCTGACTTGCACAGGTGCACGTTTGTGGACATACATTTACAAATCCTAAAATGGGAAATGTAAGAAATGTGATCTTGAGAATAGCTCTTGTAACCCCAACCCAATTCACATTAGATAACTAAGGATGCATATTTCCACACAAATGGAAATTTGTCTAGGCGGTAAGACTCAGAACATCCAACTTAGTTTTCCTTAAATACCAAATACTGATTTAAGACCAGGGCTTGGCCAAGTGGAGGAGTGACACATGATGCTGTCAGCTCTTATCCCTCCTTTGGTGGTGGATCTGTGCTCTCAGTGTTGTTCTGGTTTTCCAGTAGACTCCTCCCTCCTGAAGACAGACTGATAGAACTTCCCTCAGCAGTCCGATGGAGAGATTCCTAGTTTCTTAGCAGTTTTGCCGGCTTGTAGAATAACCTCTTGCTGGCTGTGTCATCCTGAATCTGAAACTGATAAGGTGTGGTATTGCTCAGTAGGTCAAATCTCCTGTGGCCTCCATAGTGGCAGAAGTGGCGGTGGCACTATTCTGCACCCCAAAGACTTAAGGATAGATAGCAAGCCAAATAGTTTCCCAGCAGAAAGCTGAGGAGAAATAATATTACAGGTGAAAAGGCATCTTATTACATACTCTATACTTTGTAACATTTGCAGACAAGATACAAAGATAGTACAGAGCTAGTTGCCAAAAGCAACTAAACACATTAAATTATAGACTGTTAGATTGTCAAGTCTAACAACTTGAGATGTACCCCCAGAACCCGTCAAATGTTGAAGGAATCAATTATACAAACTGTCTACAAAGTCCTCTGACCTTGACATTCATGCTGTGGCCATACTTCTCATTTTCTCTTTTATTCCTCTCCTCCTGACCCCCCTACAAATAATAATGAAGTTTATAATCCTTTTCTGTTCCAAGATCCAGTCTAAAATTTTACTTAACATTGAGCACTTACACAAGCTTTTAAGACTCATACCTTAGGGCGACAAATTGAAACTGCCAAAACCTCTGTATGATTTGTTTTCCTTTTCAGGTCTAAATTTACAGCTCACCATGGCTCATTATTAGTATATATAACTAATTCTACCAACATCAGTATATAGGAATAGAGAAGAAGCATTGAATTTGAAAGGGGAAAGAAAGCTTCCCATTAGAATAGTAGAAAATAAAAATGTAATACAGGTCAAACTACATACTTGTGCTTACCCATCCTGAAAGTACTTCTGGCAGGAAAGTGAATTTTCTGATTAGCTAGTATGGTTCTATTAGAAATCTTTTGACTATATTTTTGTCATATAGCTAGATCTGAGATGGGTTTTTTATTATTGTTTTTCTCTAGTGACTATCCTTGGCAACCTACATCTTTTTCTTATAAAGTATACTGGATATCTTTAATTGTGCAGTTTTATTAGAATTTTATGATAATTAAATATCCAGGGGCTGGTTTCCCATCTTATATATATGTATATATTCATATATATACACACAGATTGGATTGGTATTTGTTCATTAAATAAATAATAAAGCAGGTGTGTGTGGCAGGTACAGTTCTTGATGCTGAACACAAAACAAAAAACCTCTTTCCTTGTAGAACTTTCTTCAGGGTAGACTTCCAGCCATCAGATCAGTGGGAAAATAATCTGCTGATAAGCCATTTGAATTGTTATTTCTATCCAGCAACAAGTATAGAAAACGTTCACATTTTTAGAATTGATGAAATACTGTATCACACTGACTGGGCAACTTTGGGATACAGAAGGTTAGTGGTTGTGAGAGGAAATGGTTGGCATCTTTAAGCAATTCCCTAGCAATTATCAAATAAATGCAGGCTCAAAAAGTATTTGGGGGTTCTGAATCTAACAGGGTTTTAGTTTGAAGGATACAGGGAAGTGAGATGTAATAAGGAGCTGAAAGTGCTCAGCTAGTAGGGGCATTAACCATGAAAAAGCAATGGAATCTGTGTGTTTTCAGTCTTGAGGGTAAAGCCCCAAGTTCCAGAAATTCCAGCCTGTCCCCAGTATGCCCCATGCAAGGACACAAGCTGGTAAAAAGAGTAGGTTTATTCACTGGGAAACACCAAGAAGAGGATGAAATAAAGGGATCTAATGACCGTCTGGTCTGTCTGCTGGTTAAACAGGAAAGGGAGAGGCTGGGTGTGTAGAGAGTCACAGCCCTTGTTTAGGTGTGGTCTCCTTGATCAGACCCAGCTCCAGTCTGCAAGATGGGGGAAAGAAGTCCTTATTGTTTGAAGGGACATATCTAGACATTATGAGTCACGGGAAATTTTCCTCACCTGGAGTTCCTTTCTCCTGCTGTTAGCTACCTTGTGCACTCAAGAGAGGAGTTAATGCTTTTCAGGAAAAACACATGCACAAAACACAACTTCTGCTTATTTCATTAAAGGGAATTGTGTTGCAAACCTGGGAGGGAATTTTTCAGACCCTAAAAAATGTGCTGAAATTGAGATTAATGCTGATGTAAAGCCTGGCATGATGGGCACGAAAGACATGAGAGTTGTAACCTCTGTTTATGAATAGCAGAGAAGTCATATACCAGAAGACATAGGCTTAGAATATGACAAAGTAAAGCTAAGGGCCGAAAGACCATCTACTTAGTGGTTAAACAGGGTCTGCACAGGTTTGCACCAGGTCTTCTGTACATATAGTATGCCTTCCAGCATAGTGTTTTCTTCGGATTCCTGACTGCAGACAAGTAGAGCTCAGATTCTTGTGCTTTCTCTTAGGCTCTTTTCCTTCTGTTGGCTTGTCAATTTTGATATGATAGTTTTTGTTATACCATATTTTATTATCTTAGAGACCTTTTCCTTTCTAATAAGACAGAAAGGAAGTGAACCCAGATGGGATGGGGGTGGGAAGGAACCAAGAGGAGAGGAAGCTATAATCAGAAGACTATAATCATGTAGAAAAGAATATTTTCAATGAAATAAAAATTTAAAAAAATCAGTCCTAAAATAAAACAAAACAGTGTACAGATTAAAAGGATATTTTCTCTAATGGGTGTGGGTGTTTAGCCTGCATGTATGTCTGCATCAAGTTTGTGCCTGGTGCCCTTGAAGGGTTCATCAGATCCCCTGGAACTAGAGTTACAAATAAGTTATGAACCACTGTGTGGGTGAGGATCAAACCTGACTCAGTGCTCTTAACTGACAATCTCTAGCCAACCCCTAATAAATTTTTGAAAAAACTAGATAAAAGGTGACTGAATGAGGAAAAACAATAGGAGAAAATGATAGTGAGCCTTGGAGTGTGCTGGGGAGAAGAAGAATGGGCCACAGGGAGTGATGCAGCAGGTAGTGAGTTAATAGCTTGTAAGTCAAGAATGACCTGAAAATGCACATCACTTAGACTCAAGGCTGTCCTCACTTGAGAAGGCTAAAGGCACATGGTGACCTCAGGGAAGTTTTGGTCAAAGCAGAAGCCAAGGAAATACTTCAAGAAAGGAGCCTATTCTTCATACTCAAGCAACACTTGCACACACTAAGACAAAAACAACTTTCTTAGATTTTTACAGAAAAGTCTTTACCATCCAGTGAACATGGAGTCTGATTTTTTTGGAAGCAACCATTTGCACAACAGTACCTTTAAAATGTAAAATTCTGGGGCTGGAGATGGCTCAACAGTTATGATCACTTGTTGGCTAGTTTCCAAAAGAGTTGGGTTTGATTCCCAGCACCCACATGGCAACTAACAATCTTCAGTCTCAAGAGATCCAGTGCCCTCTTCTGAACTCAGTATGCACCATGCACACACCAACATGCATGCAAGCAACACACACTTCTTAGAAAAAAAAAAAACAAACTTTAAAACTGAAATTCTGATGTATTGTAATTACATATTTTTTGTCATATATGTTGCTTTGAATTCCATGAATGTGTTAATTAGAAGGCCCATTTTTCATTGAGAAATTTTCTCCAAATATTTGTCTCCACTTTGTATTTCTCATCCAGTAGCCTGTTGAGTAGAAAGTGGGGTATCAGGATGTACTATCCACTGACTGATTCTCCATTTGTACTTTACTCCAGTTCAATTTTTGCAGTCAAGTGTACAAAGGAGCACCCTTAGAATGAAGTTGACTTGCTACCTTTTCAAGCAGGGATAGTGGTTACAAACTAGCCTGCCCACTTTTTTTTGTCTGCAGTTCTTAATGTCCTATAGCTCTTACCATTTTAAGTCTTTCTTTAGTAACTTTAATAACTATTAATGTTTCAAGATTCCTTTGGCTCAAGTTGTAGAAATAGCATTCTTGCTTCCATCAGTTGTTTTGGTAATATGCAGATAGCTTCTTTCTGCATAATTCTTGCCCTAGAGGACCTTGTTCATCTGATAGAATTGATACTATGTGGAAGATGAAGCCAATACAAGGAGAAGTGAAGCACAATTATTACAGAGTACTGGCCTGATATCCAGTGGACCATATTTAAAACCTGATCTTCTTGAGGTATAGAAGAAATTCTCTCTTGCATATGCAACTTTTAGCTAAATTTCTGGTGTTTGCAAATCCAACATGCAGACCTAATACAGGATTTGTTTTAAGTGAGGTAGGAAACTCAAATATATGGAGTTGGTAGAATGAAGGTAGAGAGTTGGATATAATTCCCACTATCCCAGGCATGAGTGAGTGTTCTTTGCATTTGGCCACATTGCTACCTTACATATTAAGCTACTAGCCCTGTTCCTATAGAGGGAACAGTAAGAGAAGTGAAAGAAAATCCAAATGATGGAGTATATTGGCTGTTTCTTCAGGTCCACAAGAAAACTGTACCCATTTGAAGGTGGCCTGGCTAGAAGCACAAGTCTTTCTGTCACCTACACTCCAAGTGGACATTTTCAGTTGAAAAGCTGGGTTATCCAGCTGCAGAGAACAACATTAATCAATTAGTAAAGTGCTTGACTAATACACCAAAACAAACCAATCAACCCTTGGTCTGAATCCACTCGCTGTACTCAAGAAGTAGAGGCAAAAGAATAAAAAGTTCAAGTTTGTCTTCAACCACATCATGAGTTCAAGGCCAGCTTGGGCTACAAGTGACTGTCAAATAAACAAAATGAAAATAAAACAAGAACAGCTAAATTATCCTCAAAGTGGGAGACAGGTGATATGGCTGGGGGGGGGGGGGGTAAAGTTAACAGCAGTCTTCTTAAAACTAAAGGATTATGAGGAATCTGTTCTCACACAGGGCTGTCTTCTCTCATCGCCCAAGGCCAGATCTTACTAATGGAAGATAAGAGGAATAATAGTCACGAAATGGGAGGTGAATGAGGAACTGAACTGTGCTGTCACTCTGTTCAGATACACTCTACAGAAAAGCCCAACTGCCGTTCAGATTCTGTACTCAAACAACCAGCTCACTTGAAGTTTTAAAACTTTGGATTTTGTGATTCAACACACATGTAAGACATTGGTTTGCAAAGATTTGCAAAAGCTGTGCTAGACTTCCATGTCAGGTTTACAAACAAGGTGGGACATTTCTTCCTCTAATCTCTAAGAACATAAAACTTATAATTCATAAAGAACATTCTCAGCCTGCACTGGAAAGATTTGTTTCAGATTCTGACATTTCAACAGGTATTTCCTGAAATGGACAGTTTTTACCTTTGTTTAACCCAACTCACCAAGGTATTGAGAAAACAGAGCCTGGCTCTGTCAGTATGAATCTTATAATGCAAACCAATCTTAGGACTGGAAGTTAGCAGGTGTGCTTGTTCCAGGAGAAGGACTGGGAAGAATGAGGCCTTCTGCTGGTAAATATGCTAAGCTCTGAATTATAGAACGCTAAAACCAGCTTGTCATTGGTGCTCATCTCAGGTAGAAATAAAGGCAAGCAGCACAAGAGAGCCAATCTATGCAAAGGTTCTACAACCAGAGCATTGACACAGTTTCTTCCCAGCACATACATAACTAGCTAACGAGCTTTCCTAATGGAGAGAAGGGAAAAAATGAAAACTTGAAGGTAAAAAGTAGTGTTTAAATGACAAAGAATACATGGGCTACATCCTTTAGTGTTCTCCATTAATCTTTTTCAGAATAAGATAGAACTTGGAAAGTATCTCAAAAATTTATACTCTAAAGAATGCATCAATAGTAGAAAATAATAATGAAAATCATGTTTTAATGAAACAATTATCACAAGATTTCTTAACCACTTTCATATCCCTTTCTCAATGGCATCTGGAACATCACTTTACACCAGAAATTATAACTTGCTTAATCTTCAAAATAACATAAAAAGGTGTTATATCAATTTTCCTAATGAAGAATTTAAGAAACGAGTTTCAGTAAACTGCCTAAGGCTATATACAGATGAGTAAATAGTAAAGCCAATCTTTAATTATAGCATTCATTAATCTGTACTAATTATAATACAGCTAGTTTTGAGTTTTCATACCTCTCTTCCTTAGGCACCGAGTAAGACTACCCATATCAAAGACATTCTGTAATTGTACGTAAATGTTCTGTGTCAGGTATACTTGTGTTCCTTAATTAAATGGGGTGATGCTACTTAATATTCGCAGTATTTTCCCCATAGACAAGTATTTGACTATGATGGTTATTACTGCCAACTATCAATTTGATGAAATCTAGAATCACTTGGGAAGGGCTTCTAGGCATGTCTGTTATCTTGATGGGTTCATTGAGGTGGGGAGAGTTGCCCACGTGTGGCACCATTTCCTGTGTGGGAATCCTCAATGGCACAAAAGTGGGAAAGTGATTTAGACACAAGGATCCGTTGCTCTCTTCTTCCCATGGATGAAATGTGATCAGCTCTTTTGAGCCCCTCTTCTGCTTGACTTCCTAGCCATAATGAAGTGCACTTTAAACTGTAAACTCAGATGAATCTTTCTTTAGATTGCTTTTGCTAGGTTAGTTTATTACAGCAACAGAATTGTAACTAAGACACACTTGTATTTTTAACTTTATAAATTAATGATACATGTATCAATGTTCCTAAAAATGCTCAAAATGCATTTTTTCTTCCTTAGTATTTTAATTTTTTGCCCTACTAAAGTAGGTAATGTTTTTTCCCACTATAAACATCAAATCATACTATGAGTTTAAAACCTAGTAAAGCAACTCTACTTAAAATTAATTTATGTTCATGTGTGCGTGGAGGTCAAAGGACATGTACAAGTTAGTGCTTCCAGAGATGGAACTCTAGTTATCAGGCATCCTGACAAGTGTTTTATGCCCTGTACTAGTCAAATGATCTCAGCCCTTCATGGTTCTACGTTCTTTAGCATGTTTCTTAGAACTTGGTAAGTCTCCTGTAACATTAATAGTTCAGACTCTCTGACCATTGTATGTCTTATAGTCATGTCTAGCATTAAACACTTTTCTCTCATCCTTCTTGACACCTTTTCTTCCTTCTGTAACAGACTTGTGACAGAATGTTGGTCATGTACATAGCAATGACCATTCTTAATCTAAAAAGAATGATATCTAATATTTCACCCCAAATATAGAGTTGTTCTGGAAATGGTTAAAGCTATATAACAACAGAAACATCTTTTTAAAAATGGTGCTAAGAATCATGACTTATTACAAAATAAATGGGGAACAATAAGTAGGTGGTTAAGGTAAAATCAAAGTGGTATTTTATTAGGATTTTATAGGATTATCTCAGGCATTTCTTTTAAATCCTTTGCTCAAGAGACAGATGTAGATGGAGAACATATCTCAGTGACAGCACTTCATTAGCATTCACAAGGTGGAGTTCAGTTCCCAGCACCAACAAAAAAAACTTCAAAAAGGAAAATATGTGATTAGAAATATCTGTTAAAATTTTAAATTAAAAATCAACAGGTGCCAAAATACAATTTAAAAAAAAAAATCTCAGAAAAGATTAAGCAAAGGAGGTACAGAGACAGCTCAGTAGTTCTGAATTCTTATAAAGGATCTGAGTTTTGTTCACAACAACCTATGGTTCCAGTTCCAGGGAGCCTATGCTCTCTTTTAGATATTTGCATTCACATGCATATACTCACACACAAATACACAGAATTAAAAAATAAAATGTATTTTAAAGCAACAATCATAATTGTCAAAAAGGTAGATGGCACATACAAATAATACTAGCACATGAGAGGCTGAAACAGGAAGGTCACTGAATGTAAGACCATTCCTGCTTACACAGACCTAGTCTGGAAACAACTTGGCAGCCAGCACAAGCTAAACAGAAGACCAGTAATTGTACCATACTAAAATACAATCTAGTAGAATTCATGTTAGCATGTAAGTAAATACCATGAACACATATGTGCTGAATAATAAAGTATATATGTATATAGAAGACAAGTGAAAAACAAAACGGGGCAGCTTACCAGTTTTAAAGAAAATAACAGATGAAAATACAATAATTTAAAACAGTAAGATGAAGTCCGAGAAGTAACATTAAAATGCCCCCTTGCAAAATTTGAAGAAAGTATTTATTAACAAAGCAGGAAAAAAATGAAATTAAAGTATCCAAGTCAAACAGTGGAATAAATTAGAAAATAAGCTATATATGAATAGTGAGTGGAAAAAAATTAATGAAGAAAATAAGGAGAAAATTCAAGAACAAAGCACTGGGTAAAGTGAATGACAAGGGTCCCAGCTCACCTGGGACTAAATAAGGGTCACTGGAGACCAGTCAGTCCGGGTAACACAATTTAGGGACTCCATATCAAAAGAACAAGGAAGACTAGATCTCCCATCCCCGCAATGAGGAAATTAACAGTATGTTGAGAAAAAGGTATTGCGTATCTGCATGCTAACTGTTCATTCAAATATATTGCATAATATTTAAATGTTTGGAAAATGACATTTTCTGAAGTCTTATGTTAGAAACAGAACTCTGACCAGATGGAGAACACAAATGGAAAGAGAAGTAAAAGAATTACCTTCAATGAAAGAACCAGGATTATCAAATTAGAAATAAAACAACTTTTACTTATTTAATCAACAGCTGATTCTCAGGACATTCTAAATATAACAGCATTCTGGCTTATTCTGCCAATATGTCGCTACGTGTTAATTAATGCCTCCTGAGTAAACATATATAATCTTATATACTTAGTTAATAATACGCAATATTAAAATTTTTAGTGGATGGCTTAATATGAGATCCTATTAGCTACTATCCATCACCAGGAGAAAATCCATATAAGCATCATTATTAAAAAAAAATTGAACCTGATCCTAGTAAATATGCTTTATAAATGGAGAACTCACACATTATAAAGTAGCACATCCCTAATCTATTTGTTTATGCATATTGGCCAAATTCTAAAAGTTAAAGACATTCATAAAATCAGAAAGGAAAAATCAACTCAAAATGACTTGACTTTCCTATATAAAGACACAAGCTTACAATACTGCCGCTAGAGGGACAGCTGAGTGGTTATAGACAAGTACTGCTCTTTCAGAGGACTCAATTCTATACCCAACACAACAGGTGTTGTGGCTGAAAGGCTCACAACTGCCTACAAATCCAATTCAGGGATGCAGTGGCTGGCCACCATGGGTACTTGTACTCATATGCAAATACCCAGAAGCCTCATTAGAAATTAAAAACAAATCTTTAAAAACTATTACAGTACTTAAAAGGAATCTTTGTAAAATCAACAAAATATTATAATCTACAGAAAAAAATACTAGTACATTCAATGACAAAACAATTTTGACTATCCAAGGAGAACATAACAAAATACTATGTTCTAAATGACAAGCTCCCCTAAGCAAAATGTGCCTGAATATACTTTCAACTAAAATGAGTAATGGCTAAAATGATACTAAGAAATAGGAACAGAAAATAGAAAAGGAGAGAAATGTAAAGTTCTGCTTGAGTTTTTTGTTTTAATGCAGTGTCTTTAGGGTAAATACTACTTCCCTAACAAAGTTTTGAAGCTCTGTCCTTTAACAAAATTATCCATACAGGAATTGGATTTTGCTAAGAAATGGAAATATAATAAAAACCACAACATAATACAGCTCTGTGGTACTTTCCTAACATGTGCAGGGTTCTAATTCAATCCTCATTAAAACAAAACACAAACACATAAACAGCCCACAAAGATCAGGAGGGAACACCAGAGACCTCAAGATTATATTCAAGTCAATGAGACATAGAAAATAGGGGTAGAGTAAACTAGTCAACAGAAGCTATTGGTATAACTAGGTACAGGTTCCAGAAAAGGCTTAAAACTGAATCCTTGCCTCACTAAAAATCAAACTTTATAGACAACCCAGACCTTCAAGTAAAGTTCATTAGTAAAAAAACACAATTTTAAAAGATTATCAATTGACAACCAAGAACCTTTTGCTCTCTTCCTAAAGACAACTATATGAAAGTGGAAAGAAACAAAATGTGTCTCAGGTGCTAAGCTTTGTCCAGCCACCACCCCTCACTGCTTCCCCCCAAACACGGCACACAAACCACAAGTGGTCTTTTCTACAGTCTGTTTGAATATATACAAAAAGAAAACAAGGCTTTTAAAAATAGCCTGAATTTTTATGGAAGTTTATTTAGAAAAAGACCACCTTTCTTTTTCCTTAGAGACAAATGGCTTATGCACTAGACTTACTATGAGGCATGATAGCAAGAGAATTTCACACCTGCACAACAAACTAATGGGGAGGATCGAGTGATTCACTTTATAAAACCACAACTAGGAAACTCTGAAGAGTCAAGAACTACAGCCTGTCCTTTCAGTACAATCAAAACCTTGTCTCTTCCAACTCCAACTGATCATGTACTAGCTTATTATTAGTATCATCTGGAGATGATTTGAATAGAACCACTATAAAATTTAAATGCAAATTGTAAGCCTGATTACATTGTTAATGGCTTGGCCTCATAATTAGTGCATGTAGCCTGAAGAAAATGCACAGAGACCTTTTAGTAACTGCAAACATGAAATGCATCTTCTATCAACTTCTAGTTTTCTAAATTATTTTTCCTTTGTTTTTTTCTATAGTCAAAGAAAAAGGGCCTTTCTTTTGTCTTCTTGAGACAGGTGTCACTGTACTCTGGCTGGCCTAAAACTCAATAAGTAAATCAAGCTAGCCTCAGGCTTCTTACCTTTGCCTCTCAAGTGTTAGGCTGCAGACATGTACCACTGCTTGGCAGTACCAAGTTTTTAAAGTTTTTCCCTGGAGATTAAACCTGGGCATTGTGCCCGCTAGGCAAGCTTTCACTGAGCTATAGTCCTAGCCCTTAAAAAGGTACTAAAATTATCAATACTAATTTAGTTAAATTATCAGTCTAGTCTAATACTCATCAGGTTAAGTTTCCCTAGTGAGAGGCTGGTATTGCTTAGGCATGGTAGCAGGTACCTGTAATTCTAATAGTTGGGGGGCGGGGGTAATCAGGAGCTCAAAGCTACTCTAATTAACTACTTGGTGAAATCAAGGTCAGCCAGAACTACATGAGACTGCCAAGAAAAAGAAGGATTTTTTTTTTTTTTTTTTTAAGTATATACTGCAGAATTAGATGTGTGGTGTAGTATAGAGGAGCTACAGGGGCAATCCCAGCTATCAAAAATAAACGAGGGCACCTCTTTTTAGGCCTTTTTCTTCAGTTGTATTGTGTACATTAATCACTCCATTGTGGGATATTAAGGTCGTCTCATTAAAACATAAAATAACAAAGCCAGTATCCCAGTCATTTATGTATTTGAAACCTGTTCTACTTCAAACAACCTGGAGTGAGCTCTCAGCAAATTCACCAAAACCTTCACACACAAGTCCAACCACTCCAGTTCAGAAACACATGTCCCACATGATGTGTTTCCTCAAATCTTGGCACTTAGGAACCAGCCAGATTCAAATTAGTTTCCTTCACTGAATTTGTATGTAGCCTTGTTTCCTTATAAAGCCTTATTTCTCCATTCAAATTTTAATATAAAATTTTACTCAAATCTCCATTTTATATTCACTCAAGCATAATTTATTCAAATCCTATCTTCTCCAGACATTAACAAAAAAGAAACTCTGCTAGCCTCATCAATGCATGACTAAAATTTCCTGAATGATTATGGATGTATCCCAGGAACTAGACTAGCAAAGTAACATGCAGTAGTCACTGAATATGGATTTGCTAACAGAAGCAAGAATTAAGCCATCACATTATTTCACATTCCACAAAACTAGTTTAGTTAATTAACTCTCTAAATCTTCAATTTTCCAACAAATAAATATTGAAGACTTGGTACACATTGACATTTCTATGCAAGAAAAAATCCACGTTGAGACAAACTTCACAGGCAGTTTTTCCATAGGTTATTGTTTTTGTGTTCATTTGTTATCTGCAGTCTGCCTTGTTTCTGCCCTCTAATTAATACTAAGTTAGATTTTACTCAAGAATATAATTATAGCCTAAATAGTCATTTTTCCAGCTCTGTTCTTAATCCAAACTCACTGAACAAAAATATTTCCTTTCTCTCAGTGCTCCATTCTACCAATGTATTTCACCATGTCAGAAGACATTTTTCCATGTAATACCACCAGTCTGGGAGTATCTCGCAATAACCAGCCTCTCGGCCTGCATTATTGTTTACTTGGTATCACCCTTTCTGTTACACTGTCTTAGAAAGTACATGTTATTAGAAGAGATAGTTCCAATTTTCTATTCAAAGACAATTTCCCTGTCTTCCCAGCCACTCTCCCAATGTGGATATAAATATCTGAAATGCTTAATTAGAAAAACTATCCAAACACAGGTCAATTTTATATAAAATATTTAATTTTTAAAACACAGGCTATTCATGTCACATAAATAGTTCCAATTTTAGGTTAGCTGCTTATGGCCAGCAGAATATCATGTGTGACGAATAAGAGTAATTTAGATACTGTCCCTTATAGTAAAGTCTGGAGATCTAAGACTCATCAGATTAAAATTTCAGAGATTGAATACTCTTATTTTGCTAAATTTCAAAACATTTCCTCACTTCCTCTAGTGCTTTATTAGTACTCAATTCACATAAAAGCAAAAATATTTTTCTTCCATTACTTTTGTTACACCAACAAAAATAACACCATCAAAAAATAAAATGGTCAACTCAACTCAGGTATAAAATGAAAATTAACTTCTTTAAAATATCCCTTCTGGCTTCTGAATTATATTTTTAAATGCAGGATCACAAATCAGACGAAGGGCACAAGATTAAACTGGCCTTTCATATTCATTTTTCCTATTTAAGACTCCAATTAAAAATGTACTAGAACAGTTAAAATTTGCACACTCAACTTCCCAGAGTTTCTAAGACTGTTAGTGAAGAGTGGTTATTTACCTTTGGTTCCTTTCCAGAAATACAATTTTGTGTTTGTGTGTGAAATGTAAAACAGTAAGACGTGACAACATTATAGTTATTCGTTGATGGTTGGTTTTAATAGAAGAAAATATAAATGATCTAGTAGCACTGCTCTAATCTGGCAGGAATTACAGTAAGTTTCACAAAACTGTAAGGAAAGAGGGAAGGTTTTCTGAGTTTTCTTTTTGCTTTACTAATTTAAATCTAGGACATGTTTCTACTTAAGTTGCCTTTTTAAAATAATTACATAACTTAAAATACGGTGTTTGCCACCCTCCTGGGAACGTTAATACATTTCTTATGTGAATTGTTACTATATACTTGTTTCAAAATCCTGTTTTCCAAGTAGAAACCGGGTCAGTATGGCAGCCAGAAAAGCGTACTCTAATAGTCTCATTCAGCTATTATTTTCAACCACTTAAGTGATAAAAAAAAAAAAAAAAAGTACTTCCCAGAAGTAACAAAAGGTACTGAGTTCTCCTTTCTTTTCTCTTACACCTCTACCAAGAGAAGGTAACAGTGAAGGTTAACACAGCCAACAGACAGGCAGGAGGACAGTGAGACAGCAGAGGGAATGGACCTAACAACCGGCCAGGCCAGGTGACTAACTGAGAGCTTCCTGCTTCTTCAACACAATGCAGACTCCCTTTAAAGACAAGCGGCCTATGGGCGAACTACAGTCCCCCTCAGTCCTTAAGCTTACCAGTTAAGGCACTTACTCAACCCCTCCCACCCTACCCATAGTGTCATATAAAAACCACTATTTCATTTGAATCTTGCTGGGTTATGGTAACCTGAAAAACAAAACAAAAATAATGTTGACCATTTTTTTCATATAAAACTGTTGCATCAAGAGAAAGGTTGTGTTTTATTTTCTGAAATGAGCACAAAGTACACCTTTCACAATAACACTGAAAGCAGGTGCAAAGACTGACAGTGACCTTGGACTAAAGGTAGCTTGTAAAAAGAAAATACCAAATAAATCAGTGCCCTTTCTGATTGTTGTAAAACTGAAAGGGGAAGGGGAGGGGGAGGGGTTGGTTGTTACATAAAAGTTGGTCCAAACTTACAAAAAAAAAGCACAAATGTGCATAGTTCAGAAGATCTGCAACAGGGCCATAAAACATTATGTCCCTAATGTTAGCATCCACTTAAAACTGCAAGAATACAAAATAAAACTGTTAACTAAAAATCTGTGACGATGTACAATCAATAGAGCTAGTTTTAAGAACAGCATGAATTTAAGCAAAGGTTTTTTTTTTGTTTTTTTTTTTTGTTGTTGTTGTTTTTCACTATTGTATGCAAGACCCTTTTCCACATAAAAATAAAGCTGTTGTTGAATTAATATTATTCAAGTCTCTTGGATTGCTGCCTGAAATTGCAGCTAGAAAAGTCTTTCCAGATAAAAATGGTGTGCCTGAGGAAAAACAGATAACTCAGTATGGTAACCCTCTGCCTCGACCTCTGCCAGCTGGTGTGCTAATGTGTCCTCTGTATCCTTGTGAGTATCCAGGTCCTTGGGCAGGAGAAGTCCAGGTCTGCCCATGCATGAGGCTAGGGCCACCTGGGTTTTCCTGTAAGGTACTGCCATAGGTATAGTTGTGCATCTTTGCTGGCAAGGGATGAGTACTCTCTGGCCCTGTGGAAGGGTCGTTGCTGTTTGTGAGAACTGCAATAGGACCATGGCTATATTCAAATCTATGGTCCTTGTCTCCACTAAACAACATGGGACCAGCATTGAGGTAAATGTCTCCATATCCAGCTACTGAACTGGGAAATGAGTCGGAAAAGGCAGAAGCTTGAGGTGGACCACCAGTGTGAGATGAAGCAGTACTGTAGTTCTCCAAAGACTGAATATCTGAGTTTCCAATGAAACTACGCGGTTCCAAAGGTGCAGCAGCAGAGCTACTTCCTAGACCATCACTGCTAACGTAAGGAGCGGCAGAGAACGAAGACCCAAAGTTGTCCTTATAGTCTGAAGTGGGCACAAAAGAATCTCCTGTGGGATAATCAATACCACCTTCTCTTTTGGGATCATCCTGGGGCTGATGCTGAGCAAGCAGCTGTAAGAGGGCTGCCTTCACTCCAGCATGAGGGTCAGTTAGTGAAGAACTAGTGGTGGGTACATGCTGGTTTTCTGTCCGATAATCCAGGTCGTCCTCTGTGACTGGTGGTGGTTCAGGAGGTTCAGGAGGTCGCTGATCAGGAGGCAGAATTCGAGGCCGGTCTGGTTCTGGTGTCAGGTCCAATATCCTCCTGTCCTGGTGCTGGATGAGGTCATCTTGTCCTAAGTGAAACAAAACCAAGGAACCAGTGAAAAGCTACTATGGAAAATGAAATACTCAAAATGAGTAGTCTCAAGAATGATCAGACATTCCATCTCTAACAAATGCCAAATGCAAAAGGAGACCTTATGAATGTCCATGTTGCCCACCACCAATTAAACACAAGGTCACCAAAGAAATACACTATTAAGCTTTTCAAAGGTACTCCTCATTCTCATACTTAGTGCTTGAGGAGTAAGTTTCTACAAACAGTATTTATCCTTTGGGTCAAGCATCCTTTTGCACTCAGAACAACAAAAAGGCTATTATAAATATCTTCAAAACAAAACAAAACAAAACTCTAGCATTCATAATGAATAATATCATAAATATGAAGTTAACAGAATAGGTAAGTTACTTTCTGTAACCAGTGACCTTGAGAATGTTTTTCACAAATTTCACTGAACAGTGAAAAGCACAGACAGCAACAGTTACTAGTCAGCCAACCACTCACCAGATCCTGGGGTGCTGGGTTCTGGTGGCCTGAGCTGTAAAGGAGCTTCGTGTCCCGATCCATTTTCCCTTTCTTCTAGCATGACATCTTTCTGTTTCGACTGTTGCGCCTTGATTAACTGAGTTAAGAGAACTGCAAACGCGCTTTGCACAGCAGCCTGGGCAGCATCAGTTTCCACTTTAGGCTGGATGGTCTGTGAAGGCTGAATTCCTCCCAATGATTTTGAAGACTCCTGTTGTGGTGTTGATGGATCTGTCTGTTTTTCACCTGTTGCCAAAATTCCAGCAGGAAGGTTTATTTTATTTAGCTGCTGTTGAGTCTCAGAGTTTACCTTAATGTTCAACACTTGGACAAAATCAGCCATGTTAACACTTGATTTAGATTGTAGTAGGTTTAGAAGAATTGCCAATTCATTGTGGTTTAACGGCTGTCCAGGGCCTGTTATCACTAAAGACAAAATGTATTAATTAGAACTGCCGTTATTCATAGATTTCCCAATACCCCACAGTGTCTTCATTAGACAGCATTACAATTACATATTCACACAACAATGTGAAAAGGGTACTTCAGTCTATTCGTTATGACATTCAAAATCTAACTAAACATAAATTAAAAATACAGTCTCATCTTTAGGAGCGTGTGTTAACATTGTCAAGTACTTTCTGAGCATTTTGTAGTCTTTATCCCTCACAACTACTTTATAAGGCAGTTAACTTATCAACCTAAAAGAGTGGATAATTTGCCAAAGGTCCTAGACTGGAAAATTTAATTCTAAATACAGTCTCTGAATTCTTATGCACTGTGACTTCTCAAAGGTGAAGTTAGCTTTATAAAAATTGAAACTAGAATATTTTACAGACCATGAGATAAATCTATGTATTTTTATTCAAATTATTTTTAAAAGGGTAGGCCATTTTGGGTTATAGAAAGGTCTACACAAACATACATATTGCATATTAATTCATTACCAGTAAGATACACTAATTAATTTTCTCTGTCCAATAACCAGTAGATTCCTGGGTTCTTAGGGGCAACTGAGACTTCATTTTATAAATGCTGTCAACTAGCCAAGCATGGTGGCATACATCTTTAATCCCAACCTGTGGGAGAAAGAGATGGGTAGAGTCTGAGGCCAACCTGGTTACAAATAAGGTTCCATGACGGCCAAGGCTATACAATGAAAACCTACCAATAATTAAATAAATAAATATGGATGAAGTAACTGGGTATAAACTATCCTTTTAAATAGCGGGTTCTGATCTTTTAAAATACAGCTTCTCAGTAAGGATGATGTAAAGACATTGACCAATGGGGTCAACTTCTATTGCATTTCTGTCTTCCCATGTTTTCCATGACATAAGCATCCATAGAAATTAAATGCTGAACCTCATAGACTAGTGCTAATGAAAGGCATACTGACTCCTGAAATAGGCAAACAAGGAAAAAGAAATCTGACCAACCATCACAAATACATGACTTGAGACTGCTAAACCCTGTATTGTGAATAGCAATGAAACCTTTGTACTGGCACAAACAATAAAGTAATGCCAAGCTCACCAAAGCCCTAACATTCACCTTTTCGTCATGATATGTTTTAGCATAGATCATACACATTCAACACAGGCTATGAAACAATGTGAACAAGCCACAGAAGCATTACTGACCAGGTGCTACACTTGAGTTGCTCTGAGATTTCAATTGTGCAGGTGGCAGCACACCCTGGGGTGTGTTAGTTCTGCTGTCATCTAAGCCCAGAGACAGGTCCTTTCTAGGGGCTTTGATTGTAGAAAGATCATCAGTCATGCCCATCTGTTTCTGTCTTCTTCGCTTTTTACTCCATAATTCATGACAATCTTGCCACAAAGGAAGGCTGAAAAAGATAGTTGAACATTAAATCATAAATGCCATAACAAGAAATGCTAATGTTACAATAAACCCACTAAAGCATTCCCCTCCCACAAACCATTCTGGAAGACTACAAACATACATACAAACATACATACATTTAGTAAAATTCCACCATACTTCAAGGTTTTGGTACTGGACTATTTCTTTTTATTTGTCCTATTTTTTTTAATGTTTAAAAATTTTATTCATGCATATAATATGATTAAGCATACCCCACATTCTCTCCCCTCAAGTTCCTTTCCTATCTTCCCTATACCTCTATTCTTTCTCAAAACTCCCTAAATCCACTTAGTGCTACCAGTATGTGTATGGATTAAGGGCTCCCTGCTGGAACAGGGTAAACTCTAAAGGTGCCACAATCCTGAAAGAAAAGTGTGATTCTCCCTTTCGAAACCGCCATTAATTGCCAATATGTCCTCAGCTGAGAGTGGCCTTCATGATCCACTCTCTCCTCCATATTGGGATTCTGTCTGGCTTGATCCAATGTGGACCTAATGCATACAGTCAACAGCTGCTGTGCATTCATACATACAATTGTCCTGTTGTAGAGATAAACTACCTTTGTCTTCTGAATAATCAATAAATAATTGTTCATGAAAATTATGAAGAATACATATTAATAAAATCTGGCTATTATCCTTCATACAACCTTTTATAACACTTCTTACAACACACTGTACACTGAACAGGATTTGAAAAGGCAGAAACACACTATTTGTAAAAGCCAGACATAAATAAAAATGAGAATAAAGGCTAAAACATAATACTTGTACAAAACTTTTTAGTAAAACCTTTTCATTTTTTAGTCACGTATTTTCTATTACCAATTGCTTTGGAAATAAACTGATTGATTCTACAGATGAGTCTCAAGAATAGGAAATCCAGACACAGAGAGGCTCATTACTCATCAACAGAGTTCCAAGTAATTAGTAACTACCAAAATTACCCCTAATTCTACAATAGTTTTCCATCTTAATATAATTCTTTAACACTGAACACTAGAGAGTAGCTTTTTCTTAAAGACAAATACTTGATTACAAATGTTTTCTTTTTATCCCAGTTATAAAGCCCATGGAAACTTACTATTACTTTTCTCTAGCTTAAAGGTGAGAAAACTAAGGCTTGGAAAGGTTAATAAACTTGCCCAGAATATCTAGATTCTTTTAAGCAATGCCATCTAGTGGCTTATACCTGCTGTTCTCAACTTGATGTTTACCTCAAAGGTACACACGGTCTTTCCAAGAGTGTACCTGGGATTGTTTAAAGGGACTTCATTTACACATGTAGTCTTTTCAAAGACTGAGCTACAAGAATGCCCTGAATGCTCAAGTAAAATTCTTTCACAATTACTCTCTCATATTATAAAATAAGGCATATGCAACAGAATGGTTGAATCTTAGCAATATATTAATAAAAAATGTAATTTCCACAGGATTACAAAACAGCATGACACCTTTGTATAAAATGAAAAACAACTACATTTTTAAATGTAATTTCTTATGAATACATACAGATGGCAACAGAAAGTATATACAAGAATAAGGAAACAGGAATGATGGTTACCTCAGGGAGAAGAGGGTGAGGGAACACGTGGGTAGGAGGAGGGGTTATGATATGATTAAAGTGGGTTATTTCCAAGGTTCTAGCTTTTGCTTGGTAGGCTCATGGCTGCTTATTAACATTTAAAATAACTAATTAAAGTAACTAAAATAAATAAAAGAGAGCCATGCATGGACCAATGATGAGTGACACAAGGATCATGATTAAACCAAGTCTGTGCACCTGAGGTCTGAAAACAAAACGAAGGCATACCTCTCAGCCATCTTACTATGGTGCATTGCCTCAGCGTGCAAAAACCTCCTGGATAACAAACAAAGGGACAATTGGAAAGGTTGACACTGGGAAGCTGCAAGGCATCAAAAACCCTCTAAAAGACTTTCCTTTCTGGGAATGTGTTTGTGTTTTATGATGTGTGCTTTAGCCTCTGTTGGGATGCTGATTTCAAATATACTATAGTACTACAGATTAGGGTAAATAAAATCATTATACCTGCTCCATTCTGACAGCCAAGAATACAATTCTCTTGTGGAAAACCAAAGAAAACCAGGAAAAGAATTTGTATGTTTCCTCCCACGACTTAAAGATAAGAGATTCATCATAAATTATCTTAATACTCATCTCTGTAATATATAAACATAACCGTACAATAACCTAAAATGACACAGATTAATGACACTAATTCTCTAAACAAATCAGCCATGTTCTCCAGATAACCAAAAGCATGTGTTTCCTTAAAGATTCAAATGCTGGCTCAGCCACTTATTTGCTATCTTGTCAGGCATGTTACTAGACCTCTATATCTGTTTTTCTTTAAAAAATGAGATTAGCAGTCTTACCTATTCAAGAGCATTCTTGGACAGAGTTTCTCATACAGTATGCACTGTATCTGTGATTGCTATCACTAATCACCATTCATTTTTCTAAAAGTTTATCAAGACATAGAGCATGAAATATTCATTTTAATTATAGATGGTCATATTATTGTGCAAGTGTTTAATGCCTTTTATATTGTTAATAAGGTATAAGCTAACAACCATCTAATTCACTTTTCAGTTACATAGTTATACATGATGTTTTATGTTTGTTTTTCAAAACAGGGTTTCTCTGTGCAACAGCTCTGACTGTCCTGGAACTCTCTTTGTAGACTAGGCTGGCCTCTAACTCACAGAGATCCACTGGCTTCTGTCTCCTAGTGTTGGAACTGAAGGTGTACGTCCACCACCAACTGGCATATAAACTTTTTAAGCTAACAAAGACATCAGAAAAGTTGACAAAGCATCTACTACAAATTAGTGGAATTATTTCTGATTCAATACTTCTACTCATTTAATTTTTAAAAAAATAACAATTTGATTAGTTTGAAAAAGTTATCAAAATGTTAGCTATATACTCTTATTTTATCACTCCTACTCTGTGTATTATAAAATGTGCTATACATTGTTCACATAACTTTTATTTAAATACTGAATCAATGCAATTAAAACCTTGGCCTGACTGCTTCAGTGATGTATCTAAGTGCATACACACCATAATAGTTTCAGAGAATACCCATCAAGTGTACTGTTATCTTTACTTCTTAAAAGAAAAGTACAATAGCATATACTCTGATAAAAATTAAGTTTGAGTTACTGGGCCTTCTTTAATAAGAACTACATACAGAGTTAGTAACAAAACAAAACACCCACAAATAAATGGAAGTCACAGAACAAAAACTGATAGAACCAGTAAAAAAAAAAAAAAAATTGACAAATATCTAAATGAGCTTTCAGGTCACATGATTTCTTTACTGTTAGGGGATCTGTGGAAAAGGGTTTTGTTTTTTTTTTTTAGATATATGTATCCATGTATCCATCCATATTCCTTCCTTTCTTTTTATAAAAATCTTTTCTGTTTGGGTTTTGTTGTTTGTTTGCTTTGTTTTTAGAGACAATTTCTCTGTGTAACCACCTGGCTGTCCTGTAGCTCATTCTGTAGGTCAGGCAGACATGCACATGTTTCTGCCTCACAAGAGCTGGGACTAAAGCATTCACCACTATCACTAGTGATTTAAAAAAAAAAAAAAAAAAAAAAAGCTTTGGATACTTACTGGGAGGTTAAAAGGTTAAAGGCAGTGATACAGCTCTGCATAAACCATTTTCAATGACTGTTTATTTGCACAGACATGAAAAGGCATTACTATCAAAATTCACTGATGGTTTTAATAACTAATTGAAAGGTTTACTAATGCAACAAATATATTAATATTCATAAATGATACTTTATCATAAGAAATATTTTAAAACTAAAGCCCATATGTAGAGAGCCTGTTTTAAACAAGTATAATATCATGGTTAATGTAATATTAGTTACATTAGAATAAAAATGTAAGAAATAATGGAACTTCAAGATCAAAACTATGTCCAAATGCTGAACATTTTCTATGTGACTATTAATAATATCCAAAGGCCTCAATGTATAGGCCCCAATGGACATATTTATAAGATTAATGTAACAATACTTTAAAAATATTAGTTAAGAAATCACTATTATATTTATTGCAACTTGTAAACTTGGTTTTGTAAGTTTATCAACTTCAAATAAGCTTGATAGGGTTCTTTCATTATTAGAATCGCACTACCAATAACAGGACAAAATCCTATTATATTCCTGTGGAAGTACTATGTTACCTTGAAGGTGCTATTCTTGCGCTGAAAGACATTAATCTAATCTTGATTACAGAAAAACAATCAAATCCAGACTGTGGGATGTTTCTCCAAGAGGTACCACCTTAGGCTCTAGTTAGGACTTGAGATGTAGTTTACTGGCAGCACTTGCCTGGCACGTGAGGATATGGGTGTTATGTGCACCAAAAAAAGAAGTCAGTGTCATCAAAACCCTCTGAGAATAACAAAAAGTGAAGAGATATGCTAAAGTAAACACAGTGTGTAAGTTTGGAACAAACTGTTCAACCCTGACTCCATAGAAAGTTTCTTTTTAAAAAACTTAATGGCTATCGGAGTGTTGTATTTTGTTTCTGGCCCAGACTTTCTGGTCTTGCCTCATGGCCCAGACTTTCAGACACACAGTTCCATAGACCCACTGAAACACACAGACACTTACATTAATTTTAGGCTGATTGGCCTGGGGCCCAGGCATATAACTTGCTAGCTCTTGCTCTTAATTTAATCCATGATTCTTATCCTGTTCAGCCATGCAGTTTGGTACCTTTTCTCAGAGCAGTATAGTTGTCCTCTGCATCTTCTGGCTTATCTCTGGCATTCTGCTCTGTTGTTCCTGTTCCCAGAGTTTTCTTAGTCTGGTAGCCCTGCCCACACTTCCTGTCTGCCTTTGGCCAATCAGCACTTTTATTAAACCAGTAGTTGATACAATTGTTTACAATGTTACATAATTCCAATACATTTCCCCTTTACTCTTAAAAAAAACAAAAAACAAAACCAAATCTAATATACTTTTTTTCATTACCTATAACGACTTATAACCAACACTGTGAACAAAAACAAACATCCATAAGCCTATATGGGTTCATCAATGGCCTTTAAAAAAGAGAAATTGCAGGTCTTAGAGCAGCTGGTACAGGGGCAGTTAAAATGCTCAGCACATAGAAGAACCAACTAGCTTTTAGAAATCTCCTGTACTTGTTTTTAAAAAGAAATCTGGAAAGTGGAGAAAGGTAACTCACACCTTTAATCCCTGCACAGGGAATATCCAGCAGTGGTGACCTACGCCCATAATCCCAGCAAATCTGAGTTTCAGGTCAGGCCATCTTAATTTACAGAGGGAGTTCCAGGCTCCCAGGAAGGCAGGTGGTGCCACGCCTTTAGCCTTAACCTGGATGTGAAACAACTGGGTGAAGAGGGTATAAAGCAAGCATAGAAAGACAGAGCAGCCAATAGAAGCCACGAGGAGTGAGGCTGAGGAAGCTGGAAGACAACTGGGTAAGATCTGGCTGTGGTGTTTCTTTTCTTTGATATCTCAGCCTTTCCCTGAGATCTGGCTCTGAGTTTCCTTTATTTGTGCAACATTGGAGAAACTTTAACATGTATTACTACTAATCTTTTATGCTTTACAATAGTAGTATGTATAGTAAAGTTCTAGTTTTATAAATTCATGCAAAAACTTAATATTCAGCTATTTCAGGAAAAAAGTTTTATAAAGTAACAAAGCACATGTGTCCACAAGCCAGTAATTACTGAATTTATATAAAGGATATATGAATGCTCATTTTCCTTTCTGCTTTTCTGTAGAGGTGAAAACTCAAAGTCAGAAGTTAAAATGAAAAAACAAAGCTTTTTATAGGATACTAGAATCAAGTCACTTAGATATTACTGATATACTGTAAATAAGAAAAGAACAATAAATCCTAAACACTGAGTTCAACAGTAGGGTGGTGTACACCTATAATTCCAGCACTCAAGAGGCACAGACAGGGGGATCTTGAGTTCAAGGTCAGCCTGCACTAAAAAACCAGATGCTTAGTCAAATAAATAAATAAAAGAAAAAAGAAAATCAGAGCACCCAGTGAATGACTCAGTCCTGCATGTTAGATGACGGCTATTTTTAACTTTCAAACTATCCAATGGGCCATTTATATATAGTTCTGTAAAATCCTAATTAAGTTTATCATGACAAGCCCTGTGGAAATAAACACCATATAAGTATTAAGTGGAAGAGCCAGGATTTGAACTCTAAAGCCCATTCTTATTCATTTATTGCACAAACATTATTTTATTATATAAAGGCTTGCTTTGATGCTGTTGAAGTTAACAATCACCAAGGAAGTATTTACAAAACTTTAAACCCTATCATGGAGAGGCAAATGGATTGCCTTCTTTGCAACCAATCCTAGACAAATTACAGAAGCTGTTGGAAGACTCAAGAAATGAGCTATTCCAATCCCCAAACTATGCATTTTCTCTCCATGATCTGACTCATTGCAGACATGCTTCTGATATAACATTGTTTTAGGTAATGGTAAGGATTCTCTAGAATACAAGATATGTCATGGACTATTTTCAGAACTTCTGTTTCTTATTAAACTGACTTTAGTTTGAGAGCTGGCAGCCTCCTTTACCATATTTGTATTCTTGGGCAAGTTTTTTAACCTCTTTGAGCCTGCTTCCTCCTCTGTTAAGCAGTAGTAATAATAAAAATACCCACCTTAGAGATTTATAAAAGTTAAGTTTAGCATATCACTCAAAGCTTTGACTAAAACAGAACCATTAGAGGCTAAGGTTCTGATGGATGCACTCCACCACAGTAGGGATCCTTATTCTTAAAAGATGAAACGTAACACTAGCCTACACCAGCTAAAGAAATGTTAAGGGCCATTTTTGTTGTTGTTCTATAGTAAACTCAACAGTAAACAAGCACCTGTATTTTTGATGTGTAAATCATATACTTTTCTGATGTTTTACCTAACTCAACTTAGGCATACTATATCTTCTGATTAAGACAATTAAAGTTTTCAAAACTGTCCAGACTTTGCAAAAATAAAATCTAAAATAAAAGAAAGTCACTTACTCTGGTGGAGGCATTTTGGAGGGTTCCACATCTCGTAGGAACTCACACTGAAGAGCCTGCTCAGCAGTGCACCGCTTACTGGGATCCAAGGCAAGCATGTAATCAAATAAGTCGAGCGCAGCTGCAGGGATACTAACACCAAAGGACACAAAAGTCAAGCACAATCTTCACACAAACTCTGTGCTTCTGTGAGTACTTATTTCAAAGAAAACTATTTGGTATCAAATTTTAAATACCAACTGCTTTACTCCGATCATCTGTATCTTTAAAATCATTATTTTATTAACTAACAAATTCCTGTTATGATTTATAGAATACTGTAACTGCAGGTAATAAATATTTTAAAAGTAATTTAATAATCAGTTGAAGTATTAATGAAATATTGGTTATATAGTGTTTTCAGTATTCTGTGGAATTAACTATCAATTTTCTTTTCAAGAATTAGTTATTTTTTATACAATTCTGAACTGTAAGCAAACAGCAACTTTTATTACTCTATGAGCAACCTACTGCCTTAAATTAAAAACTGAATAGTCTCCTAAAATAAAAACCTAGACTTAAGAGTATTTCAAAAAATGCGCAACACAATTATTTTCATTTCAATTATTTCATGTAAACAAACACAGCCTCGTGGTACAGTCACTGACTCGATGATGTGAGAGGCCCTTTACAAAGGGAAATGCACAAGACAAGCGCTCGAAGAAAGGATGCAATGTGTCTGTCTCGAGTCGGAATCACATTTAGAATTCTTAAGAAATGACATTCTTAGTTGTGTGTACTAAGATCTGTGAGGCAGTCAAGATCAAAAGTTCAAGGTCATCCTCAGCTACATTGAGAATTCAAGGCATGCCTCTGAAACTTTACCTCAAAATATCAAAAACCAAACAAAAAGTCTTAAAAACTCAAAGTGACTTCAAAATAAACAATCAATGCAATATGGGTATTTAAGCATCCCTTTCTTACAAAACAAATTCTTCTCTTAACTTTCGCCGATATTGCTTCTTTGGTTTCATGGTGTTGAAATATGGCAGTTTGATTACGTCAGGCCACACTGCAGGACAAGGACTCCCACATATACGGCTAAACAAGGGGGAGGGGGAGAAAGAAAATGTCATTATTAAAAACTACAAAAAGAAATACAACTGTTAAGGATACAAAAACCTTGATATAATGTATTAGAAATTTAAATACTTTGGTCTTCACAATTAAATTTGAAAATCCCCAAATTCTAATCTAATAAAGGACTTTCCTACGAAATAAAATCTTAAAGCATAGGTGATGCTTAGAATGTATTGCCTATGTGTTACAAATTAAGCAAAGGAATTAGTTATCTCCCTCACTCTGGTTTGGGGGTGTTGGCATGGTCTCTCATAAACATAAGGTAGTTTGGTATTAACAGCAGAAAGATTTCCTACCCAAAACCAACTACCCCTCAATGCAAACAAGAGCACCCGAAGGTAGGAATACTGAATTCAACATTCTGCACTTTTAGCAGTACCACTGGTCACAAGTATTTGTATATTTTAATTGCTCTACTCACTGACTATCTTGAGAGTCCTCAAGTTTGATATAAATAATGGGTAAATGGGCTTTAGAACATAAAACAAGTGAGTGTGTATAGTTAGTAAAACTGTAAGGCACGTGGTTACAATAACTATCAATGCCTTATTTTCTGTACACTCTAGTATCTTCTGCTTAAAACCCAATTTTCAAAAAACCCTGAAAAATTGTTCTTAGGAAATTCTGGACTCCCAGAGAATGGGACTGATAGGTTCCCAAAAGGGCACACAGGCACAGCCTCAATCATATGAAGCTTGTCTCCTCTCAGAATGCATCTTTTCCCACAGACTGCTCCTTCATTTTTGTAATTGTATTTCTTTCTAGATTCTAAACAGCTGTACCCTAATCACAGTGTAAGGAAGGAACAAGGTCTTTTCTTCCCAAAGACTATGCAGAGTGGCCATTCTTTCACGTTCTTTGGCATTTGTTTCATCCTTTGGGTTCTGTTTATATGCCTACTTGTTTCTCTTGGGTATAGAATATAGAGTATACTGGAATAAAGAGGTGAAGGGCACTTTCAACTGCTAATATTATAGAAAATTTAAGTGAGAGAAAAGATGGGAGTGTTTTTTGGTAATAGTTTCAAGGATAAACCACAACCAGGTAGGAGAGAGTAGAGAAATATGCTATAGGCAGAGAAAAAAACACTTGACTATTAACACTCACAAGCACAAGTTTCAGTTGTTTTCTTATATGCACTGTTGGGAACTAAGTACTAAGTTATCAACAGCAACACACAAAACACTAGAATCTTGATGTTCTAAACTTAGAGCTTTCATTTTCATCCTAGCAGTAATCTGTTTCTCTCAGTTTTATGTGCTTTATGCAATAAGGTCTTGTGTTTTCTACTGTCAGATTTTTCTTTTTTGGATGTTCTTAGCCTATTATATTTTCTCATCATTTAATCTGGAAATACATAGGAAGGGGTCAAAACTGAAGCTTTATAGATTTAGAAACACATATATACATTACATCATTTAGCAATTCTCAAACGTGCTAAAAATGCTGATGATGGAAACATGGTAAGACAACTTTCATCTCTAGTTTTAATAGGAACGCTTTGAATTTAATTTCTTGTAAAGCTGATAAATTCTGGTTTGAGAAAGATAGTATCACATTGAAATGTACTCACAAACAGAGAAAAGTTCCCATATATCTACTATTAAGAAGGCATTCATTTGAGCCAGCTGTAGGGTACATACTCTTTAATCCTACCCAGCACTTGTGAGGCATTAGCAGGTAAATCTGATCTTAAGTCCAAAGATCCTAGTCTACTGGGGGGGGGGGGGGGGGGCGTAAGAATGAGTGTGCATGCATATATTCATTTACTTCTCTTTAGGTTTTAATTTTTTAGGCTTTTAAAGTTTTAGTTTGTGACTCAGAATTTTAGAAGCTCTATAGTTCTCATCCGTGCATTTCCCTAGAATTATAATGACACAAATTAGAAGATGTTCTGATATGCATTCATCTTTATAATCAAAAGAAGATTATTACTTGGGACTATTTCACTGTAATAGTTAATAATGGTTTATTTTCCACTTGTTACTTTTAATGTTTTACAAAATTATTTATATGTGATTTGTGTACAATAGCAGTTCTCAAAAGTGAGGTCCAGGAGCTGGAAAGATGGCCTGGTGGTTAATATTAAAGCCATGCTCCACTATGCCCATAACTGGGAGATTTATTTTCAAGTAATCAAGGCTTAAAATTTTACCCATATAACAATCTAAACATGAAGCTTTAAAAGTAAGAACCTTTAGCCAGTGTGGTTGGGAGGCAGAAATGTGGATCTCTGAGTTCAGGGCCAGCCTGGTTACAAAGCACAGTTCCAGGATAACCAGGGGCTAGATGGTAAAAAACTTAGTCTCAAAATAACCAAAGAACAACAAAAAGTGTGAACCTTTGCCTGTGTCCACATAGAAACACATCTTGTTGCCATTCACCTCCTTTTGCTACCATCAGTATTTTCCATTCTTTTTCATCAGTTCTATCTTCAGTGTGGACCTAACCATCTGCATCAAATACTTAACATTATATATAATGGGAAAATGTCTGTGTGCTAGGTTTTGTTTTAAATGTAATACTACTTACTACAGACTGAAACCAGAGTGTACTACATGCTGGGCAAATGTTCTACCACTGAGCTATTTCCCAGTTTAACTTTCTTGAACAAAGCAAATTACAAATAAATCAGTCATTGTAGTGTAAGTCTTTAAAGTAGATTTTTATTAGTATTTACACTTGATCAGCTTTTCATATTTGATCTGGACACCAACACTTCAGCACATACTTCTGTTTCTGTCAGAAAAAATAATCATGTATCACTGCAGACAACGTGAGGCAAGGAGTTGGTTATTAGTCCTGTTCTAACTGGGTAGAGCCTTAACATTCTCACTAGCCCATACAGTTAACAATTAGAGGAAGCTTTAATATGTTTTATCTACATGGGATGAAACTGTGAAGCTGCTCTTATGCTCCTTTTCTACATCCTGCTCATGGCCTACTACTTCCCTTTGCAATGCTTAGGTGTGTACCAAGTACACGAACTGAGCTGCCCTGCTCCTGATCATTCACTCACTCAATACTCATAAAACAAACCAAGTACACTTATGTCCCAAGGTCTTTAATTACTTTGTAGAATTTAATTTAGATGTCTACCTAAATGTTAACCTTCCCTGCCTCCCTCCCTCTCTCTCTCTCTCTCTCTCTCTCTCTCTCTCTCTCTCTCTCTCTCTCTCTGTAAAATCTTTCATCCTTTCTTACACCCTTATATTTTACCAATTAGTTTTGTCTGTGCCCAACCAGAACCAGAAATTAGAAATTTGACGATTTCTCTCCCTTGGAATTTGAAGGCACTCCCAATATGTAGTAAAGCCATACAAGCATGCCCTCAACAGACACTATTCATGCTGGGCATAGCTGTCATATGCCCATGATCCCAGCATTTGGGAGGCAGGAAGATTTCAGCAAGCTTGAAGGCAACCTGGTCTACAAAATGATTCTAAGGTTAGCTGGTATGAAAAAGTGAAGATATTTAATTGCCTCAAAAAAAATTAAGAGAATTTTTAAAGCCAAATTACTCTGATTTGCTAACTTCTATATTAGTCTATTGCCCACACACATTAATTTCTTTACTTTTTAGAGTTTTCCTGTAATTCCACTGATTCATTTGTATATACCCAAGTAGTTAAGCCATGTTAGGTTCTCCTGTTCTTTTAAAAAAAAAACCAAAAAACCTCTGGTTCTTTTCTTTGTATTGTTCTCAACTCCCCTCCTAATTCCATATTTATCCTTCCATAGATTTAAAAAACAAAAAAAAAACAAAAACAAAATAAAACAAAAAAAAAAACAACCAAGTGTTCAGTATGAAAGCCTGTGTTTGGAAATTCTGTTGTTAATTGTAAGTTATGACAAAAATGGGACTAGATGGCTAAGCCATTAAGTACAGGTACTGCTCCTGTGAAAGACTGGGTGCTCCAACACTCTCTTCTGGGCTCCTCAGGCACTGTGTGCATGTACAATCGTCCATAGAAAATTCTTAAGAAGTTTTGGGTATTTTTCAAGCCAGAGTTCCACCATGTAATTTTTTCTGGCTGGTCCTGAAACATAAAGACCAAACTGTCCTCGAACCCAGAGATACCTGCTTGCTTCTACTTCCTGAATACTAGGATTAAAGGTATATTCCCTTTCCGCCCAGCTGAGAGAGAGAATATAAAATGACACTGGAGAGATAGATGACTCAGTTGTTAAGAGTATATGTTGCTCTTGCAGAAGCCTCCACAGCTGGTGGCTCACAGCTACCTGTAACTCTAGTGCCAAAGTACCTGATACCTTTGGCCTTTTGGAGCACCTACATATATATACACATGGGCATAAAGCTACATACTTAAAAGTAACAGAAATAAACAGAAGCAAACAACATTTAAGAAAGGACAGACTGCTATTTTAAAAAGCCCTTTACAGCTTACTACTCAAAAATAAACTATGCCTCTCCTCTCCAACAGTCTTTATAAACTATTTTAATTTTTAATTATGCATATTGTATGGATCTGTGTATATATTTGTGCACATACATATGACGCCCCGCTGAAGACAGAAGAGGGTATTATATCTCCTGCAGCTGTAAGTACAGACAATTATTAGATGTCTGATTTGGGTGCTGGGAACAAAACTCAGGTCCTAGGCAAGAGCAGTAAATGCTCTTTTAACAACTCTCCAGACCTTTCTCCAACAGTTTTTAAAATCTTAAATGTTAAGAACTTTATGGTTTTTCAATAATTCAGATGCACACACATTGTTGATTTTATAAGAGGCATGTTCTCCCACCTCACTGTATTTTCTAGTTGGTTCACATTTTTAAAAGCTACTGGTTTGTTTGTTTTTATATATAAATACATGACAAATATATCCTAACATATCATAAGTCTTTAAATTTGTCATTTTAATCAATCATTTTGTTCTTGGGCACTTTAGGTGACGACTAGCAGGAATTTTTTCTTTTCTTTTTTTTCTTCTAATATTTTATCCTTAAACATTATTCTGGCTAACAGTGATGTTTTTTACTATATTTAATACTCATTTATATTCAAAGAGCTTAAACCACAGCAAATACTTGTTAAAATCTACCAAAAAACGGATTACTCTACTTCTATCAAAATAACAATTTACAGTAAAAACACTTTCCCTAATGCTTCCTTGTATTCTTGGGATAAATATTAATGCTAATATTTTAATTTTTAAACTTTATTAGTTCTTTAATAAGTTCCTACATGCATACAATGTATTTTATCATGATAAAGTCTCATTCTTGCATGTATAGAATGGTTAATTTAAAGCTCAAATTTTCAGCTATTACTCGAAAGACCCTGAATAAAATTTACTTTTCTAAGATTTCACTTTTTAAACTAAACAGAAGAGCCTGAGTTGTGTAAATATTAACTGAAGTAATTCAGCTGGGATGACTAGAGAAGTGCTTTCTTTGAAGAACAGTTATAATACATTAACTGGCTCAATATCCAACAAAATCAGGATCAACAATTAGGACTGAGAGAAAATCATAGTTAAAGAAAATATACAATACATAATTTAAGCATTTATTTTGTAACCTGCCAAGGCTTGCTCTATGAAGAGGAAGAGCTGAGCAGAACTCCCTATTGCTAACTTGTGCACACCAACCCACAACACAGCACGGATGTTTAGTTTCGATCTTCTATTTTTCTGCATTTCCTTTACATGGTGAATAAAAGCATTTTAAATATATTAAACATACTCCCTTTCTTTTTACTTTTAACCTATGAAATTTTTGTTCATCCATAACTAGTGAAGAATGATTTAAGGTTTCTGAAAAGCACTGATTTTAGGTTTAACTGAATACAAAAATCAACTTAAAAAAAAATCCACCCACCTCTTGATATTCATATCTTTAAATGAGGAGGAAAAATATGTACCCTTACTAGAAAGTTTCAGGCTACTAACTCCATTCTTTCAGCATGCCATATCTTCAAGATAATATTTGCTGAGGAATATAAAATATAAAAGTATAAAGCAGGAAGTTGTAAAACTGTTACATAACAGTTTAAGGACCGTTAAAACTAATGGTTTTAGAAATACTTGCAAAAATTTATCACTAACATGCCCAGGCCTGGTTCTTCAAATTAATACTTTGATAGTGTTTATATTTAGGGCTTTCTAATGTATTCTTTTGTGTGTGTGAATTAAATGATCTCACTTTTATTTTCCTTATATCTGAGGTAATTTTCTTTATCAAAGTCTTCATTTCACTATATTTCTTTACACAATGGTAAGTTACAAGATTAATTTACACAGTCATGGGTTTATATATAAAGTTCTATAATTTTCTCTATTGTAGCTCATTAAGTATTATTTAGTCCCTAATTCTATTTTGCTACTCCAGTTTTTCATCTGAATGCTCACTTCACTGGTTTGCATTTTATTACTTATACAATACAGTCACTGACTTGCTTAACAACCAGGATATATTCTGAGAGCTGCACTGTCAGGTGATTCAGTCACTGTATGAACATCAAGGAGTGCACAGAAATCTAGTTGGTTAAGGTAAATCATTTGATGTAGTTTCTTGGTATAAACAGAAGAGGCAGTAAACATGAGTTATGTGAGGCTGCAGCCAGTAACATAGCATATTGTTTTATAATAAACTTATTTTTAAGTACAAGTACACATTAGACTAATAATAAAAAGTACAATAAAAATAAGCCAGTAACATAGCAATTTATTATCATTACCGAGTATTGTATATTTAATAATTGTGGTAGTTTGAATGTATTTGGCCCCCATAAGTGGCAGTATTAGTTAGTGTGGCCTTGTTAAAGTGAATGTGGCCTGTTTGCAGAAGTGTGTCACTCTGGGTACGGGCTCTGAGGTCTCCTTTGCTCAGGCTATGCCTAGTTAAGTTCACTTCCTGATGCCTGCAGATCAAAGATGTAGAATTCTCAGGTTCTTCTCCAGCACCATGTCCCATCATGATGATAATGTACTGAACCTCTGAACTGTAAGTGACCCAATTGCGTGTTTTTCTTTATAAGAGTTGTG
Organism: Phyllotis vaccarum; assembly: GCA_033318265.1. Taxonomy (NCBI): domain Eukaryota; kingdom Metazoa; phylum Chordata; class Mammalia; order Rodentia; family Cricetidae; genus Phyllotis; species Phyllotis vaccarum. Next base: position 23,096,682 of record JARWLC010000011.1, read on the forward strand.
TGGTCATGGTGTCTCTTCACAGCACTACTCAGACAATGATTGAGTGTACTATGCTTACAAATGCTAACACAGTAGAGTGGGAATCTCAAATTGTAAGCCATTTGTGCACTATCATAGCAATGGTAGCATTAGTTGGTAACAATTTTCAGCATCACTAAATCACCACTGGCCTTACAATTTGTGGTTAACTGCACTGAAACCCATGACTTTGTCCTTAAACGAATGTCTGATGTACTAATTTACTTCTAATGAGTACGTATGTCTCAGCTGGCATGGCCATGTGTTGTGGCAGATGTGTGGAGAGGACAACTTTCAGAAATCATGCACATTGGTCCTTTGGTTCAAATTCAGGTCACTGGGCTTTAAGGCAAGCGTCTTTACCCACTGGACCACCTCCCCATCCCTACTGTCCATCTTCATTCTAACTTTATTCTCTATTATTTAAAAATATATTCTGCTATCTAATTCTTTGGGAACTTTCAGTTTTGGTGTATCCTAATGTGTTTAAATTAGCACTACAAAGTATACTTATTATTCAGAGGAGTATCAGTTCCTCTTGACTCTAGTTCACCAAAAAGGAAAGATAAATGCTTGATATGTGCCTGGTAAACTCCATCCCTGCTTAGATTTTATATGTCCATTAAATTCCTGTGTTGGAAAATTAACCCTTAAGTCCCACTTTAATGGAATTTGATAGGTGCAAATTCTGGGGATGAGGAAGTAAGGAGGGCTGGTTAATGAGTTACTGCAGGGCCATCTCCATTATTATAAAAACTAGTCTCTAGTTAGCTTTGTCCATTTATCCCTGTGTCATCGTAGGGCTTTGCAGAGCTTACTATTAATAAATGGGGCCTCACCATCCACAGCTTCTCAATCCTGAACTGCCAGCCTTGAGAATCATGAGCTGAACAACTTCTATTTTGTATACAGTATGTAGCCTGTGGTATTCAGACAGTAACAAAAGAAAATACAGTTATTTTTGTAATTTCATTAAAAGTTCCATGTATGAACACCCGTGGAACATGTGCTTCCATTATATGAGGCAACTGGCTGCCCTGGAACTGAAGCAGTGCTAGTTCTGGCTGGGGCACTTCTGACTTGAGGCATATTATCCCCAGAGACAAGAGGCTCTAACATATCTTTTGGGGGTTTTGCTGTGGTCTAAAGTAAAAGGGGGAGGGGGGACTAATTTAACCACTGGAAAGAATATTATTAAAGTATTAAAGTTTGGAGGCCTTTTGTTTGTTGTTTGTTTGAAGGGAGAAATAAGGGGTAGCTAAACTCTTACTGTAATGAACTTCCCCAAAGGTAGAATGTCCATTCTCCAGACTTTCTTCTTTGATTAAAGTGTTCTCTTTCTGGGTGGTATCTTTCAGATTTCTAAGACAAAGTTGGGAATCCTTCTCTGGTTACTCTCTGTTGCTTTATATTGATTTTGTTTATTTAGGGGGAAAAATCCTTTAAAATTCTCTACCAGAACACCATATTTTCATTGAAACTTTTACGCAAACCTTCTAACCTGTACAATTACGTTGTTATAGAGAAAACCAAACTCCTTTAAAAGAAGAAAGGAATTTAAAGCTCAGGGAGATAACTTATTCCTGTAATCTCATCACTAGAGAAGCTAAGGCAAGAGAAGTTTAGGAGTTTGAGGTCAGCATGGGCTAAATAGTAAGCTCAAAGTGAGCCTGCCCTAGGATATGAATTCATCTTGACAGGAAAAGAAAAAGAAAAGAAAAACAAAAAGGGAAAGCACACACAACAAAGGATACTCTTAAAATGCAATATAGAGTTGATTAATGTGCACATAACTGCTTGTGAGTTACATCCTGTCTAGAAAAATGACAATGGGTATACTTAACCATACAAATATACTTATACATACACAAGTATGCATAAGTCCACAAATATACCCTGGTATGCACACAGAGGTACAGTTCCATGTAAACTTACCATGTGTACAGAGAATGAAGTATTTATTCATGTACTCTCTCCTACCTTCTCAGTCCTATGAAGGACTAAGTTCTGTAATTTAATCAATCTCTTCATCACAAAAACACCAGAATAAGTGACAAAGGTTCAACAACAAAAAAACAAAACAAGAAAAACCCCTTTAAGATCCTTAATTTTCCTGGAGCCAGCATGGGGGAGGGGAGAGCACCCACTCTAGTTTGCCTCCATTTAGCAGTCACTAGATTTCAAGAGAACCATGTTGCTCCCCTGAAGAGACAAGCTTGAAATGAGTTCCAAATTCTGTGAAGCATGTCATTCATTTCCCGAATGGTCACCAACAGCTTACCTTATTAGTTCTAGCTGTGCAAGTTCCTGATTTGCTTGAAATATAGGCTTTTTAGTGAAGAGTTCACCAAGGATACATCTAACAGAGAAAAGTTGAACTATATTATTAAATATTCCAATTTCCATTCATTATCAGAACGTTTTAGCATCATAAGCAGTGTGCCTATCTTACCCACAGCTCCATACATCAATAGCTGGTGTGTATCGTTCTTCTCCCAGCAGCAGTTCCGGTGGACGGTACCATAAAGTAATGACTTTGTTGGTATATGGGCGACTAGAAAACAAAACAGCAAAACATACAGAGAAAGAAAGTACTCTTTACAGTTAGCATGCACTCTCTCTTAGGAAATACTACAGTCAAAACAATCCTGCAATCTAACTAAAACTAAGGCATTAAATATACAACCATAAAATGCATGGACAGTCAGCAGAAATTCCCTCAACATGAAAATATAAAAATAAGCAGTTAGTTATTAACTGAAATTTGGTCAAAGAGAACTCACTCATCAGCTCAATGACTGAGTAATGACTTTCCTTTCCATAAAAACTTTGCAAATGATTAATTCATTTAAAAAAAAAAGGGGGGGGGGGGCTCACAAGCCTGGCAAAGGACCAAAAAACAAAACGTAGTTCAGATTGAGTTTACCTAACAAAATGACTGCTTCTAATTGGATCTGAGGATTGAAACCAAGACCTCTCATGTACTAGGCAAGTGTTCTACCCAAATCCCTAAGAAAAGTTTGTTCTTTATTTGTTGATGAGATAGTCTTCATGTATAGATCAGGCTGGCCTTGAACTCAGAGATCCTCTATAGACTCCTCTGAGTGCTAGGATTCAATGTGGGTACCATCACAGTTGGCCCCTAGCAAAAGTTTGGAACTAGGCATATCTCTGAAAATGTTTAATACATTTGGATGCACTCTGGTTTGTACAAATAAAGTAGATACTGACTACAAAGTAGTTGTGGTCTAGTCTACACAAGACTACAAACTACAGCTATGGTGCTTTATCAGAAAACTACAAATATATATAAACTGAGATTACTTAAATCAAGCCAAGTTATAAAAACATTAAGTCTGACCATCATCACAGTACAAATTCAGCAGCAAAGAATTTCTAAGCATCAAGCAACAGTCACAGTCTACATGATTTATAGGAATGAAGATGACCATGAAAAATGGGGACTCATGACTAAAGTATAAACTACCTCTTTAGACCAGTCATAAACCTTATTCTTTAAGATATCTTCCAAATAACTGGGACTACAAGGGCAGATAGTAAATTCCCCCAGAAAGGAAGGCTGTATTCAAAGCTCATTTATTCACTCAACACAGTTGGGTGGAGTGGGAGTGGTGTAAGGGGGTGGGGGAAGTACACGCAATGTAATCTAGCAACAACTTCTTTTAGCAATCACAGGTCTAAAACTCTAGAAAGCCTAAATTCCATCTTAACTTCTCTGCCACAACTTGGCCAAATTTCTCTAAATAATCTGAGCACTAATACCATAAATTACCAATTTGGGCATGACAACAGTCCCAGACCCCCACCCCTCCAAACTGTTGACTTTGGTCAAACTGAAAATTAACAAGAGACTAAGTTTGATTGTTTGTATTGTTTTAGTTTTATTTTCAAGCAAAGTCTCACTATCTAGCCCTGGTTGGTCTGAAATTTGCTTTGTAGCCAGGATGGCCCTGAGTTTTCAGTTACTTTCCGAACTCTAACCCCCAAGAGCTAGGAGTCAGGCATATACCACTACATCTGGCTAAAAGGCCCATGAAGCAAATGAAAATTGAGTATACTTTCCTTTTGAGTTACTTGTCTTTGCTTCTTTTCTGCCATCAATTATCTCCACATAATACAAAGTATTTTAAACCCTAGCTATTCTAATAAAGCTAGATGTACTTAACCATTCTTATTTAAGCATAATTCCTCTTAAATCTAAAATTCCTCTGCAATTTTCTTGTTTATCATTAATTCTTTGATGCATAGCAAAAGATATGCTAGCACAAGGTCTAATCTCTATTCCCAATAATTCGTCTTGACATGATCCCACCGTCTTAAAACTCCCTATATTTTCTATGGTCACTCAATAGTCTAAAGGCTCATTCTAAAAACACGAAGTCCAGGAAAACAGAGTACAACAGAGCAGTTAAATGTAACATAAGGTAAAATGTGAATGAGCTGGTTGGGGGAAGAAAGCTCGGAAACATATGAGGACTCGCACTTTAAAGTGTTTCAAGGGTCTATATGAATTTGAAGCCTATATTATAAGACTGAAACTAGGTTAAATACTAAAAGAAATATTTAAACTAACATAAATCTCTAATTTTTGTAATTTAAAAAAAATGAAAATTTAAAGAAACTACAAATATTCAGGTGATAAAATTTTATTTAAAAGAAGTGCTCAAAACAAAAGATCAGCTTACATGCCATATATCAAATTCTATGCAATTCATTACATAGTCACTTTTAGCTTTAGTTTGGCTGCCTTTACCAGATTTAGAACAGTTAATTTTCAAAATGATTAAAAAACACAAAACTATATAAAATATAATTCTAAACAAATCCTAAAGTACAATCATTTGTTTTGTAGGTGTTCTAAAATGTTAGTTTCTGTCAAGACACTCTGCTTGTTTGCTAACGCATTTCAATGCTTTTCTTCTTATGCATTCCTAGGAATTTCAGAGCTTGGGAGGAGGGGTGTTCGAGGAATAGATTTGGTTATGGTGTTCCCTATCTTCAAAGTATGAGAAGATCATTCTATGGAATTAAAAAAGATTCATTCATGTAAAGGCACCTAAGCAAGATTTAAATGCTTAATTTCTGCAACAATACATAATAAAGTTTTCAGTGATTCCTTCCATCCTGTAATTTTTAGTATTTTTGAGACAGGAAGGAATGTCTTCAGGTAAGAAATCTGGACCATTAGCTGCTGCAGAAAGTCAATTCAGGGATCTTTGATTTTCTGGGTGGAGAATGGGCAGTCTCCCATGCTGCCCTTCTCAGGTAGGCCTCAAACTTAAAAAGCTTCCTGTCTTGGCCTCCCAGGTGCTGACAAGACAGTAGTTAGTGAGGAACCATCAATACACATCTTAAATACGAGTTTTTAAAAACTGATTTCAGCAGTTATGACCCAGATCTGAGTCACTACTACTATCAACAGTCTAGTCAGTGGCTTCTTCACTTTTAAAGTACCCTTGCCTACTATCTCTTAAAAATCATTTTATATTAAAAACATAAGATCAGGTCATATGCCACTGCAATTAAATTAAACTTATCTCATTTCTGAGACACTACCATAGACCTTCAGACTCATTAAACACCAGGGGGCCTCTCAGCAGCTAAGCATCTCCTATTGGAATATTCTTTCTCTGGGTCTTCATTAAAAAATTTTTTTTTCACCTTCAGATCTTAGTTCCAAATTTACTTCTTCAAAGACAGCTATCCTAACTGTCTATCAAAAATTCCTCCAGCCACTGTAACTATGGACAAAATCCTACAGCCATTATTTTCTTTGTTGTAGCACCATCTAAGTCCTTTAAGTCCTCTGAATATCATGTAAATGAGGCATGATTTGACGGGCCTTTTATAGTTCTAATGCTCAGCCTTTGGATACTATTACATCATACTCTGTACATTTGACTAGCATGCTGTAACTATTTAACAGTACGTACAAACCGTTTTCTCATGCCTTTCTTTTTCTTTTGCCTTTATATTTTTAATACTTTCACATGAAATGTGTAACTTTTTAAGTATCTGTAAGAATCTACATCATAGCTTTCAAAACTAAGTATGTTACCTTCTATCTCCTGTCTCTACAAACAACAGCACTTGTGGTGGGACTTGCTCCTTTCTTCTACAGCAGCTGTCCCATTGTGACACCACACTTCTTATTCTTCCTATAATGAGGTGTGGCCATGCAACCACGTGCATGCCACCGGAACAGGAAGAACAGCTCAGAGCCTTTTCTAGATATGCTTCTTAATACCACCCCTTCTTTTTGTATTTCTGGCAACAGCCTTGGAAAGCATATGTAAAAGGTGGCAGATCTTCCCATCAGGTTTTCTGGTTGACTATATGAAGCAGATACCATTTGAAGTGATGTTATGGCTAAATATTAATGGTACACTGAGGTAAACAATCAGTTAACACTATTAAGTGAGAAATTATAATACTTTAAGCCATTATTAAATTTTTACAAGTTTGGCCTCTCCTAACTGTAAATGTATCCAGCTACTTAAGCAGAAACCTTATATGTAAGAGTCAAGGAAGATTTCTCACAATAATGGGGTCTAACTATTCTCCAGTAGAGAATATGATATAACCTACCTTTTTCTAATACATAACCCATTGATTAGTTCTATCCAGCCACAGTAAATTTTTAGCAAAATTTAGTACAACCCCTTTCTAATCAATTTTTCTGGCTTCCTGATTTTCAAGGCTAATTCACTTCACAAAGCATCAAAATGATAGTCTTAAACCATAAAAAACACATTGCTTCTAATAACTATTCACACAGGAAAAATAATGTATCGGCAAACATACATTTTCTAGAGCAGGGAGATAGAAACCAATTTGGAAAAAAAAAAAAAAAAGACAGCAAGAAAGACCTTTGAAGATGTAAAGGGTGCTTTAACGTTTTCAACAAAATGGTTTAACAAAATAAGTTGGTGGAACATTCCTGAAATCCCAGCAGGATGAAAGAAAGGACCATTTTCAATTTAAAGCCAGTCTAGGCTATATACTAAAACTCTAACTACAATTTAAAAAGTATTCTGGTTCTACCTTTGACCCCTGTTTCTCCAAAAAAGGTACCATACCCCATTTTCATTTCACTATTAAGTGAGTTTGCAAACTCTTTGAAAGGTATGTAGATGGAAGGACTTTAATCAAAAAAACAAATTTCAACATATGGTAACAAACCACATCTCAAACACAGCTCATACAGTATTATCAAAATGTTCTGTGTTATGAGGAGGTTGTTGTATTTACAAAGATCAAGATCAAAGTAAATGGGAGCAAAATTATGTTAGAAGTAAAAAGAATTTAAATCTCAAGAAACTCAGAGAATTGTTGCAGTCTGAAGAGATATCTAAATGTAGAAATAACTGAAAATCCAGAATCCTCAAAAATTAGACTCTCCAACATGGTCTTCCTTGGCTGGTTACTTACTGTCAACATCCTAAAGATAACAGAGCATTTGATACCCTAGAAAGAGTTAAAGTCAGTCTACAACACATATATGTATTTCCTCATGGATTAAAAATATATAGATCCTTTTGAAAAGAGTTAATTCTGTTTTTTTAAGCAAAAATCAGAATACTTTAAGATATAGCATTGAAAAAATATAGTTATTTGGTTGTATGATATGGGAATGTCTTTCTATATGCTGTGAATAAAGGAACTGTTTTGCCCTATATCAGGCACCTTAGCAGTAGGTGGGAAATTGGAGCATAGGTAGGAGGAGGGCAGAATCAATAGATAAAGCCCCCCAAGAATCAAGAAATAGGGAAATAATAGGTAAGCCACGGGCCAGGGCAGATTAATAGAAATGGGTTAAATTAAGATGGAAAAGTTAGCTCGCAATGTGCCTGAGCCATAGATCAAACAGCATGAAATTTAAGTGTCTGAGTCATTTTGGGGGGCCTAAGCAGCAGCGGGCGGCTGGCTAGGTGCTTTGGGATGGCAGGTCTGTGGGTCTGGATCTCTGGTGGGACAAGGCCAAAAACTTCATTGTTACAATGTGGTGGCCAGAGGTCCAGACCCACAGACCTGCAGCCCACCCCTTAGCCACCCGCCACTGATTAGGACCCCAGAAATGATTTAGACATTTATATTAAGTTCATGCTATTTGGCCTATGGCTTAGGCATCTTTCTAGCTTGCTCTTACATCTTAAATCTACCCATTCTCATTAATCTGTCTGCCACGTGTCCCGTGGCTCACCTGTGTTCCCCACATGTTTTTCTTGGGCGGCTGGCTCAGTCTGTCTCTGACTCCGCCCTTCCTTTCCTACCTATTCTGATTCCCCCACCTACTTCTTCTATGGTGCCTGTCATGGGCCAAAACAGCTCCTTTATTTAAAGATTGATATTCACAGCATACAGAAAGACAGTCCCACATCACTTCATGTTACATTTATATGTTTAGAAATGAGGACAGACTGATAATATGAAATAAATCATTTCAATTCAGTTCCCTAATTAAAGTTCTAAGCAATAAATTCTATAATCTAATAAATATGACAAACACATAAACTCTGTCATTAAATTAGAACAGTGAGTTCAATAAGCTGTTATTTACAAGTGGCAAAACTAAATTTTATAAATACTTCAGAAATAAAGTCTGCTTTCTACTAAGTATCTTCTATAAATCACTAACAACTTTAGATTTGTTTTACAGTGCTAGGAATTAACCCTAGTACATTTGCATGGTGTCCTCCATAACCAGTTTCTGAAAAGGCAGCTAACAATATCATCTTATCAATAAGGGAAGTAATATCTGGAGGGGCAGATAACAACAGGGAAAAAGGTGCTATAAAAACTTTACCTTAATATAATTATCAAAATAATTGGGTTTCATGTTTGTTTTTATTTTTTTACCTTTCTAGTTTGATATTTAGATAGCTTCAAAGCTTCCTCAAATACAACAGAATTTAAAATGATTACGGGGGAAAAAATAAAAATTCCATAATTTGTTAATCTACTTCTAGAACAAAAACATATATATGACTGCAGAGTTGGGAGGACAAAGCCAGTTAAATTCAGCAACTGTGGGACTGGAGATGGCTCAGCGGTTAAGGGCAATGGCTACTCTTCAGAGAACCCAAGTCCAATTCCCAGCACCCATAACTCAAAACCATCTACAACTCAAACTCCAGGGTATCCAACACTCTACTAGCCACCTTGGGTACTGCACACACGTGGTACATATACACACAGGCAGACAAAATACTCATTCAAATAAATCCAGCAAATTCTTTGCTATAAAACAGCTACCAAAATTGTTTCAAAAAACCTTTTAAAAAAAAAAAACACAAACAAAAAAAAACCTTGTGAGGCCCTAGTGCTTTCTACCTAGAAGACGCTTTCACAAGATCAAGGTATGATTCAGAGAACTTGCCTAAAAAACACTACAGCAAACAGTGTTTCTGTCCAAAACTCCAGAATTACTTCCTAGCTCTATTGGAAACTGGATGGCACTGTGAACTAACCCAAAGTCTTGTATTTGGACACAGCGCCCATCTCAGAGGATTTTCTCTACAAATATGAAGCTAGCTACTTAAAAGTAAACTGATATATAAAGATCTTCCTCCCCTCCCCGCTTATTTAAAGAATTTAAACTGCATTGGACCCTGTGCTAAGCATTAATGGGTGCTTAGATCAAACAAATATCCATGGCTGTAACTCTTACTGTCCAACAGTAATATAGTTATAAACTAGAAATTATAATAATGTACCAAAGCACAAAACAACAACAACAACAACAATAATAATAATGTGCCACAAACACATGAAAGAAGATACAGACAGTAACACCTTTGGGGCTCCTGGAAGATTTCATAAGATATTCATACCTGAACACTTAAATACCAAATTTTCAAAATGAAACAATGGAAATAATAACTGCATATAAAAGAAAAACAACTTATACAGACTTACAAAGGTATTTCAGAACACTGTGTTTGGGGAATTTTTAGGTTCAACAATGATATTATGGGGGTGGCTGGATGGTAGTGTCTAAGAATGGGAGTAGAGAACAGCATGGAACCCAAGACTGAAGGAAGGTAGGAAATATTCTTTAGAGGGACGTGTATACTTGATAATACACACACACACACACACACACACACACACACACACACACACACACCCCTGTGAAACCAAATGGATAACTAAAGAAAAATACTATCTTTTTTAATGGCAGGGCTTAATTCTTAAATTAAGAACTAATACACAGATCACCTAGGTAGAGATGTCCAGCAAATACACAAGCTTGATAACACAAAAAATATCACGCTAGAAATTGACATTTGTAGTAAGAACAGAGATGATATTTCCAAAGAGGTTGTGGGAATGGGGCAGTAGTACATGGCTAGAAAATTTAATTGCCTTTCCCATTTTACATAATAAAAATCTTACAATCAAATCATCAGTTAGAGAAAGAAAAAGTTCCATTTGTGAAGACTGCTGGGGTATAGCATTTACTGTCATGTGTATCACTCTGTAGTATTCCTTCTCATGTCTTACTGTCATGGTTATGGTTTGGTCTCCAGCCTCCCAAAAGATCCTCAGCACTACTCAGAAACCTCGAGAGTTCCCTGCACCACCATAGGGCAGACATTTCTATAGATCAGAATCTCCTTCACCCAAAACACATTTGGTTTTTTAAAGCACTGATTCCATCTCTAAAATGACAACAATTCCAGATTTAGGGACAATGAGCCATTCTCAAAGTCCCTAAACAAGTGGCAAGATAGGAATAGCCACTAGATGGCAACATTGCTTCTAACACTACCTGAGAGGGGTGAGTTAGCAAGTGTTAAAACCCTCCCCCCACCTTCCCCTCTCATGGGATCAAACTGAAATGCAACTGACTTTAGTTACTATTTAAGGAAATTTTATTTTGATAATGGCAGCTTTTAGAAAAGTAATAGGTATGTGTGCTTGTTAAATTTTTTTAATACTTTGTAGGAACTTGGCAGCATTTGTGGGTTGAACCCACAGCCTGAAACAGCCAGATGGGTGCTCTACCACTGAGCAACACTTTGAGCCCAGGATTCAGAGAGGTAAAGATTTTGTCTTTATCTTACACATATGAATGTCTGCATATCATTATGTCCTCCATGTGTGTACCTAAGGCTCATGGAGCCCAGAACCAGAAGATGGCATTATTTACCCTGAACTGGAGTTCCAGATGGTAATAAGGTGTCATGTGGCTGCTAGAAGCCAAACCTGAGAACTCTGCAAGAGCAACAAGTTGTCTCAATTATAGAGCCATGACATCCAGGCCCAAATTTGGAAATATTTAATCCATCATCATAATATTTCGAGTCATGAAACTCATTAACTGGCTTAACCAAGATTTTACAGCTATACCGACACAGTGGCAGAGATACCACCAGGAAGAAATTTAGAGGCCTAACTGAGCTACAAAGTATGTCTGAGGCTGACCTGGAATATATAGTGTCTCAAGAAATAGTATTTTACAACTGGATGAAAATATTGCAAAGACTATAACCAAAGTTTCTCAACTTAGAACCAGAGAATTTATTTCCTTCAAACTTCAAACCAGTAATACATGTGCTGTTATAATTTTTCTTCTAGAAAAAGCACTTAATATCAACTTTTATGAAAATACTTTTTATGTACTATGGGAAAAGATATTTATATATATATATAAATGTAGCTATGCAGTATTTTTTTTTCTGGAACTTCTATTCCAAATGTGCATATATCTTCAATAAAAAGAACTGTGTAGCTATAAAAGGTAATTAGATATATCCCAACATGGATGAAACATAATAAAGAAGCGAATTACATGCAAGCATAATAGATAAATTGCATCAAGGACAAAACAACTACAGTGAAATATCAAGGGATTAATAGAATCCTTAACCAAATAACCACCCAAAGAACAGCCAGATTAATCTGAAATTTAAAAATTGCTATTCAAGTGAAGTTTTATATTAAGCAACATTGAGACTATTTCTTTGCAAATTATACTCCCTCAAAAACAAACAAAAAAAAAAAAAACCACATTACTTTATTGTAGAAATATTTAAAAATTTAGAGCCAGACATAAAGACACACATCTTTAATCTCAACACTTGGAAAGCAGAAATATCTGAGTCACTGAGTTTAAGGCCAGTCTAGATCAGATAAATATAAAAGTTAAGAGTTGAAAACCTGAAATATATAGCTCCTTGACCCTGTCAGCACATAAAGTCATTCAGTCTTCCATGCACCAACAGAAGCACGGCTGAGGACAGTATGGCACATATGCACATAGAATCCATGTCCGTGGGTAGACAGGGAGGTCGGAGGAAATGGGAGGTGAATAAGTGGACAGAATATGACCAAGATATAGTATATTAAAAAATCTAATAAAAATAAGTTATAAAAAATACTGTGTTGCTCAGTGTTGTGACAACATGATGAATATGAAGGACACTAAGTTAAGTAAGACAGTCAGGCACAGAAGACAGAGATCACATCATCTCTCCTGTATACAAAAGCTAAAAAGTTCAACTCACAAATGTACAAAGCAAGAGAGGTAGGTAGTTGCCAAGAGTTGTGTGTTGAAGATTGAGAATTGGTCAAAACCATAAAATTTGCAAATAAACGGGGGAGTAAATTCAAGAGATTTTAAGTGTTCCTACCACACACACACACACACACACACACACACACACACACACACACACACACAAATTGACATAAGCCATTAGCTCTCTTCCTTTAGCCATTCTACAATGCTATATATAGTTCAAAATAATTTATTGTATATATTTTAAACACTAGTTAAAAATAAATTTTAAAAAAGGTAACATTAATCACAAAGAATTTATAATTACACAAATATATAGGTAAAAGCAGGCGAGAAATGGGCCACAAATTGCATTTATTAAACCCAATCAATCTCACATCTTATTTACATAAAATCATTATTTCAACAAAATATTTTATTTTGAAAGCCTTATTTCTTCACCAGCATACACCAAGGGCACCAGTCAGATATACACCCCAAATTTAGCCATACAAGCTCCACCTTTCCCTTTCTCTGTCTTATACACTCAACATCCATCCTCACAATCACTTATTAAAATACTTCCTGGGAGTTGGGAAAGGGAAGAATTACTGTAGATACAAGTAAAACAAAAATGGTGAAATCTAAAATAATAAAATATACTAAACTATTATTAAATGCATAATTAAGAACCTTAATGTATAGATCTGCACTAAAATTTTAAACAGTTTTTAAGAATTTTAAATCATTGCACTCATATTTAATGATTTAAAAAACAGGGCTAGAGAAATAGGTCAACGAGCCCTTGATGCTTTTCAGACTACCTAGGTTCAGTTCCCAGCACCCACATGGCAGATAACAACCTGTTGTAACTCCAGCTTCAGGGGAGCCAAAGGACCTCTTCTGACCTCTACAGGTACAAGACATGCATATGATACACATACATACATGTGGCCAAAGACTCATACACATAAAAGTTTAAAAATGAATATTCCAAAAATAATGTCTAAAACTTAACTTCATACTTAAAACAATTCATCTTAAAGTACTCTTACCTTTCTTCTGAGCTATATAAACGGGCAAGTCCAAAATCTGCAAGTTTTATCTGTCCTCTGGTAGAAATAAAAAAAAAATATATAAAATGCATTAGTATTATAATGAATCTGACTATATTCTATTCCTAGTGCTCAATTAAGACACATTAAAAACAAAGCACATAAATTCTTTCATTAGATTGCTGAACTACAGGCAAGATTAACTAGTGGGAAATATAACAAAGTAGCAATTAGCATTTTGCTCTGGACAGTTACCTTTCGTTGCTATGTGCCTGTTCAACTATCCATATCTATAAGCTCTTAATTTTTGGATTCAACCAGCTGCAGAGTAAAACTATTGGAGGGACTATATTGCCCTGAAGATGTATGTATAGCCATGTGTGTTAGTATTTCCTACATGGCACTGTACCATTTATAAACTATCTACATGTTTAATCTAGACTGATACTACCTCATTTTATGAAGGGCCTAAGGATCCCCAAAAGGGCCCAACACACTATTATTTCAGGGGCGCTAGTGTGATAATATCTCAGGTGTTGTTTCAGTCCCCACTTAGAAAAGTACCTCAGTGATACCTAGGAAAGTACTTATTTAAATAGGTAGTACTCCAGAACTAAGTCATGGATCTGAAATTTATGTTTAAGCTGATTGCTGTTCATTACCCAAGAAATTTGAAGCAATAAACTGAATTTTATAGGAAGTTATAGAGATTAGTATATATTAATTGTCCATACCTATTATTTAGAAGGATATTTGAACATTTAATATCTCTATGCAAAAAGTTCTTCTTATGACAATAATCCAGGCCTTCCATGAGCTGTCTCATAAAAGATTTTATATGGTGTTCATTAAAATGAACCAAGCCTGACTCCAGTAGTCCCATCAGATCATGGTCCATATATTCAAACACCAGGTAAAACGCACCTGAGAATGAAAACGGTTAACATATTAAAGGATTTCAGTACTACAATCTAGAGATTCAAGAGATCTTAATACAACACTGGTATGGGGTTAATCTTGAAAACAATAGCTACTTTATCACACAGTTTAAGACTTGTTTATGCGCTCAATAATTAGTACCAAAAAAGTCTCAAAAAACCAGCAAGAACAGTTTTCTTCTAAAAATCAAACAAACAAACAAACAAACAAACAAACAAAAAACAGTAACAACAAAAATTAGGATACAGATCATCTGTTAATTTCCGTATTTTACAGTTTTCATTCTGATTAAACTTACCAATATCAGACAAATTGCTTTTCAGTAGAAAGTGAATAGTATGATTCAGAAAAAAAAATTAAAAGGTTGTTGAGAGAATTGCTTTTAATATAAGGATGTAATCCAAAGAGACCAAAGTCCTATCTGGATGGCTTCTATTAAACTTTCAACAGACACATAATTTATTTAAAACGGTAAGTGATAAAAATTACAACTCTATTTCATACAACCAGTATTTAGTATTTAAAACTCTTAAATAAAACTCATACAAATGGATCCAAAACTATAGGAATAGCACAATCAAGTAAAGCTCTACAGAGTGAGTTTCAGGAAAGCCATAACCACACTGAGAAACCCTGGCTTGAAAAGCTAAAATGAACAAAAAGAAAATGAACAAACAAAATGTCACACCATCCTCCGTGAAGAGGAAGCCTGCGTCATGCCAGACCCTCAAGCACAGTTCACAACCAGCTCCTAGCTTTAAACAGAACAAAAAACTTTCAAGAATGATGCAATATAAGAATACTTTCTAAAAATTTATTATAGTACCTGAAAACCAAAGTTCAAATCTCCAGCACCCAGGTAGTAAAATCTGGGCATGGCTGTGAGTGCTTTTAACTGGTGTTGAGTGTAAAGAAAGGCAGATTCTGATTCTGTACATTTGGATAGCCAGCCAACTGAAATCACAAGTTTCAGGTTCAATAAGATGAGTTATCTAGAGGGATAATGACATGGATACAGCAGGAGCCCTCCCCATCTCCCTCTTTTCGGCATCCACATGAGCACACCTAGGCACCATGCATCCCTCACATGCATATGCACACAATGGGAACACATGAACAAACTATATACTCTCACAAACCGGAAGTTCTGAATGACATAGTAACAGAAAAATTAAAATTAATAAAACTAAATTATAACAAGAATTAAACATCAAAATAGAAAGATCTATCAAGTAATTTCAATAAAAGGACTGATGGTTAGAAGAAGTGGGCACTTAACTTGACAAGATGATTATAAAATCCACCTTGAAGAAACTCTATCAGATCACTGTCCAAACACTGTTGAAAGCACAGACTTTGTCATACAAGAAATTAATATGCTTTGTCCATGCTTAGATAAAACCAGAATAGTATACTCCAGAAAACAAATTATAAATGTTTACCCTATAACTACAAAAACAGCACTTCCAATTTTAACAAAGTAAAAGATGACAGAAAAAATTCATTTAGATCAAATTATAACCCATAAGGAGATAAGCGCTTACATCAAAGACAAACTAATAAAAATGTAACTAACAGATCCCACTAAATAACTACTCAGGAATGCCACTGAAAGACAATATAGAGCCAATGGGGGAAATATTGCCTGCGATAAAACAAAGTAAACACCCTTAAAATAAAAGAAAGCCTTCTAAACAAGAACAAAAGAAATGCATCCCACAGAAGAAGATGAGAAATAAAATGGATGATCAGATGGTTACAATGGTGTATGTTTGTAACCCTCGCACTTTGTAAAGAGGAGAAAGATCAGAAGTTCAGTGTCATCCCCAGATCTGAATTCGGTTAAAGGAGTGTCTCCAATATTTGTACTAATATGTTATATATTTAGCAAAACCAGTCTGGAATATCAGAGAAGGGATCCACCCACAGTCAATCCAGGAGGATCAGAGAGTGGTAACTCACACCTTTAATCTCAGCATGAAGAAAGACCAGGAGTGGTGACCTAGGCCCTTAATCCCAGCAGATCAGTTTGAGGCCAGCTTGGTTTACAGAGTGAGTTTCAGGATCCCAGGCAGGCAATGGTAGTTAATCCCATAACTCCACAGAGACAGAGATCTTTCTGTGTTTCTGTGAGTTCAAGGCTAACTACCAAATAGGCCCACGCCTTTTATCTTAACCTGGATGTGAAACAACTGGGCCAAGAAGGTATTTAAGGCAGGAATAGGAAGACAGATTAAGGCAGTAGAAGTGACTGAGGGGTGAGGCTGAGGAGGCTGGAAGACAGCTGGATGAGATCTGACTGTGGTGTTTTCTCTTTGATATCTCAGCCTTTCCCTGAGATCTGGCTCTGAGTTTCCTTTATTACAATCAGCATTTGTGCAATAAATATTCAAAGCAACATTCAAAAGAATGTCTGTGTCCAAAGCAACATTAAATACACTTAATCTCACTATTATTCCAAATGAATAGAATAAAACAATATACTATTTTAACAAAAGTTTTCAAAAGTATACAATATTAACAAGAAAAGGGAGTATAAATACTTAGGAGATATTTTTCACTTCTAATTGCACAGCTCCAGTGTAAGCCACTGAGCACTTGAGGCTAGTTCAAAATCATTTTTAAGTATAAAATGCGAACCAGATTTCTAATACTTAATATACAATATCTCAGCAATATGCTACACAGCTGGGTATGACATAAGGGCATGCAACACACAGAGAAGAATCTCAAATGCAAGGTCAAACTACTTTATATAGCAAGACTGTCTCAAAAAAATAAAGTACTACTAATAAGTAATGATAATAATGGCTAATGGGCTAGACAGATGGCTCAACGGTTTAAAAATCTTTGCTGGTTTTGCAGACGACCTGAGTTCAAGTACTAGCACCCATTTTTAAGTGGCTCACAATTGTCTGTAATCATAGCTGGAGAAGACACATCCTCTTCTGGCTTCCAAGAACATGCACATTTGCATCTTGAGAATGAACGAACACACACACACACACACACACACACACACACACACACACACACACACACACACACACAATGCTAACTGATTAAGCACTAATATAACCTAAAAGATGCTAGGTTAAAAATTATTAAGATTAGCTTGGTGGTGGTAAGTAGCACATGCCTTTCATCCTAGAGGCAGAGACAAGCAGATCTAAGTCCAAGGCCAACTTGGTCTACAGAGTGAGTTCCTGGACAGCCAAGGCTACAGAGAAACCCTGTCTCCAAATAAACAAATGATTGATTTAATTTCATTCTGAAATGAAATCATTAGGTAGCATTTTGTGCTGAAATAGAAGACTTCCTCTTCTGTTTCTGTCAAGCAGCAAAGAAGTGGGAGGACTAAGAACTGGAACAAGACAATATGATATTCCGCTCTCAAAAACCACAAACATAGAATTCAGTGGAAAATTACTATAAACAGTAGAAATTCAGAAATAGTGTATCACACCATAGTCATTAATATTGGCTATCACTTAAGAAATAAAATAGAACCCACTAATAATAACTTATTAAATTAAAGGGAAAAAACTCCTACATGTGAAAAAAATTTAAAAATTCCCTTATAAGATCAAAAAACAGACAAGAATACAAAGGAACAAAAATGCCAATCTTCCCAAATCAACCTGTAAATAAATTATGCAAAAGCCCAATTTCTAAAATTATCAGTGTTGTGCTTTAACTGATAAAGCAGCCTATAGGCTTAAGTACTTGGAACACTGGGGTGCTAAGTTAACAGCACTGTTTAAGGTTATGGAATCTTAAGAGATGGAGTCTTGCTGGAGTAAGAACAATGAAGGCAGGCTTAGAGGTTTACAGCCTGGCCTGACCAAATTCCCTCTTAATACTTCCAGCGTATGGATGAAGTGTGATTACTCTGCTTCCTGACTGCCATGCCATGCCATGCCATGCCATGCCATGCCTTTCCCATCATGTTGGACCGAATCCACTCATGAACTGTAATCCAAAATAAATACTGTTTTCTCCCTAACTTGCTTTTAGTCAGGGTATTTTATCACAGCAAGAAAAGTAACAATGCAATCAGGGGGAGGGAGGGTGACAAAACAAAGAAACAAACAAAAAAAAAACTGAGAAAAGGCACCTGAAAGAGAAAAGAAATATATAAACAGTGACTCTACATCCTATTTTTGAAATGTTTTAATTATAATGTAAATTATTTTTGTAATTAAAAAGTGTGATTCAGGAAATCCAAAAATAGATTCCCCAGTGCACACTTAACTTCTACTGTAGGATAGACTATGAGGTTGGCAGAACCCACGGCTCAGGTGACAGGCAAGCATAGGAATCTGATTCCAGATCCCCAGCATGCATGTTAAACCCAGGCACAGCGGCACATGACTACAATACCAGTTGTGGGAATGTAGATCCCTATAGTTAACTGACCAGCCAGACTAACTGATCACAATGAGAAATCTTGTCTGAAAAACTAGAGAGTAATTAAGAAAACACCCAAGGAAGGAGGAGGGAGTTTATAGTGGAGTGGAGAGATGGCTCAGAGGTTCAGAGTACTGGCTGGTCTTCCAGAGGTCCTGCGTTCAATTCCCAGCAACCACATGGTGGCTCACAACTGTCCATAATAAGATCTGATGCCCTGCAGGGCACACATGCAGGTAGAACACTATATATATAATAAAATAATTTAAAAATTAAATCAAAAAAATCTGGAAATATCTCCCCCCCCCCAAGAAAAAAACCAGCTGATAGTGACCTCTGGCTTCACACGCACTTACCACACCCACACAAGCAGGTACCTATACCTCGAACATGCCCATTCACCCACTCCACAGAAAGACAGCAAGATATTACAAAAAGATACTTCATTCAGTAGGATGATCTTCTGAGTAGCGATAAGATAACTGAATACTCAGATATAATGAGGTTAATAGTCGGTCCTAATAATCACAACATAAAAATAAATAAATCAATTATAGAACTAAGAAACAAAAAAAAGCATTTGTAGAAAATAATTTCTTATGCTGAGAGTAGGAAAAAAAAAAAAAACAAAAACCCTAACCAGCAAAACAAAAAACAGTAAGAAAACAATTATGAGTACTATCTCTAAATCAGAAAAACAAGCAGATATAACCTCAAAACTAACCAATGAGAAATCTCCATGGGGGCTAGAAAGATGGCTCAGTAACTAGAAACCAGAGGTGGATCCCAGAACCCACAAATAGGTAGAAGGATGAAATCAATTCCACCAAGCTGTCCTCTGACCGTGTGCACCATAGTTATATAACCCCTACACACACACACACACACACACACACACACACACACACACACACAGTACATAACCAATGACAATAAATTATAAACAAAAGCAAAGAAAGCCCCATGGGAGCCATTAGCGAAGTAGAAAGGCCAAAAAATGTAACCAGTGAGTTGGAAACCCAGTGTGAATCAAGTGTAAATGAATAGTTAGGGAAAACTTAGCCAGGAGAGGTATTTAAAGAGGCCTTACAACCTGCTGGACACCCAGATAGAATAAGGTAGGAAAGAACCATCTCTCAACAGTTGTCCTCTGACTTCCACTCTGAAACGCAAATATCCACCCACATACACACCGCAAATTAAAACACAGAATATTTGTGCTGGCAAGATGACTCGGCAAATAGAGGTACTGAATTCAATTCCTGGAACCACATAATGGTGGATGGGCTTCCCAAAGTTGCCCTTTGACCTTCAAGTAATGGCATATGCACACACTAGCACTTTCAGGAACACACACACACACACACACACACACACACACACACACACACACACATGACAACAATAACAATTAAATTAATAATAATAATAATAATAATAATAATAATAATCAGTGAAGATTCGCTCTTGGCTCCAGTACTTTTCCTAAATTTTATCACTAGAAGCCCTACATTAAAATGATTGTGAAAGAAATTCACACAGTGCCGAGAGTAAACTGAAGGAAGAACATATATAGTTCCAAAGCAGTGGTTCTCAACTTTTGAGTTGAGACCCCCTTTAAAGGACAATTTTTTTTTCGTAGGGATCACATATCAGATATTTACATTACAATTCATATTATAAAGTAGCAACAGAACTGACTTTAATTTTAATTTCCACAACATGAGGAACTATATTGGTTCATGTCTTTAGTGCTAGCACCCAGGAGGCAGAGGTTGACAGATCTATGAGTTCAAGGCTAATCTTGTCTACAGAGTTCCAGGGCAGTAACAGTAACAGCTACACAGAGAAACCTGCCTCAAAGAAACATAGGCGCACTCACATAACGACTTCAGAAAAAATACAGAAACTCTAATGGAATAAATTATAAATCCAAGTTAATGCAAACATGATGTATGTAGATTTAATAGGCTAAACATATATCAGTTTTTCCTTGTTTAATGTATAGATTTAACACAATCTTGACTAAAAACAACAACATCAAATTGCCTTGTTGGTATCAATAAATGACTACACAGTTTAATTGACTAAAAAGAGACCCAGAAAGGCAAAGGCTACACAATGTTTAAAGAGAAAAGTTAAAACAAACACTCTTCAATGAAACTGGAGGAAAAACATAAAAGTAGATGAGGGGCTGGCATGACACACACAGTCACACACACACACACACACACACACACACACACATACAGAGAGAGAGAGAGAGAGAGAGAGAGAGAGAGAGAGAGAGAGAGAGAGAGAGAGAGAGAGAGAGAGAGAGAGAGAGAGACCCAAAAACCCCATGGAAATAGATTCATAAGAAGCAGAGAAAAGCAGAGAAGTCGTCTTCAACAAATATGGAAGGCAATACCATGGAGAACAGGGTTTTCAAGCAACTGCTGTTGCATAAGTAAACGTTAATATATAATCAAAATAATTCTAAAAACAGCTGTTCACCATTCACAAAAATTACTTTGGGAGGGGCTTTTCTAGACAGGAGACAGGCTTTCTCTGTGTAAGAGCCTAGTCACACTGGAATTCCCTTTGCAGAGCAGGCTGGCCTCTGGTGCTGGGACTAAAGGAAGCTCGGTCACACTCCCAGATCTAAAATTACCTCTTAATGGATCACAGAACAAAGTGGAAAATGGACAACTCAACTACCAGAAGAAAACAAAACAAAACAAAAGAAATCCAGGTTGATCTTAGGACTCATGGTGACTCTTGAACAGTATTTATTTTTATTTTAAATTATGTATTTGGAGAGGGTGTTTAAAGGTGGGTGCTGGTGCCCACAGAAAACAGAAGGCTTTGTCTAATACAGATTGTTGTGACATGCCCAATACAGAGACTGGGAACAAAACTTGTGTCCTTTGTAAGAGTAGCCAGTGCTCTCAACTAAGGTATGGCTCAATTCCTGATGAAGAATGGGGGGGGGGGGAGATCATGGTTGTGTTATGATAAAATTCAAAATGTGTCTTTTGAAAAGCACTCTTTGAGAAAGAAACAGTTTGTGAGGAACTCTTTATGAAATACATTATCAGATTAAGAAAATCTGGTTCCCAAAATATTCAAAGAATTCTTGAAATTTCTCATTAAGACTCAGCCTGCTGCTGATATCTATAAATTCAACTACTCAGAAAGATGCAAAAGAAGGCTATGAAGTTCCTCACATACACTAAAGTCATACCCAAACCCTCAAGTCAAAGTTTGGTACCTAAACTCTCAGAGCACAATGAATTTATACTCTATACAAGCTCATGGACCGGAGAGCATACAGGAAGTATCTATCATAGACACTAAAATGAAACACTAATGAAATAAAATACAACATCCACTTAAGCTTTAAATAATTATTACAATGGCTGCCAATTTCCACCTGTTCTAGACACAGACTAATGAGAAAAAAGGTACCAGCAGACTTTGAGCTATAATGAACTAAGAAGGCCCTGTTGACAAAACCAGGTACTTTCAGAAAGCCAGGCTGCCTCAATAAACGTGAATACCCACCCTCAAAGTCACTGGCAATGATACAAATGTTATAGTGGAACCAAGCTTAATAAACTCCGTCTCTCTTCAACACTTTACATAAGGTAAGAGACTCTCATCAATTTACTTTAGTTGGTTTTCTGACACTCTGCCATCATCCCGCTATAGTGTGATGGTTAAATTTATTAATTTAAAAATACCTAGTTTTTCCTTTAAATCCAGCCCAAGTGTAGTAATGCATTTAAAATCATGCAGACTGAGGACTCCTAATCTAAAACTCTACAAAACCTAATCTAAAACTTTAGTCACTAACATGACACCACAAGTAGAAAATTTTACCTCACCTTAGGAGATGTGTCTCTGTAGTGGGACTATGTTGTGGTACATTGTATGAGGTTTCTGGCCCGGTCTTTCTGGGCTATCCTTGTGGCCCAGACTTTCCAGCCTACAGTCCCATAGTCCCACAGACGCTTATATTAACTGTACGTTCATTGACCTGGGGCTCAGGCATATAACTTGCTACCTCTTTACTCTTAATCTAACCCATAACTATTACCCTGTTCAGCCAAGCAGCTCAGTACCTTTTCTCAGAGCAGCATAGTTGTCCTCTGCATCTTCTGGTTTCTCTGTGGTATTTCTGCTCTATTCTTTCTATTCCCAGAGTTTTCTTAGTCTGGTAGGCCCGCCCATGCTTCTTGTTACATAATTCCACTACAGTACATTGTAAATAATTGTCTGGCCTACTGGTTTAATAAAAACGCTGATTAGCAAAAGTGTGGGCATGGCTACCAGACTAAGAAAACTCTGGGAATAGAAGAACAGAGCAGAGACATCAGCATACGTAGAGGAAAGAAGACAGCCATGCTGCTCTGAGAAAAGGTACCAAGCCACATAGCTAAACAGATTAATGGAAATAGACTGAGTTAAGATTAGAGAGTTAACTAGCAATGTGTCTGAGCCATAGGCCAAGCAGTATAAAATTAATGTAAGCTTCTGTGTGTTTCTTTGGGGATTTGGGACTGATGGTCCATATCTTGGGGCTAGTCCAGGCCAGAAATATATTAGTACATGTCTCAAATCAAAACAGAAACACAGAAAATATATTACCTTCAAAATAATATGTAAAGGTGTTTATGTGTGTGCATATATATATCATATCACATTCTACCTTGAGCCATAGGTCAAATGTTCCAAAACTTAGAAAATTTGAAAAGTCAAGGACATCTTGTCCTAAGCATTTCAGGTAAGGGGTATTCAACTTCTCCTCTTATCTATAAATAGGATACATTGAGAAGAGGCTACAGTGTTCTTGGGCCCTCATCCAGTCAAGAAAAAAAGATTAAAAACAGAAAATGGAGGTAGAGGCCTTTAACCCCGGCAAAAGTAGGTTGATCTCTGTGAGTTCCAGAATATTCAGAGCTTCATGAGACCCTGTCTCAAAAATCCAAAGGGGGAGGGGGGCACAAAAAAGGTAACAAAAAGAGAAAGGAAAAAAACTCTGGTTCTAGATGGTGAAGTAATAGTATGGATATCTGGAAAAATCATTTACTACTAACTATCTACCTATAATGCATGTAAGTTGGCATATATATATAATTTAAGTGAAAATTTCCCATCTAGGCTGATGAGAGCCATAGACACACAACCTCATCCCCTCAACAAAACCTCCCAACAGCAAGCATGAGAAACTTTCCTCTGAATTGTTGTTCAGAACTATCTAGGGCATTCGCAAAACATCTTAGGCTATTGTAACTGCCTTTGGTTAACCCCTAGAGTTAAAAAGTCCATATTGCTGAAGACTTAACTCTTCAGAAATAGGGCCCAGCGGCCCCTGAGTTGGAAAAGACCTAGCTTCCTCCCTGAGAACTAGCTTTCAGGATACTAGAAGATACCATGCAAGTTTACAAAGGACAGAAGCAACCAACTATCCTAACCAGCTATGACATCTACAAACTACAATAGCATGACTTATAAACCTAAGGGTATAGTAACATCACACACATTATGGTAACTAACAGTTAAAGAAAGATCTAAGACCCACTCAACAAGAGAAAATTAATGTCTGGTGCTGGAAATACAGCCAACCACCTAGGGCTAGTGAAGTCAAGGATCTTGAAGGAGAACCCACAACTATCACTTTCCTAAACTAGAATAATGCCTAACTACATTCTAAAGATTTGCTCTTAAGTGTGGTTCTCAACCCTTATCAAGGAAATTTCTTTTTACAACAGATGAAGACCATTACAAAAAACCCCAACCAATCAAAATGCAGAGTTGTGTCCAGTCCCAAGGATACATTTACAACACAACCAATTCCCTAAGGCTGAGGACCACTGTAAAAGAGGCAGAAAGATTGTAAGAGCCAGAGGAACAGCAGTTTTTCTGTGAGACTGCAGGAATATCAGAATTTACATCCATAAAGCTTCACTAATGTGACTGCCTGCACAAGAACTGAACACAGACAACAGACATGCTGACAAGAATGGGCAAAGCCCAGCTCTCAATCTTATACAAAAAAATACAGGGAACCAAAGAATGCCACAAGAGCTGAACAAATACTCTTCAACAAAAAAAAAAAAAAAAAAAAAAAACCAAAAAAAAAACCAAAAAAACCAAAAAAAAACCAAAGGAATAAAAACAAAAACAAACAAACAAAAAGAACACCAACTGGTTATCCAATACCAAATGTTTTCAGGTCTAAAACATGTACAAATACGTAACGTAAGCAGGAGTGTGAGTGTGGGTATATACATATTATTAATAAAAAGCCAGATATTTGAATGGGAACAAAGTTTAAATGAAAAAAGGGAAAGAAGAAATGATGTGATTACAATGTCAAAAAGAAAAGAAAGAAGATTTAAGATATACAAAAGAGGGAAGGGGTAATCTAGTTCCAGGTTGCCCTTGGAACCAAGGCTGCAAAAGCCAATTCTGTCAGAATCTCCAGACTGGTGGCCACCCTTAATAATCATGTTTCTCAGTTCCACAAACTAAACCTACGGTAGTTCAATATCCCATTAGTTTTTGAAGTAATGCTCTCAAATTTATATTTTTAACATAGAGATACTTTTACCAGCTTCTGTATGTTTGCTGCTAGTAATAAAGGGTAGGTGTTTAGACATGATGACTTGTGCTTTCCAAAGAGATATATGTATTTGAGACTGCAGACACTGAAGATAATGAATATATCGTCATCCCCCAAATATCTTTGCGGTCATAGACTACATTAACATAAATCTTACCTTAAACTTTTCCTACTCCTTTGTAAATATTTTCTAATTATCAACAGACCGCTTTTTTCTGAACTTTGACATGTTTTTAATGGCTCTAAAGAATATCCCAGTGGTAATGTGCCATGGTGATGTTCATAATTCATATATATGCTAAATATATGTTGCTTGTACTGTTTATTATAAGCAGTATTATAAAAAACAATCATGTAACTATGAAAAGTTCAAATGAGAATTATGAGGTAAAAAACACTTTAAAAAAAAAAGAACATTGTTTATTGTATATTTATTATCCAAGGCATATTATGTCCTTAAAAATTCTTTTAAGGTTATGACAATCTTATCTTTATAGCACCATAATAATATTCCTGCTAATAATCCATACCCTCAGTATGTTATTCATTATTAATTATATTCATTCTCAATCCTCCCTCCAACTCATCCTCTCAGATCCAACTGCCAATCTTCTCTTAAATTTAGACTTCTCTTTTATTTGTTTTTAGATAGTTTGGTCCGACTAGTACTACTCATATGCATAAGGGTACACAGCCATTCATTGTGGCATGGACCACCTACCACAGGCCACACCACTGAAGAACCCTGACTCCTCCCCTCCCACAGCTGCATGAGCAGCTCCTCAGCTGGGAGTCTTGTGAGCCCCTCCCTTGTGAAAACTTTTTTTCATAAACCCTTGTTTTTCCCAGTATTATAATTCCATTCAATTTCCATTGCCAAATTTAAAAACTCATATTCATGTACATATGAAAATAATTATATAATGTTTTTAAATAAAAATGTGAAAAAGTCCTCTACCTATCAAAAATTTAAAATACTATGCAAGACTGTAATGATTAACAATGAAGGACAATAGCAGGAAATGCAAAAGTAAAGGGTCAGTGAGAAAATAAAACCCAGAAAATCTGGCGCCTTAAACAAGACAATGATGTCAGAACAATGTGGGGAAAAACAAACAAAAACCCCCAATTTAAGTACCAACATGGATCTTTATAAATCTAATTAGGAAACACACAACAAACAAACAAGAACAAGACCCAACATATGTGTAAGTGTCAGGCAAATATGTGTAGTTGAATGTAGATGTAGATGTAGTAGAATGCTTGCCTGGCAATCTGACCAGACCTCTAGCACAGCATCATAAAACAGTCTACTGACTAATGCCCATTTGCAACAGTAGTTACCAGTCAGGTGGTACCATCAGAATCTCAAGGCTGTCATTTTAAGCAATGCAGTAAGATGGGGGTGGGGATGGGGAGAGCTCTTGTTAATGTTAAAGGCTCTTGTGGGAGCCTTTGTCACCCACCCCAACAAAAAATAACAAAAACTGTCAAGAAAGAAGAAAAAGATCACTCAATAAAGCAGGTAAAAAACAACAATGAAAAAGTAGCAATGATCCACGGAACGATTTCTCTAATTCTTCCCCAGTCTGCTTCCTGTTGCCATGAGAAAGATCATGTCTAAAAGGTTCTTGGGGAGGGAGAGCTTGTTACAGGTCATGTCTACAATCGAGGGAACCCAGGAACCAGACACCACAGAAAAGTAATGCTTACTAGCTTGCTCCTCCTGGCTTTTTCATCTGCATTCTTTTTCTTTTTGTTTGTTTCTTTTTTAAAGATTTATTTATTATTTATTATGCATGCAGTATTCTATCTCCATGAATCCCTGCAGGCCAGAAGAGGGCACCAGACTTCATTACATACTGTTACGAACCACCATGTTTGATTGCTGGGAATTGAACAAGACCTCTGGAAGGACAATCAGTGCTCTTAATCCCTGAGCTCTCAGCCCTTTTGTTTGTTTTTCAAGATAAGGTTTCTCTGGGTAGCTGTCCTGGAATTATTTTTATAGACCAGGCTGGTCTCAAACTCAGAGATCTGACTGCCTCTGCCTCCTAAATGCTGAGATTAAAGGTATATGCTACCACACATGGCTCATTCAGTTTTCTTTACAACTCAGGACTACCTGCCTAGGGACAACATGGTCCACAGTGAACTGTGCCCTCCCACATCAATTATTACTCAAGAAAATGCCTCACAGACATAACCACAGGCAGTCTGATGAAAGCATTTTCTCTCTTGAGATTCCTTCTTTACAGGTGACCCTAAGATTGTGTCAAATTGATAATATAAATAAATGAACTAACCAGTACAATCCCTAAGAAAAAGTAAAATGACCCAACAACCTGAAGAACTGCGGAGAGGCTGCTATGTCACTCAGCCAGTAAGGCAATCTTAGAAGGGTCCCCAAGAACAAGCGGGCAAACCAGACAAGCCAAATGGGCAAATCTGGGCTCTGGTGAGAGACCACACCTCAACATATAAGGTGAAAGAAGACACCAATGGCAACTGGCCTTAAATAATTATATAAAGGTTTACATTAATCTTACGTTGTTTGGCTTATGGCTTAGGCATATTGTTAGTTTTTATATCTTAATTTATTTTTATTAATTTGTTTTGCCACGTAGTCTGTGGTTTATCGGTGTTATTTTTATATGTTGACTTTTGGATGGCTGGATGGTGTGTCTTGTGATTGTGGTCTCCTTCCCCTAACTATGCTCCAATTTCCTGCCTACTTCTAAGATGCCTGTCGTAGGCCAAGACAGTTCCTTTATTAAAATGAGTGATATTTACAGCATACAGAAAGACATCCTACTACACCATTTTTTTATTTTAAAAACATTAATAACAAAATTCCCCATCTTAATTCAAGTATACAGTTCAAAGACAATTACATTTACAAAGTTATCCATATCTCACCAATAGTTATTTTGACTTGCTCTGTTTCATAAAGTATTGTACTGGGTATGAACTAGTATATTGCTGAAGCTTTGACTTACATTTCCCAAAAAGCTATCATGTTCCATTTTTTTTTCATGTGATTCTTGACCATTTATGCATCTTCTTAGAAAGAAAAATCTACTTAGGTTGCTTAATCTGGTGTCTCTTAATTACTTTAAAAGTGGTTTTTATATCCTTGTTATAAGTCCCATAACAAACAAAGGACTTACAAATATTTTCATCTGTATTATCTTTTCATTTTTCTTTTTTATTTGGAGACAGTTCTTGGCTGGTCAAACACATTACATAGATCTACCTGCCTCTATTTCCTCAGTATTGGGATTAAAGGCATGCACTATTAAACTCAATCTCTTTTACCATCATGCCCAACCTCTTTGCATTGCTTGATACATATGGTCCAACTTAATTCTGTTGAAGTTAATGTACTGTTTTCCTATACTATTTATGCTTTTGATATCATCTAGCGACCTTTAGTGCTTTGACCTAACCCAAATATCAACATCAACTGACTTACGAGTGTTGAGACTTATTTCTAGTTTCTAAATTCTTTTGCTGACCAATAATTTACTCTAATAGTAGCAGCAGACAGCTTTATCACTTTAGTTTTACCGTAAGATTTAAATTCAATGCATTCTACTTTACTGTTCCTTCTCAGACCCTACTTACTTACTATCCAAGATTTTGTATTAATATAAATATCTGAATCTGCTTGTCTGTATTTGAAAAGCCAAATGGCACAACCAAATAGCTTAGCAAGTAAAGGCACTTGCTGCCAAGCCAGACAATCTGTAACCAAGCCTGAGTTTGATTTTCCAGGATGCATGTGGGAGGAGGAAAGAAATGACTATCACCAAGTTGTCCTCTGACCTAAACAAATCAGGGCAGCCTCCTCCCAACAGAGAAATGTAATTCTAAGAGCACTGGCTGCTCTGCCCAGAAGATCAGGGATCAATTCCCAGCACCCACAGAAGTTCACACCTGTCTGGAACTCCAATTCCAGAACTTCTGACATCTTCACATGGGCATACGTGCAGGCAAAACACTAATGAACATAAAATAAAAATAAATTATATAAAAAATAAATTAAAATGCAAAGAAGCCACTTCTAGTTTTGAGAAGGATTGCGATAACTAGAAAGATAAGCTGGGAAGTGTTATCTTAATAGGATTAAGTATTTTAAAGTTTGATGATGGAATATTTTCTATTTAGCATTTTTAATATTTTCTTAATGCTTCCAAGTTTTCAAATTACTATGTTGTAACTTAAATTTTCTATCCCTTTATCTTAGATGCTTTTATCCTGTGGACATAACTGACTTTGTCTATTGCCCTATATCTTCTCCATAATATGCACATGCACACACTGTATCTTGTCTATGAACGCACGCACGGGCACAATGGCTTTGCTTCTTCCTTTCTAATCTGAATAGTGTATGTCATTTTCTAGTGCAACTGCTCTGACTAATACCTCTGGTACAATACTAAAATAGAAGCCGCAACAACACATACCCTTTTTGTTCTAGATGAAATATAAGCTGAAATGATTACCTTATATTTCTAGATACTGGCTGTACTGGTCCATATTGGAAAATATAAAACAGTAGTCCCTTGTTATCCCCCATTTCAGTTAACTCTCTATCAGTCATGATCTAAAACTATTAGATGAAAATTTTAAGAAATAAACAAGTCATATTTTTAAGTTGTACTTCCTTCTAAATAGTATAATGAAACCTTACACTGACAATTCTCTCAAGATATAAATCACCTCTTAGTTCAGTGGATCGTGGTATGAACTCTTCATACTCAGAAAGATCAGCCTGTCCCTGCTTCCACGTGCTAGGATTAAAGGTATGCCCTACCACACTTTCCCTTCCCCTCCTTCTTTCTTTCTTTCATTTTTGTTTGTTTTGTTTTGTTTGAAACAGGGTTTCTCTGTGTACCCTTGGCTGTCCTAGAACTCATTCTAAGGACCAGGATGTCTTTAAACTCAGAGATTCAACTGCCTCTGCCTCCTGAGTGCTGAGATTAAAGGTGCACACCCCTCCCCACCCCAGTTCTAGTTTCCTTCTTGATCTATAAGGAAAATTGCAAATTTCTCCTATTTCCTCAATATGTAGACCACTAAAAGTAGAAACACTAGAGTGTAATAAATACACAGTGGCTAGAATAGTAGAATATGACTGCCTAGGGATGCATGTCAATAATTTCAAGAACCAAAACACTATTTCTTAAAATGTACTTTTGTCTTTTTAATCTAAATAAAAGATATCTTGAAGTGGGTATCAAAACCTATAAAAATTTGTTTTGTGAAATGAGGTGCACTATAAAGAATCACAAAACAATCCAAAGGCTTCAGAGAATTCATAATTTCATAATGCAAACGAGTTATAACCAAAAGCAGAATTCAAGGAAGACAATTATTAACTCCTTTCAAAGGTACTAGCAGCCTTTTCAAGATTATTAAAAGTCTGGACGGTATTATAAAGTAGATCGCATTTATTCACTCAGCAATTAATCATTTTAACAGATTTTTTTACTGGTCAACTATGCTAGGTAGAGTCACACCAAAACAGGTACAAGACCCATTTTTATAAAGAAAATAAGCTAAGTAATTATTTTTAGTTTTTGAGAAGTTTTATCTTTTTTAATGAGGGAATTACTTAAATTGTGTGTCTTTCTATTTAATGGAAGTTGGAATTACTGAACAAGTAAGGCATCACCAATGAAAAGTAATTCAGGAACAAGAAATCTGTCTTTCAAACTTCATTTCCGTAACACCATTCTGTGCAAGATATAGTGTTTGTGTGTTTTAGAAGTACTGACACAGAAGTATCACATGTAATGAATTGAAGGCATCAAAGTTTACTGGCATATTTGTGGACCCCAAAAACCAATGTAACTGAAACTTAGTACATAATCAAAACTAGCAAAATTAGAATTAGAGAAGTAGACAGGGAGGTGACTCCTCAAATGAAAACAGGAGTCTCAGGACATGTTAAAGAAAGATGTGTTACATAAAGGGAAAACAAATTATATTTGTACTCTACTTCATGGTTAAGATCCTTAGTCCAATTTCACTAAATGGTAAGAGATATAATAGCCTCCTTTTAAGAATGGAAAAAAATTGGCCGAGAAGAGATAAAACGCCTTACTAATAAGTTCACAACTCTAATAAATTATGTCTCAGATCAGAGACATTTTATAACTAAAGTCAAGCCAGTAAGTACCTTCCTTAATAAAAAGTAAGGCTAAGATGGCAAAGCATGCTAAGTGTCAAATTAATTAAAAAAAAAAAAAAAAATACGGTCTTTACAAACAACAAAAATCCTAAGATGTAACAGTTAAGGTGATTCTGATCTCTATACTACATACAGAATACTTTTAAAAAGTGGATAATTCTATACAAAATAATTACCATTATGTTTTATCATATATTTAAAACTGTACATGCCAGTACAGTAAGACTGTGTATGTGCAGTCAGTAAATAGAATACATACAATTTTCAGTTGTAAACTAGCTTTTGCTGTCAAACCAATATAGCACAGAGTCACATAGAAAGAGAAAAACCTTCAATTAAGGAAATGCCTAGATCAGAATGGCCTATGGGGATGTATGGGGAGCACTGTCCTTATTTCTGATAGGTGTAGGTGGACCCAAACCACCGTGGCGTGCCATCTCTCTAGGCAGGTGGTCCTGGGCCATAGGAGATAACTAGTTAAACACAAGCTAGCAAGTAAGCAAGCACAGCATTCCTCTCCATGATTTCTATGAGTTTCTGCATAAGTTCCTGCCCTGACTTTCCTCGGTGATAGACCATGACCTGGAAATATAAACCAAACAAGTTTCTCAACTCCCACGTTGCTTTTGAATGGAGTAGTTTTACCACAGCAACCAAAAATAAACTAAGACACAGTCCAACTAAGTTAAATCTGTTTTATGTTAGATTTAATGTGTGCCCCATGGCAACTACTTTTAATAAAAGTCAAACTGTTCTTACCAGTATTTTTTATTTAAAAACGACCACATATCAACTTACTAAAAACAATTTCAAGAACATTATTCCCAAATTGTGCAATACAGTATATGCCTGTCAAGGGGTACCGGAGACTGAGGCTGATGGTTCAGAGAGTAAGCATTAGGACACATATCAAAAACTGGGAATGGTCACATGCACTTGTAACCCCAGCTCTATGTATATGTAAAGACAGGAAAATCAGTGGGGCCTGCTGGCCACCAGTAGAACTAGGACTCCAGTGCGGTGATAAACCCTGTTCTCAGGGATGGAGCACAACAGCTCTGGCATCAGCACACAGGCACAAGTATGTCTATCACACACATGCATGAACACACATTTTTTTCTGAGAATTCACAAAGTGTAATATACATATACTCTAATATCCTTCCTCAATCAACAAAAAGGACAGGTTAAATATATACCCAAGCTTAAAAACAGTGTCACACTCAAGTTCTTGGCTGTAACCCCGGCAAATACATTTAACTTAGCTGACTCAAGAACCTCAAGAACCTGAAGTAAATAATGAAATTCTTTAACTCTGCTAAATTTTAAAATAGCTTGATATTAAAGAACATTTTATTTACCCAATACTCAAATGATCACCATCTAGTAATGAAATCTTCAAGTTGGAAATATCAAGAATCCAAAAACTTGCATACATACCTTTGTCCTTCTTAAAATCCAAAGCATCTTCTTTATCAGTCACTATTTCCTTCATATTGATGATACTCTGGTGGGTGAGTTGCCGGAGAATTTTAATTTCTCTAATTGCTGTAATTGGGAAGCCCTCCTTTTCATTATCTAGACGTACTTTCTTTAAGGCTACCATTTCTCCTAGTAGACAATTAAATAAAATCAGGTTACTACCTAGCAAAAGATGACAGTTTTCTTAATTTAAATACTTTTCTTATAATTTCCATTCCTATATTTTAAAATTATAACTCACAAATTTAGTTTTCAACATAGAAAATAGTATTTGTAGTTCAAATTAACCTCAAGTAAATTATAGACTATTAAACTGCATTTAACCTTATAAATTGATTAGGATGAGAAAGGTCCATATTGATTATTTTATATTCTCTATTGATACAAAGATGGTGGAGAGTAGGTATCTTTTCTGTGTGAAGGAGAAAAGAGTCAAAATATCCAGGAAATTCATTCATTCATATATGTACGTCATACTCTCATTCTCTCACCTCTCTGAAAATATACTCTAACATTTCTTGCCCATACTTACCAATTATCTAATCATGAAAATAGAGTTCAATCTGTCTCAAAAATAGTTTTTCCTCATACTATATTGTCACATAATTTAGGTAGGTGTGAGTTTTGGATCAAACACCACGAAATTTAATCAGACAAACATACAGACGCAGGCACAAAGTTATTACAAGTTAAGCTTAGGCCAAGAAATACTTGAGATTTTTGAAGTTTAGATGCTTTGTTTTATAGGAATGTGCATAGACTTAGTAGGTTGGGCATCAACCAGCATAAGAAATAAACATAATAAAGGCATATTCATTCCACTCCTTTGGAGAAAACGAGACCAATATTGCAAATTTTCTAAGGAAAAAAAAAATCCATGCTCTGATTCATTAAAATTTATTTTTCATTTTCATGATTTTTCCTATGTTTTAATCATTATAGCTTCTGAAAGTTATAATTTAATCTATTGATAATACAATATTACAGATA
The DNA here is from genome assembly GCA_033318265.1 of Phyllotis vaccarum. Lineage (NCBI taxonomy): Eukaryota > Metazoa > Chordata > Mammalia > Rodentia > Cricetidae > Phyllotis > Phyllotis vaccarum. Next base: position 23,130,911 of record JARWLC010000011.1, read on the forward strand.
CCAATGGTTTTTCTAACTACTCTCATTAGTTTCTACCCATAAGGTGTGCTACCATATACACATGGCCTCAGATAGTCGTCAATTTTAATCTTAGTTCACGTTAAAAAGGAACTTAAGTTTAAAAATGCTAGTTCTGTTGGGCATTGGTGGCACACACTTTTAGTCCCAGCACTTGAGAGGTAGAGTCAGGTGGATCTCTAAACTTGAGAGGTAGAGTCAGGTGGATCTCTAAGGTTGAGTCTAATGTGGGCTACGTAGAGAAATCCTGTCCAACTTTTAAAAAAAAAAAAAAAAAAAGCTAGCTTTATGCAATATATAATAAAATGTCTAACTTCTGTGATGTGACTTCTAACACAATTACTTTTTCTCTTTGAAGGAGTCTTTTAAAACTTTCTCCCAGATTCTTGCTCTAAAAAATTAATGTTCTGAAAACTTAAAGCTTCTGAATCTGGTCCAAAGGGGAATTTCTACAGAGAAGAGAAAGTTGGTCAAAAGAAAAGTATTATATGATACTTACATGCCTGTAACCCCAGCCCTCAAGACACTAAGACAGGGAGGGAGCTTACAAGTTGAAGCAGCCTGGACTACATGCTTTAGACCTTGCCTCAAAACAAACAAACTACTAATACTTGTGCCTAGGTACTAAGAGCTTAATAATTATTCATCGTAGAAGGAGCATGTCGCAAAATGCCACTGTATGCACAGCATAAATAATGAAGGAACAATTTTAAAGGTTTGTTTGTGCCCATATGTACTGATACTGGTATACAGAAAATGCATATACAGAATAAAATTAAGACTAAACAACAGTGTGAAAAAATTTTACTTCTTTGGGATTCTTAAAGCCATACATTAGAAGAAAATCAGAAAGCACATTCCACTCCAAACAAACAACATTCTTACCAGTATCTTTGTCCCTGGCTTTGTAAACTTGTCCGTAAGTACCTTCTCCAATAATTCCGATGATATCAAATTTATCCACGCAGCGTTTTCCCCAGTCAATATCTTTTTCTTTGATTTCACCATAGCGAGGCCCACATATTCTATTAAATACAGTTCTGAAGTTTTTATAGACAATCAAGCAAACTGTTTAATAATTCAAAAATCTACCCTGTCCAACCTTAAATCTGTTACTTCACCCTATTCTTGTATATGTGTGAACATATAAGAAGTTATTACTAGCTGACTCTTCTGTTGATTACAACTTCAAAGAGGAAAAAGAAGCAATGGTGCTTCTTTAAAAGGCTTTTTAAAATGCAGCTTTTCAATGAGTGGGTTAAACCAACATTACTAGAGCCAAGATTCTCTACCCAGCCTCCATAAGGTTTTGCTTTCTATCCAATGATTCTTTCTCCCCATAAATGTGTATGTATACATGTATATATAGAGAGAAGGGAGTGTATGTGCATATACACATACACAAACACAGTATAATGTAACAAATACTAACAAAATAAAATCACTAAAAACTACTTACAAACTGGGACTCAGCAGGATAAAACCACCATATAAACTTTGAAAATTTTTCACTCGTTTGAAAATTTTTGTCACACTTCAAGTACAGAAAATGTTAATTCATATAAAATCAACCTCAGAATTCCACAGTTGGACAGACAATAGATCTGACAAAAGTCAAACTTTAAAAAGATGTTATTTTGTAGTGCTTCAACTGTAGCAGGCCAAGACAGAAATTCAGAAATTGTAGCAAAAAGATTTAAGGATAGACAAACACTTTATAATAGAAAATGAGCTTATACTTTTAAATGACATGTTACCTAAAAAGCAATACTAAATCAAATCTATCCTCAAAGTTTTAAACATTCCCTTTGTTAAGATATGTTTTAAAAAGCAGCAGTGTTTTTATCCCTTAGCTTCAAAATTTTATCAGGTATTTAACATGAATCTATATCGGCTCCATTTTGAAAAACTCTGTGTCTTGTAAAGTGAAGAATGTATGCAGTTATATGGGGGAATGAGTAGTTAAAAGCAAAAGAAACAAAACACTGTCCGTTACTCATTTTCACCTTGCTGAATGCTGTCTTCCACTCTGCTTAAGATCACTGTTTTTATAGTAATCAGCTCACTTAACTATAGATAAATATCTTTGACACATAACAATACTCCCAAATTAATAAATACAAACTGTAAAAAATTTTAATTTGGTTTTATTAGTCACCACAAATAGATACCACTCAAAAAAAATTGTTTCAAAACTCTTAGCCAATCTGTACATTTATGTTCAAATAAAAATACACTTGTCTTTTTAAATCTTAATGTTTTCTAAGTTTATAATGATCCAGGATATAGTGTTTCCAGTCAAGTTAAGTGCAGGTAGAAAGCAAGCACATACTTGGGCCTTCTTTTGCTGTGTAACTGTACTGTAGTTTTCTTCTCCTCTGGACTTTTAGAAAGATCATCTCCTCCTGGTAACTCGGGGGGCAACGGCAAATCAGCAAGCAGACAACGGAGTTTCTTTTCTACTTCTTTTTTAACTGCTTTTACAGAAATACTGCCTCTTAAGCTAAAGAAAAGAAAAGGAGGGGCCATATAAACCACAAATAGTTGATTATATGCTTTTAAAAAAAGTCACGTATTAAGACTTAAGCAGTATGCAAAGGCTGTATTTCCTATGTCACACTTCAAGTGCAGCTTAAAGAGAACACTATTCTTCAACCACTACGTAAAACTTTAAGAGGAAAAAAAATGATACAGAATCAAGTAAAAACCATGGAAAACTTACAAAGTGTAAATCTTAATTAATGGTAATATAATTATACTGAATAATTGTAATAAATGCAAGGCAAACAGGGATACTAGAATATCTTTTTATCTTAGCAAATCTAAGGCTATTTATTTCAATAAAATTAAGTCTAGGGAGCTCAGAAGATAGCTCCACGGGTAACAGTGCTAAGCATGCAAGCACAAACCCTCAGTTCAAATCCCAAGAATCAACATAAAGCTGGACACAGCAGTACAACTCCACAATTCCAGTGTTTTTAAAGTGAGGCAGGAGGAGCAAACAGGAGAATCCCTGAAAGTCCATGAGCCAGCTAGCTAGCATCATGTTCACATTCAAGTGAGTGACCAAACAACAAAGGGAACTTGTCTAAAACAAAGTTTAAGGTCAGAAGAAACACCCAAGGTTGTCCTCTGACCCTATACCAGCACCATAGCATTAAATACCATACACAATACACATATACAAATAAAACAACAAATTTTAAACTGTAGAAAATATAGATCTAATTTCCAAAAGCTGTGAATTAAAACAGAAAAATCAACTAGTTGTGCTTTGCAAGAAACCTCATTAATTTTGTAATATTTGACTCGGAAGAGGCAATGTTACTTTCTTTTAAGCAAATAAAATCACAAACTACAAATGACACATCACTATTCTCTTGCCCATTTACATAACCAAAACCAATACTTATATCAACTCTTTTCAGTGTTTTTTCCCTTCAATTACATTATTTCTTTTCTTTTTCTAAGATTTATATTTATTTTATGTAGGAGTACTGTATCTACCTATATACATGTATGCCAGAAGAGGGCGCCAGATGGTTGTGAGCCACCATGTGATTGTTGAAAACTGAACTCAAGATCTCTAGAGAAGCAGCCAGTAATCTTAATCACTGAGCCATCTCTCTCAGCCCATGACTTTCTAATTTTAAGAAATACCTGTGGTAGTCTGACAGATAATAAATCCCTACAGCCTCATATTTTGGTCCCTATTGATTGAATTGTCTGGAAAGAATTAGAAGATGTGCATTGTTGGAGGAGGTGGGTCACTGAGGGCAGGCTTTGACGTTTTAAAGAGCTAGTCATTCCCGATACACTCTCTATACCTCCAATTTGTGAATCAAGACCTAAATTTAGCCCAGCATGGTGGCAAATACCTTTAATCCCAGCACTTGGGAGACAGAAGCAGAAGGGAATCTGGGATCTGCAAGCTATTCCTGCTGTCATGCCTTTGCTCCACCATCCTGAACTCTAACCCTCCATAATAGAATTGCAAGTTAATTATAAGCTTGATTAGTTCCTACACTTTAAAAAAAAAAAAAAGAAAGAAAGAAAGAAATCCGAAGAGCTATAGTTTTCAAATTGTATCTGAACTTGAAATTGGTAATTTAAAATTTCCCAACTACTAAGAAAACTATTACCTAATTAAGACATGTTAACAGAGAACCTTTTAGTGATATCAGAATTTGGACTGTATATAGTTACACACAAATGTTCAATTTGATAATAAAACTTATACTGAGACTATTCTGCTGTGGTCCAAGGTTAATGAATATATTATCACTAGAAATATTTTTAACTTTAGTTGCCACTTCTCTACTCCCCTTGAATAAATACTATTGTAAGATACATAGGTCCTTTAGTATTATACTAAAAACTACTTGCCAAAAATCACAGTAAAATTATCCTTGTTCTTCATAATCTGTTACTGTCTAGAAGGTTCTTTAACAGATAAAACATACTTGAAAAGAAACTGTATTTGTAAGACATCACACAGCCCATTTCTCAGTGTTACCATCCTGCTATCCAACATATACTACATGCTTTTATTTGCATGGTTTCTCGTAAAGTAGTAGAGACTTAGTACAATACCAACTATTACACTACTGTTCCTTTCTTTCAGAGGTCAGTTTTGGAAGACAGATAGCAGTAAGATAAAATACTACACAAACAGATTCTTAACTTACTAAGGCGCTAAAAGTTAGCTCAATACTATTTGAAACATACACTGTCTATAGACCTATCCAGATTAATGATCTTCAACACAATAAATGAAAAAAAAAGTGAAGGAATATCATGATCCTAATGAGGGAGGAAGGGAGGAAGAAAGGGGAGAGAGAGAAGGGAGGGAGAAAGAAGGAAGAAGGGAGGGAGTCAGTCAGGAAGTCTTCATAAAAACAGTTCACCTCCACTCCGGGAGGATTTAAAATGAGTCTGACAAATACCACTTGGCTAAAGCCCACGGAGGCAACAGTCCAGTGAAAAGGTGGAAGGATTTAGCAAAGGAGGCACCTACTATCCAAGCCCAGACCAGATACCTACAACTGATTATAATATACAAAGATTTTTCCAAAGTTCCATTCTATTAAGAGGATTAGGTGGAGTAGGAAGAACTGCCTTTTTTATTTTGTTCTTTTAGTAACAGCTATTAAGAGGAATGATCAAATTCAAAAATCATCATTAGTGACCTTATTAATGGGTGCTAAACCATTAGGTGACCAGTTGCAGGGAAAACAGATCTTCAAACTGACCAATGTATTATCTTACAGGAATATATCTTAAAGTAGACACAAGTATCTTCTACAAAGAGGCTAATAATCACAGTATATATACGAGATGCACAGAACTTTAACTTACAAATTTCTATCAGGTCATTTAATTCAAATAACTGATCTGTGATTTTTCAGCATAAATATCTTCATCTCTGCATATAAGTACATGGAATAGAGCAAAGAAAAACTGATAACATAAGACTATCAACAGCTATGACCTGCCACATGTAGTCCACTAACAAAATGTATTGTACTTCTAACAAAAGGCTATAAATTATCTTCTGTCCTATCCAAGTAATTACTTCTAACCATTTTCTTTATCACAGGACAGTTTTATTTAATCACTTAAAACTTCAGCTTTGCACTTAAATCGGCCATTGAAAGAAATTCCTAGCATAGTCATGTCTGTAGTGGCATTAATAGTAAGAAAATTTCATAGCCACGAAACATACAAACCCATTCTAGGAACAAAGAAACCCTGAAGGAGGAAAAGCAAGTGCCAGTGAAGAAAGCTTTAGCTGGTATAGTAGCCCCGGCCTTAATACAAGCACTTAGCCAGAGGCAGACAGATTTCTTGAGCTAATAAGTTAGCCCGGCTCTATACAGTAAGTTCCAGGTCAGCCAAGGGCTACTTAATGCAAGGCTGGCTCAACCTACCTACTGACCTACTTCCCCAAAAAACAAAAACAGGCTTTTCCACTAACTTTGGGGAAGAATAAGGCAGAGAGTTAAATCATTTCTCCGTTTAAGGTTTCATTTTTCTTTGAACAGTTACTGACAAATTTCAAATTTGTTTTGCACTTACCTATCAGCATCTTTATCTTCAGGCAGCATGGGAGGCAAAGGTAATGGTGGTAATGTAGAGGTCACTAAAGCCACATGTTGTTCCTTCTCCTTGGCTCCTACGGTTGGTGTGAGTGGCTTAGCTTTCTCTTTAGTAGATACTGGTTCTTCCTTTGCGGCAGCAGCTTTACTTTCCTTACCAACAACTGTTTTCTTGGTGGCTTTATCTACAATCAAGTTATTGTCTGCCTTTGTTACTTGAAGGGGCGGCTTTGTTTTTGCTTTGTCGCTTTTGAGGGTCCCACCACTTGAAGGAGAGGGTGCATGCTCAGTTTTAAGCTTCTTCACATCCTTCACATGGTTTGTTTGCGAGACACTGGCACCAGTTTCTGTGTTCCCCTTGGTAGGAGTAGATGCACTGGAGGCTTTTGCAGCTTTGGCAGCTGCCTCAGCAGCCTTAGCTGCCTCTGCGGCCTTAGCTGCCTCTGCAGCTCTTGCAGCCTCTGCAGCTCGTGCCTTTTTATTCTTGTTCAATTCAGCTGCCAGGCTACTCTTGAGTGTTAGTGTGCTAGGAGAGATGCTTGAGTGACGACTTCTGGATCTAGACAATCTGTGTCTGCTACGAGATCTTGAATGCCTAGATGAATACGGGCTTCTGCTTCGAGATTTGGCAGACCGTCTGGTGGAAAATAATTAACATTTAGTCAGTAACCCAATTAAACTTTATAGAGTGCTAATTTGAATCTCTGAAGTGAAACAAATTCGCTTAATTTCAAAATAATAATATAGCTTCTCTGAAGAGTTTTGGTTGCTTTATAAGTAAAAGACCAGATGGCAATTTTCTTTAAAATATTCCTTTTCTCTGGCCCATGAATGCTCAAAGATAAGGCTGAACTCAAAACAAACTAACAAACAAAAACAAACAAATAAAAAACTCCAAAAGAAATGTGACAATTAGGGCAACAGGCCAACACTGGTAGCTAGAAAAGGAGAAGTGGGCAGTAAGGATCAAAGACAGGACCAGATAAAGTCTTCCGGCCCCTCCTCGGTCACATTTTCTACCACAAATTGTCTCCTTACTACCATGAATCCTATTTTTGATACTTCAGAATTCCCTGTTCAGAGTTCCTCTACATCACCCCAGAAATACCTTCAACTAAAAGTCTAGCACCCACATGTGGGTTCCCAAGATCCCTAACTCCAGGTCCAGGGAATCCAACACCCTCCCCTCTTCTGACTTCCACAGGCTCTGGCACCACACATGGTGCACAATACATACAACTCTGATGTATACACATATACTTTAGGGGAAAAAAATGATGTGTCTGTACTAGACATGTAAAGTCTTAAAAACAAAATTAAAAAGTCTCTTGACCATCTAAATTGGATTCCTTTCTAGAGCCTAGTCATATGCTAGGTATTAAATTCACAATTTTTAACTCTACAGGAGACAGGTTGGCACAATTTAACATACTGAACAGAGGAAAAGAGCTCTTGAGTAGATTTGGGTAGAAATGATGATCCTAAAGTAGGACAGTTAACACAGTAAACTACCATGAAAACAGACCATACTGAAGAAACTTTGTGGAAATTACAGGAAGCAAAAAATTCCAGGAACCCATAGTAAAAATTAACAGAAACAAAAGGGCATTTCTATTTATGGCTAGCGTTACCACAATGTGAGGGACATTTTTATAAACATTCTTTAACTCTACAATATAAACAGACACAAAAATTGTATATAATACTCTCTCAGACTCTGCTAAGTTGGTAGTAAATTCCGATGGTACATTTCCTATTTACAACTAACATAGCTCGATAACCTACACTTGAGTATAAAAACAAAACTCAAGCTTAGATAATTTTTACTAATAATCCTGCCGTGCATTACCAAAGCATTACCATTTTACTAATGCGTCAGGCATACAGTCATGAAGGTGAGAAAGAAATGTGTCTTCGGACCTATTAACAAATTACACTGTAACTGTCCTACTAAAATGCTTTCTAGTAAGTAAAACTTTTCTTTTTAAATATTTTTTGTACTGACAAGATAGCTCAATGTTAAATCACTTGCCCCCAAGTCTCCCACACTCGAATGCATGCACACACCAATAATTAAGTAAGCATAATTAAAATGGGTTCTGATAGCTCTATCTGTTGAATCTACAGTGAACATTAACTATTCGTTGCTTGTTTTGTTTTGTAGTTTTGTAGTTTTTTGGGATCGGGTTTCTCTGTGTATCCTGGGCTGTCCTGAAACTCATTCTGTAGACCAGGCTAGCCTCAAATCACAAAGATCCAGCTGCCTCTATCTCCAAAATGCTGGGATTAAAGGCATGTGCCAGTACTAACACTCACTGCTTGTTTTAAGTAAGTTAAAAGATCTCTGTAGGAGCTGAAAAGATGGCTTGGGGAAAGTGGTAGTTAAGAGCATGTAGTGCTCTCAAAGGTTCAGCACCTAAGTCAGGCACCTGTCTCCAGAAGATCCAAAGCCTCCTTCTGATCTCAGTGGGCATTGTACTCATTTGCACATAACCCTACACATGCATACACAAAATTAGAAACAAAAGTTAAAAAAAATCTTTTTAAAAAACCTAAGAAATTATCTTATGCTTTTAAGAACATTTTCTAAATGTATATAATTCAAGGAAAACTAGAACTGCAACTCAAACAGAAGCTAGTGTTCACTATTAATTAGGCTAATGAAGTATCCCTCAACACAGTGGTTCTCAACCTTCCTAATGCTACAACCCTTTAATACAGTTCCTCCTGTTTCTGTGACCTTCAATCATAAATCATTTTCATTGCCACTTCACAACTGTAACTTTGCTACTGTTACTTATTGCAATGTAAATAATTTTGGAAATAGGATCAAACACTAATGGGCATATACCCAAAGTATGCACATTTGTACCCCAAAGGCATTAGCTCAATTATGTTCATAGCAGCATTATTCATAATAAGAACCTGGAAATAACCTAGATGTCCCTCAACTGAAGAATGTATTAACAAACTGTGGTACATCTACACAATGGAGTACTACTGAGCAGCAAAAAAAAAAAAAAAGACATCCTAAAATTTTCAGGCAAATGAACGGACTTGGAGAATATCCTGAGCAAGGTATCACAAGCCCAGAAAGATAGGCAGGGGATGTACTCACTCATAAGTGGATTTTAGACAAAAAGCAAGGGGGAATAACCACAACCTCTGAACAGCTCGGGATTAGAAGGAACTTAAGAGAGACATTCAGAGAAAATAGAGAAGATCACCTTAGCAAATTGGGATCATAACAGGTTGCAAGCAAGAAGAGGTGGTAAAAAATCATGAGAGGAGATGGTTGAGTGAGAGGAGCAACAAAGAGAGAAAAAAACAGATGGATATCTTGACAGTGGAAGCCAATGTGGAGTTGAAAAGAGACCAGGTGCTAGGGAAATGTCCAAGAACACACAAGACGTACCTGGCCAAGTCTCCAAACAATAGTGGAGGGGGTGCCTAGACAGGACTTTCCCTATAATCAAATGAATAACCACCCTAAGTGTCATCACAGAACCTACATCCAACGATGAATAGAGGTGGAGGCAGGGATCCATGGCTGAGCACTGGGCTGAAGTCCTGGTCCAACTGAGAGCAGGGGAAGAGAGTCTGTATGAGCAAGGGGATAGGGATTATGAGGAAAATTCCCACAGTGATGGCTAACTGGACCTCTGGGGGTCTCACTGAATCAAGAACAGCCACAGCGGAACCATGAGGAAAAGGAGCTAGGCACTCCAAGGATAGGTAACCGTCGAATAGCATGAGCAGTATGTGGAGCCTCGAGGAGTGGGATCAGGCTGTGTTTGTGTGCATGGGCTGGTACCTTGGAGCCCATTCCCCTGCAGAGGAACGTCTAACCCAGTCTGGATATTGGGATGAGGAAATTGGACTTGTCTGGAGTGGATGCACCAGACTGAGCTGACCCACCTTGGGACTTCTTGCCCTTTGGGGATGGGGGAATTGGAGCATGGGGGGGGGGGAAGGGCTGAAGGCTGACTGGTAGGGATTGGGAGGAGGGAAGAGAGGGGGAACGAGGAATACATGGATAATAAAAGACTCTTTTATTTAAAATAATAATAAAATGGAGGGGGATTTTAAAAAGAAGTTAAGAACCCACTACACTGCCAAGTGGTGGTGTCGCATGTCTGCAATGCCACATTTGGGAGGCAGAGGCAGGCGAATCTCTCTTGAGTTCAAGGCCAGCCTGGCCTACGGAGCTAGTTCCAGGACAAGCTAGTGCTGTTATACAGAGAATCCCTAACTTGAGAAAAACAAAACAATAACATCAAAAACCACTGCTTTAAAGGGAGAGTATGGTGTCTTGATCATTTCAACTATACCACAGAGACTCTGAAAATTTCAGTTTTGAACACTGTAGTCAGTGAACACACAAATTAAGGCAGCTTTGTCCCCTTTGGTATCCTGGCTGCTGCAACACACCCTCTTCTTCACAACTCTCATCAAACCCCAATAGCAAGATATTCTTCTTGTCATTTCAGGGTTTTCTCTTACTACTGACTTAGTATCCTTTGTGAACTTCCTTAATCTGCATCACTTTTATGGTCTCTTTTTAAAATCTCCAGAACCATCTAAGTTGGATTTCATACTTTCTAGAATTTCCACTACCCCAGAGGTATGCCAAATCTTACGCCAAAATACTTTAATAAATTTTTAGTTTCCTAAATTTTTTTGTTGAAACAATATCCAATCCATCATTGAGAATCATGTGCCAATATAACTTCCTAGGACGAAAGAAAACACAGAAGGTCATTTAATAAATATTAATACAGTAGCCATTATCCCCAACATTTCTTAGCCTACTTTTTCTGCCACCCTCATAGAATTATCTCAGTCACATTTACTTTAAAAGTTTGTTAAAAGTCTCAAAAGAGGTATGAAAATGATTGCCAAACTGAAAATCTCCATGTTAACTGGTACTTCTTTTCAAAATGTGTTTCCACACCCATGCTTAGTGCAGCGCTAGTCACAATAGTTAGAGAATGGAACAAACTCAGATATCTATTAACATACGATGGGCTCAGAAACAACATGTTGCATATACACAATAAAACTTTATTGAGCCATAAACGAAAATGAAATAATGACATTTTCAGGAAAATGGATAAAAGTGAACTGATCTGCTAAGCAGATTAAGCAAGATTCATTTAAAAATCTGTTTTCTTAAAAATACTATTTAGATTTTAAACTATTTGTGTTAATTTTTTAAAAGGTCTCTCTCAGTTAATTCTTAGCTACCTTCCAAAATTAAAACTCTAAATGGCTGGACATGAGGCACACCTTTAATCCCAGCACTCCTGAGGCAAGAGGAGGCAAAAATCTTTGTGTGTTTGAGACGAGACTGGTCTACATAGTGAGTTCCAGACTAGCCAGGGCTACATAATCAGACACTGCATGAAAAATAAAAAACCAAACAACAAAAAACAGATAACAAAATGGTGTTCCTAAATACATAATAAAGCACTGTTGTAAGCACTCTAATAATTATTTACAACAGAATTGTGGAAGACTCTTACTTAAATGTACCTTATTTAATATCTTCTGCCTTAACTAATCTATACTTCTAGACTCAACTACTGAATACATAGATGCAGCACCATGTAAAATTAAGACTTTGGAAGTACATACATTATCCTCAATATTTGCTCCTTTTAACATTCTCTATTTTTAATTTACTGTTTTCTATTTGCTTAACCAGCTATAAATTTCATTTCCTGGTAAACACATTTAATGTCAGCAACCGCCTCATCTTAATGATTCTAACTCTACATTCCTTTATAGCCATATGCTCTGAATATTTACTGTTGACAATACCGCATACCCTCTGGAATTGTATCAAAATAAATCTTTTTCCTCCAAAGGAGTATTTTGTCAAGGTATTTCATCACAGTACCAGAAATAAAATTAATATAGTTAGCATGATGTGACCAATGCTATACTGTTTTCAGTGCCTAAGGATAACATTCTCCATCTCTTATACTGAATCCTTCCTTATTTTCAAGGGATAGCCCAAGAGCCCTTCCCTCATACAGACTTACCAACTCCAAGGAAGATATAATAATGACTTATCAGGACCATTTTTGTGACCAAATCCATCATTCTTAACTTTTTATTTTAGACTATACCTTCTTTAAGGAGCATAATATAATCCAAGTCAATTTATTTTATTTTACTACACTCTATAGTTTAATGTCATCTGGATAGCTGTTTTTTGTTAAATGAATGTAACACAATGAACATCACCCTACAAAACACATTTCATTTGAGTTGCTTTGCCATGGCAGCAATAAAGTAGTAGAGAGAGAAAATGGAGAATTAAGCCAGAATGCTGAAAAACTTGTTACTTAGAGATAGACTCAATAGTCAAGCCGAGTCACCCAATTCAAAGCCTGGTACCACTCTTCTGTTAACCACACTCAACTCATTCACCTTCATATTTACTTAGTTCTTAACTAGCTTTCAAAAATCAGGCTGAACTTTGTTCTGTCTGTCCATTTGCTGAAATTAGAACATTTGTCATCTACTACAAGGCAATCCAGAGAGCCAGCACTGCCCCCCCCAATCCTCCAGATTTTATGACTGGGCACTCTGCTGAAGAACTAATAATTGTTTTTCTTTCCAGCATTAGGATTAAGAGAAGGAAGTAAGTCTCTCCCTCCCACCTTAGCAGTATATTTGACTTTCTGGTCATTATAATTAGGTAAGAAAAAAATAAAAGAAACCCAGAAGCAAGAAATGCAGCTAAATTACTTTCAGATTACATAATCATGTTTATAGAAAAATCCTAGAACACTAAAAATATAGAAACTAATAAATGAGTCAAAAGTTTCCACATGCATATTCAATAAAAAAAAAAAAAAAAACCTTTAATGCTCAGTAAGGTAGTGGTGACACAAACCTTTAATCCCAGCCAAAATGGGCCCCCTCTATCAACAGTGGTGGTGTCCTCAAGCTTTCCTTATAAAAGTTGCTCAGTTGGGCAGGCCTTTAATCCCAACACTCAGAAGGCAGATCTCTGAGTATGAGCCCAACCTGATCTACAGATCAAGATCTATCTATAACAGCCAAGGATACAAAGAGAAACCCTATCTTGAAAAACCAAAATAAAGAGAAGCAGTTTTTAGTTCTACACACTAGCACTGAGCAGTCAGGAACAGTCAGGACAGGAAGCTGGCTAGGGCTTATTGACTGCCATCCCACAAAAACAAACAAACAAAAAAACAAACAAAAACATAAGCCCCAGGTGCAGGGAGATAAGACAGTGACAAGAGACCAGCACAAAATGCCCTCCTCTTGCCTCCATGTGTGCAAATTGGGCATGCACATTCACACAGATACACACATGTAACATACACAAATAAAAATAAGAATTTAAAAATTATTTTTTAAAAAAACCTAAGAAAGATACCCAACATGCCAGACAACTCTCAGACACTCAGTTACACTTGGTTAAAGTCTCCAAAGAATAATCTGGGGAAAGCTGAAAAATAGCTATTAGAAAAGTAAGACACTTAGACAGCTAGTGGGAAAAGGTAATACAAGGCAGTGGCAGCTACATAGCAGGAAAGGTCACAGGAAAAACTCCTTTTGGCACTGGGTGTATGGTCCTGGCACTCTATAGAATAGAACTAAGTAAGACATTTCAGAAAGGCTTTTGCTTCTGTGGTAGCTTGGCAACTAACACCCTGTGCAAACCACATTTTCAGAAAACTCAAAAGCAAGTGGTACAGGACTAATATTTCAGTATTATGAAAGAAGATAAACATATTCCAAGACTGGAAAAGAAACCCTAATCACATCTGCACGACATTCAATAAGCTGAAACTCTTAAATCAAAGCAGAATGTAGGAGTTAGCAAGAGCTACAGAGGGATAATGCCAGAATTCATATAGGGAGCTCGGAAAATAATGAATTCTAACAGGTGTGACCAGATCTGAGACTCTGCCTATGAGGTGCTTCCCACCCACAAGGCCAACATTGGCAATCCAATCACTCAATAACTCAGAAGGGAGAACAGAATCACCTATCAACAGAGGACTTCCCAACCCCAGTTAAGTGTTTAGAGCTAAAAGTCTATCATGAAGCTAAAAGTCTATCATGAATGTGTAAAAAATGGATGTCCTGAGTGGTTTGTATTGTTGACATAGACATGGCCACATCAAGGACCCAATGATTGGAACCCAAAGGAATAGCAAGAGCTCCCCAGGGAGAGACTAGGGATGACAAAGTGTTCTTCTGGTCAGTATGTGCAAAACCCAACAGCTACAAATTCCTGTTGAGAAATGTTGTATGATGTTTCTGGCCTGGACTTTCCGGGCCAGCCAGGTGGCCCAGACTTTCTGACCTGCAGTCCTATAGTCCCACTGAAACACACAGACATTATATTAATTGTACGCTGATTGACCTGGGGCCCAGGCATATAACTTGCTAGCTCTTGCTCTTAAACTAACCCATGATTCTTATGCTATTATTCTTATGCTCTGCACCTTTCTCAGAGCAGCATCTCTGCATCTTCTGGCTTCTCTGAGGCATTTCTGCGGTCTCTGCCCTGTTCTTCCTAGACCCAGCGTTTTCTTAGTCTGGTAGCACCACCCATACTCCTGTCTGCTTTCGGCCAATCAGCATTTTTTATTAAACTAGTAGGTGGGACAACTATTTACAATGTAACATCATAAATCCACTACACAGAAATATTATTTTAACAATGTAAAGTGTGTTACATTTGTTTCTGCACTTTTGTTAACAATGCAAAGACACTTGTTTGACTAAATAAAATTAACCTGGGTTCAGGAGGCGGAGTCACCGATTAGCTGACAGGAAGTGGTAGGGAGGAACTGAGTGTAGCAAAGGTTCTTTAGTAGGGACTGAGGAGGATGCCCCCTCCTTTTTCGGAAATGAGAAAGGGAGAAGAGGGCACCAAGGCCAGGTACCCAGCCCCAGAGTGAGAACACCACAGACTAGAGAAAAGTAAAAGCCCAGAGGTAAGGAGTACACAAGATACTATGTAAGTTAAGGAAAGTGGGCTACAAACAAGCCAAGCTAAGATTGAGCATTCCTAAGTAAGACTAAGTCAACATTTATTTACTCAGGAACTAGGTGGCATGCCCCAAAAGGGTGGGGACACCTACATTTGGCATAACAATATAGGGCTCAAATTTCCATAGGGCATTCAAGGAGCCAAAGATAAAAATCAAAACAAAAGCTCTACAACATATTCCTCCTGACTGCAACCTGATGTTCCCATACAGAGAGGTCTTACAGAGACTGACTCCTCCCCTTCCCTCTGACCTATACATAAAAGATTTGATGAGATTCTGAGTTGTTGTAGTGGGCATACTCTATCAGAGCAAACACAGCCCACTAGAGTCCAGCTTTTCTGTGTTCTAGATGTGTGCCTGTGTGCCTGTCCCTCATCTCCATCAGAAACTCAATAAAGTCACCCACCTCAATCCTCCTCTCCATCTATTTTCTATTTAATGTCAATGTCACTGTAGCACAGGCACTCAGCCCTGCTCTGCTACTGCCCTATGCTGTGACCCTCAACTACTGTTTTCCTGCCTTTTCCTTTCCCATAGTCTGCTCTGTATACTAATGGCATATTACTTCTCTTCTCAATATTCCTTTAAACAAAACTTATTTTTCCTATCACTGCCTGTAGTACAGCTTCCTTTTTATGAACACGTTCTTTTAATTTATCTGTATCATCCTAATATAATTGCTAGTCTCCAATTTCTATTTCTCTCCATTAGTATGCACTGTAACTAATATATCAGTTCACTGAGTACCTTTGATAGCACTTTGCTCCAAGAATTATTAGCAGTTAAGAAGCGACTACTGTATACTTAACTATTATTCTGTTTTCACAGGAGGTATAGTCTGGATAGTGACAATTATTGCAGAGAGTATTCTACTGAACATTACAAATACCCCCAACTTAAAATTGGGAAGTGAGAAAGGAAGAAAAGGAATGGTCTAACTCCTGATGCATAAAGTCCAAGAAAAAAGACAGGTAACATGAAAAACTACACAACATCTCATCCAAAAGTTATCAATCTCAGAGGAAAGGCCCAGAATGAAAAAAGCAAATTGCAGACCAGAAATTCAAAACAATTGTGATTAGTATGTTCAAAGAAATGTAAAAGGATCTGCTAATCTCCTGAGTGAACTAAAAAGTAGCACAGAAGTAACAGGTGAAGTCAATGAGTAAGAAAATGGAATTCATTACAGAAACAGGATTGCTAAACAAATGCCAAACTGAGTAATGTTAGAAATGAACAATCAATGTCAAATATAAAGCACAGTGGAAGGCTTGGAGAGATAACTCAGGTGTTAAGGATCTGGGACGGACCCCTAGAACCCACATGGCACCTCCCAACTGTCCGTAACTTCAGTCCCAAGGCATCCAACACCCTTTTCTGGCCTCTACAGGCATTGCATATACATGATGCATGGACAAATATGCAGGCAAAGCACCCATACATTATAAAAAGGTTTTACGAAGAAGGTAGTGTAGACCCAGCAGAGAGGCAGGTTTCCCAGCCCCATTCTGCTTGTCCAAAGCCTTACAATCACCCCACCATCACACCACAACTCTTGGCATCTAACTCACAACTCCAGATAGGACCCCATATGCATTCTGCCTTCCCCAATTACCCTACCCACCACTCCACTGGAAACTGCACGGAATTATGACTCAGAATTTCAGGTAAGGGACTCCAAAACAAGTCAAACCTTTTAATCAAGATGCCCTGAAAACATAGCACCCTATGATCCTAATCCCACATACAGATTACCAGACTGGCCGCCTCTACCTAAGAATAATGTGGCATACTGTGTGAGAATCTTCTAAGACTACAGGTTTACTCACAGGGCTCAGAAGTTGGCACTGATCTTTAACTGAGCTGAGACCACTCCTGACACTATTTAACGTCAACAAAGTGGCTCTAAGAATGAAAGCCAAACACCATTCAACTGATCTAAACTTGACAAGTTGGATTAACAGAAAACAAAAATCTAAACACCCATTGGACAAAGAAATATGAGACCAAATATCCATACCAAAAAATACTACTCCCCAAATTAGCATCCCTACCTTAATATTCTACCAAAAAGAACCTAGCCAACATACAATGAATTCAAAATAACAATTACAAATACATTTTTTTAAAAAAACCTCAGAGTATATGTCCAAATCACTGACTAAATGAGAACTGCAAAACCACAGTTGAAGAAAAACAAAAATAGTTCAAGATTTGAAAATACAATTTTTTAAATCTAATTTGTCTTTCTTGTCATCTTTCAGTTGAAAGTATTTGTAAAGTTCAGGAGGGGTAGGTTTTTACAGAGTTGATACGTTCTTTTCCTGTGTTAGACTGTTCAGGGCATGGAGAATCTATGACCAGACATCTTCTTTAAGTATAACAGTCTGCAACTAATTTCCAAAACAAATACACTCTCTAAATAAAAGCCCAATTGAATTAAAAGTCAAATGAAAAGTTCAAGATGTAACAATTCTGTTGGGCTAGAGGAAAGTTTCCGCTCTGGCTCCAACAAACATTGTTACAGCTGAGCTCCACAAATGTCACACCCTGAGAAGGATTTGAGAGTGGCTGCCTCAGTGAGAAACAGCAGCAGGCTGAACAGGGATTGTACAGGCTTTCCTGGTGGTAGATTTTTGTGATCCAAACTGAGACAAACTCAGGAATTAGGATTATAAACTGTCCCTAGTGCTGGGGTCAAGTCAAGGTCAGGGTATTTTTCTTTGGCCTTTTCACCATATACCTACACAATTGTGTGTGTGTATAAATATATATGTGTATATATATGAAAAGAAGAAACTCATTTCAAAGGCACAGAAAATTATTTTTAACAAAATCTTTTAAAAAAATTTCCTCCCCCAAAAAGGAAAGAGAGGCTCATCACGGTGCAAGAGGCATAGAGTACATCAAATAGGAAAAAAAAAGAAAAGA
Source organism: Phyllotis vaccarum (assembly GCA_033318265.1). NCBI lineage: Eukaryota > Metazoa > Chordata > Mammalia > Rodentia > Cricetidae > Phyllotis > Phyllotis vaccarum. Next base: position 23,149,005 of record JARWLC010000011.1, read on the forward strand.
TAAAATGTTAAACAATAATCAGCACATACAAATACTGAAAGCTGCAACAGAAGAAAACAAAGCCATATAAAAAGGCAGGTATACTAAAATTATTTTTAAAAGAAGTTTTAAAGCCAAAAGAGTGTGGGGATATGTTTCAAACTTAATAAAAACCAGCTTGAGATATCAGAGGGATCTACCCACAGTCAGTCTAGGAGGATCAGAGATCACACCTTTAATCCCTGCACAGGAAATGTCTGGGAGTGGTGAGCTACACCCTTAATCCCACAGCTGCTTTAAATGCCTGGGACCTGAAAGATTGAAGAAATAGGAAAGAAAACTGAACCATTCATGAAAGTAATTCAAAGCCCAAAAGAAACTTTTACAGACTTTTTGCAGAGATTAACTGCAGTGAGGAAACAGAATGGTACTAGACTCAGAAGCCAGGGGAAGAATTGAATCACTGGCTTTTGAGAATGCTAAAGCATAATGTAAAAAAAAAAAAAAAAGAAAAAGAAAGAAAGAAACTTAAGACTGTAATAAAAAAAAAAAAAAATACTTAGACTGTAAAAAGCAAGATCAGTACCCCTGGAGGATTGGATTGGTGAGACAATCTAGAGTCTTATGGGATGAAGATAACTGGGTAGGAGAGCTTATTTCTAGAGGTATGAGAAAGTAAAAATGTTAAATGTTGTGGAAGGCAAGGTCACATAAAAAGAGATTGTAAACAAGGGGTTCCCAGAAACAGTGCTTTTGTTAGGAATAATCCCAAGAGAATGGCGCTCCCTTGTGGAGTATGCAGAAAGTGTGGAAAAGGAAGACACTGGACAAATGAGTGCAGATCAACAAGGAACAGACAAGGTAACTTTCTGCCCTTGGGAAATTGCCCAAGGGAGCTTTCAAAAGCCCCATATCAAATCCAGTCCAATCTTACCCTGCCATTGTAGAGGAAACACTTTTCCAGAATTAAAAAAAATTAAAACCTATTTTAAAAAGACATACTATGTGGATGATAGAACATCTATAGAAAAAGGGAAAAAAATAAGGAAAAAGTATAAAGCGAATATTTTGGCAAGCTTCTATCAATGAACAAAGGCCAAAATTAAAAGTACAAATAAATGATGTCATTATTGAAGGCTTATTGAACATAGGGGTTCATGTATCAATAATTTCACCAGAGTCATGGCATCCAAGTTGGCTCCTTCAGGACATAAATGTTCAGCTTCTGGGAATTGGGTCATTATCCCAGGTAAAACAGAGTCCAAGATGGCTTGAGTGTATAGGACCAGAAGGACAGAGAGGAATATTAAAGCCATATGTGGCTAACATTGCTATAAATTTATGAGGAGATTTACTACAACAGTGGAACACGCAGACTAATATTCCTCTAAAAACAGAAATGAACCATAAACTAGCTCGTATTTCTGGAAAAAAAAAATTAGAAGGTATTATGAGAAACAGTCATAGACCATTCAGGTTATACAGAAACTAGGTACAACAGCTGCTGATCTTTTAAAGACACCCACAGCACTAAAATAGCTAATAGCCTATATGGGTTCAACAGTGGCCTCTAACAAAAGAGAAATTGCAGGTCTTAGAGCAGCTGGAACAGGAGCAGTTAAATGCTCAGCATATAGAAGAATCAACCAGCCCTTGGAATTCTCCTGTATTTGTTATTAAAAAGAAATCTGGAAAGTGGAGAAAGGTAACAGACATCTAAAGGTGATAAATAAGGTAATCCAGCCAGTGGGCTCTCCACAATCTGGGATTCCTTTGTCTTCTCTGTTACCTAAATGGTCTGTTGTAGTTATTGTTTTAAAAGACTGTTTCTTTACTGGCTTTAGAGTTGGAGTGTGGCTCTCTCCTCTAAACTCAAGCATACTTGTTAAAGGAAAATACAAAATCTCTATATCATATCAGAAGAGCTACCTGATATGGAACAGAAGAATAACTAAAAATAAGGGGCTATTCTATTGTTACTAATCCTATGCTGAATAAGTACTTACATATTTAGCTTAATGTACATTGTGTTAGGTTTTAGTCTCTTACCGGGTTTTCTGCAGTGATCCAGGACAAGGCCTAATTGTAAACTTGAAGTATCCAAAAGGAAGATGGGGCCCCACAATGATAATTTCACATAGACTCTGACAAAGCCACTAGGCTGGCAAACACCAACCAAAGATCAGATTTGGACTACAAACTGCTCAGGACAATTTTGAGGCGGCTCGATGAATGAACCAGCTTCACAGACTACTATTAGCCAGGACTTGAGACAAGCCATGAACTTTCCTGTTATGCAGAGACTGGACAACAAATGACACAGCTACTTATTTCAGGACTTGACATTTAACAAAACTTTTCTTTTCAGGATCCCCAAAAGATGTCATTGCCCCCAGACAACAAAAGTAAATTTAAGAACACAGAGCCCATATTCCCAAGAGGTGGGGTGGGTGGTTTTTGGTCTTTCAATGGGTTATGGATGATTGTCATTGTTTAGGTTAATTGGTTAAAAATTGTTATTGGTTATGGTTAGAACAAAAGTTAAACAAGAGATTAGATTCAAGATTCTTGTTATTAAAAAAAAGAAAGAAAAGGATATAATAGGATATGAGGGTAGATTATTGAATCTTTTTAAAAGGATTTACTAGCTTTATTGTACATTGGATTGGATTTTTGTATACTGTATACAAATTGTGTATATTGAGATTAACTTTGTTACTGCACATATATCTCTATGCTTGTTCAAGGTATTATACTTGTTCAGTTCATTTAACAATGTAATACAAATTGCTAGTCCATGAAATTTATTATCAACTAATTAGGATAAAGTAATGCAAATTAGTAGTTAGACATTACATTCAAAGATCAAACAGATATATCTTAGGCAAACAGGTCTTCTTCAAACATTTCAGAGATCCATAGAATATGGCATTTAATAACATAAGTTCTTATTATTTTTATAACAATGGGACAACTGTTCCTGGCAGCACCAATCTACTACAGAGAAGATTATGGACATCAGAGAAACTCCATACACAGTTAACCAACCATCTTTGTGACAAAAGTTAGCCACAAGGCAAGAAAGTACTCTTGCCTTGACTGCTGAAAGTATGATGTTCAAAGCATGAGACACATCCACAAGAGAATTGCAGAACCTTGCCAAGACAAGGTAGCAAGGTCTTTGAGAATATCCTGCTTCACAGAGAAGTCTGTCAGACATGTTTGGCCTGTAGGCAGAAGATGGATGCTTCAATGATACAGAAGAACCTTGTGTGACTGTCCAGGAAGTCAGCTGTTTCATTTTTCACATTTAGCTAGTTAATATTTCCTTCTTGGGTCTCTGAGGTAGTTGAAGGTGAGATAAAGGGTCTCTGAGGTAGTTGAAGATAAGATAGTTATAGTTTTCTAGTAACAGTTTTAGAAAAGAAACTTCGAAGTTAAAGTGTTTAAGAGACATCAAAATAATAGTTTTTAGTTAGTAATGCAAGTTAGAAAGTGAATTAGGTATAATCCTTTGGATTCATCAAAATAGGATAATTAAAGAAATATTTTCTTTGAATTGTCAATTGTTAATGGACTAGACATTGCTCATTTATTATTTTTATATATTGTATATAATTATTGTACCTCTTGTATATGGTTTTTCTAACCTTTTTCAATTCTGAAGCAAAAGGGGGTATGTGGGGATATGTTTCAAATTCAATAAAAACCAGTCTGAGATATCAGAGGGATCTGCCCAGTCAGTCTAGGAGGATAGTGGTAACTCACACCTTTAATCCCAACCACAGGGAATATCCAGGAGTGGTAAACCAAACCCTTAATCCCAGCAAATCTGAGTTTGAGTTCATCTTAGTTTACAGAGGGAGTCTCAGGCTCCCAGGCAGGCAATGGTGGTGCCACATCTTTAACCTTAACTTGGATGTAAAACAACTAGGTGAAGAGGGTATTTAAGGCAGGCATAGAAAGACAGAGCAGGCAGTAAAAGCCAGGAGGAGCGAGGCTGAGGAAGCTGGAAGACATTGGGTAAGATCTGACTGTGGTGTTTTCTCTCTTTGATATCTCAGCCTTTCCCTGAGATCTGGCTCTGAGTTTCCATTATTCATGCTACAGAAGAGCATGAACTAATGTTCTGCAGCCTTTAGAGGATCACAGGTCTCCAAATGGTGGTGGTGCATACCTTCAATCCTGGCACTCAGGAGGCAGAGGCAGGCAGTTCTCTATGAGTTCAAGACCAGCCTGGTCTAGAGAACTAAGGAGAGAAATTTTGTCTCGAGAAAAAAACCAAAACTAAATAAAAAGACCATAAAGGCCAATACAAACTACTACATCTGGGAAAATTACTATTCATATTCAAAGAAAAAAAAAGCTTTCCATAGTAAAAACTGAAAGAATTTATGTAAACCAAGTCAGTTATACAGTACATATGTTGGTCTAAAGAGGTAAAATATTCAAGAGAACACAATCTATATAATCCTGTAACAGTGAACCAAATGAAGTCTAAGAAAGCAACCTAACTAGATTGCAGAAATAATTAAACGCTGTTCAATAATAAATCTCAACTAACAGTCTCAATCTCCCAATAAAAGGACACAAATAGCATGGATTAGAAAAAAGGATCCATCTTTTACTGCCTCTAAGAAAAATACCCTCATCATCAATGCTGGACTTCGGGTAGAACATGGAAAAGAGTATTCCAAGCAAATAGAACTAAGAAACAAGCAGGCATAGCTAATTTAATAGCTGACAAAATGGATTTCAAGCCAAAACTAATTGGAAAGATGATGCCATATTCAAAGGAAAATTTCACCAAAGGGATAACCCAATCCTAAATGCACCAAGCATGGGGGCATCCAATTTCATAAAAGAAAACACTATAAGGTTAAAACTCACAAATTGACCCCAATACAGTATCACTGGGTGACTTCACTACCACACTCTCACCAAAAGACAGTGAACATTTATAAAACATTCCACCCAAACACTATACTTTTTTTTCTTAGCAGCCCACAGAATTTTCTCCAAAATAGACCATATGCTAAGACACAAAACAAGTCACAAAAAATTAAGGTGAACTGAAGTAGCATGCCACATTCCATTTGATCACAGAGTAATAAAGTTGAACAACAACAACAGAAAAGACAGTACACAAACTCATAAGAGCTAAACACATCACTGAATAAAAATAAATACTAAAACCTATGGGACACAAAGAAGACATCCCTAAGAGAAGAGCATATACCACTAAGGGCCTACATCACAAAACTAGAGATCCCATATTAATAACCTAATGCTTTTAGACCTTGGGGGAAAAAACACCAAAAATGGAGTAGCAGGTATAAGAGAATAGTCAGCACTGAAATTAATAAAATAGAAGTGGAAAAAATACACAAATTGAATGAAGAGTTGGTTCTTTGAAAATATTGACAATATTAAGAACCTTTGGCCAAATTAACCCACAGGAGGAAAAAAAGGACACAAATTAATAAAATCAATGATGAAAAATGAAACATTTCAAGATACTGAGGAAATTCAGAGAATCATAAGACTAAAGTATAATAACTTATATTCCACTAAACTGAGAAAGTTAAATGAAACTGATGACGTAAGCAATAGATCTCTCACAAACAATGAGATAGCAGCAATAAATACATACATCTCAGAACTAAAATCACAACAAACAAAACATACCTCTGTGGTTATTTGAATGTAACAGTACCCATGATCTCACAAGGAGCGGAGCTGGCTTTGTGGAAGTGAGTATGACCTTATTGGAAGAAGTATGTCACTGTGACATACTTTGAGTATGTCTTTTTGGTTTAGCTTCTTTCTCTCAATGTGCTGCCTCTCCGCCCATATAATTATAACGAGGTGAGTCAGTCACTCCAATTAACTGTTTTCTTTATAAGAGTTACTGTGGTCATGGTGTCTCTTCACAGCAATAAAAACTCACAGACCTTCAATAAACTAACACCAATACTCTCAATTTATTCCACAAAACAGAAAATGAAGAAATATTTTTAAATCCTTTTTATGAAGCCAGCATTACCTTGATACCAAAACCAAAGACCCAAACAAAAAATAAAATGATAGACAAATCTCTCTTGAACACTAATATAAAAATTCTCATTAAAATACTTGCAAACTGAGTTCAAGAACACATGAAAAAGATAAGATATCAAAGTCAAGTTAGCTTCATCCCAGAAATACATAGGTGGGTCAACACATATAAATCAATAAACATAATCCCCTACATAGACTTATCTCATTAGATGCAGAAAGGCAAAAGTCTTAACATCTTTTCATGATAGAAATCCTAGACAACACGGGGACATGGGGAAGATATCAACATAATAAAGGCAAAATAGAGCAATCCCATAGCCATACACTCAAAGAAAAAATCAAGACCAGAAATAAGACAAGGATATCCAAGCTCCGAATACCTGTTTAACACACTGGTAAGAAAAGTGAAGGAGATAAAGTGGACAAAACAGGAGAGAAAAGAAGTCACAGCATCTTTATTTTCAAATGGCATGATTCTATACATAAAAGCCTCTAAAGACTCCAACTTCCTATGCTTGAATAAAAACACTATCAAGTAAGAAAACAATCCACTTTAAAAACAAAACAAAAAAAAACTAGCTCGGCATAGTGGGACATGCCTTTATTTATAGCATTCAGGAGGCAGAGGCAGGTGAGTCTTTTTGAGGCCAGCCTGGTCTAGCCTACATAGCAAGTTCCAAAACCCAGTCCTACAGAAGGAACTAGAAGGAAACTCCAACCCCAGGAGGTTAAGTACACCCACAAAACACAGGCAATAAAATAGTCTCACATCAGCAAACCCAAAGGGAAACACACACACACACACAGAATGAGAGAGAGACTGAGACTACTACCCCTAACAAATAACAGTAATTAACAATCATAGGTCATTAATATCTTTCAATATCAATGGATTCACTTCACCAATAATAAAAAAAAAAAAAAAAAAAAACAGGCTAATGGAATGGGTACAAAAACAGAATCCATACAACAAACACATCTCAACATCAAATACGGACATCACCTCAGAGTAAAGAGTTGGAAAAAGATTTTCCAATCAAATGTATAAGCAAGCTGATGTAGTAATCCTACTATCTAACAAAATAGACTTACAACGAAAATTAATCAAAAGAAACAATGAGGGCACTTTATATTCACCAAAGAAAAAATCCACCAAGATGATGTCTCAATTCTGAACTCATATGCCCCAAATATCAGGGAACCCACATTTGTAAACTAAACATTACCAAACCTTAAATCACACATAGAGCCCCACATATTAATAGCAGGAGACTCTAACAGCCTACTCTCACCAGTGGGCAGGTCATCAGACACCCTAAACAAAGAAATAATGAAGCTAACAGATAATGACTCAAATGGACCTAACAAATATCTACAGAACAGTAGATAACACAAAATAACTTCTTCTCAGCACCACATGGGACCTTCTCCAAAAGTGACCATATACTCAGTCACAAAGCTAGTCTCAACACATAGAAGAATACTGAAATAACCCCCTTTATTTTATTAGACCACCATGGACTGAAGCTGGATTTCAACAACAGAAAGCCTACAAATGGAGACTGAACAACTCTACTGTATTACCACTGGGCCAAGGAAAAAATAAAGAAGTTAATGACTCCCTAGAATTCAAGGACAATGAATACACAACGTACCCAAACTTATGGGGAAAAAATTAAAGTGCTAAATGGAAAATTCACAACACTAAGTGCCTTTATAAAGAATCTGGAGAGATCTCATGCTAGCAACTTAATAGCACATCTGAAAACTCAGAACAAAAGAAGAGATATACCTAAGAGGAGTGGCTTGTAGGACATAATCAAACTGAGGGCTGAAATCAATAAAATAGAAACAAAGAGATTACAAAGAATCAGTCAAACAAAGTGTTTTGTTCTTTAAGAAAATCAACCAGATAAACCCTTACCCAAACTAACTAAAAGGGCAGAAAATGTCCAAATTAAAGTATTAAAAACAAAGAGGAGGACAAAAAAAACAGGCACTGAGGTCGTATGTGCGCTACAATTGGAAAATCTAAAAGAAATGGGCAATTTTCTTGATAGTTACTATCTACCAAAGTTAAGTCAAGATCAGATAAACAACTAGACCTATAATCCCTAAGAAAATAGGAAAGTAGTCATTGAAACTCCCCCAATCTGCCAGGAGATGGTGGCGAATGCCTTTAATCCCAGAGGCAGAGGCAGGCAGATCTCTTGAGTTTGAAGTCAGCTTGGTAAACAGAGGGAATTCCAGGTCAGCCAAGGCTAAACAGAGAAACCCTATCTTGAAAAGCCCAGGGACAGACGGTTTTAGCACAGAATTCTACCAGACTCTCAAAGAGCTAATACCAATACTCCTCAAATTATTCTACCAAATAGAAAGAGAAGAAACAATGTCAAATTCATTTAGGAAGCTAACCCCAAAACCAAACCACACAAAAATTCAACCAAGAAAGAGAATTTACAAACCAATTTCCCTCACAAACATTGATGCTAAAATAGTCAGCAAAAATTCTGGCAAACAAAATCTAAGAACATAGCAAAAAGATCATCCACCATGATCAAGCAAGCTTCATCCCAGAGATGAAGGGATGGCTCAACATACGAAAAATGTGTCACTGTAAGTAATATAACATACAAACAAACTGAAGGAAAAAAAAACAGCATGATCATCTCATTAAATACTGAAAGCCTTTGACGAAATCCAACATTTTTTCATTATAAAAGTCTTGGAGAGATCAGAGATACAAAAGTCAGACCTAAGCATAATATAGGCGATATACACCAAGCCAATAGTAAACATCAAATTAAATGGAGAGGAACTCAAAGCAATTCCATTAAAATCAGGAACAAAAGCTCTCCACTATCTCCTATCTATTCATTATAGTACTTGAAGTTCCAGCTAGAGTAACAGATAACTAAAGGAGATTAAAGGCATACAAACTGGAAAGGAAGAAATCAAAGTATTGTTATTGACAAGTGAAATAACAATGTACATAAGTGACTCCAGAAATTCGACTAGGAAATTCCTACAGTTAATAAACACATTCATGAAGGAGGCTGGATACGAGATTAATTTAAAAAAAAAAAATCAGTAACTTCCTATATAAAATAACAAACATACTGGGGGGGGGGGACACAACGCCCTTCACATTAGTCACAATTAATATAAAAAATCTTGGGGTGACTCTAACTAAGCAAGTGAAAGACCTCTGTATGACAAGAATGTCAAGTCTTTAAAGAAAGAAACTGGAGAAGATATCAGAAGGAATGATTCTCCATGCTCACAGATTGCTAGGATTATTTAAAAAAAAAAAAAAAAAAGCTATTTTTACCACTTAAAGCAACCTACAGATTCAACACAATCCCCATTAGAATTCTAACATAATTCTTTAGACTTTGAAAAAAAATACTGAACTTCATAAGGAAAAACAAAAAATCTAGAAAAGCTTTAAAAAAAAAAAAAAATCCTGAACAATAAAAGAACTTCTGGAGGTATCACCATCTCTAATTGCAAGCTGTATTACAGAATTAAAGTAATAAAAAACTCATGGTATATAAACAGACATCAATTAATGGATTCAAATTAAAGACCAGGATATAAATCCACACACCTATGGACACCTGACAAAGAAGTCAAAGTTATACAATGGAAAAAAGAAAGCACCAAAAACAAAAACAAAAAAAAAAAAAAAAAAAAAGAAAAAAGATTCTGGTCTAACTGGATGGCAACATGTAGAAGAATGCAAATAGATCTATATCTATCACCCTGAACAAAACTCAAGTGCAAGTAAGTAGATCAAAACCCTCAACATAAAACCAGATCGCTCAACCTGATAGAAGAGAAAGTAGGGAATAGCCTTGAACACACTGGCACAGGACACAACTTCCTGAACAGAACACCAATAGCATAGGCTCTATTAATAAATTAATAAACAGGGTCCCATGGAGCTGAAAAGCTTTTGTAAGGCAAAAAACAGTCATTCAGAAAAGGTGGCAGCCTATAAAATAGGAAAAGATTTCTACCAATTCCATATCTGACAGAGGGCTAATATTCAAAATATATAAAGAACTCAAGAAACTAAATATCAACAAACCAAATAACCCAATTTAAAAATGGGGTACAAATCTAAACAAAAAATTCTTAACAAAGGAGTCTCAAATGGCTGAGAAACACTTAAATGTTCAACATCCTTAGCCATCAGGAAAATCCAAATCAAAACAACGTGAGATTCCAACTTACACCTGTCAGAACGGCTAAAGTCAACACACAAGCAACAGTGTATGCTGGAGAGGATAAGGAGCAAGGGGAACACTCCTCCATTGCTGGTGGGAATGCAAACTTGTACAGCCACTTTGGAAATCAATATGGTAGTCTCAGATGTAGTCGTAAGTTTCTTTCCCAGCCAGAAACTCTCAAATACCTGGCGCCACTTTCCAAATAATTGACTTGGAGGCTTCATAGTATAGTGACTGCTGGGCCAGTAGGTCAGGTTTATTACTGTCTAGCTATTACACTAAATTAACCCATACTGCTCATCTATGTTTAGACATGTGACTTGACATCTTTGCTCAGTGCAGCATTCTCATGTCACTTCCTCTGTGTATGGTTGACATCTACTCTCTTTGCCTTTCCTCTTCCCAGAATTCTCCTAGTCTGGTTGCCCCGCCTCTACTTCCTGCCTAGGTACTGACCAGTTTTATTAAACCATTACCAGTAATAAAATCAATAAATTAAATGTACAAGAGCATTATTCCACACTCAGAAACTGGGAACCGATCTACCTCAAGATCTAAGCTATACAACTCAGGGCATATACCCAAAGGATACTTGCTCAACTATGTTCATAGCAGCTGTGGTGTTTTGAGTAGGTATGGCCCTGTGGTTGTCATAGGGAGTGGCTTTATTAGGATGTGAGGCTTTGCTGTAGTACATAGGGCCTTGTTGGAGGAAATGTGCCACACCCAGTGTCTCAGTTCACTTCCTGTTGCCTGTAGATCAAGATGTAGGACTTTCAGTTCCTTCTCCAGCACCCTGTCTGCCTGCAGGACACCTTGGTTCTATCATGATGATAGTGGACTATATCTCTAAACTGTTTTCCTTTGTAAGAGTTGTCATAGTCATGGTGTCTCTTCACAGCAATAGAAACTCTAAGACAGGTCCCTAATAGTTATGTGTTTGAAAGGCCCTTAGGGAGTAGCACTATTAGGAGGCAAGGTATAGTTGGACTAGGTATGGCCTTGTTGGAAGAAGAGTGTTTCTGTGGGGGAGGAGTGTACACACACACACACACACACACACACACACACACACACACACACACACACACACACACACACACACACACACGAATGAAAGACAGTTAATCTAACCAAAACGAAGACAATAGATCTAAACTAATAAAATTAGAGGTGGGGAAAGGGAGAGAGGGAGAAGTTCCAATGGATATCAATGAAATCTAGAGAACAGTTAAGAAATATACTGACAACTACAACTAAAAAAGGAATAAATTCCTAGACACATAATTTACCAAAATTAAACCAAGAGATATAAACAGGACTGGAACAATAGCTCAGCAAGTAAAGGCACCTGACAACCTAAGTTTAATCCACAGGATCCATATGGTGGGAGGAAGGAGACAACTGACTCCTACAAGTACATGAAATCCTTTAATATATCTAAAATATATTTTTTTTCATTAAAAAATGGACAGGATGAACAGATCTGCTATGCGACTATGCTTTTGTATACTGTATTTGTCACTGTAAATAGTGGTTTAATAAAATGCTGACTGGCCAGCAGCTAGGCAGGGAGTAGAGGCAGGGCAACCAGACAAGGAGAACTCAGGGTAAGAAAGAGAGGCCAGCTGATGCAAAGGAAGCAAGACAAGAATGACGAAATGAGAAAAGGTTCCAAGCCACATGGCTAAGCATAGATGGGAATAAAGGACTAATTTAAAGTAATAGTTAGCAAGTAATAAGCCAGAGACATAGCACAAACGGCTTGTAATTAATATAAGCCTCTGTGTGATTATTTAGGACTAAATGGCTGTAGGACCGGGCACGTGAGACAGAGAAGCTAACTACACAGATCTATAACAAATAACAAAATTAAAGCAGTAGTGAGGATTTTCCAAAGAAAAAACCCAGATTGGCAATTTTACTGTTAAAACCATTAAAAAACCAACACCATCATTCCTCAATCTTCCAAATGTAGCAGAGCAGTAGAGAGAGACACCAAACTCACTATTACTTTAAAAACAAACAAAAACAGGACTATAGTACAACAAAAGAACAACCTAATCTTGCTGACAATCTTAAAACACAAAAATATTCAGTGAAATACTTTCATAATGAACTCAACAACACATTTAAAGGATTATAAACAGTCAGTGGAGGTGGCACCTGCCTTTAATCCCACAGCACTTGGGAGCAAAGGCAAGCAGATCTGAGCTCAAGGCCAGCTTAGTCTACAGAGGAGTTCTAGGTCAGCCAGGGCTACACAGAGAAACCATGTCTTGGGGGAAAAAAAAAACAAATCTCAAGCAGTAAGATTCAAGAATGGTAAGAATGGTCCAGCATATATAATCGAATATGACACATAATGTTTTCAAAGGCAGGAATCACTAAATCATCTCAACACAGCAAGTAAAAAGGGTTTTAACAAAGTTCAATATCCTTTCATGATAAATCAGGAAAAAAATCTCATATTCAGTTAACAAAGAAAATAATAAAATGCCTGATAATTAACCAAGGAGAGAAAAGCCCTACAATTAAAAAAAAACAAAAAAACAAAACAAAACAAAACTTTATAAAGACAGTAAAGAAATAGAAGACAATGCCAAAATTGACAAATGTGACCTCATAATTTAAAAGTTCTGCTCAAGAAAAGAACGTTAATCTAGTGTAAAAAAAAAAAAAAAAAAGCTAGCACAATGCAATAAGTCTTTGCCAAATATACACATGACAAGAAACAGCTACTTAGAATTGTTTAAAAAAAAAAAAATTCAAAAACTTGCAGCCAAAATAATTCAATCCATTAAGTAAGCAAATGAGGCAGTTCTCACAAGAAGAAATACAAGGGATGGACAGATGGCTCAGCAAGTAAGAGTGCTCCCAAGCACTTGGGAAGCAGAGGCAGGAGGATTGCTCTGAGTCCCAGGACAGGCAAAGTTATTACACAGGCCTGCCCTCAGAAAAAGGAGAGGAGGAAGGAAAAGAAGGAAAATGTTTGCTGCTCTTTCAAAGGACCTAAGCACACACATGCACATTTAAAGTTCAAAAAAAAAAAAAAAGGTTTAGTAACTAAGAAAAAAATACAAATATCCAACAATGTTTGAGAGGGGTTTTGGTTTGTTGGTCCTCTTTCCCTTCCTCCCACTCCTCTGGACAGGGCTCTACCTGCCTGTACTTCCTGAACACTGGGATGAAAGGTGTGTACAACCATGCCTAACTCCAACAAATATTTTTAAAGTATTCAACATCCTTATCCAATGAAATATAAGCAAATTAAAATGATCTTGAGATTCCATCTCACCCCAGTCAAAATGGTTACCATCAAGAAAGGACAGCAAATGTGAAGGGGAATCTAGCAAAAGAATCTTCATATACTAGTGGTGGAAATATAAATAGGCTAAATACCTACAATATGCAAACAGACTTGATGTCCACAGGATAAAGAAAAAGGAGAACATACAAAGAGCCACACAAAAGTATTACATCAATATGCAGGAAATGGATAAACCTGGGGATAGTCACATTAAGCAACACAACCCATTCTCAAAGACAAAAAATCACTTTTTCTATCATATCCAGATTCAAAAACTGACATGTAAGCAGAAAGGACAGACTACATGGATGAAAAGGCCAGAGGAAGGGAGGGAGAAGAACGAGGGGTAATGGAGGAAACAAGGGCAAGTGTTGCATTTTTCTTTTCTCTCATATACATAGCTACATACATATACAAAGTACAAATGCAGAAAAGGGACCATTTGGGAGGAAAGGGAAGCCCAAGACCACTTCAATGGGGTGAGGAGATAAAAATAAGCAAAGTATTAAGAAAACCAATTTTGTTAGACTAAGCAAGATTGAGGTATCGTGTGGTAATGGACTTATAAAAACATAAACAGAACTGAGAGCTCAGAAATAAACTATCACATATATAATCAGTTGATTTTTAGCAAGGATAACTCAGTGGAAAATAGTCTTTTCAATAAATGGTCCTAAGATAAACAGGCAGCCAGATTAGGGGGCGGGTGGGGGGGTGCAGAGTGGTGGTGGTGGGGGAAGTAGACCTCTTTATAAAACTCATCACACATAAACACTAAACCAAAATGGATTAAAGACTAAAACTATAAAACTCTGAAAGAAAATACTGAAGTCTTTGTAAACATGGGTTCAGCAAGATAAAAAACAAAACCATGAGCAATAAAGGAAATTACTAAATGCCATTTAAAATGTTTAAATATACTTAAAAATAAATAAATGAACAAAACTGGGAATGGCGGACCATGCTTCTAATTGCAGTACTAAAATAAAACTAATGTCAAAATTGAGGCAAACCTGAGCCACACAGTGAGACAGAGACAGAGAAAGAATCAAAACCAAAAGGCACCACTATAACAAGTTAAGTGATAATGATGAGAAGATATTTACAAGTTATATGTCTGTCTGAGAATAAATGATTAGTAAATTTAAAAGACTAAAGGCCCTACAATAAGAACAAAGCCAGACATCATGGCCCAGGCTTGTAAGTCTATCTTCAGGAGGCTGAGGCAGAAGGATAAGCCTCAGGCTACTTTGGGGTCCTCAGTGATAGCCAGTCTCAAAAATAAACAAATAAAAATCAAATTCCAAATTTTAAAACGGAAAAAAGAACAAGACATTTCTAAAAGAAAAATATATTCAAATGTCAAAAAACATGAAAATATCACAACTTCACAACTCCTCAAAGAAATGTAAATCAAAACTACACTGATACCATTCAAGAGAGGGTATAATGAAACACACTTTGTACTCCACGAGTTTGATGTAAAAAAAGTGGAAGTCCCCATTTACTGCCAGTGTAAAAATGATGCAGCTACTTTGAAAAATAGTTTGGTAGTTCCTCAAAATATTAAAAATTGCATGACCCAACCAATCTTAGGTATACACCTGAAAGTAAAAACACATGTAAAACCCATATAAAAAAGATTCATAGGAACATAAGTCTTAATACTGAAAAAAGTTAACCCAGATGTTCACTAACAGTAAAACGCAATGTTCTCTACACAGCAGAGTATCATTTGAACATAAAATTGATACATTACACACAACACAGATGAATCTTGAAAACCAATCCAAAAGACCATGTATCACTCCAATTAAATAAAAAATCAAAATTGTATGACCATGGGTTTCTTTCATGGGTGATTAAAATGCTCTAGATTTAATGGTGATGGATGTAAAGACTAATAAGCTGCACAATTTAACAGAGTAAATCCATAGCCAAGGAGAGTTGTGCTAGCTACACCCTCTTCAGAAAGTGCTAGAGCTAGAGGCAAACTCAAGGAGTTCAGGTCAACATTAGCAAACAGTAACAAGCTGTCTCAAGAAACCTGTAAGAAAACTAAAAATAAAAAGTAAACTGTGTGGAAAGTAAATCACATCTCAATAAGGACAGTACTTTAAAAATTAGAAATAACAAAACATATTTTGTACTTAGTCTAAAAAGGTGTTTCCTTTAGACATTCCTTAAACACAATTTTAAAAGATACATAACTAACTTTTACATATTTGCTCTAACAAGTTCTACTCTCCTGAGTTTAAAGTATCTTCCTATTTCACTGAGCCATGACTTGAGAAATGTTTTTAAACAGGGAAAGGCAGTCAGAGTAGCAGGGGACTCTTGCTAATTTACATATAGGATTCTCTTATCATTTTAGGCCTTGTTAACACATTTAAAGAAATGGTGGTTGATTTTGAACATATTCTCACCTAAATCACTTGCTGGGTACTTCACTGTCACAAAAGTGTACTAGATATTAACTTTATAAAAACTTCACTAGGTGTAAAATCAAGTGACTGAAGAACAAAACAAACTGAAAAAATTCTCATCAAACTATGAAAGCCAGATATGGAAAAAGCCAACATACTTCAAAGAAATAACTGACTTAAGATTTCATAGTCAGAAGAAATGTCTTTCAAAATAGACTTACAATATACAGATTAGCAAACTGCATTGTAGGAAACTATCATACTGGCCAGAGGAAATCCAACAACCAAAGTTGGACCTATACAAAGAAATGAAAAGTATTTGAAAGGTAAATAAGTAGATGTGAGTCCATACTTAAAATCCTGTGTCTATATATAATAGTGTGTAGTGGATTTATGATGTTACATTGTAAATAAGTGTCCCCGCCTATGAGTTTAATAAAAAGCACTGATTGGCCAAAGGCAGACAGGAAGTGTGGGCAGGGCTACCAGACTAAGAAAACTCTGGGAACAGCAAGAACAGAGCAAAAATGCCACACAGACTCCAGACAAGACAAAAGAAGCAGAGGACAGCTATGCTGCTCTGAGAAAAGGTACCTAGCCACATGGCTGAACAGGATAAGAGACATGGGTTAGTTTAAGGGTAAAGAGTTAGCAAGTTATACACCTGGGCCTTAAGGCTGATCAGCCTAAAACTAATGTAAGCATCTGTGTGTCTCTGCCGGTCTGCGGGCCTAAACCTTGAGGCTAGGCCAGAAAGTCCAGGCCAGAAACCTCTTACTACAGTCTTTAAAAATTAATCTATTAACAAGAATATGCAAGGAGGAAGCAAATGAAGTATGCTAGTGTAAATACATGTTAAAGATGAACACTAGAACCAAGCAGAAAATCTTTTTCACTTCAAGGTTAGACAAAGTATTTTTTAATCCAACTTTATAAATCATAAAAGTTAAAATGCCAAGGACAAAGACATTTGCAGAATTTATTTGTATCCAGAGTATGTATAGAAGTTTACAATCGAATTCCAAAATATGAAAAAGAATTGAAACAATTAGAAAAGGCGTGAAGGGTAAATAAGCATTTGAGAAGATTTTAAATAAGAAAACTGAAAACAAAACTGAAATGGGATGGTGGGTACTGGAGAAAAGGGAACTATTTTGCACTTTCGGTGCTAATGTAAATTAACAAAGCCATTATGGAAAACAGTATAACGGTTCCTCAAAACCTTAGAAATAGAATTGTCACATGATTCAGTAATCTGACTTTTCCATATAAATCCCAAAGAACTGAAATCAGTTGACTAGAATGTTATACTCCCATGCTTACTATAGCACAAAAACCAATCAATTACCAAATGATCAGATAATGAAAATGTGGTGCTTTATACAGAATGAAATACGATTCAGCCTTATAAAAGAAAAAAATCCAAGCTGAAGAGATGGCTCAGTGGTTGAGAACATGTACTGCTCTTCACTGGGCAGCCCACAGCCCCCTCTAATGCCAACTCCAAGAGATCCAATACCTTTTGGCTTCCATGTGCACTGCACAAATCCACAGAGATACGTATTTAAAGCAGTAATGATAATGATGATGTACTTTGGGGAACTGGGGATATAGCACAGCAGTTAAGAGTAAGCTGCTCTTGTAGAGGACCCAAATCCAGCTCCTGCTTGCAACTACAGCTCCAGAATCTGGTATCCTCTTCTGGGCTTCTACAGGCACACATATATTTTCTTTCTCTCTCTCTCTCTCTCTCTCTCTCTCTCTCTCTCTCTCTCTCTCTCTCTCTCTCTCTCTCTCTCTCTCACACACACACACACACACACACACACACACACACACACACACACACACACACACACACAGAGATGGCGATGCAATACTAGGATGGAAGCCTGGGGTGGAAGAAAGAGAAAACACTGGGAAGAATTGGAGAGCCGAGTGCTTTAGACACACACACACACACACACACACACACACACACACACACACACACACACACACAAATAAAAATAAATTTAACAACCACAACAAAAAATATTCATCAAAAAGTCAGAAAAGGAACAATTCATGTACCTAGATTTGGGCAAGGGCTTTACCCATCAGTCACATGGCTATCTTGAGGCAATCACAGTTAATACTCAGAAGAAAGAGATGGTTCAGTGGTTAAGAGCACTAGTCTTTCTTACAGAAGAATAAGGTTAGATTTCCAGCACCCACGGAGCAACTCATAACTACCTGTAACTTCAGCTCCAGGAGAATCAATGTCCTTTTCTGGCTATTCAAGTAACAGGCATTCATGGGTACATACACATACATGCAGGCACAACACATACACATATAAAAAAAAACTTCAAAGAACACTTTAATTTCTTATCTTTTCTGCACTAACTGAACAAGCCCACTATGAGGTTCCATTGTCTTTGTAAATGGGTAAAAAGAGCAGTATCAAAAGAAAAAAAACCATACAGAGAAACCATACTGAAAAACCAGAGAGAAAGAGAATATGACTCCAAGAGGTGAAAAAATTTACTCTTGGCTGCACTGTGTTACCATAACCCAGTGAAAGTGCTCTGTAACTGAAAGTAGAGCTGAGAGCAGAGAAGAAACTAACCCAATTACAATTTTCAGTTCCTTTCAACACCCTTTTCATATAAATTCCCTACTTCACTAATATTTTATCTACAGCACTGAGTCTCCCACAATTTAGAGGCTTTAATTCTATCTCTGTAAAGAAATATTTCTGATAATATTTCTGAAATATTATTTCTGGCACTTTTGCTTCAAAAATCTATTTCAAAGCTTATAAATTTCCATATGTGAGATAAAAGCAACCCAAAACAACAATAACAATAACCACCACCACCACCACAAAAAAAGAAAAAGTTACGTCCATGGGGGGTGGGGATACTTTATATAAAAATATTAAACATTCATTTTAACTAATTTTTTCAGAAATAACTATATTCTACAGTTTCAAATAAAATAATAGTCTTCTTAGAAACTTTCTAGTATAGTGAGTGATCTAAATTCATCAAGAAAAACAAATGATTTAACCTGATCAATAGAAGATAAAGCAAATATAAGCAGTAGGTGTGAGTTTATTTTATATACATTAAAGTGACCAAGCAATCTATTTGTTTTCCAGTAAATTAAGATTTTCCTTTTTCTTCTGAAATGGGGTTCTCAATATACAGCCATAGGTGGCTTCAAATGCAGATCCACCTGCCTCTGTCTCCCAAGTGCTGAAATTAAGGTGTGTGCCACCACCTACACCTGGCAGGAAGATGTTTTGAAAGTCTCATCTTAAAAATTATATTTGATCTTGCTATGGTTGCTATTATTTAAGTGTGGGGCACTCAGGCCACAGGCATATCAAAGCCAATGAAAATTTTCCAGAATCAGTTGTCTTCTGAACTAAATTCAAGACTTGTACAGGAAATATTTTTACCCACTGAAGTCTCTTCCTACAAATCACAATTATCTATCTCCCCAATCCTAGAGAGTATAGTATGTGAACCAAAATGGCTAGCAGGTTTCAAGGTGGTATCTGTACAAATTGGTTTGCTTTACTCTGTGAAGGGGAAAGAGGGTGTTAAAAAATTAAACCACTACTACTAAACACATTTTCAAAAAGTGTTCTTTTAGCATACAGTATAATAGAGACAAACCAATGTAGCCAGCCAATTGGTTAAAGTAGAATGTGAGAACTTTAACATCTCTACAGCAAAAACAAGACAACGTACTGAGATGAGCTCGGAGAAAGACATCAACAACCAAGAGAGTAAGCAATCAAGATGGTAACTTCTGAGAAAAGAGTTCTGAATGCAAAATAAATGGCAATGATGGGGGGAAAAGGTTGTCTGTGTGTCTCTTCTATATTTCAAACTCAAACAGTTAAATAGGAAGATACAGAAAAATAAATGTGTCTGAAAATAAGATAAGAATGAGGCAATATCAATAAAGGCATTAAGTCACAATGTATCACAATGCTTATACCCAGTCCTACAAAAGAGAGAGACACTGTTTAGCCATATAGCAAGAAATAGAGCATAGATCAGAATGGGTTGGATCATTTACAGCAGCTGACTCCTATTTAATACTAGTGTTCCAGAGGCTGAAGAAGGACTGCCCTGGAGTACAAAGCCAAACTGGGCTACAGAGTGAGATCCTCTTTCAAGGAACTGAAGTGGGATAGGAGGGTACTAATAACCCACTAATAATAATGACCTAATTGAGAATATAAGAATGGAAAAGTGCCAGGTATAGCATTGCACGCCTTTAATCCAGGCATTCAGGAGGCAGAGGCAGGCAGATCTCAGTGAGTTCGAGGCCAGCCTCATCTAAAAAAAAGCAAGTTCCAGGGTAGCCAAAGGTAGTACTCAGAGAAACTCTAGGGGAAAAAACAAAATCAAAATAATAATAATAATAGCAATTACATATTTTTAAAAACAGAAAGGCAGATATAAATATTAGTCTCAAGAGGAAAGAAATTTAATGAGGATGGAACACGTGAAAATATGAGGTAAAGATTGACCAGAGAAGGGCAAGGAAACATGGGTCCACCTTCTTAGAATAAAAGGCAGGACTGCAACTTTTGGAAACTTTTAAGAACAGTTTATTCAAAGTTCCATTCTGTTCTGTTTCTGCATTTATTCTCTACCTTACATTTCTGATACTTTTTCTATGACACATATACCAAACCAGAAGCATTTATAACAGGAACTTTAAAATATCCTAATTTCACATTATTTTGAACAGCACTTGTAAGAACAAAAATAACCTTAACTGGGTGTCCCATATAATAGTCTAGTTAACACCAGTGACTTAGCTTTTATCTCTGAGGTCCAGCCACTGGATTCTCAGGGTATTGTTATTATTCAGTGGCACAGCCTTTCGCTGAGGACTGATACAATAGAGCCTACACAGATGGAGCTTCAATCCTGATTGTAATTAATCTGACTTCAGTATCAGCAGGTCAACACTGCCCACAGCAAATTAGTCATCAACAACTAATAATTACTATCTCCAGGAAATATTTTTGGCCTATCTTGTAAAAACAAAACAGAAAAACCAAAGATTTAAACCTCCTCATTGTTTAAAACCAAACTGAGACTGGAAAGAACCAAGTGGTCAAATGCTTGTTTAACAAGCCAGAGGACCTGAGTTCATTCCAAGCACTACAAAAAAATAAACAACAAACACTACAATCAAGCCCAATTGCATCATCAGAAACATTGATTTTGTTTCTTTTATTTTTAGACACTGTCTCAATGTAGTTTGTGCTAACCTTGACCAACTCCTGCCTCAACATCCTGAGTGCTAGCTATAATGAGGCCAAACCAGTCTGCCTAAAAAATTCCTTTAAAAAAAAAAATCTTTAAGGGCTGGCGAGTTGGTTCAATTCCCAGCACCCACATAGCACCTCTCAACTGCCCATTACTCCATTCCAACAACATCCAACACCCTCTTCTGATCACCTGACCTCAGCAGGCACCAGGTCAGCACGTAGTACAGACACATTTACACATAAAACTCACATAAAATAAAGTATTTTAAGGTTTCTAAAAATATTTTAAAATTAAAAGGAGAAATTGCAGGAAAACAAAATTATCACTTAAGTACCCTTAAAAGATTAGATGTTTTTATAAAACATGTCTGTATGAGAGGTGTCGTGAATATCAATCAACTAAGGTTGAATACTCCACAATATTAAAGACTTTCAAATCAGTTCAGAGCTTGAATCCAAACTGGCCTTAATGCAAATCATTTACTTTTTTGATGCATTTGTTTCCTACTCCAGCGCACACAGACAGACAGACACACACACAAGGTGGGGGAGGTTGGGCCATTTATCAGTGCCTACCACGTGAAACGCTACACTCAGCATCTTTCTCTTCTATCAATATACCTCACACTTATGACATGGTTTATCAGGAAGATGGTAAGAATTCACACACTCCAACAATCAAATACTAAAGAAAAATTCATGAAACAGCTTATGAGAAGAAACTAAGCTAAGAAAGATGATGAAATGAAATTCATGAGTTGAGAACTGGAGAGCAAGAACAGATTGTAAGGTAGAAGCCTCTAGAATGATTTCAATACTATTTTGAATATGAACACATTTCCTTTAAAAATGTACACTGGTAATTCATTACTGTGTGTGCATGGAAACTTTCATATTGATGTTTCTTACAGCATAGCACATGGCTTATATTAATTATTTATTCAAATGAAGCAGGTAATCCAGAAACAGTAACACTTTCTATGTTCAGTCAACTCTATCATCCCTTCACTTAGCTATTCAACAATTATTAAGTGTTTATAAGTACCCAAATACAGTGTTGACCACTAAGACAGGCCAGATGCTCCCGGTAGAGCTTACGAAGAGATTCATCCACTCATTAAAGAGCCAGTCATCTGGATCTATTGCTAAACCTAGTGAATTCATGCTCCTCACCATATGTACATTTGCTATTTCTCTAAATCTTGTTTTTCAAATGACAACAGTCATTAATTCTAGGCCCCAAATTTTAAGCATCTGACAAATAACACAAACAAACAGCAGTAACACCAACAAAACATTAAGACCATACTTCATAGAAGAAAAGGAAAAAAGATAAGATTTTGATCCAGAGACAACTTGGAAACATGGCAACTATCTTCCATGTTTTGAAGAACTAGAACACAAATTTGCTTCAATAAGATTATTTTTAGCAATTAAAACTATTCGGAATTCACACACTTTAGATTTTGTAGGGATGTATACTTCATAAAAGACAAAATTTCATTTATCCCTTGAAATAAAAAAAGACAAGCATTAGTTTACTAAAATATAATGAGTCTTCAATGGTTTTGCTAAGAAAATGAAAAATCAAATTAAAAAAACTGGGCTAACAGTGCCTGAACTCAAATCCAACCCACACTGCCCAAACATAATGTATCCCTACCTACCGATGTATTTCGGTGTGAACCACATGGCCAGCTGTCAGAAATGATTACCAATACAATAGAAAAGTTTCTTCCCAAACCAACCGTTTGGAAATAAATCTGGTCAATACACACACCATGAAAAGACTCCCAAGTGAGTGGACTTTTTACAGGCTAGTCCATGAAGACAACAGCTGTTTTTCCTCACTGCTACAGGACTAGCACTGGCAGGTAATATGTGCTCTTAGATATACAGTGCTAATCACACAACCTCTACTATGCAGTACACCCTTTGCACCAATGTGTAACAAAAAAATAGCTAAAATATTTAGAAACACAAATCCACTGTTAAAATTGCCACTTAAATTGCTATATAAAGTTATGAAAATCTAGTCAGTTTGCAAAACAAACTGAATTGCAGATGATGAAAACTATTTGGCAAAGGTAAAATATTACAAGTAAAAAGTAACTTCGTATAAAAAGCACAAGTCAAACTTGCTGTGAGTTATCAGTTACAAAATTCCTAAAACTGGCATTTTGAACACTGTATGAAAAAGGATAGAGATTGCATGGTTTGAAGGTTCTACTTATAACATTACAGTTAGTAAAAGAGATCAGTAAATTTCACAGCTGCATACACTGCACTGGTCACTAGCATAACCATTCCTTACAGGTATTCATCTATCTGGCACGCAACAAAAACTAAGACAAACAGAAAACCCCAATCCTAAAGCTAGCTTACAATACCCTCAAGCGTAAAGCCTACCAAGAAGGGCTAATATGTTAATATAAGAACCTATAAAGCACTCAAAAGCCACTTATAATTCACTCTACATAATAGACATGTATCAATATGCACATTTG
This sequence comes from Phyllotis vaccarum, assembly GCA_033318265.1. NCBI lineage: Eukaryota > Metazoa > Chordata > Mammalia > Rodentia > Cricetidae > Phyllotis > Phyllotis vaccarum. The sequence continues at coordinate 23,172,809 of JARWLC010000011.1, forward strand.
AAACTATTACTGTATAACAAACAAGGCTTAACATCCATATAGAAACTTTACTCCAATTTCACCAGATTAAATTATCTCTGCAAAAATTTCTAAACACACACTCACTGGGATTACTATCACTTAAAATGCATAACTTACAGTGAGCAGTTTCAGGTTTATAATGATCTGAGAAAGTAATAAGCCATTCACTCGGTTACACTGTACCACTATATCCATTTCTATTATTGGCAACTAAGTGTTGAACATAAGGCACTTTTCCTCCTATTTAAAACCATGAGTTTGAAAGAACTGGTAAAAAGCCACGCAACAAAAATACCCTTCCTTCTCTTCAAACTCTATCACTATCAATGTCTACCTTCAAGTATTAAACTTCACAAAAGCTGCTTTATCCGTCCCCATGAAATATCTGCAATCCTTATCTAACTCTGACGTCACTACCTGATTCTGATTGCTCTTTACAATATAAGTCCCTGTACTGTGATCCACTAATAATAAATCACCAACAAAATAACCTTTCCTCCATAAACAAGTTTCAAAAGTATTAAGACAAATTAAGCTACTTCTAGGGGTTATCCAAACTAGCAATGTCCGGAGAGCAGAGCAGTTTGCAGAACCTGCTAATAGTTAAAGCAACAAGTTTAAAACTTTGGAACTCTTAGAAATCGTCCCTGCTGCAACTGGTCGCTTGGTCACTCCGACCCCCACAGGTTCTCATAGCACCCCTCCCCGCTAGAAATCGCCCCTCTGATCTAGGAAGTGGACCTGGTAGACCTGAGGAGCCTAACCCCACTTTCTCTATCTCCTAGAGGTACCGGGCAGGACTCACCTGAGCACTGGGCTGTAGGGGCTGCGTGAGCGCCGCCAGCTGCTGCTGCTGTACGGACTGGGGGACACGTCGCCGCCCCGCTCGTAGGAGCTGTGGCGACTGTAGCTGGGCGAACGGCGCCGGCTGTAGGGACTCGGGGAGCGCGGCAACCTCCGGGAATAGGGACTGCTGCCACCTCCCACCGGGCTGGGAGACTTGCGACTCCGGAGGCTCTGCGAGGCCCTGTGAGACACTGGGCTTTCGTCCCTGCCTCCCAGCGGGCTCAGGGACCGCTGCCGCCGCCTGTAGGCCTTGGGCTCGCTCTTGTCTTCCCGGTAGGCCTTGGGCGGCTCCTTGTAGGCAGAGGGCGGCTCCTTGGACGACTTAGTCCGGCTGCGGTGGGCCTTGAGGTCCCGATCCTTGCGGCTGCTGCTGCTGCTAGACGTAGCCGAAGCGCTCTTGCGACGGCCGCCGCTGCTGCTGCTACTGCCACTCTTGGTGGCCTCGGCCCGCTCTTCGCCGCTGTGTCCGTGACGCCCGCGGGCCTTGGAGGCCTCGCTGCCGCTGCGCGTCCCGTCCCGCCGCCGGTGCTCGCGGTGGCGCTCCTTGCTGCGGCCACTGCTGCTGCGGCGGTCCCGGCGCGGCCTGCGCTCCGACCCCTCCGCGCGCCGCTGCGTGCCGGAGGAGGAGGCCGGACTCCCGCCGTTGCCCCCCGTTCCCCCGGCAGCCGTCGCCGCCGTTGCCGCGCTGGCGCCCCCCAGCAGCAGCCCCTGCTCGGACTGGGAGCTCACATCCTCATACTCCACCAGCGGGGTCACACCCCCGCCGCTACTGGCACCGCCACCGCCGTCCTGCTGCGGCTGGGGCAGCGAGAAGACCCGGCGCTTCTCCGCCTCCTGCCCGGCGCGGGGCCCGCGGCGCCGCTTCTGCCGCCCTCCCGGGCGCCTCTTGCCTCTCGCCAGCCGCTTGACCTCCAGAGGGGGTCCCGGGCTGAAGCAGGAGGAGGAGGCCGCGGCGGCGGCGGCTGCGGCGGCGGCCGCGCCGGGGGCAGCCAAGAAGAGCAGAGGCGGCGGGGGCGGCGGCGGTTGCAGGAGCTGCGGCTGCAGGAGCGGCAACAGCAGCGGCGGCTGCTGAGGGGACAGGAATCGCCTCCGCTTGCGGCGCTCCTCCAACTTCTTCTCGGCCCAGCTCAGGCCCCCGCCTCCCCCCAGCGCCGTGTCCGAGCTGCTCGGCATCGCCTAGAGCCCGCCGCAGAGTGCGGCGCGGGTGCGGCCTCCTCCGGGGTCAGACCCTGGCCATGTCCCCCGCCGGGAAGGGGGACGGCGACGGCGGCGGAGGGGCAGTGAGCAGCAGGGCCGGCCGGGAGCCGCGCCACGATAATCCGGGTCGGGACGCGCGTCCCCTGTTCCAGTCGCGGTGTGTGCGCAGCGGCCTCCGGGCCTGGCGCGGGAGGATCCTGTCCTCGGCAGCAGAACGCCGGCCGCGCCGGGCGGCGGCGGCCTCGGGCTCCGGCGGCGCAACGCGGAAGTGCCACCGCGGGCCGCGCTTCACTCCATAGTCCTGACGTCGGGGGCGAGCTCGCGGGAGGGCAGTGGGCGCGACCGCAGCACGCCTCCGTCGCCCGCCACTGCGCGTCCACGTCGTCCTGTGGCGGCGGCGACACCCCGCGGCGCTCGGACGGGCCTGGGCCTCGAGCCCCGAGGGCACTGCGCGCAGTTTCCGGAGCGGGGGCGCGGCTCGCTGTCCTCCGCCCCTCCACGCGGGCCCCGCGCGCGCCGCTCGCCCCTCCCTTCGCTCCGCGTTCTCACTGCGGGAGGGCGACGCGACTGGCTGGCGGGGCTCTCACCCGCACCACCCACTCGCCGCGCTCCTCCGGCCTTTCCCCTAAGCCCAACGCTAGGCCGGCGGCGCGCACGCTCGTCACGTTCAGGAACGCAGACAGGGAGTGGCGGCGCAGTCCACGGAGGTGGGAGCCTAAGGCACTGCGCAGCGGCGTGCTCGCTCCCGCCAGGATCTTGGCCGTCACAGGAAGTGACATAAGGAGCCGCTCCGCTTCCGGAAGGGGCGGGACGGAGAAGCGGGGTTAAAGAAAGGAGAGGAGGCGTGGGCTGCGTTGTGCTGTCGCTAGAGGCCCTTCCGGCGGCGCCAGCCATGGTGCTTGTTGCTCACTTCCAGTGAAAGGTCATGGCAGGACCCAAGCGAACCTTGACGACTACCCTATCCTAGCCTCGGGATTGGAACAGCTGTGAGAGGAGACGAGATACCCCGTAGAAGGCGGAGATGACGTTAGCCTGAGCAGATTCACGTATGCCCAAGTTCAAGGACCCATCGTAACCTAAAAATACACTTGATGATCTTAGCTCCCAGCTTCCACAACACCGAAAAGCCCTAAGTCAATCTGGAGAATAAGTCAAATGCCAGAAGACTACCATAAATCCCAGGGACTGCCTTCTTTGTACTTTCACCTTCATATCTAAACCGATGAGGCTGTGTCAGCTACATAATGCCCTTACATCACATCTCAAGATTGCCCTTCAGCTAGAGGCTAAGCATTCGGGATAATTAGATTAAAATCTGCATGGCTTATTGGCTTTTAGTAGGATGGAAAGAAGCTAAGCAGTCTGCTCAGTGGTTACATATAGTTACTCCCTAACAAATTTATTAGTTCAGATCATCAGCTGGTTCTTACATACTTAGTGATGTAATCAGGTTGAGGTCAACGAATCACAAACTGATGGAAGCTCAGACTTCACAGAATATAAAAGATATTTGCTGGAAGATTGAGGAATGGGTTTGAAATCGAGCTATTTCTGATAATGACAGGCCTGAATGGATCACCAGTGGGACCTTTTTACACAGTTGGGGTAGGGGGAATAAGGGAGAGACAAAGGTATGGGAAAATTGAATTTTAAAAGTATGCTGCCTAAAGCAGATTTCTTTTTGACAGTACTGTTAACTGGCACTTCTGTAGCTTATTAGTAAAGACCACTTAGAGAGTGGCATTTTTCAGAAAAATAAGATCAATTTGCCCCATCATGCTGTTTTTTAAAGTCTGGTGAAAGGTACATGTCTATACCCAACAGAAGAGGCTGAAATAGGACAAGGATGATGGTGAGTGTCTGGTCTATCTGAGTCCTACATAATGACCCACCCCATAAAAAGATAAATAATCCTGGAATAGAACAGAGAAGGAAAAAAATAGGATTTGTATACAGTAGTTCCTCTAGCATAAGCTACTCCACTTAAGAATGCCTCTGTCTCAACAGAGGATACTTGAACTGAAAATGAATGGTACCCAGTCCAAGCTTCAAGCAGAAAACTTACAAAAATATTTTAGTGGACTTTAGCCATCCATGTTTCCTCAATAATTCTGATTTTGGAAAATGGGCAAATTGAACATTTTAAGTCCCCCAGAGACACCCAACTTGCTTGGGAATGCTTTTAATAGCACTCAAGCACCAAAACAATGGAAATATCTTTAAATTAGATGTTTCTATAAGAATATCTGCTACTTGAATAGAAAGAGATTTTAAATTGCTGCTTGAAACTGGATTAGTTTGTTGTGTGTGTTGCAATGTGTGCTTTTCGTGTAGTTGTGTCTTTTTTGCGCCTGTGATTTTAATATATTTGTCTATCTAAAAGGTCATTTCTCATACCACATAAGCTATTCTTTAAAGTTTGGACCTAGTGGAGGAGAGGGGGTTTCTCTAAACAGCTTGCTGGTATGCACAAAGCTCTCGGTTTGAGCCCAGCCACACAAAATAGAATGTGGTAGTGGACACCTGCATGTTAGGCAGGTAGGAAAATACCATGAAACTTTGGTTGAATATCTACATTAAACTAGAAAGGCTATTAAAATGTCATCCCCCTTCCAGTAATATGTCTTATTTACACATTTTACCCAAACAAAATATTACAACAGATTGTGTAACAAGTCAGATAGCAGAATGCAGTTTGACACTGAAGAGATGACTCCGCAGGTAAAGAGCATTTGCTTCTCTTTCAGATCTGGGGTCATGGGTTCAGATTCCAGAACCCACATGTAGTTCCAGGGAACCCAAGGCTCTCTTTTGGCCTCTGACGGTACACACATGCAAACATATACACACCAAATAAAAGATTAAAAAAAAACACTTTTAAAACTTAAACTTCAGGTACGTTAACTTGGGGGGAAAAAAAGTTTGCAAGACCAATCCCAACACTTAAAGTTGAAGACTTAAAGTAGGAGGGATCAGAAGTTCAAGGTCAGCCTTGGCTAAGCAACAAATTCAAGTCCAGTCTTGACACATAAGGCTTTGTCTGGGGGTGGAGGTGATAAGGCAGAAAGTAAAACACCAAACCTCTTAATGTTTTTGTTCTGTAACAATAACTTTTTCTTTTTTGTTGTTTGGTTGGTTGGTTGTTGTTGTTGGACAGGGTTTCTCTATTAGCTTTGGCTGTCTTTGTAGACCAGGCTTCCCTCACAGAGATCCATTTACTGCTTTTCGGGTGCAGAGATTAAAGATATGTGCCCAACAAAAGAGTTGCTTTAAATATATGAGGTGGAGTTTTATTTCTTCATTTTATTTATCTATTTTATTTATTTATCCAGGCTGGCTTCAAACTCCTGGTCCTCTGCTTTTGTCTTACAATCTTGGGTTACAGGTAAATGTAATGGATTTATGACGTTACATTGTAAATAATTGGCCCTCCTATGAGTTTAATAAAAAGTGCTGGTAGGCCAAAGACAGACAGGAAGTGCGGGCGGGGCTACAAGACTAAGAAAACTGTGGGAACAGGGAGAACAGAGCAGAGATGCCACAGAGAAGCCAGAAGATGCAGAGGACAACTATGCTGCTCTGAGATAGGTACCGAGCCACATGGCTGAATGGGATAAGAATCATGGGTTAGATTAAGAGCAAGAGCTAGCAAGTTATATGCCTGGGCCCCAGGTCAGTCATCTTACAATTAATGTAGGCATCTGTGTGTCTCTGTGGGACTGTGGGACTGCAGGTCTGCGGGTCTGTCTGTGGATCCAAACCTCGAGGCTAGGCCTGAAAGTCCGGGCCAGAAACCCTGTACAACAGGTGGGCACCAGTTTGTTTGCTTAATTTTCTCAAATTTCATTTATAGTAAAAATATCAGTAGATACATTTTAAAAAAAAAAATAGTACTTTGAAGGTTCTACCAGTTTTTAAAACTGTAAAAGATTTTGGGACAAATGCTATACTAAATCACAAACATAAATACTTGATTATTGCCTTCAAGCTTGTGACTGATACACACTATCATTCTATGATTCTGTAAATAGGAATTTAACAGTATCTGTCAATTTTCTAAGTCTTGTAAACTCTCAGTCTATTTATTCACTCTCTCTCTCTCTCTCTCTCTCTCTCTCTCTCTCTCTCTCTCTCTCTCACACACACACACACACACACACACACACACACACACACACACACACACACACACACAGGGGGGGGGGGGATCGCCCAGAGTATTCTGTTTAAATTAAGCCAAGTGAACTTTCTTGAATAAGTGAATACCTATTGGTATTTGGTATTTACTGAACACTTAACATGCACCACATTCTATGCTAAGTGTCTTCTCATTTAATACAACAGTACTTAGAAATAAGATGTCATATTCTAGGCTTTTTCAGGTGTAGTCCTGGTTTACACCCCTTGTTCAAGTTAATAGAGCTCTCTTTAAATCACTAGTTTTCCCTCCTAGATATAAATTATCATGTCAATTTTCTTGTAAAAATTATCAGTGGTTACAAGTGAGAGTAAGGCATACAGAACAGACCCAAGGGATACTCCTAGTGAAATCTGTCCAGATTCGATGACCATACTTTCAAAAGTGCAAGCTGTTTTATAATGACATTCCTGCTCCTGAACTTTATATTGAGCTCAGTGGTAGTAAAAACATCCCAGAATTAAAATAGAAAAGTATAATGTTGTTATAGCTTAAATGTTTTCTCTAAAAACTCATGTTCTAGAAACTCAGTTCTCAAATGTTAATGGTAACTTGGCATTTGTGGGGTAATTAGAATTAGACAAGGTCATAAGAGCTAACTCCTGTGATGAAATTAGTAGCTTTATTTAAATGTTTGTTTAATTTTTTCATTGCATATCTCTCTCTCTCTCTCTCTCTCTCTCTCTCTCTCTCTCTCTCTCTCTCTCTCTCTCTCTCTCTCTCTCTCTCTCTCTCTCCCTCTCTCTCTCTCTCTCTGTGTGTGTGTGTGTTTATATGTGTACACCAGCCAAGTCTACATAAGAAGACTCTGTCTCAAAATAAATAAATAATGTGCTGGCAGAAGCAACTTATAGTAGAAAGGGTTATTTTGTGTCTCAGCTCTAGGGTATAGTCTATTGTGACAAAGAAATCACAGTATAGGTGTAGGTAGATTTTTCCTGTCCCAACACCTGCTCCAAAATTTCTGGCAGCTAATTCACAAATAACTGACTCAGAGACTTAATATAAATTATAAATGCTCAACCAATAGCTCAGCCTTATTACTAATTAGCTCTCACATCTTGACCCATTTTTGTTAATTTGTATGCTGCCCCAAGGCTCGTGGCTTTTACCTCTAACCCATTGTGTGTGTCTGACTCATTCTCCATCTGGCTGGCAACTCCACTGACTCTGCCCTTTCTCATCCCATCATTCTGTTTTGCTTTCTTGCCTAACTTTTTCCTTTTCAGCTTGTTTATCAAACCAATCATATCAACATATGCTCACACAATGTACAGAAAGATTATTCCACAGTATACAGGAACTTGAGGAGGCTGGTCACATTGCAGCCACAGTCAAGAAGCATAGAAGAATGAAAACTTGTACTCAGCCCTTGTTGTCCTATAACCTGCTTTGCAGACGAGGCTGGCTTTGGATTCACAGGGATCCTCCTGCCTCTGTCTCTCAAGTACTGGGATTGAAGGCATAAACCACCACTACCTAGTTTCTCAACATCCTAGACCAGTAAATGGCAAAATGACACCTTCACACAGCAAGCAGGTTTTTCCACCTCAGTTGACCTAATAAAATAATCCTACATTGGAATGCTCAGAGGCCCTTTTCCAGGTGATTGTACATCTCATCAGAGAAACATTGATATTAACCACCATAATTTATTATCTGAGTAATAGTTGATTATAAATAACAATATTGTGATTCAGACCAAGCACAGTGGCCCATATATGCCTGTGATCAGAGCACTTGAGATATGGAGGCACGTTAGAGGCTAAAGCAGGCTATAGGAGACACTACTACCAATAACGGCGATTTAAATGTTGATTTTGTTGTGAATTTAATTGTGCTTAGACAAAAACTATTTTACCCAGCATTCCCGACAGATGAAAGGAGTTACTAGTGGTTCCTGAAAATAAAATGTAAGGAAAAGTTTAGTGTATAACTTTTGGAATTTTTTGTTGTTTGGGGGTTTTTTCCAAGACAGGGTTTCTTTGTATAGCTTTCAAGCCTGTCCTGGGACTCACTCTTTAACCAAGCTAGCCTCGAACTCACAGAGATTCACCTGCCTCTGCCTTCCTAAGTGCTGGGATTAATGACGTGCTTCACCACTGCCCTGCTGGAAATATTTCTTAAAATGGAAGAAAGTCTAGTATGGGGATTCAATAAAAGTTTCAGAAGTTTTGGAGATATCAGAGGGAATCTACCCACAGTCTATGTGGGGGGTTAGTAAAAGCTCCAGAAGCCCCAGAGCTCTAACCACAGTCAGTCTAGGAAAATCAGAGAATGGTGATTCAAACCTTTAATCCCAGCACAGGGAGTATCCTGGGAGTGGTGACCTACACACTTAATCCCAACTGAGTCAAGGTCACTTCAGATTATAAAAGGAATTCCAGGCTCCCAAGCAGGTGTGGTGGGGTCACACCTTAATTACCGAAAGAGTACTTAAGACAGGATAGAAACACAGAGGGAAGCCATTCTAAGGGAAGGGAGGCTGAAGAAGCTGGAAGACAGATGGGTAATATCTGACTGTGGTGTTTATTCCCTCTAGTATCTCCAACTTTTTCAGAGATGTATCCCTGAGTCTCATTCATTCATGCGACAATTGGCGTCCAACTTTGGGGCCCAAATTTCTCTCCTCCCTACCCAAAAAATCGCACTTGCCAGCCAGAACAACACCTGGCTGGAGGAGTAATTACTAACGGCTAGGCTTTCTGTTCCGGGTTAGCCTCCAGCCTTAGGCAGACCAGCCACATGTGTTTCTGTTTCACTCTCATCTGGGTAAGTCTTTCAGACAGTGGCCTCTTTCTCCTGGTGGGTTGTTTCTTTTTCCTTTTTGGACCCCTCCTTGGGTTGCTATCACACTAGGTAGCTGCCTCACTTCACAATCATCAACGGACAATAACAATAAGTAACTCAATTTTTTTTAAAAAAAAAAAAGAGGGAATTTGTTTAAAGCAATGGAGGGTGATTGGTCATACTGTAACCTCTCGCTAAATGATTTGATATTAAATCAGGAAAGGAAAACATAGATAAGGTAGATGGAAATATGATAATGTTTATCCTACTATTTACTATGAATATTTATTGTTTGATATCACAGAAAAAGTTGACTAATGTAAATCCAAAGAAAAAGGTCTTTAAAAAGGCTGTTGAGAGAGAATACAAAGATGCTCAATCAAACAGGAATATTAAGAAGCAATTTCAGCAAGGTCATCTAAAATTAGACAAAAACAGGCAACATTAATATACCCAGTAACCTTTAAAAAAATGAAGGATGATAAAGATGAAAGAGAAACTAGCTGGGCTCCAGTAAAAATATTAGAATTACGGAGAGTAAAGGAAGCAATTGTATCATATGGGATGTGTTCACCATTTCTTAAGCAAATGCTGAACTCCTGGTCATGCTGTAACCGGGTCACCCCTAAAGATTGGTTAGATATGGTTACAGCCATTCTTGAGGCAGGGATGCTCATGCAATGGAAGTCATGGTGGAGGGAGGAGGCTAAAACAATAGAACAAAGAAGCAGGGCCAGAGGCATAGAAGTCTCTCAAGACCAACTTCTTGGGGAGGGAGATTATGCTGATATTGACAGGCACCTTTGGTGGATTGGATTCGTGAGACAATTAATAAGGAGACTTATGAGAGTGATGATAACTGGGCAGGAGAGCTTATTTCAAGAGGTATAAGAAAAAATCAAAATGTTAAATGTTATAATTGTGGAAGGCAAGGTCACATTAAAAAAGACTGTAAATAAGGCATTCCCAGAAACAATGCTTTTGGTACGAATAATCCCAAGAGAAGACCCCTCCCTTCTAGACTATGCAGAAGGTGTGGAAAGGGAAGCCATTGGACTAATGAATGCAGGTCAACAAGAGACAGACAAGGGAACTTTCTGCCCTTGGGAAATGCTCCAAGGGGGCTTTCAACAACCCCCCAGGTCAGGTAACTTTCTGCCCTCGGGAAACGCCCCAAGGGGGCCTTTCAAAAGCCCCCATATCAAGTCCAATCCAGTCTTACCCTGCCATTGTTGAGGAAACACGTTCCCAGAACAATTAAAAAGGTTAAAACCTATTTTAAAAAGACACACTAAGTGGAATGATAGAAAATTTACATAAAAAGAAAAAAATTCAGGAAAAAATATAAAGCAAATATTTTGGCAAACTTCTATCAATGAGCAAAGGCCAAAATTAAAAGTACAAATAAATGATGTTATTATTGAAGGCTTATTGGACATGGGTGCAGATGTATCCATAATTTCACCAGAGTCATGGCATCCAAGTTGGTCCCTTCAGGAGGTAAATGTTCAGTTTTTGAGTATTGGGTTGATATCCCAGGTAAAACAGAGTGCAAGATGGCTTGAGTGTATAGGACCAGAAGGACAGAGAGGAATATTAAAGCCATATGTGGCTGATATTGCTATAATTTTATGGGGAAGAGATTTACTGCAACAGTGGAACACGCAGATTAATATTCTTCCAAATACAGAAATAAGCCATGAACTAGCACATGGTTCCAGAAAAAATATCAGAAGGTATTATGAGAAACAGTCACAGACCATTCAGGTAATAGAGAAACAAGGCAAATCAGCTGCTGATCTTTCAAAAACACCCACAGCACTACCTCTAAAATGGCTAACAGAGAAGCCTATATGGGTTCATCAGTGGCCTCTAACAAAAGAGAAATTGCAGGCCTTAGAGCAGCTGGTACAGGAGCAGTTAAATTCAAGCATATAGAAGAATCAACCAGCCCTTAGAATTCTCTTGTATTTGTTCTTAAGAAGAAATCTAGAAAGTGGAGAATGGTAACAGACCTAAGGGCAATAAACAAGGTGATCCAGCCAATGGGCTCTCTACGTTCTAGGATTCCTTTGCCTTCTCTGTTACCTAAAGAATGGCCTATTATAGTTATTGATTTAAAAGACTGTTTTTTTTTTATAATACCTTTACAAGAGCAAGACAAAGAAAAATTCGCCTTTACAGTGCCCACTTATAATAATTCTCAGCCTGTAAAGAGATTCCAGTGGAGGGTCCTCCCTCAAGGAATGCTGAATAGTCCTACTCTGTGCCAGTATTTTGTTCAAAAGCAAATAGAACAAATATGCAAGAAATTCCCACAATCTATAATTTATCATTACATGGATGACATCTTGTTGGCCAATTCAAATATTGATACGTTGGAAAAACTTTTTGAAGAAGTGAAAATAATTTTGCCTGCTTGGGGATTACAGATTGCCCCAGAAAAAAAGTACAAAGAGGGGATTCCATTAATTATTTAGGATATAAAATAGGCCAACAAAAATTTAGACCCCAAAAGGTACAGATCAAGAGAGATAGATTAAAGACACTTAATTATTTTCAAAGACTACCAGGAGACATTGTCAACTTACGACCGACTATTGGAATTAAAAATGATGAACTAGATAATCTGTTCAAACATTAAATGGTGACAAGGACTTAAATAGTCCGAGAGAGTTGTCACCTGAAGCTGAGAAAGAACTGGCTTTGGTGGAAAAGAAATTACAAGAGGCACATGTGGATCGTGTGGATCCAGACCTCAATTGCATTCTAGTTATCTTGCCCTCTAAGCATTCTCCTACAGGAATTTTAATGCAAAGGGAAAATGTTATATTGTAATGGATACTTCTTCCACATAAACGAAGCAAGAAGTTAAAGACATATGTGGAAAAGTGTAGTAGTGGGGTTCTCAGTCCCGGGCGGCCAGAGGTCCAGAGACCCACAGACCTGCCGCCCGAGACCGCTTAGCCGCCCAGCTGCCCAGGCCCCCAAAAATAACTCAAATGCTTATATTAAGTCCATGCTGTTTGGCCTATGGCTCAGGCACATTGCTAGCTAGCTCTTACATCTTAAATCAACCCATTTCTATTAATCTGTCGGCCACGTGGCCCGTGTGGCTCACCCGTGCTCCTTACATGTTGCTCCTTGGGCGGCTTCAGCTCGATCTGCCCCTGACTCCGCCCTGCTTCTCCTACCTATGCTTTGATTTCTCCTCCTACTTCTTCTATGGTGCCTGCCATGGCCCAAAACAGCTCCTTTATTTAAAGATTGAGATTCACAGCATACATAAACGCATTCCCACATCACTTACCCCTTTCTGTCTAATCAAAAAGGAAGGTTTCAATTTTAACATAGCAAAATTACATATAACAAAATAGTTATCAAGCAAGAATTACAGTTACAATATCTAGTCTATTTGTATTTAGCAAAATTAAAGAAAATATTCTATCATCTATCTTATCTTTGTTAATCTAAAGTTTCATATCCAATATACCTTTCAAATGACTAAGAAAAACTGTACCTATAACTATCTAATCTTCAACTACGTCAAAGACCACAGAAGGATATATTTACCCAAATAAACCAGAAGTGCAAGCGACTTCTAAAATCTAGAAAGGACGGAGATGACACCTATCTGTCTGGACAGTCACCCAAAGTTCTTTTATAAAGTTGGGGCATCCATCTTCAGCCTACAGGCCCAGAGTCTCTTTTCATTTCAGTGAAGCAGGAAATCTGCTCTGCCCATTCTGGCACAGTTCATCAGTTGCTTCTCCTCGAGTCCTGAAGAATGTCTGACAGTTTTTTCTGCAAAGCAGGAATATGAATGACCATCTAGGCTTGTTCTGCCAAAGTTCAGAGGTTATCTTCTTATGGAACCTGCATGTCTAGTTTAAATAGCATACTGTCAAGCAGTCAATATAAGAACAAGTCCTTATCCAGTGGCTAACCATTGCCACAAAGAGAGTAGACTCCATATGGAGTTTCTTCGATGCCCATTTTTCTCTTGAAGATTGGTGCTGCCAGGAACAAATCTGTTTCACTGTCCAGAAAAGTCTAAGTTCTTAAAACATTTTAAATGCCATATTCTGTAGGTCTTAGAAGTATTTGAAGATTACCTACCTAATTGAAATATATCTTTGTATACCTAAAAATCCTAACTAACCTAACTATAAGTTTGATTATCAAAAGTGACTATTAACCTTCATTTCTTAATTATACACTACAATTTTAAAACAGTTACATGAACATCATACCTTAAACAATAATAGAAAAACACATACAGCATAACAAAATTGACCTTAAATTTGTATCAATAAACCAAAATCTGTACCAATGTAAAGCATTTTGAGATTAACAGCTGATTTCCTGATCTAAGTAAATTCAATAATCTAATTTTTAAAAAATCATTTATATACCATATGAGCCATAGGCCAAACAGCATGGACTTAATATAAGCCTCTGAGTTATTTTTGGGGACCTGGGCGGCTGGGCAGCTGAGGGGTCTGGCACGGCAGGTCTGTGGGTCTCGGATCTCTGGCCGCCCGGGACCCAGAGAAACCTCACTACTACAGAAAAGATTTCTGAACTTATTTTTAAAGGAAAATTAAGACTTCGTCAATTGACAGGAATGGACCCACCAGAAATTGTTGTACCTTTAACTACTGAAGAAATTGACCAATTGTGGGTAGAAAGTGAACCTTGGCAAAGAGCCTGCAGTAATTTTTTGGGAGATATTAACAACAAATATCCTAAAAGCAAAAGAATTGAATTTATAAAGAAAGCTAATTGGATTCTCCCTTATATTGTACAAGATAAACCAATTTCTGGAGCTCCTACTTTTTATACTGATGCAAACAAATCAGGAAAGGCTGGTTACAAATCAGAACATATAAGTAAAGTGACTCAAAGCCCTTGTAATTCTGTTCAAAAGTCAGAATTATATGCCATCATGATGGTGTTAATGGACTTTACAGAACCACTTAACATAGTCACTGACTCTCAGTATGCAGAAAGAGTTGTTCTACACATTGAAACAGCTGATTTTATTAATGATGAATCAGAATTAACTTCATTATTTATTCAGTTACAAGGAATAATCAGGACTAGAAATCATCCCTTTTATATAACACATATTCGATCCCATACAGGTCTGCCAGGTCCTTTAGCACAAGATAATGATGAAATTGATAAATTATTAATAGGAAATGTACTAGAGGCCTCAGAATTTCATAAAAAGCATGTTAATTGCAAAGGATTAAAAAAAGATTTCTCTATCACTTGGCAACAAGCCAAAGAAATTGTAAAAAGGTGTCCCACCTGTTCTTTCTATAACCAAACTCCTTGCCAGCAGGAACTAATCCTAAATGTATACATAGAAATTAAATCTGGCAGATGGATGTATTTCATTTTACAGAATTCAGGAAATTAAGATATGTCCATCATACAATAGATAAATTTTCAGGATTTCAATGGGCAACTGCTTTGAGTTCAGAAAAGGCTGATTCTGTAATCACACATTTGCTAGAAGTTATGGCCATCATGGGAATATCTGTACAAATAAAGACTGACGATGCTCCAGCGTATGTCTTTACTAAAATGAAACAATTTTTTGCTTACTATAATATAAAGCATATTACAGGAATACCACACAATCCTACAGGGCAAGCAGTTATAGACAGATCAAATCAAACTCTAAAGGATATGTTAAATAAACAAAAAGGAATAACAAAGACCCCCAGAAATAGACTACATAGTGCTTTATTAACTTTGAATTTTCTCAATGCTAATGACAAAGGAACAACAGCTGCTGAAAGGCATTGGACCATAGACAAAACAGCTGAACTAAATCAGCCTATTTACTTCAAAGATGTACTAACCTCTGAATGGAAGCCAGGGTATGTGCTACGTTGGAGAAGGGGTTTTGCATTTATTTTCACAGGTGAGGAAAAGATATGGATACCATCAAAATTAATAAAGACTTGAACCGAACCAGAGACACTTCATGAAACTAATAATTGATAGCTCATCCACCCATATTATAATTCTTTCAATTGTAAGAAAAAACAAAGGGTCGAGGCAGGTTTCTGTTTTTGTCTTTACAGAAAACTTGAAATACCCATCTTCAAGAAGTTAAAAGGCCTTGAACATGTAGACATCTAAAGCAAAAAAGAAGCTATCCAGGAAAATTTTCAAACAAAAGAATATGGTAACTACTGGTACCAGTATACTTGATAGGGTAAAATCTCATTGCTTAACCTTTACAAAAATTTTTTTTATTAGTTAACGTCCCAGTTTAATTATAATTTAAAGCTGGTTTTAGAGTTGGATTGTAGCTCTCTCCTTCTCTAAACTCAAGCATACTTGTTAAAGGAAAAAAAAAATATCTGTATCATATCAGAAGAGCCACCTGATGGGACAGAAGAATAACAAAAAATAAAGGACTATTCTATTGTTACTAATCCTATGCTCAGTAAATTGTTATATGTTTAGTTTCCTGTATATTGTGTTGGTTTTTAGTCTCTTATCAGTTTTCTGCAGTGATCCAGGACAAGGCCTAATTGCTAACTTGAAGTATCCAAAAGGAAGATGGGGCCCCACAATGATGGTTTCACATGAACTCTGACAAAGCCACTAGGCTGACAAACACCAAAGATCCAATTTGGACTACAAACTGCTCAGGACAATTTTGTGGTAGCTCGCTGAGATGAACCAGCTTCACAGACTACTATGGCCAGGACTTGAGACAAGCTGTGTGCTTTCCTGTTATGCAGAGACTGGACAACAAATGACACGGCTACTTATTTCAGGACTTGACATTTAACAAAACTTTTCTTTTCAGGATCCCCAAAAGATGCCATTGCCCCCAGTCAGCAGGAAGTAAACTTAACACAGCACCCACACTCCCAAGTGGTGGGGTGGCTTGGTGTTGGTTATTCAGTGGGTCATGGATGATTGTCATTGTTTAGGTTAATTGGTTAAAAATTGTTCATGGTTATGGTTAGAAAAAAGTTAAACAAGAATGATTAGATTCAAGATTTGTGTTTAAAAAAATAGAAAGAAAAAGGGGATACAGATATATAGGATATAAGGATAGATTATGGAATCTTCTTTTAAAAGGATTACTAGCTTTAAATATTTTACATTGCATTGGTTTTCTGTATAAAATTGTGCATCTTGAGATTAATTGTGTCATTGTACAAATATTTCTATGCTTGTTCGACGTAATATACTTAATCAGTTTATCTAACATTGTAATCCAAATTGCTAGTCCATGAAAGTTTTTATTTTCAATTAATTAGAATATAAAGCAATGCAAGTCAGTAGTTAGACATTACATTCAGACATAGTCATGTTAGATATGTTTTCAAGGTCAAACAAATATATTTTAGATAAACAGGTCTTCTTCAAAAACTTCAGAGATCAATAGAATATGGCATTTAAAATATTTTTAGAATTTAAAGACTTTTCTGGACAGTGAGACAGGTCTGCTCCTGGCAGCCCCAATCTACTTCAAGAGAAAAAAGGGCATTGAAGAAACTCCATATGGAGTCTACTTTCCTTGTGGCAATGGTTAGTCATTGAATCAGAACCTGTCCCTGTATTGACCACTTGACAGTGTGCTATTTGAACTGGACATGCAGGTTCCCTCAGAAAGTGACCTTTGAACTTTGGCAGAACAAACTGAGATGGTCCCTCAGGTTCCTGTTTTTCAGAGAAAACTGTCAGAGATGGCCCGTGGACAGTGTGAGGCCAGTAGCAGCCCCTAGCATGCTGGGCCTGGATCTTCCTGGAGTTGGGTTGCTTGGGAATGCAGCCCAAAACAGTAGTAAACTCCTAAAGCTAAATACTGGCAGGAGACCAATAACCAACAAATACCGCAAAGGAAAATTGAAAAGAACTTTGAAGAGAGACCTCAATCTTCAGGACACAAGGAGAAGTGACTGATCTATCTCAAAATGGACAGAGCAGATTTTCTGCTTCATTGAGATGAAAAGAGACTCTGGGCCTGTAGACTGAAGATGGATGCCCCAACTTTATAAAGGAACTTTGGGTGACTGTCCAGGCAGATAGGTGTCATCTCTGTCATTTCTAGTTTTTGGAAGTTGCTTGCACTTCCTAGTTATTTGGGTAAATATTATTTCCTTCTTGGGTCTCTGAGGTAGTTGAAGATAAGATAGTTATAATTACAGTTTTCTAATGATAGTTTTAGAAAAGAAACTTTGAAGTTAAAGTTTATAAGTTTAAGAGACATCAAAATAATAGCTTTTAGTTAGAAAGGAAATGAATTAGGTATAATCCTTTGGACTCATCAAAATAGGATAATTAATGAAATATTTTCTTGGAATTGTCAATTGTTAATGGACTGGACATTACTCATTTATTGTTTGTATATATTGTATATAATTATTGTACCTATTGTATATTGTTTTTCTTATGTTAGCTATCACCTTTTTTTTTTTAATTTGACACAAAAGAGGATTTGTGGGGATTCAATAAAAGTTTCAGAAGTTTTGGAGATATCAGAGGGAATCTACCCACAGTCTATGTGGGGGCTTAGTAAAAGCTCCAGAAGTCCTAGAGCTCTAACCACAGTCAGTCTAGGAAAATCAGAGAATAGTGATTCAAACCTTTAATCCCAGCAAAGGGAGTATCCTGGGAGTGGTGACCTACACCCTTAATCCCAACTGAGTCAAAATCACTTCAGATTATAGAAGGAATTCCAGGCTCCCAAGCAGGTGTGGTGGGGTCACGCCTTAATTACCGAAAGAGTACTTAAGACAGGATTGAAACACAGAGGAAGCCATTCTACGGGAAGGGAGGCTGAAGAAGCTGGAAGACAACTGGGTAAGATCTGACTGTGGTGTTTATTCCCTCTAGTATCTCCAACTTTTTCAGAGATGTATCCCTGAGTCTCATTCATTTGTGTGACAACTTTTCATTTATATTTTTCTGAATGTGAAATACTTTTCTAAAAATGATTATTAGTCATTGTATTTCATCCTTTAAGAACTTTGTCCAGTCCCCTAGTTCAGTTTTTGATTGGATTGTTAGTGTTCTTGATACTTAGTTTCTTGAATTTTTTTGTATGTTTTAGATACTAACTCTTTGTCAAATGTATTACTAGCAAAGGTTGTCTCTCATTCATTAGGCCTTCTCTTCAATCAACTGACAGTTTCATTGCTGTGCAGAGCTTTTTAATTTCATAAGGTCCCCTTTGTTGATTATTGCCATTGTTTCCTGAGTGATTGGAATCCTATTCAGAAAGTCTTTATTTATATCTATATCTTGTTTTAAAGATTTATTTTAATTTTATGTTGTATGGGTGTTTCCATGCATGTATGTGCACCACATATATATGTTGCTTGCAGAGGCCAGAAGAGGGCATCAGATCCCTTAGAGCTAAAGTTATCCAGTGATTGTTAGCTGCTGTGTGGGTGCTGGAAATCAAATAGGTCTTATGGAAGGGCAGCTAGTGTTCTTAACCACCACACCATCTCTCCAGCCCTTGCCCCATGTCTACATCTTAAAACATTCTTTCTATTTTTTCTTATAATAGTTTTAAACTGTCAATCCTGTGTTCAGGTTTATGGTCCATTTGGAACTGAGTTTTGTGCAGGTGAAAGTTAAGGATCTAGTTTTTATTTTTCTACATGCAGATATCTAGTTTTCATAGCACCATTTGTTGAAGACGTCTTTTCTTCAATGTGTGTGTAACTGTGGCTGCATGGTCTTCTATCTGGATCCTCTGTTCTATTTCATGCACTTATGTGTCTGTTTTGCGTTGACATTATGCTGTATTTTTGTTTGTTTGTTTGATACAGGGTTTCTCTACATAGCTTTGTAGCCTGTCCTGGCCCTCATTCTGTAGACCAGAATGGTCTTGAACTCACAGACATGCACCTGACTTGCCTCCCAGGTGCTGGGATTAAAAGTGTGCACCATCACCGCCTGGATCCTCATAGTGTTTTTATTGCTACTGCTCTGTGGTATAATTTGAAAGCAACTTTGGTGCTACCCACGGTAGCTTTATTTTTACTTAGAATTTCCTTGGCTCTCCTGATAGCCAAGGCCTTTTGGTCTGCCACATGAATCTTGATATTCTTTTTTCTATTGCTGTGAAGAACTGAATTGGCATCTAGTTGGAATTGTATCTGATAGGATGGCCATTTTTACAATTACGTCTGCCAGTCTATGAGCACGGGAAATCTTTCTGTCTTCTAGTCTCTTCCTCAATTTCTGTTTTCAATGTTTAAATTTTTATTACAGAAGTATTTCACATCTTTGGTTTGGTTTATTCCATCTTTTTCAGGGATGCTGTTCCTCAGTATGCTTGTCATTGGTATATAGGAAGCCTGCTGATTTTTGTATGTTAGTTTTGTATTCTGCCACTTTGCTGAAAATGTTGATCAATCTAAGTTTTCTGAAAAAGTCATTAGAGTCTCTGACGTTGAAGTCATGTCACCTGCAATTATAGACACAACAACTTTTAATATTCTATTTGTATACCTTTCATTTCTCTTTTCCTATTGCTTTAGCTGAGAATTTCAGAACTACATTGAATAATAAAGAATGGCAGTTGTTCTTTACTCCTGAACATTGCTGGTATGTTTGATGCTACTTTGGTGGTTCTAATGTGCTTTTACAAATTTGTCGAGATGAAAGCATCATTCTCGCTTTAACACGGCATGGGATACACCTTTAGTAGTTGTCAGCAAGTGTAGGACCTAATAGTTTTGAAGTACAGCTGCCGTAAGTGAATGTAATCATCCCTGAAAGTTCCTATAGATTTGTGAGTCCTGTGGATACTCTTTGAGCACTCAGAATAGAGTTAATAAGCCCACCTATCCATGTACCTTTAGTGAGAATAAAGTTGGCAGCTACTAACAATGAAATATGCATACTGCTCTTTCAGTTTGGGCCATGGTGGTATATAATGGTAAGATATATAGTCCTGATTAAATGTGATTTATAGAAAGATGATGACAATATGCATGCTCTTGTCCAGTTGACTGGGATACAGAAGTAGCTTGGCTTGGAAATATGTAAGTTCTCAGGATTTAAGCATTCAGTAAAGGAAAGATTAAATTGTGGAGTGTTTTTGGTACTGATTAGCATAGTGAAGAGTATGGTTTCCCTGTGAGAAGGTTAAAGGTACCTGGTACAAGAAGAAAACCTGGAGAAATTTGGACCCAGGTAAACAGGGTTTGAGTGGAACACTGACTTAGAGGGACACCAAGCAAGTTTATAACCATTTGAAGATGAATCTGGTAAATTTTGAAAGAAGGAAACTTGGTTAGCTATTGAAGGAAGCAGAAAACTAGGATTCTTATCTGATAAATAAGAGGGGCCAGTTACAGTCATATCTGTTTAAATAATGATTAGAAAGTTAGCAATGAAAGGAAGAAATTGGAACTGCAGGCTTAACCCATTAGAGAAAGATGGGAAGACAAGGGTTGTTCTACCAGGCGCTTAGAATTGGGCATTGGAGGAAGCCTCTGTGAGATCGGAGAGAATCAAACCAGAAGACAGATTTACATGTGGTAAATTAGTGCATATCACTTAACTGATGGTGCCTTAATGTGGATTAAGATTCAGAGAATGTGTTAAGGGACGTATTTTGAAGATGTAAATCTCCAGTTGTATTGGAGATTTTTTTTTTCAGTAATAACAGAAGAGATTGGAATTTTATTTACTAAGAGTCACACAAATCATCTTTGCCCAAAAAAACCCAATTAAAAATATTTTTATAGTATCCAAGAAAGGATTTGTGTGATGGGGAACAGATAAGGGTGATTATAACCATTATGAAGATATCTCCCATTTTGTGTAATTCTAAAATCAGGAACTGTGTGTGACTTTCTTATCTGAAGATGGCTTTGAGATTCCATTTGAAGAAAAATTATAAGTTCTCAGTTGCTTTTTTGAATTTTATCTTGAGCACTTTCTTGAAAATTGAACTAGTAATTCCATGGAGTTTGACAGCTATTGAGGTATTTACTCTGACTGGGTATGACCCTTAAGAAATTACCTAAAGCTGATTGTCTGCGTGGTTGCCTCTGCACGTCTTATGGACAGTGGGTCTCCTAGCTAAACTAAACAGGAAGAGAATGCTGACAGAGCCTGGTAGAAACTTGCTTGGTGACAATTCTTCAACTTTCTGGCTATACTTCAGGGTTTGTTTAAAAGAATGTGTAGCTAGCCTAAGTGAAACTTGCCTATTTTGTTAAGGCTTCATAAGAGTTGCTTTGAGGGAAATAGGATTCTATTTCTCCTTCAGTTTACCTCCACCAGTTGTGTCATTTGCTGGCAGGGGCCAAGTTTTGCTGAACGTGTGACTTCCTCTAGAAGCCCTGATAACATTACCATCAGCAACTTCTTTGTAGAATGTACACTGGTTAAAATCCAACTTCTGGGATCTCTGCGGCCCCTCTGATCAAGAACATTGTAGAGGCTTTTAAGAGGCTTTTAAAAGCTCTAGAAGTTTGAGAGATATAAGAAGGATCTAAGCACAGTCAGTCTAGGAGGATCAGAGAGTGGTGATTCACACCTTTAGTCCTAGCACAGGGAGTATCTCGGGGAGTGGTGACCTATGCCCTTAATCTAAACTAAATTTAGGTCTTTTTAGTTTACAGAAGAATTCCAGGCTCCCAGGCAGGCAGTGGTGGGGCCACGCCTTAATTTACCAAGAGAGTATTTAAGGTGAGCCTAGAAAGACAGAAAGAGAGGAGGCCAAGAGGAGCCAGGCTGAGGAAGCTGGAAGACAGCTGGGTGAGATGACTGTGGTGTTTACTCTCTCTAATATCTCCAGCTTTCTCAGAGATCTATCCCTGAGTTTCATTTATTCATGCAACAAAGAGGTGTCCTATCATTCATGGAATTTGACTGATCTGGACCAGGAGTCACAGTGTTGGCTGTCCTTTTAGCTACTTTATCTTGAGTGGTCTTGACTGCTAAGTATAGCTGTTGAACATCCAGAAAGTTAGCTATTCCAGTCTTGAAGAATAATAGATAATAATTTCAAATGTAGATGTTGTGTAATGCTGTTGGCTGTGTTTTGCTCTGTTGGAGAAACTGCCACCCAGCTCCCAAATAAATGCCCATGGAGGCTATTCTTTCTTATGAATGCCCAGCCTTAGCTTGGCTTGCTTCTTGCCAGCTTTTCTTAAATTATCCCATTTACCTTTTGACTCTGACTTTTACTTTTCTCTATTTCTGTATATCTTTTCTTCTTATTCAGTGTTTGGCTGTGTGGCTAGGTGGCTAGCCTTTTCTTGCTCCTTCATCTTCTCCCCTTCTGCTCTCCTCCCCCATTTTATGTCTTATTTACACTCTCTGCCTGCTAGCCCTGCCTAACCTTTCTCCTGCCTTGCTGTTGACTGCTCATCTCTTTATTAGAACAACCAGGAATTTTAGGCAGGCACAGTAACACTGCTTCACAGAGTTAAGCAAATGCAACATAAAAGAATGCAACACATCTTTGCATCATTCAACAAATGTTCCACAACATGTAACACATCTTAAAGCAATATTCCACAACAATGTAACATTTAAAATTTGAAAACATATATTTCAAAATAGATTTCAGTTTTCTAAGTAGCTAAAAGCATGACACAGCACTAAAAATAATTATTTTGATAAAATAAAAAATCCTTATGTTAAGTCAATATTTATAATTATTATCAATTACTTTTAGATTTTAAAAGTGATGTATATATGTGTTTTGCTTGCATGTATGTATCTGTACCACATTTGTACCTGGTACCTACAGAGGTCAGAAGAAGGTATTGGAGCCTTGAGAAGAGGAATTACAGTTGGCTGTGAACTACCTCGTAGGTGCTGTGAACTGAACCCTGGGGTTTCCCAGGAGCAATGGTGCTATTCATTGCTGAGATAGCTCTCCAACACCTCAACTTTTATTTTGAAGCAGGATCTCTTATAACTTAGACAGGTCTTCAGCTCCCTATGTAGCCACAGATCACCTTCAACACTGAGTCTTCCTGCCTCATTTCTCCAAGTGCTAAGATAACAGGAATGTACCATCACACCTGGAAATAAATCAAATTGTTAACAGAGTGATTATACACTATAAGAGTGGTTCTCAATCTTACTGATGCTGTGACCCTTCAAACAGTTCCTTATGTTGTGATGACCCCAACCATAAAATTATTTTTAGTGCTACTTAATAACTGTAATTTTGCTACTGTTATGAATCATAATGTATATACCTGATATACATGATATCTGATAAGCTACCCCTGTGAAATTGTCATTTACAACTACAGGTTGAGAACTGTGGCACTATAGAATTGGAGAAAATCTTGGCCAACTATAATCTAAAAAAAAGATTAATAAATAATGCATGAGGATTGGGTGTGGTAGCATGCACCATTTATTCCAACACTCAGGAGTCAGAGGAAGACAGATCTCTCTGAGTTCAAGGTCAGCTTGGTATACAACGTAAATTTTTGACTGCACAGAACTAAACAGTGAGACCCTGTCTCAAATAAAATAAAATATAATTTAAAAAGTGTTAAGGAACTGTCCTAGTTACTTTTATTTTTTCCTTTTTTATTTATTTAAAAAGTTTTCCCCATATACACCATCTTTTGTTGTTTTTTTCATTCTTTTTATTTATTTAAAAAGGTTTCCTAGTTACTTCTATATTACTGGATAAGACACCATGGCAAGGAAACTTATAGAAGAATGTATTTAATTTTGTTTTTATTGTTTCAGAGGACTAGAGCCTGTGGTTACAGACAAACAACCTAACATAAAGAACAATTTTGAGAGCTTACATTTGGATACACAAGTAAGAATCAGAAACAGATAGAAGGGCAAGAGTATTTTGAAACCTCAAACCCAGTGACACATCTCCTCCAACAAGCCACACCTCCTAATCCTTCCCTAACAGGTCCACCAACTGTGGACCAAACATTCAAGTTTGGGGATCATTCTTATTCAAGCAACATCAGGACCTGAAGAGAAAATTATCAAGAGGAAATACAAATATTCAATAAATATTTTTAAAATGCTCATTGTCCTTGACCATCAAAGGAATGCAAATTAAAACTCATCTCACTCCAGTCAGAATGGCTGTCATAAAGAAAACTAATCTCAACAAATGTTCGTGAGTGTATGGAGAAAGAACACTTATTTACTGTTTGTGGGATTTAAACTAGTACATTTATTATGGAACTATGTGTAGAGGTTTCTCTAAAAGCTAAAAACAGAACTAACATATGACCAGCCATACCATTTTTGGGAATCTACCTAAGGGATCTTGTATCTTAGATACTTGCTCATGTACATTTATTGCTGCTCTAGTCATGATATCAAGGAGATTAAATAAGTCTAGATGTATATCAATGTATGAATAGATAATAAAATACCATATATATTTACAACTGGATTTTATTCAAAGATAGTATTATGCAAAATTTCAGGGAAAGTGAGTGGAACTAGAAAATATTATATTAAATGAGGTGACTCAGGCTCAGGAAGACAAATACACTCTTTCATATCCTAAGCTAAACGTCTAAATTTTTCAAAGGTCATTACTTATTTTATATGTGAGCATGTATGTTTATCTGTGTGTATGCCATGTATGTTCTGTTGCCCTCAAAGGAAAGAGCAGGCTATCAGATTTCCTGGAGCTCGAGTTGCAGATGGTTTGGAGCTGAGAACTGAGCTTGTGCACTTGGGAAGAACAACAAATGGTTTTAATAACTGATTAATCTCTCCAGTTTCTTACCTTTTACATATGAACACCTATGTGAGAGCAAGGGAAGGGAATCCCAGGACACCTGAAAGAGAGCCATGGGCAGGGGAAAGTTTACTTCCAGCAAAAATAAATAAATAAATAAAATTATAAAGGAATCTCAGGAATTAGTATTTGTGGTTTATATCAAATCTAAAAAGTCATGATGGATTATCACATGAACATTTATGAGAAATATTAAATTTCTGATTATGTTCTGTTATAATTCCTATTTAATTTTACTTCAGCAGAGGCTGGCTGGGGAAATAGCTCAGAGGGTAAGAGCAATTGCTATTCTTTCAGAGGACCTGGCTTCAGTTTCCAGCACCCACATGGCATTTCACAATCATCTATAATTCCAACTTCTGGAGATCTGATACCCTTTTCTGGCCTGTATGGACATGAGTGTGCACATGGTGCATACAATACATGTAGACAAAAAAAAGACACATCAAAATAAAAATAAACTGGATAGAGAAACAACTCAATGGTTAAGAGCTGGTACTGCTCATGTAGAGGACCAGAGTTCAGCTTTCATCACCCATACCAGGTGCCTCACAACTACCCTTAACTCCAGTTCCAGGGAATCCAGTGCACTGGCTTCCTTGGGCACCCATACAAGAGGTGTGAAATAAGACTTGGATAGTAGAAACAGAGTTGGCTCCAGACAGCCAAGAAGCAAAAAGACTTCAGCAGAAACAACCTAGAAAAATATGGCCACCATTGTAGTAGGAAACAGTTCATGTCTTTTGGAGACTGTTTTATACTGCCATTGAAGAAAATTTCTTACAGCTGTGAATTAAAACTCAGTTCTTTATCTTTGTGCCATTTGGTCGAGAAAGGTCTAGAAAAATGATTATCAGCTTGCCACAGATCATGTGCCCACACACAGAATGTCCAAGTTATGAAGAACCAGAAGTTGGCATTTGGTGCTGAGAGAGGGAAGGAGCATAAACCTCTCACCCAAGTAGTGGGAAATTCCCTCAGACAGAAAGAAGGGGGCTGGACACAGTTGCTAGCCAATAAAGTACAGCTGTCCATTCCAGATGTCTAAAAGCAAAATATGTGCTCCTACAAAGAGCAGATTGCTTTTTGGCAGTGTGTATATATAGGGCTTCCAGAATGGTGTAAAAGACATGAATGGAATGTGACATTTGTAGATTGCCCTTAAGGGACCGTAATGTTCATTCTGTTCTCAAAGGAATATGCAGGAATTGAGATGTGCTTTTGCTAGAAGGTTTACTTAACAAAGTGTTAGGTTAAGAGCAAAAAGAGAAGTCGCAAATGCACATTTAAAACAGCAAATAGATATTTATTTAATATCTTAAGATATTGTTGTTTGCATTATAGAAAACTTCTTCAGTGCTCTAGACTAAGCTATAATATATATTCTATCCCTCTGTGGAAGTGACCTTGTCCTTAGAAATTTAAGAGACTTTGAAAGTCACAAAGAAATTGTAAAATATCTATCAATTTTGAGGAAACTTTGCTGCAATTAATATTTAATGTTGATATAATAAGAATCCAGGCTGGCAAAAATCAAGATCAAAGGTTCTTTAAGAGATGGAAATGGGGGAAAAAAGAACCTTATTAGGGGAAAAACACACAAACACAGGAAATTCCAACAGTGTGAACCTGCAGATGCAGGAATAACGAAGTATGTATTCACACAAAAACCTGCATATGGTGGGATGCAGGCACAGCTCAATGGTGGAATGTTTGTCTTAATGTGAATAAGGCTCATGATTGAATCCCTAGCCAACAAAAGTAAACAAGCAAACCAAAATAAAAACCAAGCATAGATGTTTAAATAATTTTATTTGTAAGTGCCCAAATCTCAAACCATCAAAGATGTTCTTCAATAAGTGAATAGTATTGCATCCCACCATGTATACCATGGTAGTTTGAATGTATTTGACCCCTATAAGCTCACAGAGAATAGTACTATTAGGAGGTTCAACCTTGTTGGAGGAGACTGGATGACACTTGCTTTTAATTCAGACCTTGAGGCTGAGGGGTACACCTTTAATATGGGCCACACCTTTTGTTGGAAGTGTGTCACTGTGGGACAGGGCTCTGAGGTCTTTTCTCAAGGTTCACTCAGTGTGACAGTCAGCTTCCTGTTGACTAAAAGATGTAGGACACTTTGCTATTTCTCCAGTATCATGTTTGCCTGCATGCTGCCATGCTCTCTGCCATGACTGATTGAACCTCTGAACTGTAAGCAAGCCACCACAATTAAATGTTTTCTTTATAAGCGTCCCCATAGTCATGGTCTCTTCCCAGCAATAGTAACCCTAAACCAAGACACAATTATTCAGAATTAAAGGAGCTGAATTATGCCAAAAGAAGATATGGAGGAAACGTAAGTACATATTGTTAGGTCAAATAAGCCTACTTGAAAATATTTCAAACTGTACGATTCGGGTTATATCTTTTTGGACAGTATAAAACTGTGGTGGCAATAAAAAGATCTGAGTTTACTAAAGGGTCAGAGAGGAAGGAGGAAAGACTGGTAGGTGAGGGTTTGTTTAAGGATATAAGATCAGTCTGTGTGACACTGTAAAGCAGAAACATGTCACCATACATTTGTCAAAACCCATAGAGTGCACAGTGTAAGTAACACTGAATCTTCAGTAAATTATGGGCTTTAACTAATAATGATGTGTTAATATTGCCTCACCAGTTTTAACAAGCATAGCACACTGATACATCATATGGATTTGAGAAAGGGCTTTAGGGAAAAGAGGTCAGCAGAACATATGCTTCCTACTTGCATTTTTGTCTAAATGAAAGCGCTGAATACAATTTAATTGTTAATTAGAAGTGAAGTAGACACAAATGTAATTTCGAATTACCACAAGCTTTTAAGTTATTTCATAATAATATCTACCATACAAATTCTCATTGGTATTTTTTCTACTAATGACAAGTGAAAGTCTTGCTGGGAAATAATGATATAAACAGGCACAGACAGGAAGTAATCATCCTCAACCAGTTCCCAATGACCTTCATCTTTTATTGTTGCTTTAACCCCCGAGTTTGGGGGTATTTGTTATATAGCAATAGATATATAATATACTGCCCTTGAAATGATATTAAGCTCACAGATGTACAATAAGATATAAGCACACAAGAAACAAATTGACAACTGGATTTATAGACCCCCTAGAGACATTCTGGACTTAGATATAAACAGTATTATGAAGGAAAGAGGGATAAATTGGCTTAAGACAGTCTAAGTAACAGAGTAATTCTTATTTACACTCAGAGATAGACTAGTGGCAACTAGATGACTTTAATGGGGAAATAAGTAGTGACAAAGGTCAGGGCAGGCAGGAGTCTTGGTCCATTCAGATATTTCTAACAAAGAGTCTCAGCTTAGATGATGGAGAAGCAACAGACATGAATTTTTTACAATTCTGTAGTC
Source organism: Phyllotis vaccarum (assembly GCA_033318265.1). Classification (NCBI taxonomy): domain Eukaryota; kingdom Metazoa; phylum Chordata; class Mammalia; order Rodentia; family Cricetidae; genus Phyllotis; species Phyllotis vaccarum. The sequence goes on from JARWLC010000011.1 coordinate 23,201,048, forward strand.
AAAGTCCAAAACTGAAGCTCCAGAAAATGGAGCCACTTCCTGGTTGACAGAAGGCAGTCGTCTATCATTGCCTTAGGTGGTGAAAAGGACAAGGTTCTCTCTGTTAAGGGGCATGTATCCCATTCTTGTGTACATGACTGTCATGACTTGATTATTTCCAAAGATTCAGCATCCTAATATTATCCTCACCCTGAAGCTTAAGATTTCAATGTAAGGACTGAATAGGGCTGGGGAGAGAGATAACACTCAATGTGTAGCTGCAGAATTCTTTCCATAGAACTGTTAGTGAGATCTAGGAGAGCTGAAGAGGGTCACAAACGGCACAAAAAAAAAATCTGCAGCCCGTGATCCCAACCCCTACCATTCTACCCAGGGTAGCTATAGAAAAATTTTCATGTTTTAGAATTTCTTATGAATTGAATCTGGAGAATACAGTATTAGGTTCTTTGGCTCAGTGTAGTGTTTGCTTTCTGTTTTTATTGAATATTACTCTTTTATTATACTGATATGGAACAATTTTCAAATTGAATCCTGAATTCATATTTAAAGCCAAACAACTGGAACACAATTCATAAATTAGACACAGTGAGAGCCACATCATATATGGTCAAGGAGCCTTTGACTGTCATAAAACAAGGCAGAGGGGGAGTCTCTATTTTTTATTTTTTGACAATTTTATATATGTATATGATGCATTTGAGGTTTTTAGTTTCCCATTACTAGAGAAGGGATTTTAAGATATATGGTTGATATTGGATGTCTTTCTGTATGCTGTGAATATACTTTATTACCATTGGTTAATAAAGAAGCTGTTTTGGTGTATGGCAAGGCAGCTTAGAGGCAGATGGGAAATTCAAGCAGATTTAAAGACAAAGGAGGGCAGAGTCAGAGAGAGATGCCAGTGAGACACAAAGGAAATGGGATGAAAATTGTGCACTGAGCAAAATGATACCAAGCCACATGGTTAAACATAAATAGAACTATGGCTTAACTTAAAGTATAAGGGTTAGCAAATAATAGGCCTGAGTCATAGACCAAATAGTTTGTAATTAATATAAGCCTCTGAAGAATTATTTTATAAGTGGCTTTGAAACCATGGTTGGGAGAACTTTGTCTGGACCAAGGCAGGCAGGGTGGGTCAGTGAAACTTCCAACTACACACAGCCAGGGAAACTCCAGCCCCTTTGGAGTCCAAAGAGCTTACCCAATTTTGGTATAAGAAATGGCTTATATATTTGTTGACTACATGTTGGGCTATTTCATCTACAACTAGAAATACCAGAAGGACTTGTAAAACACATACCTGATAGAGGTTTTATATCTAAAATATGCAAAACCTTAAAACCATATGACAAAAAACATACTTGGCATGGTTGCACATGCCTGAGGTTCCAGCTACTCTGGAGGCTGAGGCAAGAGCATCTCTTGAGCTCTGAAGTTCAAGACTGACTTGAACAATATAATGAGAACCCAAATTTAAAATATCCAGTTTGGAGCTATGTGGCAAACCCAAGGACCTGAGTTACATCTCTGGAACCCACACAAGTAGAAGGAAAGAACCAGATCTCAAAAGCTGTCCTCCTGCCTCCATATGTGTGTGTCCTGCTGCAAAGAAAGAAACTGGAGAAAAGACTTCAAAGTGACAACCTGATTTAAAAGCATTTTTTGAAGGCAAAGATCTGGAAACATTTTTTTAAACATCAAAGAAGATACATAGAGGACAAACTAATTAAATTCTCAGTTCACTTGTCATGAGCGAACTTCAGATGAAAGTGATAAGATACTACACATTGACTCCAATTACTAACAGAAAAATCTCCAGTTATAGCTGGTGATGGATCATACCTTTAAAACCAGCACTCAGGAGGTTGAGGTAAGCAGACAGACATCTGTGGGTTCTAGGCCAGCTTGGTCTGTATCTTTGGTTCTCAAACCTCTGAATACTGCTATCCTTAAATATAGTCTTCATGTTGTGATGACCCCTCAACCATAAAATTATGTCATGGCTAAGTAGCAATTGTAACTTTGCCATTGTCATGAACCATTATGTAAATATTTGATATGCTGAATATCTGATATACAACCCCAAAGGGGCCACAACACACAGGTTGAGAACCACTGATCTAAATCATGCATACCAAACCAGCCATATCTACACATCATATTATATGCTTGTTGGTCTCTACTCTGTGCCTCTGAGAACTAATAACCTTTTAAGAGCTCTGCCTTCCTCCATCAAGTTAGCTTTATTCTCCTATCACCTCCCAAACCCAATCTTACTTTTTAAAGTCCTGGTTTTTCTCTGCATTTACATAAGGTATAATAAATATTTAACAGTTTACAGCTCATCCTGATTACTGGGTTCTCATAGGTATAAGGAGGGTATGGTGGTTTGAAAGAAAAATGGCCCCCAAAGGGACTGGCGCCAAGAGGTATGGCTTTTGTAGTAGGTGTGGTCTTGTTGGAGAAAGTGTCACTATGAGAGCAGGCTTTGAGGGCTTATATATGCTCAAGCCACACCCAGTGAAAAAGCCACACCCAGTGAGACAGTCTACTTCCTGTTGCTTGTATATCAAGATGTAGAAGCTCCTTCTCCAGATCCATGTCTGCCTGCATATTACCATGCTCCCTCCCATGACAACAGACTAAGCCTCTCAAACTGTAAGTTGCCACCTCAATTAAAAGTTTTCCTTTATAAGAGTTCCCATGGTCATGCTGCTTCTTCACAGCAATAGAAACCCTAAAAAGGCATTTATTGAATGAGTCCTTCCATCTAATTTTCATTTTCTTGGAACACTCTGTCTTAAGAAGATATGCATCCTTGGGTCCAGGTAGGTAGCTTATGTTCCAACAATTTGAGAGGCCACGCTCGACTGGATTGTTGGATTAGAGGTGCAGATGGATGGGTGCATTGCTTGATAAGGGAAAAAGCACAGAGGGACATCTTACAAGTCAGAGCAAATAAGATTTTAGGAGGCAAGTGCTTTCAAAGCTTGTTTTAATTTTTATAAAATTGATGAAGCAACTTTAGGATTATACATTATTGGACAAGTTTTACTCTTCATATTTATATCCATTTTTAACTTTTAACTGTTTTCTGAGTTTTCTTCTCTTAAGTTTTGGGGCTCAGTCTTCTGAAGCAATGCTAAGGGGAGGTGTGGAGATAGCAAGAATGAGATGTTCACTTGGATGAATTCTGGCCTTTTCTGTTCTAATATTCATTTAACTTGAGCCTCAAGAATGATAGATACCTCACTTATCTTTATAAGTTCTCCTGATTGTTTGTTCACTCTCAGATAAGTTACAAGTAGCTATTATGACCCATTTTACAGAAGAGGAAACTAAGACTTGAGATATGTTGTTGAGTTCTCTAAGATCATTCACAATATATCAGATGCTCCAGCCAGACTAAAGTTCAGGCCAGCAGGACTAGAGTGAATCTAGAAGGGTCTTCAAACTCCAAAACAGAATAGGAAGATCTGAGAAGAGCTGAGAGAGAGAATGGAGAAGACCTTAGATCCTAACAGGGACAGGATCTGCTCATCTCTGAGAACAGATGCCTTTGTTCCAATGGGTCTTGTGAAGTAATGTTTGCTCCTAGCCTAGGTCCCTCCTTGTCTCTGTTTCACACAGGGACTCTCTCACCTCCAGGAAGCATTTTTACTTTCATCTTTCCTTTCTTCCCCATCTCATACTCCTGCAGAAGGGGAGAAAAAGAAGATTGTGTGCAGTGGCGAGCCTTTCAGGTCTACTAGGTCAGAGCAGCGTCTTCTCCTAAGAAGGACCTCCGGAGATGCTCCATGCTCCTGGTTGGAGGGATGGCTGGGGTGGGTTCCTGCCCCCAGAGCAGTGTCAAGGGGAGTAGACAGCATGCTATCAGAGGTACAATGGTTGTGGTAGGTGAGGTTATCAGTATGAGTAGCAGCCTCTCCATTTCCAATAGTACCATACAATTCAGTAACATTGGGATTTATTTCAATTAAATGAACTAGAGTTAAAATTAAAAATTCTTTTTCTCAGTCTCATCAAACACTTTTAAAGTGACCGACCACCCGCATCTGATTAGTGGCAGAACAGATACGAAGCCTGTCCATACTACAGAACGTTCTTAGTTCTTTTAGTCCCTCTTCTCACCTTCCCCCTTTCTTCTTCATCTTTCTTCTCCTTCCCTCCCCTCTCTCCTAACCCCATCTTTTTGATTTCTTGAGACAGAGTCTCACTATATTAGTGGCCCTTAGGTTTGAAATCCTTCTGCCTAAGCCTTCTAAGGTCACAAGTTTGTGGCCTGTGTCTAGCATATTGTAGAAGGTCGGGATGGTGTTTCTGTAAATCTCACCATAAGCAGGAAGTTCTATAGCAAGCATTGCCACAGTCTGGTGGACACCCTCAAACTTTCTAGCTTTCTCTAGTAGAGCCACTATTGTGTAGTGGAAACACCCCTCCTGGGAGGAGAGACACTTGAGGTCAAGGAGCTAGTGGAACTTATGAGGTTCAGTAAACTCAGATATAAGGTTCTTAGAAAGGTAAGAGACTCATTAAGTCCCTTCCTGATGGTTACAATTCCTAAGGTTACAATACAAGTGGTTACAATTCCTTGGGGGAGAAGAGTCTCTGGTAAAGCTAACTCCATGTTGGGCAGGGAGCTCTGAAGATAACGATTTGGTGAATCAGAAACTCAGCTGCTTTGGGTCACTCCCACACATGTAAGTTAGCTCTTATCCATGTTCTTAGAAATAACCCCAGTGACCACCATAGTACTTCCCATTAAGGATGTTCTATTTTCAGATGGCTCAACCTTGTTGAAATTCTCATCATCCATAGCAAGAGAGGGTACCATCCTGTACTGCTGTTACTAATATCGTGAGTGTTAATTTATATTCTAATAAATATTAATTTTGGATTGGCGCCTTGAAAGTAAAACTCTGTCTACACATTCTTATGAAGATCTATAAAAAAAAGGAGCCAACTGAGAAAGTAAAAATACAAAATGTATGATTTGAGAAGGAAAGGGGTACCAGGATGTGGAATGGAGATAAGTCCTGTATTCAAGAAAATAAAGAGATTATCAAGATTGTAAAGCCTGATATTAAATAGAATATGGGGAGTGGTAACTTCAGGGCAAGACCCTGCTTAGCTAAGCTTCCAGCCTGTGAAAAAAATTAAAGAACAGTTTAGGTCCAGGCATGATGGTACACAACTTTAATCCTAACACTTAGGAGACAGAAGCAAATAGATTTCTGCATTCAAGGCCAGTCTGGTTTACAGATAAAATTCCAGGACACCCAAGCTTAGGCAGTAAAGGAAGCCACTGAAAACAGAAAGCTGGTGAAGATGTAATTGAATGAAGGGGCCATGTTCTAGAACCAGCAAACAGCAGAATTTAGCAGCTTTGGCCATGTGGTTCTGTCTTTAGCGTCAAGGATAGAAGAAAGGGTTATGAAATCTTCCTCCATGACTTAAGAAAGCCCCTGAGGCCAGATGTGTGGCATAAGTGTTCCCAAATGGAGGCCTAGAGAATTTGTGATGGTGAAGCCTGGATTGCTTTGAAGAACCCAAGATGTTAGAAATGCCAGAGCTGTGGAGAAATACATGCTGAGGAGAGCTGCTAACAGGGAGTGGAACCAGCCCAAGAAAAAGAAATGTATTGCAGTCAATAAAGCTGGAAAAAGTTAGAGATCTGAAGAACATTTTGATATCAGAAATGGAGACACAGAGTTTGGAGTTTACCCAGTTACTTTTGGTCTTGTTTTGGTCCAGTATTTTGTCACTATACTTATTTCCCTATGTATATCCTGTGTCATTATATGTTGGAAGTATAAGATCTGCTTTTTGATTTTGATTTTACAGGGTATTACAGTTAAGAGATTGCATGTATCTCAGAAGAGACTTCGAATTTGGGGCTTTTAAATAAGTTTGAGACTGTTATGATAGAACAATGCATGTGAAAAAAAACAGTCTTGTCCTAGAGAAAAATGATTAAGTTCCCAAGTATACTGTTATAATATCTTCCCTGAGATAAAGTATACCAAGGGGTGGGGATTATTCACCCAGTAGGATTCTTTTAGCAGTCAAGAGTGCCTGATGGAGAGGCAATAGTTACAGTGTCAGAGTCTGTTAGAACCAGGGAGGCACAGCTTGAGGTATAGGCAACATAAACAAGAGTGGAACCCTGTTCTCCCTTGACTCCAGCCAGGCCCAGCAGCTCAAGATGACCTTACAAAAACCTCAAAGGCATAGGGAGATGCAAAATTGTCACATAGCAGCACTTCATGAGTAGGAAGCAGATTAGCGCATGGAGAATGACAGTGGATTATGGAGGACAAGATGAGTAGTGTCCACTGTCCATACTGCTCTTTTCTCTCTGTCCATTGCTCTCTTCATGAAATGAATTGTTGCATGAATAAAGGAAACTCAGAGCCAGATCTCAGGGAAAGGCTGAGATATCAAAGAGAGAAAACACCACAGTCAGATCTCACCCAGCTGTCTTGCGGCTTCCTCAGCCTCGCTCCTCCTGGCTTCTACTGCCTGCTCTGTCTTTCTATGCTTGCCTTAAATACCCTCTTCACCCAGTTGTTTCACATCCAGGTTAAAGTTAAAGGCCTGGCACCACCACTGCCTGACTGGGAGCCTGGAACTCCCTCTGTAAACTAAACTAGCCTCAAACTCAGATTTGTTGGGACTAAGGGCATAGGTCACCACTCCCAGATATTCACTGTGCTGGGATTAAAGGTGTGAATTACCACTGTCTGATCCTCCTAGACTGACTGTGGGTAGATCCCTCTGATATCTCAGACTGGTTTTTATTAAATTTGAAACATATCCCCACAATAATTGATTCCTGCTAAATTGGAATTGACTAAGTTTTACAGATACTTTTCCTATGTGATGCTGAATGCCAATTGGCACTTTCTTTGACTGGGTGATGGACGGTTTTTAGGGATTCTGTCTATTGCATGTAAAAAGTTCTTGAGTGTCTTACAGATGTGGAAAAGCATTTAGAAAAATAATAATTAGGCATTTGAATGAAGATACACTATATTAGTAGAAAAGAAAACTTCCAGAAGCCGTGAGATTGTTTAGTGAAAAGTTCATAGGTTACCTTCCCTGGGAGTAGTTGGCCAAAGATACTTCTTAGGCCTAGAAACCCATGAAGACTGTGACACTTACCAGGGACTAGGTGACAAGTCTCTAATGCATGTCCTACCTGTAAGATATGGAAAAATCACACAGGAACTGAGTTGAAAGCTTCCTCTCTGCCAGACAATATGGACGTGTGTGGGATGGATGAATAGCCAAAGTTCCAGGCAAGATGCAGCCACTGGTACGTGGTACAGCTATTCTGGGCACAATCAACAATTTCATACTAGAGTTAAGGCCCACTTCACAGGCAGAAGCTCACATTTGGTATTGTAATCCAGAATAATGACATGTGACTTGGGAGGTCATAGGCATCAGTGGGGAGGTCACTATTATTATTTTGCCAAATAGATGTGATGTGTCTGTCAAACAGCCTTCCATATACATTTGTGCCAATAGATTATTCCTGCTACCAGCTGCCATATCACCAGGCTGAAGGGGCAAGCCCCTTTACCCAGTGAGCCCGCTTTCTGTTCCAGCCTTGATGCCGACTTTATCCTACTTTTATTTTTTGACATCATTATGTTCTAGATATAATTTAAGATTGCTCATTGATATCTGCTTTGTGTTTGTGGTTAGAGATATGAGGTCTCAGCTTCCTACTTCTGCTGTCATGCCTCCCTGCCATGATAGACTCTTATCCCTCTGGAACCATAAGCCAAAATAAACTTATTTATTCATTTATTCATCTATTTACTTACTGTTTTTGGTTTTGAGGCAGAGTCTCATTGTATAGTCCCGGCTGGCCTGGAATTCACTCTGTAGAACAAGCTGACCTTAAACTCACAGGAACTGGCCTGCTTCTTCCTCCCAAGTGCTAGGCCTAAGGGCATGTGATGTGGGAATGCCTTTCTGTATGCTGTGAATCTCAATCCTTAAATAAAGGAGCTGTTTTGGGCTATGACAGGCACCATAGAAGAAGTAGGAGGAGAAATCAGAGCATAGGTAGGAGAAGCAGGGTGGAGTCAGAGGCAGATCGAGCAAGCCGCCGAAGGAGCAACATGAAGGAACACAGTGAGCCACGGGCCACATGGCAGACAGATTAATAGAAATGGGTTGATTTAAGATGTAAGAGCTAGCTAGTAATGTGCCTGAGCCATAGGCCAAACAGCATGAAGTTAATATAAGCGTCTGAGTCATTTCTGGGGGCCTGAGCGGCGGGTTCCTAAGGGGTCTTGGGCGGCAGGTCTGTGGGTCTCAGACCTCTGTCTGCCCGGGACCAAAGAAACACCACTACTACAGGCATGCCCAACTAAACTCTTTCTTTAAAAAAATAAAATTGTTTAGCAAAGAGATTGGCTCCAACCATTGGATTTGCAATTATGAACTGGGAGATGGGTGAAGCCAGAGAGGGAAACAGGAAGTTCACACTTGTACACTCGGGATATTGCTGAGTCCTATCGATAGAGGTGACACACAGATCCCCAGTCTAAGGATGTTGTATGGAGGTAGAGCACTTGCCTAGCATGTCTGAAGACCAGAATGTATCCCCAGAACTGAAAAAGAAAATGATGCCGACTGACTCCTGTCTTTGGAATGTGGACAGTAAAACTGTGATGAGTCACAATTTTGTGATATCTTGGCTTGCTTGACAATCACCTAAGGATTTCTCTAAAATTCTAATTCAGCATGTTTGAGCCTGCAGATCAGAAATATGGATATGGGTACCAGGAAGTCCAGTGCAATGGGTCCCTAGCCCTCTGAGAAGTATGTGTATCATGAGCACACAAGGTCTGCCACTACCTTTAACCAAGGCACTAGTAAAGGCTTCGATAGAGGTAGAGGCCTTAGAGGACATGGGCTGTGAAGAGCTGAAACTGGGGGGGAAGTCATTTATTCATACTATCTTCTGGGAAAGAAGGCAGAGAAAGGGCTTAGGGGACTGCAGGGGACCAGCTCTCTGGACCGCAAGCACATTCCTCTTTCATTTTGCTTTGATTATACATTTGATATAAATAACTTTATAACATCTATTTTGGGCATCCCAACATTAAGTGAAAACTAACAATCTAAATGTTTTCGTCATCTTCAAAGCAAAACCTGGACTGTTTGTTGTGAGAAGTGGAAACCAGAGTGTTCATGCCTGTGACGAGTGACCGGAGGATGCCTAACTTTGTCTTCAAAAGTTTCCCCAGAACAACCCCCGTAGACAATTAAATAAAAGATTGCCTTCAGTGACAGCTTCCACCCAAATAATTCTAAAGGCAGAAAAAGGGGAGAGCCTGACCTTGAAAAGCTTGCTGGGGCATAGGGTTTCAGTGACCTCATCATCATGTAGAAAACTGACGTGGTTCTAAAGACTCTGAATATATCTTGGTTTGTTTGATTAAAGATTAACTTTTTAAAAAATGTGTGTTGTGTGAGCCTGCTTGAGTTTATGGGATGCACGTAGAAGCCTATGAAGGCCAGAAGAAGGCATAGAATCCCTTGTAAACTGTAGTCACACATGATTTTGAGGACTTTTGTGAGTGCTTGGAACGCACCATGGTCCTCTGCGAGAACAGAAAGCAATCTAGCCACAGAACCATCTCTTGTCCTGTTCTGTTGCTTTTGATTCTTCTTCCCGAGTAAAGGAAAACAGAGGACGCCAGGTCTGTCTGGCACACTCCACCCACTCCGTGGGTGCTCAGGGCGGGGGCTCTAGGAGCTTCCTTGTACTCCCTGACCTAGAACCTGGCTGTCCGAGGAGCTCTAAGAGGCTCTGTTACACTGTGTTCACACAAACGACACTACTAAGAAGCACACGTGAGACCAAGCCATGAAGGGACAACAGCATCACTCATTGCGGTGTTCTCTATCCACGTAGCTGATGACTAAATCTAAAAAGGTTTATACAATAATATGAGAGCTAGGTTCAAAATCCAAAAGAGCCAGTGTGCGACAGAGGGCAGAAGTGGGTTCAATCACTACTTTTCTGCCAAGTACCAGATTAGGTGCTGCCACCCCGTGGACAATGGGAGAATTAAACTTCTCAGTAAAACTGGCTTTTCCAAATAATTTGTAAAAACAGCCGATAATTGCTATATTTCTATCATAATCTTCTTTATGATGCACTTTGCTATTTCCAAGATTAGTAACCATCATATAAAGGGTCCAAAATTAAGGGACAGAAAAAGACAACTAATTATTGAGAAATTAAACGTGTCTTCTAGGGATTAAGAATACAAAAGATCTGGGGATCTGGAATAGTTTCCAATATGCACTCACTGCACAACGAACAAACCACAAATCATATTTGGAATTAAAAGAATAGTAAACATTGGTTGAGTTCTTTCTGTTTGCTGTATCTGGATTTTGTTTGTGTGATCTTATAGATAGGGTACTTTGTTGATTCTCTATACTTTTATGTGTGTATTTATTTAACACTCACCACCACCCCTCCGGGGGATGCCATTCTTATATTCATTCTATAGGGGAAGCTCTGAGGCAATGGGAATGTCACACAGCAAGCAGATGGTGAGTTGGAAGTCTAAGCCATTGACTCTGATCTGGAAGCCTGAGCTTGTAACTACAGGGCTACTTACTCTGAAACATGGTTTGAAACAAGCATCATCATCACCTGGAAACTGGGCTCTGAATGAATGAATCAGCAGCTCGGGGAGGAAATCAGGTTGCCAAGGGAGGATGCTTAAGAGCCATCCAATGTGGATGTCAGAAACTGAATTCAGGTCCTCTGGAAGAGTCCCAAGTGCCATTAACTGCTCAGTTAACTCCTTAGCTCCCTCCCTTCATTTTTTTTTTTTTTGATAGAAGAAAACGATCCTAGTCACAAACTGGATCTCACCTTCCAAGTTATGTGGTTTAGAGGTGCAGTAGTTTAGGGAAACTGGAGCTGTTTACAGAATTCATTTTCCTGCATGGTCTCTGGTTGCCATGAGCCATGAAGGACCTCGTGTGTGGAATTTGGAAGGTGGACATGAAATGACAACCATATTTCACACTTTGAAGATGTATAGGGCACAAGTGGGGCTCATGCCTCATGCTCATAGGGCACTGATCTGTTGGCTACTCTGGCTGTGGACAGCTTTGAGTTCCAAGCTCCTCTGGCTCTGGAGAGAGAGGTAAAGGGAGGGAGGGAGAGAGGGAGGGAGGGAGAGAGGGAGAGAGGGAGAGAACCAACTTTCTGAACAAGCCATTTTGGGCACAATACTAAAGACCTCTCTGATTTTGGAAACTGCCACTGCTGTTGGTCGCAGAACTAGATGGCAAGGCCCTGTTGTTGAAGATGTGACATGCTTTGGTCACAAGACAGAGACATCACGCTGGCATTGATCTAGAAGTTTCTTCCCTATATTGTCTAGCCATCATAGTGCTAGTAGGCACTATGTGGCCTGCTTGGTAAGAATTGTCTCAAACAGACTGACTCAGTGCAACAATGCTGGCCAGCCAGGCAAGAGACCCTTCTTGCACATTCTGGTGGCTCTGCCCAGGTTTTCCCCACTGATGTCCATTTCATCCTTATGCCCAGAAGGCTGCTCTGCAGACTTGTGGTTCCAGGACTAGGCACCTGTGGACTGTTTAACAAGCTCTGGAAATAGTTTAATATCCACTCATACATCCCTTTTATGTAGCACTTTCGAGGGGTCTGAATGCCTACTGATCTACTCATGGGGAAGAGAGAGGTTGCACCAAAGAACAGCCAAAGGACAGGCCAAGATGATCTAATTCAGTTTTCAGAGGAAGAAAAGCCAACCACGGTGTAGCAATTCTGGTTCTCGGTACTCTCTTTGTGGCAGGTGGCTCACATAAACACTGTGAGTCACTGAGGACAGACAAATGTCCCGAGGACATTGAGACACTGATGACACATTAATAACAGTTTCCAGATTGCAGAAAGGATATTGTCTTAGTAAGGGTTTCTATTGTTGTGAAGGGCAACTATTAGCAACTCTTAATGGGGCCTGGCTTACAGTTCAGAGGTTCAGTCCATTATTGTCTAACCATGGCAAAATACAGGCATACATGGTGCTGGGGAAGGAGCCAAAAGTTCAACATCTGGATTGGCAGGAAGTAAGAAGACAGTGGGACACTGGGCCTGGCTTGAGCATCTGAGACCTTAAAGCCCACCCCAGTGGCACACTTTCTCCATCAAGGCCACATCTCCTAATTGTGCCACTCCCTATGAGTCTATGGGAGCCATTTTTATTCAAACCATCACAGATGTCCAGAAGAGCCACCTAATTTGATGCCAGCTCCAACACTTAGCGTCTGGGAACCTTGACAAGTTGTCAACCTCTCTGCTTCAGCAGGTAAATGGAGCTAATGATATTACCAACCACATAGGTTGCTGAGATGTCTACTTGAGCAAACATATGAAAAGTGTGTATAATAATTCCTGTAAGCACCAGTTTAATTTTTTCTATTTACACCTAAGATGAATTCGCATTTACAGACAGCTCATCTCTTGGAGAGTCCCACTCTCCTACAGTGCCTTCCAATGCCCCTGGAATTACCCCGTGGACATTTTTCTCTTCTATGTATCCTCTCCTGTCAGTCCTCAGAAGTCTTCTGCACAAGCTGCTGGCCTTTCCTTCCTCTTCTGTGCTCTTACATCACCTGTGGAAAGCAGTTACTAAACAGCAAGCCTCCAGGCAGGATTACTCAGTGGAGAAGTGCTTGCTTCCCACTCCTAATGAGTTGAGTTCATCCAAAACCTATGGTGGGAAGAGAGAAGCACCCTCCACCCAGTCCCAAACAGTTACTAATAAAGAAAATTATAAAAGTCAGTTAACCAATCAACAAATTCAAGGTGCAAATGTGTCTGTGGGGTCTGAGTGACCGTAGCGAGGTGTGTGGGGAAGGCAACACTTTGATAAATGCTCTCATTGCTAACTTGATTGCTTTCTTTATTCATTGATATGACACGATGTCTTTCAACCCTCTCAATGGGTTAACTTCTGGCTTCTATTTACCACCGTGGGCATTTTGTGAGATAAGCAGTAGTAACGCCTGCTGGAAACAGTTCCCCTGTTTGCAGGGCCAGGGTTCTTAGTCTTGGGTTATTTTGCTGTCCTCTTCCCAACCTAGCAGTTGGCGGGGCTATCACCTCATCTGCAGACAAGGGGCCTTGAGGATACTTTGAGACAAACACGCTTGAGGGTGAAAGGGAAACCCAACCCACGTCTACAGTCAACTTCTCAGTGAACTCAACCAGCGTGCGGGCATTCACCAGCCTAATCTATACCCCAAAGTCTACCCTCCCTCTGCTTCCTGGCTGCCACGAAAGGAACAACTTTGCTCTAAAGGACATTCCGCACAGTGAGGCAGCAACCTTCTGCCTCACTGCGCGTGTTTGGGTCAGAAGCTATAGAACTCTGATCGTGAGCAGAAATGCCTGAAACCATGAGCCCCAGATAAATCCTCCCTTTCTATGGTTCTCATGGATGTTTTGGCACAGCAGTGAAAAACTGACTAACATGTCTGCTCTCATTTCAGACAGGTTCCTTCTCGAAAGGAAAGGAAGCCCCTGTTGGAGTCAGCACAGGACACACCCAGACACCAAATTTTCAGCACAAAGACTTTTTTAACCTCATGGGCAAGCTAGGGGCAGGAAGGGTGGGGGGTGGCAGCTGCCTCTGTGTGGCTAAAGGCAGACAGAAAGCAGCAGGTGTTTTTTTTTGCAGGATTGTATTTTTTTAAAGAGATAAAAAGGGAAGTCCATGCTAGGGTGAGCTGGTAAATCTTGACTGGACAGATTAGCACTGCAGTCGAATAATGAATTTAGATTGCTGGGCCTTGGTGTTTAGGCTCAGGAATGAGTCAGTGACCAAATAAGGGAATATACCTTGGGGCTAGCTTTAGGAATGGAACACAACAAGAGACAGAGGTGGGTAAAGAGAAAAGCTGTTGGCCCTGTGTTTGCCGTGCTTGGTCCTGCTAGAGAGCCTTCCACTTCTCACTGTTGATTTGCCTACAAAACTCTGGGTGGTTTTTTCCAAGTTTTTCTTCCTGCTGTTCCTATTTGTCTGTCGAGACAAGATCTATGTGCTATGTAGCCCTAGGCTGGTCTCAGTTTATAACACATCTACTCTGCTTCTCTCAAATGCTGGATTACAGGCGTATACTATGATGAGTAACATTTTTTTTCTTAAATTTTTTATGTTGTCAACAAAATGTAGAGCTTCTCAAACTAACTTATATCATTTCAGGTTTCCTTTGGGAATGATAGCACATAAACCAGAATGAAAGAAAATAAATCTAACTGGACTCTAGTGAATTATACAATCTACAAGTAAGTCTTGTGAAAAGTATTAACTCATAAAAGATATAAAATTTAAGGGAGAATCTGTGTCTTAGTTACTTTGTTACTTCTCAGTTGCTGTGATAAGACACTATGACCAAGGCAATTTATAGAGAAAACAGTTTTATTGAGGGCTTGCTTGCTATTTCAGAGTCCAGTTGTGGTGGGGCCACAGCAGGCAGACATAACTCTGAAGCGATAGGCAAGAGCTTACTTACATCTTGATCCCAGAAATCACAGAGGCAGACAGAGCTAACTGGAAATGGCATAGTTTTTTTTTTCATACCTTAAGCCCCACCCCCAAGTGACACACCTTCTCCAACAAGGCCATACCTCCTAATCCTTCCCAAATAGTTCTAGAAATTGAGGACCAAGCATTCAAATATAACAGCCTGTTTGGGAGATTCTCATTCACACCACACAATCTGGCATAAAGTTTAATATAGAACTTAAACCTTGTCAACATGAATCTACCTCCAAGCTCTTTCCTGTGAATATATATGCCTTTTTGAGTAAGGTCTTCCAGCCTTAATTAACCCTCTAAGAAGAGGGTTACCGAGAACTACCATTTCCTCAAACTAGACCCAGGTGAAAGCAACCACAGCAATAATCAGTATTTACATATTCTTCCCTTTGTAGGTACCCAATGCAATTGTTTTAATGTAACTGCCCCCCATAATCTCATAGTGAGTGACACTATTAGGAGATGTAGCTTTATTGGAGTAGATGTGGCCTTTTTGAAGGAAGTGTGTCAACATGGGGGTAGGCTTTCAGGTTTTATATGCTCAAGATACTTCCTGTTGCCTTCTGATCAAGATGTAGCTAGTACCATATCTGCCTACATGCCACCATGATCCCCACCATGATGATAATGGACTTGAATCTCTGAACTGTAAGCTGCCACCTCAATTAAATGTTTTCCTTTATAAGAGTTGCTGTGGTCATGGTGTCTCTTCACAGCAACAGAAACCCTCAGACACCAAATATTCACATTACAACAAGACATGGAATATGTTATATACTCAGCAATAAACAACAGTGATATTGAAACCAGAGCATAAGTAGATTCTGACCTATGTTCTCACCTGCATGAGTATGTTCGGTGTTCTCTCCTGACCCCTCTTGCCCTTGTCAAAATGATATTTTGGTCAATCTGTTGTCTCTGGGTTTTTGTTTCTGTTTCTTTTTTTTTCCAATTTAATTAATTCTCACAGCAATTCTAGGCAACGGAGAATTGTATATCCATCAACTTCAGGGAAGCCTATCCTCTAGCTACACTGATCTTTCCATCATTATAACCGTATCGAGTTAATAAACTTATAAAAAGAAAAGATAGACTTCAGTTTAATCTTAGAGGTTTTAGCCTACAGTGGATTGGCCAGGTATCAAAGTCCATCAAGGAGTCATAGCAAAGGAAAACTGGTCCCCTCCATGACAGGGACATGAAGGGGCTGATGAGACTGGGGTCCTCGTTCCCTTCTCAGGGTGTACCCCAATTAGCCAAATGTTATGAGAAACTCTGGGGAATCCCCTCATAGCAGCCTGATGATGCTGGGTAAATGTGGGTCTCTTTTGGGGGTTCTTAGTCTCATTAATAAAAGAACTTAAGAATAGACACAAGTTAAAGCTAAAGAACAGTCTTATTGGAGTTTAAAAAGAAAAACCCGAGGCAAGAAATCTGTAAATCTCTGCGTCTGTCCAGAGGAGAGCGGAGAAAAGGAGGAAGACGAGCTAAGCCGTACTTTAGAGAACACGGACCCTTCCTCTCCCAGTTAGTGAGGCTTCCCCGGTGGCCCCTCAGCTTGGAGTGTAACTTCATGTCCAACAACCCTTCCCATGCTGGGATTTGATCTGGTTGGGCCAGGAGCAGGGCTTTAGAGCAGAACAAGAAAGCTCAAAGTACCAGGAAGAGCACACTTCAGTTTTGGGCAACATCTGAAAGTGACAGAGAAAAGAGATAGGAAAGGTTGTATGCTGTTTACAACAACAAAAAACTCAATTATTTGATTTTACCAATAAAGAGAACAGATACTGGGGTGAAACTTTGCTACCCCAGAGAGGTAGAGAAAGTACCCACATAACTTTCCTCCTGAGCCAAGCTGACACCCCAGGAACCTCTCCTCTCCCTATACTGTCTTAAATAACTTCTCAAACTGAACGTTGTGTGTCTCCCTATCCACCCTCCTCACTCCCTCTTACTCTCTATGCCTTGTTTCTTACACTTCTATATTCACTTCCTGTCACCTGGCTGCTTGTTCCACCTCTTGACCTATGGTTGATTTTACTTAATTCAGTTTACAATATTTTTAAAGGTTTTTTAATTATAAATACAGAGTTCTGCCTGCCTGTCAGAAGAGGCACCAAATCTTATTATAGAAGGTTGTGGTTGCTGGGAATTGAACTCAGGACCTCTGGAAGAAAAGTCAGTGTTCTTAACCTCTGAACCACCTCTTCAGGCCCATTTATAGTATTTAAGCAGAAAGTTCTTGGATTAAAGGTGTGTGCTAGGGCTTAGCCACACCACAATTAGAAACACGGTTTTCCAATAATGAAATCTCGGGATTCAAAGTGTGATCAAATACCCCCTTTTGTCTAAATCAATAGTCTAAATAAACAGTAAAACTATTTTCAGTAATGAAGCTCCTCCTGCCAAGATTTCCACAGTGTCCAAGTTGGCTGCATTTGGCAGTCTTTGGATTAAGTATTTTTTGAGTTCTAACTTATGACAAAATTTCATGTTTGCCTTATATGAACTCAGCAATTTGAATGTGCTGAGCAGTTTGTAGTCAGCTTAGTGGCAATCCTGGCTAGGTACCACAGCAACCAACCCAAAGGTTTCCATAGAACTTGGAAGCAGAAGAGGCATGGGACAGTTTTCCCCAGTGGGTGGTATTATCAAAATCCAGGGGGGTTCATTGTTGCAGGACCCCATCATTTTCGAAGAGACCTCAAAGGTTACTGTTAGAAATGATCATGGTTTATTGTGGAAAACTTAAGCATTTAAAATGCCACATTTAGCAGATCTCCAAAATGTTTGAGGACACAATCTATTAAGTATATCCAAGATATACACAAACTTAGTTCTAGTTACCTGCTTCAGACTCAAACTCAAAAGCATGTCCAGGAAGCTAGATGAAGCTTATGTATAGAATTAGTACTCTGTATACTACTAATGTCACGACAGAAAATTTATGTATACATAATCATCTATAGATTTTGAGATAATATTTATACCTTAAAAGTTTTAGAGAGTCAAATGAAAACCTGAAGATTATGAGATTGATGGAAATGGAATATTCCTTTATTTTTGCTTTCCTTTGTCCTATACAAGATCGATCTTCGGATATGAGACAGAGATTTTTGGTTTTCCTTTAATAAGCATGTGTGGCGTTAGAAGAGAGAGTCATAATCTAACCCCAAAGCCAGCTTGTAATTTTTAATTGAATTGAGACCACATAAAGACCATTTTCCAATTATGTCAGTAGAGGGCAGCAGAGACAAGCATTTGGGAATCTGCCAGGGACAGGCCAGTCGCAGGGTAGGAAAAAGCAGGGAGGGTCCGCTGGGACTGAGGCAGCCGGGTGGTTGTCCAGGGAGCAGCGGCTTGGGCGAGATGGTGGCCCGAGCTGGGATTTCAGGCTAGTTAGGTGGAGGTGGGTGATACCACTTGGCCAATTAACTTTTTTTTTCCTTGGGACATTTTCTCTTGATGATCCGTTCTTCCTCTTCAGAAGTTTCTTGTCCAGTGGTCTCTGGATTTCTTGGATGTTTTTATTCTCCTGGAAAGATAAAAGCAAAATCCTGCTCCAACCCTAAATCGGAGGTGTGTGTGGGCGGTGTCCCCTTTTTGGGCAGGTTATATTTTTCCTAGGGTTAAAATGTTTGGCAACAAAAATTTATTAACTTTAAGCTATTTTTTTTTTTTTTGGAATTTTGAAACTAAATATACCTTAGTATGTGTAGATAAATATCCCCCTTTCTTTATGTATGGATAAATGTACTTATATTCCTTTTTCTCTTTATATATATATAAACTCAAGGTTTAAGTGTATTTGTTTTTAGATCGCACCGCACATTTACTTTGAACTTCGGCCTGCCTTTTGCCTGAAACTTTTACATGTAAACCACTGTAATTCTTAGGTGCTTGCTTCTACATTTCAAATGCTTGGACTAAAGGTGTGAACCACAGCCTGGCTGTGGAGTCCTTGTCAGTTATTCTCATACGGTTGTTTTCAGCTTAATTCGGTTCTCCATTTCCCCTTAGTTTTTAGTGTTAGGAGTAAACTTTCAGGTTTTTTAAATGTGTAATCTATCGTTCTTGCTGATTGTTCCCTGGCAAATTTTAACATTCTAGTCTTGATTAAACATGAAGCTAATTTATCCACTATTTCATTATTTTCAGACATTTTTTCTGTCTTGCCTGTGTGAACTACATAAAGTGTAATGTTTTATCATTTCCATTTATGCCTCTCACGACCAGATATGGTTTTCCATTTTGACGACCTTATAGCTATGCCACTGCACAGGTACCATGAACTGGAGAAGATAGATGTTCTTTTTGCTTTCCTACTTGCTTGTCTTATGGGCAATAATGCTGTACTGATTTGGTGGTTCCCTCCTCAGTATTGGCTATTCCATTCCCCAGTCTATAGGAAGCCTCTTACCTTTAGTGCTGGTTCCGTCAGGGGTTGATGAAGCATCAGTAACCCTTGCAGGAGCCAAATGTTGTGATTATTCCATCGGCCTCCACTGTTCAATAGGTGTCTTTCTTGGGGGAGGGGTGAACAGTTTATGCAACTGAGCTATTGTCTCAGTGGAGGGGGGTGCAGACCCCCTTCGCTACTACATCCTGGTCACAAAGGAATTCATCCAGGTACTGGTTTCACTGTAATACCTTTCCTTGTATGGCTAAGCCTGCAAAGGACTCAGCCTTCAAAAGGATCCAATCTATCATTGTAAGGTCACCCATATGACCTTAAGGTGATTGGCAATGACTGAGTATAAGATTTTCCATGCCTTATAAAATGTCCAGATTTGTTTCTCAAAGAGGGAATATTTATTCTCCATATGTTGAAAGAATTTCCAATAGAAGCAAACAGGCAAATATTGGTGGACTTCTTTTTGTTTTATAAAGAGTCCCCAGCTTTTAATTCACCAATAAGTATAATATATATATAAAATTAGGATATCATCTATATATATAAAATTATATAAAATTAGGATATCGTCTGGTCAGGGTCACCTGCATAGAGAAGAGCTTGCTAGCAGTCACAAAAGCTGCTCTTTGTTTCCGTCCTTATTGGACATTAGCTGTCTTTTTAGTAACTTTGTAGAGGATTTTTATAATAATCTGTAAATATGGTATGTGATTTCTCTAGTGTGCAAACATACCAATTAGGAGTTGTATCTGAATTTTAACCCTGGGTGGTGGGATTGGTGGCATGCACCATTACAGCCACCATGTTCATTGTAACTCTAGAATTTAGAAAATAGCTAACTTATAGAGGTCCACCCACTTCTGCTGGGTAAAGGCATGGGCGACTACCTCCCTACTCAAATATTTTATCTTATCTACAAATCACTCCAACTCTTAGAGATTTAGGAAACAAGTTTGAACTATAGCAAGTCTTTGAGTTTACTTAAAACATTTAAAGTCTCTTAACTGTGTGTTTAATACCAAACAACAAAAATATCCTTTTTATTTAAGAAGAAAACTTAAAAGCTGATGTTCAAGTGTGGGTCATGTGACAATCTACAGTCTAATATTCTAACATTGAATTAAGACACATGTTTTAAGAAAACTCATTTTTCATTTCATGCCAGTAAGGCAAGTGTGCCTTTGGTAAATTATCATTGAAAAATATTATTTTTATTTGTTCATGCTTGATCAAATGGAAGACATTTGTTAATCTTTATAAATTAGTTTGTACTGAATGACTAAGCTTCTGATGAATTATCACCTTTTCTAATCAAGAGATATCTCCTGTTTGAATCTAATATTTATCAATCTTGATGGTAACTACAGCTTTCCTTCTTTTGTGGGAACAAAAAGCAAAATGTTTCCCCCAATGTAATACATATGGCAGTTTTTCTTTTGAGGTCAACATGTCTGTGAAATATGCAGGCTGATTTAATTCAGCAGTTTTTCCTGCTCTCCAATTTGTCTTCACAACTGTTGTTTCTTTCTGTTAGTATTTAAAAATTAAAGTTAATAAAGCACAGTGTGATCTATGTCTGGGGGTCTTTATTATGCCTTTATGTTTATTAAGGATGTCTTTTAAAGTGTGATTTCATCTTTCTATTACTTCTTGACCTGTAGGTTTGTGTGGTATACCTGTAGTATGCAAAATAATGTTTTCTTTTACTAGAGATATATGCTAGAGCATTGTCAGTCTTAATTTTTACATGTATCCCCATAATGGCCATAACTTTTAATAAATATGTGATTACAGAATCAGGCTTTTCAGAACTTAAAGCAGTTGACCACTGAAATCCTGAATATATATCAATGGTGTGGTATACACTCTGCAAAATGAAACACATCCATTTGCTGAATTTTATTTATTTGTATCATACAAATTCTACTTGGGCCTATAATAAAAACCTGGAGCCAGATATTGAGGAAAAGCTGAAATATCAGAGAGACAGAGAAACAAGCCACAACCACTGCTCATGAATCCTCAGACTGAAGGTCTCTGAGTCCTCAGCCAAAAGGGCTGAACTCCTGACTCCTCTTTCTCTGCCCAGTTATCTCGCTTCCTCCTTCAGCTTTCCTAGTCCTAGTATCAAAAGTGTGAGCCGCCACCTCCTGGCCTTGTTTGTCCTTGAACTCACAAAGATCCAGAGGATTTCTGTTTCCCAGAGTTTTGGGATTAAAAGCATATGTCAGTACTCCCTGACCTTCAAGACTAAATCTGTTTGTGGCTCTGCCCTATGATTTTTTGGGCAAGCTTTATTAGATATACATTTGTTTGTTTGCCTTTTGGTTACTTCCAGAAAGTAATGGAGTTTGGTTATACAAAGAACAAGTAGGGCATTTTCTTATAATTTCCTTGGCTTATTTCCAAGAGATAGAAAAAGTTTTCTTCAAATCACTGCTGTCAACATGATATTTCTTATGAAATTCTGAGTCTTCTAGCATATTTCTTATTAGTAGCTGATTTTGTGCTAGCCAGCCGGTAGACCCATATGTAATCTGATATGTGTTATATACAATGGATGATGTCTATTTTTGATTATTTATTGTAGTTGAATAAATAACAGAGTTAATTCTGAATCATCTGGAATAAGTTCAGTGATTTTAATATGTAAAACAACTCTTTCTGCATATTGAGAGTACATTTAAAAATTCAGAAAAATCTAATAATGTCATAAGAATGGTACATAGCTCTGATTTTTGGAATAAATCATAAGGGCTTTGAGCCACTATACTTATTTTTCCTGACTTATAACCTGTCTGTTCTGATTTATTTTTATCAGTATAGAATGTAAGGGCTCCAAAAATTGGTATCCCTCTTACTATATGAGACAGAATCTAATTAGTCCTTTTTTATAAACTGAATATTTTGGTTTGGAAATATTTATTGCTAATATGCCCCCACCCCAAATTACTTTGCCATTGTTCATTTTTCTGCCCCAAATGAGGCAATTTCAGCATTAGTAAAAGGTACTAGAACTTCTGCTTGGTCTGTACCTGCTAATTGAAGATGTCTCATTTTTCCTTTCAGAATCAATTCAAAAATCTCTTCTAAATAGGTCTTTAATTTTTTACTTTCCTTGTGTGCTAAAATGTCCATTCTAAAAATATTTTCTCCACATAAGAATTCCTGTGGGAAAATGAGTGGAAACCAAAGTAACTAGAATACAGTTGCGCTCTGGATTCAAACAATGCACGTGTGCATCTTATAATTATTTTCTACAAGAGCCAATTCTCTCTCAGCCTCAGCATATAATTTTTGGACCATTTAAGTCTCTATTGCTTTGTAAGGTTTTAAATAAAGTATTTAGCTCTTGAATAGTTAATCCAATTATGGGTCATAGCCAGTTAATATCGTCCAACAATTTTTGAAAATCATTAAGAGTTTGTAATTGATCTTTCATTATTTGTACTTTCTGAGATCACATTTCCTATAAATGTATCTTATATCATAGACAACTGGTAGAATCACCTCTTTCTATTTTTTTTCAGGAGCAATTTGTAATCCCCAGAAACACAAGATTCTCTTTATTTTGTCAGACATTTTTTCTAAGGTATCTGAATCATCTAGTAAGATATCCATATAATGGTAAATTATACATAGAAGGAACTGTTTATAAATTATTTATGATGGCTGTTTTTCAAAATATTGACTATTTAGCATTATTTGTGGAAGAATTTTCTATTGATACCTTTTAACAGGCTGACACTATTATAAGCAGGCACTGTGAAGGCAACTTTTTCTTTATCCTGTATTTTTAAAGGTATAGTTAAAAAAAAAGCAGTCTTTTAAATCATCCACTATAATAGAGCATCCCTCAGGAAATAAAGAAGGCAAGGGAATTCCAGGTTGTAAAGAGCCATTGGCTGAATCACCTTGTTTAGGGATCTTAAATATGTTAATGTTTTCTATTTTCCAGATTTATTTTTAATAACAAATATAGGAGAATTCCAAAGACTGGTCAGTGATGTGGCCTTTAAAAATACAGGATAAAGAAAATATAAGTGTTTGAATCATTTTGGGGGTCTGAAGCAGCTGTGGGTGGCTAAGAGGTCTGGGGCTGCAGGTCTGTGGGTCTGGACCTCTGGCCACCCAGGACCAAGAAACCTCATTACAACAGATATTATCCCAAAATGGGCCGAATATCCACTTAAAGCCTGAGAAGTTTAAAAATGGTTTTAGCACAGAAACTGAGCAAAAGCATCTTCCAAATTGTGTATCTGAAGTGGATCATTGTACAGAGAAAGCTCGGCATCCAGACCACATTTAAAATGGCGCCAGCAGACTGGCAGCAGGCAGTGTAGGCTACAATCAGGCTGGTCCCTGAAGTCTCACAGAAGACTCAGTAGTATGTGATTGACTTAATGTTTCTGTTATTTTGAACAAAAAGAAACAAAGACAGTTTCTTAGTAGCAGCATTTTCTTGGGTCTGCTCTGTTTTCTGGCAGCGAACAGAGATGCGGTCCCTTTAAGAGAATTTACCGATTCAGCTTTATCTGCAAAAACTATGTGGCTCTTTAAGAGAGTGTGAGTATTGTAAAAGCTCTTCTGGTTGGAAGATAATTAAGGATTCACAATAAAACAGATTCAGATAAAAAAAACCAGTAAAAGGGTTACAATGTGTGTAAAAGGTACATAGGCTTTGGAGAGAAAAGAAAGAAGGTAGAGAAAGTCTTCAAAAAGAGAAATAGAGTAATAAAAATATAATAAGCCACATAAAGATGGAAAATAGACACACATTCTGAGTTTTGGTTATTATTGTGTTTTCTTTTAATTTCTTAACTATTAATGAGCTAACTGTAGAAAGACAATGGATTGCAAAGCCTGCTAAGTTAAGCAAAAAAAATATATTTTAAAGGTATTTTGATTTTGAAATTTATGTCTAAGGATTTATTGCTTTGGAAGAGTTCTGTTTTTGTTTCCATAGAAGATGAGAGCCTGTGGATTGCTTCCAGGCAAATATGGTTTCATCAGCCAAGACCCCCTGAAAAATTCTCTGATGGGAAGAGATGGCCTTATCAGCTTCAGGACTGCAGACTATGATCCAGTCTCAAGAACCCATGAGATTTTCAGTGTCCCGTAATCAGCAGGAAGTAGTAATAGAAAACTACACCCACATTCCCAAAATATTGCTTATAAATGTTTTTTTTTTCATTATAATTGGTTAATGGTCATAATTACCTCTTTCTAAGAAGAAAAGTTGGATATGGTATATGAATGATTTTTTTCAAAATTAGATTATTGAATTTACTTAGATCAGGAAATCGGCTGTTAATCTCAGTGTTTTACATTGGTATGGATTTTGGTTTATTGACATAAATTTAGGGTCAATTCTCTTATGCTGTATGTATTTTTCTACTCTTGTTTAAGATATGATATTTATGTAACTGATTTAAAATTGTAATATATAATTAAGAAATGCATGTCAGTTAGATTTTTAGGTATACAAAGATATAATTAGATTAGATAGGTAATCTTCAAAGACTTCTAAGACCTACAGAATATGGCATTTAAAATATCTTAAGAACTTAGACTTTTCTGGACGGTGAGACAGGTCTGCTCCTGGCAGCACCAATCTATTTCAAGAGAAAAATAGGCATCAAAGAAATTCCATATGGAGATTAGCTTCTTTGTGGCATAGTTAGCCACTGCACATGAACCTGTTCTTTTATTGACTGCTTGACAGCATGCTGTTTAAACTGGACATGTAGGTTCCATAGGAAGGTAACCTCTGAGCTTTGGCAGAACAAGGCGAGACGGTCATTC
This sequence comes from Phyllotis vaccarum, assembly GCA_033318265.1. Lineage (NCBI taxonomy): Eukaryota > Metazoa > Chordata > Mammalia > Rodentia > Cricetidae > Phyllotis > Phyllotis vaccarum. Next base: position 23,225,888 of record JARWLC010000011.1, read on the forward strand.
AAGTTCCTGCTTTTCAGAGAAAATTGTCAGACATTCTTCAGGACTCAAGGAGAAGCAACTGATGAACTATACCAGAATGAACAGAGTAGATTTCCTGCTTCATTGAAATGAAAAGAGATTCTGGACCTGTAGGCTGAAGATGGATTTCCCAACTTTATAAAGGAACTTTGGGTAGCTGTCCAAGCAGATAGCTGTCATCTCTGTCAGTTCTAGATTTTGGAAGTTGCTTGCACTTCCAGTTTACTTGGGTAAATATATCCTTCTGTGATCTTTGATGTAGTTGAAGATTAGATAGTTATAGGTATAGTTTTTCTTAGTCATTTGAAAGGTATATTGCATATGAAACTTTAGATTCATAAGGATAAGGTAGATGATAGAGTATTTTCTTTAATTTTGCTAAATACAAATAGACTAGATATTGTAGCTGTAATTCTTGCTTGATGGCTATTTTGTTATATGTAAATTTGCTATGTTAAAACTGAAACCTTCCTTTTTGATTAGACAGAAAGGGGGAGGTGATATGGCAATGTCTTTCTGTATGCTGTGAATCTCAATCTTTAAATAAAGGAGCTGTTTTGGCCCATGACAGGCACCATAGAAAAAGTAGGTGAGGAATCAGAATAGGTAGGAAAGGAAGGGGGGAGTCAGAGAGAGACTGAGCCAGCTGCCAAAGAAGAAACATGTGAGGAACACAGGTGAGCCACGGGCCATGTGGCAGACAGATTAATGAGAATGGGTTGAGTTAAGATGAAAGAGCAAGCTAGCAATGTCCCTAAGCCACCGGCCAAACAGCATGAAGTTAATATAAGTGTCTGAATTATTTCTGGGAGCCTGATCAGCTACAGGTGGCTAAGGGGTCTGTTGCAGCAGGTCTGTGGGTCTGGACCTCTGGCCACCCAGGGCCAAGAAACCTCATTGCAACAGGTCAGTTCTTCCATATGTTGAGAATTTAGCTGCTCCTGTGCTACCTTTGCTAGTGTTATACTTTTTCTAATGTCAAAGGCCATTGTTTCACCCAGACAGGCTTGTCAGTTAACCATTTTAAGGGTAGGGTGGTTGGTACCCTTGAAAGACAAACAGCTTTTGTGTTCTGTTATGTACTATCTGACTAGTCTGTGATTGCTGTTGATAATACATTTTAATATTTTTCTCAGAAGTATTCTTTATTTTATGGTTTGTTTCTGAGATTGGAAGGTTAATCTGTGTTTTCTATTGCTGCAACAAATCATGTCACTCACTGATATTTAACTTTCTATGGTCATTCTGGCCCTATCCACTCGACCCATCTTGCACATTGTTTTACCTGAGATAAGTGTCAATCCCTAGAACCTGAATATTTACCTCCTGAAAAGGTCAATTTGGATGCCAAGATTTTTGTCATAGTATTATTATATCTGCTCCTGTGTCTACTAAACCTTCAACTTCAATGCCATTTATTTGTGTTCTTAGTTTTGGTCAGTGATCATTTATAGCAGTTTGCCAAAAATACTTTGTCTCTCCTGAATTTTTTCCTTTTATCTATTATGTCCTTGATTACATCTACAGCTGTGTTGTTTTCAACAAAAGACATTAAGTCTTTTAATCGCTTTTTAATTGTTTTGTGGCTGAGTTTCTCCTATAGGGAATGATTGGATCAAATTTCTTATCAGGGCCTGTGGGAGACCCTGTAAGGAATTTCCACATGACAAAGGGCTGCTACCTTGCCTGTCCCTTGTTGATCTATATTTACTAGTCCAATGTGAAGCTTTTCCACACTTTCTGCATACTTCGGAAGAAGGCTGGGGCCTTCTTTTTGAATTATCTCTAGAAAAAAATTGTTTCTAGGAACACTTTGCCTATAATCCCTTTTCAGATGACTTTGCTCAGCACAATTAAAACATCTGGCATTTTGATTTTTCTTAAAACTTTTAGAAATTACTTCTCCTATCAGTACAGCATCATAAAAGTGAAATCCAATAACAGCCACATTTCCAATCCATTCATCTATTGGTGCTGATCTTGCCTTTACAACCTAACTACCCTTCTGCATTCTGAATTGGCATTTTCAAAGCCAAAGTTTAGATAATATTTGTCTGACTTCTGAATTTCATAATATTCTATTTACAGATGAAGCAAATCCTTATAAAAAATTAATGAGGACTTCTTTTGGGCCTTGTATAATTTTTAATAATAACTCAAGCCTCTTCGCTGATTCTTCAACTTTGTTCCAAGCATTTAAAGCTGTTAAACAATGTAATGCCAAGATATGATGATTAAATTTAAGCTGCTTTTGTAACTCAGTGTATTAACCTTCATCTAACAACTGATTTTTGAGAAATAATAATATCATGGATCCTATTTTGTTGTTCTATGGCCCTAGCTTTCTCTTTCCACCTTGTTTGCCATTGTCACTGAGGATGAGCTTTCAATATTGCTGTTGCCAAATCTTTTCAGTGTTGGGGGATAATCCTGTTCTGAGTTGCCCATGATTTTAATATCTTCTTCACATAGAGCGAATGCAGACCATGTGAAACAACCACTTCTTTAAATCTCCTCAAATCTAATATTTCTATAGGATTCCATTTAAGTTCTTCATAACCATGAGGGTACCTATTACCTGCTAGCAGTTCTTGTTGTATAGTCACAGAGAAGCTAAAGTTGGTTTCCTAACAACCCTGGGCTGCCTCTGTTCAGTCTCATCATGCAGTGGTGTAGTAATGCTTTTCTAAATTCCTCTGTGTCTATTTTTCTTACTTTCATTTATACGTCTTTCTAAGGCTTGTATCTTATCAATCTACTTTTTATACTTGGCAAAATTATCAAACCATATTTTATATTTGATATAAAAAGCTACTATCACTAGTAAGGATAAAATATAAATTACCAGACTGATAATAATTATATCTGGTGTTATGCCAATCTCAGTTAAGTCATTTATCTTTTCATTTTCTGCTTTTATTTTTAAGCCATCTAAAGTAGAACTATACAGGTTACTTATGCCCTGTATTATGATATTTCCCATCCTTAATGCGGGAAAGATTCCTTAACTTTCTCTTTGAGGACTTTGCAGGTGTCTTACCAAATCTGATAGCTTCTCAGTTTGTCTCCAGTTGGTGTGATTTCTCTGTCCTTGTGGTCATGCTACATGTTGATGTTTTATTTATTTATTTTTTAAACAAAAACTCAATCATTTAATTTTATCAGTAAATATTTGGGAGACAGATGCTGGGATGAAAGTCTACTACCTCAGAGAGGCAGAGAAAGAGCCCAGATGACTTTCCTCTTCAGCCAACGTCTCAGAAGCCTCCCCGTCATACACGGTGTTTCAAACAACTCCTCAAACTGAATGTCCCTCCCTTCTACTTCCTGTGTGTCTCTCTATCTGTCCTCCTGACTCCCTCTTACTCTCTTTTTTCTATTTTTGACATATTTTTGCTTAAAAGGTTTTTTTTTTAATACCAACAACAGTTCCTCTTTCCTCCTCTTCTCCTACTCATTCTCAGCTTTCGCCTACCTCACCCCACCATCCACTCTTCAAAGAGAATAAGACCTCCCATGGGAAATCAACAAAGTCTGGGATATCAGGTTGAAGCTGGCCCAAGCCCCTCCCCTCTATATCAAGGCTGAGCAAGGTATTCTTCTATTGGGAATAGATTCTAAAAAGCCAGTTCATGTACTAGGGATAAATTCTTGTTCCACTGCCAGAGGCCCCACCAACTGCTCAAGCCTCACAGCTGTTATCCATATTGAGAGGGCCTAGTTTGGTCTCATGCAGGTTTTCCAGCTGTCAATCCAGAGTCAGTGAGCTCCTACTAGCTCTGGTCAGCTGTCTCTGTGGGTTTCCCCATCATGATCTTGACCCCTTTTCTTATATAATCTCTTCTTCTTCTCTTCAACTGGACTCCAGGACCTGGCTAAGATCAAAAACACTGATGACAGCCTTTGCTTGAGGGTGTGTGGAATAAAGGGAACATTACTCAATTGCCAGTGGGAGTGTAAACTTGTACAGCCACTTCGGAAGTCGGTATGACAGTTTCTTAAAACCTGGACATCAATCTACCTCATGACCCAGCAATACCAGTCTTGGGTATATAGCCAAAGGATGCATATTCATACCATAAGAACATTTGCTCAACTATGTTCATAGCAGCATTATTTGTAATAGCCAGAACCTGGAAACAACCTAGATGCCTCTCAAATAAAGAATGAATAAAAAAATGTGGAACATTAAAAAGTGGGGTATTACGCAGCAGTAAAATAAAACGACACCTTGAAATTTATAGGCAAATGGATGGAACTAGAAAAAAATCATCCTGAGTGAGGTAACCCAGACCCAGAAAGACAACCACAGTATGCACTCACTCATAAGTAGGTATTAAACATAAACCAAAGAATAAACGGGCTACAATCCACAACCCTAGAATAGTTAAGTACAAGGAAGACACTAAGAGAGACATCCATGGTCTCTCTGAGAAGGGGAAAGAGATAAGATCTCCTAGTAAATTGGGAGCATTTGGGGTAAAGGAAGGTGAGAAGAGAACATGAGGGACATTTTGAGGCTAGGGATAAGTGGGGTGCTAGGGAAACTCCTAAGCATACACAAGGATGACCCCAGAAAAGACTCTCACCAAAGGTGGAGAGGGTGCCTCCACTGGCCTTCCCCTGTAATCCAATTGATGGCCACCCTAGTTGTTATCATAAAATCTCCATCTAGCAACTGATGGAAGCAGATGCAGAGATCCACAGCTGTTTTTTCTTTTTCCTTAATAATCTTATGTTCACTTTCCATCCCCTGGTTGCTTGCTCTGGCTCTTGACCTATGGTTGACTTTATTTAATCTTCTTTACAATACTCAAGCAGAAAGTTATTGGATTAATAGTGTGTGCTATGGCTGAGACACATCACAGCTAGAAACAGATTTTTCAGTAAATAATGCAATCCCGGGATTCACAGCATAATCAAATATCCTATAACAGTTGCATCTTTCTGAGTCAGATGCACCGACTGTAACCATGGCAACTTTAGGGATTGTACTAGCTGGTGGGAATTCTGTGAAGGAAAAGTACAGTATCTCATTAAAGGAACAGTTCATCCTATTTCTTTATCATGATTTAAGGTGAGCTCGTCTTCCTGTGGTGGTATGTACCACCTTCATGGGGGGCTGGTGATCCCTTGGCCAGATGGCTGATGGACCCATGTGCAATGTTAGTTCTCCATCTGGGTCAGAAATTTCATTCTTTTGGCTAGAAGGAAAGCCCTTAAAAGCCCTTAATGCCACTGTAGCACAAAGATCTTTTGCTAGACCATACTACCTTGCAGTACTGAACCCAGGGCTGAGTGTATCTTGAGGTACATGCATTTGATTTCTCTAATCACTAAGCAATAAAATGTCCTCACTGTAGGAACATATTTTTGTTCCCTAAAATTTGCTTTCTATTTTTCATTCTTTGTTGGGAGCCGCTGGCCCCAGCCCCTCAAGATGGTGCCAATATCCGGTGCTGGCCAACCCTCCTGAGTCAGTAATCAAGACAAGGGCCTGAGTCAGTAATCAAGGCAAGGGCCTGAGTCAGTAATCAAGGCAAGGGCCTGAGTCAGTAATCAAGGCAAGGGCGCATGCCTTTGCTAATTTTCCGAGACTGGTCTCTCCGCCTCTCCCGTGACGTCATGTGGGATGATGAGCTGCAGCCTATAGAGAGGTGACACGTCCAAGGCGGAGGTCTTTGGCCTATATAAGGGCTGGGCTTTTCCTACCTCACTGTCTCCATTTTATGTGGGCTAGTGCTCTCCCTCAAGGAGCATTAAAACATTGCTGCAGAAGGATCCTACGTGTGCCGTGCCTTTTCTTGCGGGCGAGAAGTGGGCGCGGGACAACTGGTGCCGAAACCCGGGAACTGAACACCATTTGCACCGTCGGAGACCCCTCGGAGACGAGGTGGATTCAGAACTGCAGGTAGGTTGCTCGGAGAGGTATGTCTGAACTGGACTTTGGTTTTTTTGAGGCCTTGATGCTTGTCTTGGCAGTGCTGTTGATTTTCTTCGTGGTTGCCTTTTGCTTCCACCGGTGCATGGGATCCTCCCAGTCTATCGTAACAGCACTAGACTCCCTGCTTAAGCAGCGTGATATTAAGATGGCACAGCGTACCCTAAAGAACTTTGTAGAAGATAAAGCCTGTAAAGATCTGATAGCTAAAGGGCAAGACGTGATGGAAGAAGTTCAGGACAGCATATCAGAAACCGAGCGCCATGTGAGGTTAGGCGCGCGCCGTAAAGTAACAATACTCAATAAGGAAAAAGGACCCCCCGGTAATATGGGGGAGTTGGGGAACCAGAAACTACTCAATAAGGAAAAAGGACCCCCCGGTAAAGTAAAGAATATGGGGGAGTTGGGGAACCAGAAACTAAAGTCTGGTCCCCCCACATTGTACCCTGTATGGGAACTTGAAAATTTAAATTTAAAGTGTGGCTCCTTGAGTGGCTCTGATACATCGGAATATTCGGGAGATGATGAGTTGAGCCCTGATGAGGAAGATGACCTAGAGGAAGAGGCGGCTAAATATGAGGCAGAGAGATATTATCCTGATGAATTTCCCCCCAAACAACAGCTCTGGATATTTGAGATGCTGACAGGGCAAGGACCACACGCAGCTGATCAGACTAATTACCCCTGGGGAGCTTATCAGCTGATTGCTAATACAGCCATTAGGGCATGGAAAGCTTTATCCAGAAAAGGAGAAGGGAGCGGTCAATTGACTAAGATCGTTCAAGGTGCACAGGAGCCCTTTTCTGATTTTGTGGCTCGCATGACAGAGGCAGCAGGTCGAATCTTTGGTGACCCAGAGGCGGCTGCCCCTCTGATAGAGCAGCTGGTATTTGAACAAGCTACCAAGGAATGCCGTATGGCCATAGCTCCCAGAAAAAATAAAGGACTACAAGACTGGTTGAGGGTATGCCGGGAGCTTAGCAGTCCCCTGACAAACGCCAGTCTAGCTGCAGCCATTTTGCAGTCCCAGAGGTACCCTCTAGCGGACCCTGCCAAGAGAATTTGCTTTAAATGTGGCAAGCCCGGCAATTTATACATGTTCAGGTATTAATCTTTCGAGAAGCCTTTCTCAATTTTTGTTACAGAATTGGTCGTCTGAATTTGAGCAGACCCTTCGTGACCTGCAGGTGGCGATCGTCCAGGTCAATTCCACTCGGCTAGACCTGTCGCTGACCGAAGAGTTTTCTCCGTGGATTTCCTCAGCCTTCCCCTACTCCAAGGAATGGGTGGGGGTGGGAATGTTTGGCCTAGCCTTTTGCGGAGGACTGGTCATTCTTCTCTAGATGGTTTGCAGGCTCAGAATCCAAAGTCAGAGAGACAAAGCAGTTTTGGCTCAGGCCTTAATGGCTCTAGACTCAGGAGCCTCGGTAGATGTGTGGCTAACTATGCTAAAGCAATAGGGATATTTTGGCTCGAACAGCTCCTGTATGCTTAGGACAGTCCTGTCCATTGCACTGGGTGGAGTGTTCGGCCCCTTTCCTGAGAGGGGTGTTGAGCCAAGGGCATCGCACAGGACATAGCTATGTCCTGGGAGGTATGTTGTCCTGCATAAGGGTGCCTGCCTTAACTCCCTTCCCAGCAAAAGGCAGAGGACAGGCTGGGGGAATCTCGATCTGTCGAGGGATTAGAGATGACGCCCACGCAAGTCCATAATGTTTTCTGGGGGATAACCACTGCCTCCACCCTCTTACAGGATTCCCTCATTGCTTAGAAAAAAAAAAGGGGGAGATGTTGGGAGCCGCTGGCCCCAGCCCCTCAAGATGGTGCCAATATCCGGTGCTGGCCAACCCTCCTGAGTCAGTAATCAAGACAAGGGCCTGAGTCAGTAATCAAGGCAAGGGCCTGAGTCAGTAATCAAGGCAAGGGCCTGAGTCAGTAATCAAGGCAAGGGCGCATGCCTTTGCTAATTTTCCGAGACTGGTCTCTCCGCCTCTCCCGTGACGTCATGTGGGATGATGAGCTGCAGCCTATAGAGAGGTGACACGTCCAAGGCGGAGGTCTTTGGCCTATATAAGGGCTGGGCTTTTCCTACCTCACTGTCTCCATTTTATGTGGGCTAGTGCTCTCCCTCAAGGAGCATTAAAACATTGCTGCAGAAGGATCCTACGTGTGCCGTGCCTTTTCTTGCGGGCGAGAAGTGGGCGCGGGACAATTCTTTAGAGAATAAAAATGCCTTAGAAAACAATCTCATTTAAATCAGTTTTACTCTATTCTTCCTTAACAATTAGATCAATAATAAGCAATAGAAAATCTCAGTTTTCCATTTGTATGGATTTGTTGAAGTATGTGGGAGGTACAGTGAGACCACAACAAACTCACCTAACACTGAAGAGCCTTCAGATGTTAATAGTCACAATCTGCCTCAAAATGGCAGTTCTGAGCCTTCAGTGCTAACTTTATGAAGTAGGACTCAGCTTTCAGGGTAACCTTCTGCTTACATCCCTAGTATAATGATGACATCCATCCAGGGGCACACTAATACTTTATTTGCATGAAGGAGGGAAGATCTGGTCCTCCTGGTAAGCATGATCTGTTTAGCTAGCACCAAGCCAACCTAAAGCAATTTCTGTAAGAAATATCATGCAAACCATGAAGAAAAGACTTCTAAATGATAAGGAGGGGAAAGTAGACGGATTTCACATTGGGGAGGTGAGTGATGCTGGCTAGCTTTCTAGAAAATTCTTTACCCCAAAGTAAATAGCAATTGTGTCTTGAAATTCATGTTTGCCATTAGTCAATATTCACAATTGGATTAAAATGTGGAAGAATTTGAAGTAAAGTGTTGGAGGCCGCTGGCTCCAGCTCCTCAAGGTGGCGCTATTATCTGGTGCTGGCCAACCCGCCTGAGTCAGTAGAGAACGCATGCGTGCTCTCGCGAGACTGGTTTCTCAGCCTCTTCCGTGGCGTCATGTGGGATACTGGACTGCAACCTATAGGAAGATGATACGTCTAAAGCAAAGGCCGTTTGGTCGACATAAAATTGGGTGCTTCCTACCTCGTGGACCTTTTTCTCTCTTGCTCCGCCCCGCCGTGCACACGGACGCCAGCCCGGCTCCTGGGCGCAGGCTCTAGGCCGCGCGGCGGGGCGGCTCGGCCCGGGCCACGCCGGGGCCTAGCTCTCTCTCCTCTCTCTGCCCTCCCCTCCATTTTCCGTAAGCTAAATGCCCTCCCCCAAGATCCATTAAAGCTGTACTGCAGAAGGATCCTAAGTGTGTACTGCGTCTTTCCTTGCTGGCGAGAAATAGGCGCGGGACACTAAAGTAGAAACAGAACAAGACAAAATAACCCCTCAGCTCTTTTGGAAAGCAAGTGAGCAAGTGGAGTCTCTAGAGGCCAGCTTTTCACATTCCCATTACAATGAGAGTTTCCCTTTTACAGAGCTGACTACTTCACCCTCAGTCCCGAAGGACTATTTATCTATTTTGATAAAGGGTCTCTAATTTAAAAAACTTTGTCATTGGGTTTTTATAATTTTTAAAAAAAATCAAAAATGCATACTACTTTGTAAAAGGCAAATACTTTTCCAGTAGGCTGTGTTTTTCACAAGTTAGTCTAAAATATGTGAAAGGAAGTCAGCTCAGGACACCTTAAGACCGTGTTTTCAGCCCAAAGGAGACTTTTTGCCCCTGAAAGACAAAAGGCAGGGAATAAGAGACAGACAAGAGATAGAGGATGAGGGAGAAGGGAACGGGAGCAGGAATATTTGTGCCAGAGGGGAACAGAGGATTACCTATAGATAGAAAGGAGACAGATACGGTCAATAGAAAAATGGAGGGTTAAAAAGGTAAAGGGGGAAACCCTGTGTTAGGATGAGGTATTTAACTTTAATTGGGTGTGTTACTTAGGTCAGCCAAAGGGGCTTTTAATAGCTGGACATCAATACTTTGACAGCTGAACCTTAGTCAACAGCCTTAAGAGGAGGAAGTGGCCAAGTGAGGGAATAGATCTTGGTGGCTAGCTTTAAGAGTGTAATTTAATGGTTATTAGCAAGGCAGAAGGAATGGAGAAGGGCAAGGCTTTGTCAGGGGCATGTTTGCCATGCCTGGGCCAGCCAGAGCCCATCCCCACCTTTTTGTTTTATTATTGGGTTGATTGGTCTTGGGTATATGGGCATCATTCTCTCTGGCTGTTTCCTGTGAACACTGGGACACCATTGTTAGAGGACCCAAAGATGCCTGACACAGAAAGCAGCCACTTTAATTTTTCTTCCCCACTTAGTAAAGTATCTCTCTGTGAAAACAGGTGTTTGGGTGTGGTTTGTGCAGTTGTGTGGTTCCTGGGAGGAAGCTCCCACTGTCTGAGGTCTCCTTCACTTATTATGTATTGGTAGAGTTAATATTGTGAAAATGATTATTCTATGAAAATCCATTTAGAGATTTATAATTTAATCCCAATTAAAGCCCCCATCTTATTTTTTTCACAGAAATAGAACTATGCTAAATTTCATATGGACTCAAGCAGGAAAAACCCAGATAATTAAAACAGTTCTGAAGGGAGGGATAACAATGCTAGGGCAATTATCATTCCAGTCTTCAAGATATATTACAAAGCCATAGTAGTAAAAGCATCATAATATAGGCACAAAACAGACATGCAGCCTAATGGAGCAGAATAGAAGACCCAAGCAAGAGTGCACATGGCTATAAGCATCTAATATTTGACAAAAATTCTAAAACATTACACTGGAGAAAAGACAAAATATTCAACAAATACTGCTAGAAAGCTGGATGTCCAAATGTAGAAGGAAACGAGACCCTTATCTATTAACTTGCATTAAAACTACTCCAAATGGATCAGATCTAAATATGAAATATTAAACTATTAAAAGAAGACTTAGCCAATACCCTACAAGTTACAGGTGTAGGAAAGGATCTTCTGGATGGGACTCCATTTGCCGCCATATTAAGGCAACAGTCAACAAGTAGGACTTCATAAAACCAAAAAGTTTCTGCATAGCCATAGAAACAATCTGTTCAGTGAAAAGACCATGGAAAGGGAGCATGTTGTGTAACAGTTTTCTCTGAATTTGAAACATTCCACCTGCAGGGATCTCTTTAAACAGGAAACTAAACAATTTAAATAGCTTCAGGAAGTTCCTGAAACTGATCAAATTCACTAGGCCTCTTTCCCCCAGAGTAAGCTATGAAAGCTGAGAATCCCCTAAACTAGGAAGCTGAGCTTTCAAAGAAGATTCTGAGAGGACAAAAGCTGCAAAGAAGACTCTAAGACTAGAACAGCTGCCCGAAAGAAACAGAAACCAGCCTAGCTGCCTGGATGAAGAGGTTTAGAGCAACTGAGTCACCTGGAAAGGATATATTCCAACCTGTTGAGTGGTTGATGGGTTGTGCAGTGTGTTCTAGGTTCCCAGCTTGGTAAGCTGTTGTTACCCATGCTGGGGAAGGCTTTGGTGATGCAACTAACTTTGAGTCATCTCTCTTCCTGTATGTAATCTTTCACCCACATTCCTATTAGTAACCCCAGTAAAACTCACTGGTTCACCAAATTGGACTTTGGTGGTATCTGTGTTTTGGTTTGTCATTGTTTCTCTGTCTGATTACCATTACCTGCAACTTTTACCTTCTGCAAAACACTGTGTGATTCAACCAATACCTTACCAGATTTTTTTTTTTGAGACAAGGTATGGTATCTGAGCTGGTCTCAAATTTGCTATAAAGCCAATGGACACTTTGAACTTCTGATCCTTCTTTCTCTACTTCCCAAGTGCTTGGATTATAGGCATGTACTACCACATCCAATTTTGTGTGGTACTGAGGTTGGTCCTAGGACTTCATACATACTAGGCAAGCACTCTACAACTGAGCTTCATTCCCATACCTTTTACTTTCCTTAGAGGGAAAAAAAATCATTTAACAGAGAACATCTTTCCTCTAGTTTCTAGTAACATGTTCCAGATTTTCATCTGAAACATTGTAAAGGGAGGGCTTTTATAGGGTTCTTGGAGCCTGTGTAGTATAATGTAGCTAGTTTCTTTTGCCCATTAAAGCTGAGTTGTGAGGGTGGGGATTTCCAAGTCTCAAGAGCTCCAGGTCAGGACATGGGCAGGGTGTGGAGCAGTTAAGTAGAAGAATTTTGGGGTGGGGTTCTGGAGATCAAACCCAGGACCTTCTGCATGCTAACTAAGCACACTCTTCCATTAACCCCCCTAGCCCCTAATACCTTACTATTCCAAGAGTGGTCCATGCCTCAGGAGTACCAGAGTTACTTGGAAGGGAGTTATAGAGCCTTGGGCAGAGTCTGGTCATGTGCATGCAGACTTTGGTTGAACAAGATTCTCCTGCACCAGCTGTGTGCATTACAATTGGGAAACAGCTCTAATATTACACCCAGCTTCAGTAGTCTGAGAGAAAGTGGCCAGACAATTCAAATGAATGCTTAGAGTGGATCTGAGTTAGTGAAATTTCCTACAGAGAGTCTGCACTCCTGCAAAACCCCCTTCCCCCATTTATAATTGCAATTATTTTAAAGGTATTTCCATATTATACCTACTCCAACAAAGCCACGGGGTTTTTGCTTTATGACCTTGGCTGTCCTGGACTGTATGATAAATCAGCTTCTGCCTGCAGAGTGCTGATTATCACATGTGGCTCAGCATTATCATCCTGTAGTACAGTCACTTCTGTTATAAGAAAACCCAAATTTGTTTCAGGGTAATTGCTGTATTAGGGAAGTGCCTGATTATAGTGAGAATTTCACATTTGCCTATCTGTGATTTTTCTCTGCAAGAAATAGTAATTGGGGGAAAGAGCAGCTCCTAAACTGAATCCCAAGAGGAATCCACAAGCTCCACACAGCAGTGCACTTCAGCCATCTTCCAACTACCCAGACTTCCTGCTGAAATATCTGAAATGATTCCACTCCTTAGGAGAGAACCACCCCTTTGCAAACTTGATACTGCCACCTCTCTTCCGGGCAGTAAAATCATGAACAGTGGAGATATAAGGAGACCGCAGGACTCTCACATCGATGTGAATCACATTCCCTTCTGACTTCAGATTCTGTGGGTGGGAAATTAAATAAAACCATGCTGCCAGGTGCTCACACCTAGCACACTGTAGGGAGCCTGGAGAGCTGAAGCCAATGACACAGAACCCCCCTCCTAGGGAGAAAAGTTCTCCAATAGCTTGGCAGCCAGGAAACTCTTAGAGGCCCAGCTGGGAAACTGAGGAATGACCAAGTCTCACTAACTCACTACTATAAGCTACTGCTTTTCTCTCTTTTTCCCTTATTTTAAACTTTATTATGTATTTATTGTGTGTGTATGTGTGTGCATGTATGTGTGTGTATAGATGAGATGAGCATGTGATGTCATGATTGTGTGTGTGTAGATGAGATGAACATGTGAGGTCATTATTGTGTGTGTGCATGTGTATATATGTGTATACTTGTCTCTGTGTGTGTATATGTATGTATGTGTCTGTGTGTCTGTGTATATGTGTGTGTATATGTGTATGCCTGCCTGTGTGTGTGTATATGTATATATATGTATGTGTGTCTGTGTGTGTAGATGAGATGAACATGTGAGGTCATTATTGTGTGTGTGTGTGTGTGTGCATGTGTATATATGTGTATACTTGTCTCTGTGTGTGTATATGTATGTATGTGTCTGTGTATATGTGTGTGTGTATATGTGTATGCCTGCCTGTGTGTGTGTATATGTATATATATGTATGTGTGTCTGTGTGTGTAGATGAGATGAACATGTGAGGTCATTATTGTGTATGTATGTGTGTGTATATATGTGTATGTGTGTGTATGTGTGTGTGTAATGAGACAAACATGGAGCATGTGAGGTGATTGGTAACTAACCCCTTGCCCCTTGTCAGGGTTTCTTATTCCTGCCATTGCCCTTGCCCTCCAGTGACCTTGGGCTGACCTGGCTCTACTGCTCTTCTCCCCTTAAGAATGCTGGGATTATACCCATGCCGCCACACTGGGGGCTTTTTGATGTCACATTTGAGCAACAAAGCTTTTACTCACTACACCATCTCCCTGGCCGAAGTCAATGGCTTTGAAACCCCTTCCAGTGCATAAGGAATCACTCAAGCCCTGTTGATAATGTAAAAGGTCCCAGACAAAGATTTCATCAGCAGATTCTGCATGCTAGGAATCCTCTGGGCCTCTGACCTGAGAATGCTCCTTAAGCTACAGCTGTAACTGTCTCCTTTGTTGACGATTTTGCTTTCTGCTGTCTCAATTATTTGCAGTCAACTGTGGTTTGAAATACTAAATGGAAAATTCCAGAACTAATCAACTCCTAACTTTTAGATTATGCACTACCTGAGTATTGCAATGAGGTCACACAATACTCTACTCTGTCCCGACCTCAGTGGAATTTTTCCCTTTCCACAATATCCACTCAGCCCGGGCTGCCCACTCACCAGTCAGTTACTACAGCTATTATCTGTCTGGGTTGTTAGACTGACTAACAGGACACCAGTGCTTATGTTCAAGTGATCATTATTTTCCTTATTAATAACCTGAAGGGTAAGAATCCTGAAGCTGGCAAGTCAGCTGTGCCAAACACAAGCTGCAAAGTGTTTTAGTGAAAACACACAAGTCGCCAAGTTTTAATAAGGATCAGAAAAAAAAAAAAAATCATCTCCTGAGGCTGTTAAATCCACAATTAGAGCAAATCATCTGCTGTGAAATTGTGAAGGAAAAAGAGTCAGTGTCAGCTTCAGGGTCACAACTGGAACTGTGAATCTGTGGACTGCGGAGTTAAGAAGGGGAACTTCTGAATGTTTTTATACACAGAAAAAACCATGGATTTGGTGGGGTTTCTATTTTTACAAGGTGCAGGAATGGGGAGGCAGGCTGATAGGCTGGTCTCAAACTTAGAGGCTGTCCTTGAACTCTTGATCCTTCTGCCTCCACCTCCCAACCCTGGGATTACCAGCTGCTAACCCCATGCTGGCTTTTGCTGTTTGGAACCACCCACGGTTTCAGGCATCTACTAGGTGCTGGAAATACATTTCCCCTGTGGATAAGAGGCTACTACTTTAGGAACCTGATAGATTCTCTAGGTTCGTTTACAAGAACTGACAGTAAATTGGCCTATCGTTTTAGAAAGGGCACCCAAGTACACATTTAAATCTCATCCAGAATATCTTTATATACAGAGTGAAACTGGTTTCTGAGCCCAAATCTTCAGCTTCCAGATCCGGTTCCAGGCAAAAGGGACACTAGACAAAATAGCCCCAATATGGTTCCTGGACCAGAATTACCAGGGAATTTGTTGAAAGAATGACTTGAAGGTGGTTCCTATACAGGATGCACAGCCCCGAGGACTATTTTCCATGAGTGCACGTGGCGCTGAGAATGCCGGGGACAATTTGGCAAGGCTGGGGTTTTCTCTGCCAGGCCCTGGAACCTAAGGATCCTCTATGTCTAGATCCCAACTCCCACTGCCCCACCAAGGCAGCCCATTAAAGAAACCACAGTGGGTGAAACAGATGGAGGGCTGCGTGGCACCCGTGTCCCGAGGGATTTCTATTTGGCTTCTTTGAATGATCACACTGTCCATATTTCCATCATTCCTCTGGGAAGTCTATCTGATATCAGTTAAACTAGAGCTGACTCAGCTCCTTCTTTCTCTCCCACAGGCCATCTGGATGTCTCTGGCCTTTACCCCAGCCCAGATCCTGACACAAACTGGCTCCAAGGGACACTTAGAAGGAATGCCAGCCCGATCTTCGCTGTCCTCACTGTCTGCTGACAAGTACTGTGAATGGGCCTTTTGGCTCCTGAAAACTGAGAATTCCCAGCTTCCCGCAGCAGGTATCTGATAACTTTTTTCTATATAACCAGGCTCAAACATCTCCTTTGAGACATCTTCTAACTCTCCTCACACTACCTTTCCAGGAAAGATTTCCAGACCTTCCTCTAGTCTCCTGTGACCCTGAGAGCTGATCTCATAGGATCCTCCTAACTGTTCCTTAATTCTCAATTTACTGTTTTGAAACCATTGGCTTTCCAGTGTCTATCTGTCCCTGGCTCAAAGAGGCTATCAGTAAATGATCCTTCCAGGTAATGAATCTTTTATGTCCTCCTAATCACAGGCTTGAGATCAGTATAATACACTTTATGTATCAAGAGGCTCTAAACAAGCAAGGGTGACGTTGAATCAGAAGTGAACCAGCACATCTGTCATTGCATTCTGGGACTTTTCCATGTGGGCCTGAATAATTCAGACCCCTCCCTGCACTCTCCATCTCCTTTATTTCATAGGAACCAGTGCAGTATCCCAGACTCATGATCTCCAAACCCAGACTGTCTTGGTAATAAGGAGAACATAAAATTTATCACACAGAATGGGGCCTTTGGGAGAGTGAAAGCAGTGGTATGACAGTGGCCAATAGGCTTTAATTGGGGAGTGTCACAGGCAAGGAGGGAGGTGTGCGAAGCCCTCTGAGCTGACCCTGACTTGGCTAGGCACTGGTGGATCTGGGGTGGGGAAGAGGAGATGGCATTTTAATGTAAAAGAAAGCATTTCTCCTCCACCACACCATAGCCCAACATCAGGGAGCACTTTGCTCTTTGGATAAAAAGGATCTTTCCAGTGTCTGGCCTTCACATGCAGTTTCTCTGCTGGGAAAGTTCTGGTTCACACTGGATTGTCCTCTGAGCTCTCTGCTAACAGGACTGCAAGCCCTGGTTATGTTTTGGGGAGCCATGACTGGTCCACCATCATCATCTTTAGCAAGGAGCAGCACCTGGTAACTACCTGAGGCATAATCCACATTGGTTGTAAGGTTCTTCCGGATCTGGGCAGGTAGAGTCCCAACACCAACATGGAACTTCCTCAGAAGTTCTGTGCTGTCTTTGTACCCATGAAATCAGAAGCTAATGGAGCATGTCACTAAGCAACCATCACTTTAAGAGCTGCTTACAAATGACAGTCAGTAAGTAAAATTTCCTTAAGACATTGAATTTCTAAGTGGCGCTAGCTCATTTCTTTGGCAAAATGTCATGTGAAAACGCCGTGGAAAAAGATCCTGCTCCCAAAAGTGATGAAAGATGCAGACTGCCTGGGAATAAACACTAATCAATGCTTGGGAATGATATGAAGAAAAATGAAATGTTTTTCCAAGAGATATAAACATTTTATTAAACATAAGTGAAAAATTTCAAAATGAACATGCCAAGATAATCTTTATTTTTCTTAAATGAATCAAAATATTAGCATTAAAGTACATTTAAGCAGGATAATGGCATACAAAATTGGCTGAAAAATTCTGAATAAAAAGTAATAATGAAGAAGAGACCCAGTTCCCCTAAACATAAAAACAAAAACAAAACACAAAAAAACCCACCCATGGTCATAGTGATAATAGCATGGCCAGTAGTATCCAAGAATTAAGAAATGCCATCTTTGAGTGGCCATGACTAGTAATACTAAGATGGGAAACATTCATTAATCTTGATATAATTAATATATATGTGTGTGCGTGTGTGTATGTGTGTGTGTGAATACACATGCATAGTAAAGTGACATGCATGCAAACATGCTAACATACTACAGACTGTAACTTCTCTCCTCCACTTTCCATGTATGTGGAGTATGTGCTTAAAATATGCTACCTTGCCCAATTGCTGGCATACAGTGTTAACTCCAGTTCCTGTGTTGTTTATCAGGGCTCCAGTTCTATTATACTATAAAACTAAAACTTTTGACCTATATGTTCTATTTACCCCTTACTAGCCCTCAGGGACCCCCCACATCTAAAACTGTTGGTCTACCCTTTTTATGTATGCAGCATGCTTGTTTTCTTTTAGATTTAAAAAAAAGCTGTGCGTTCCTTTTGACCTTGTGACCATTCTTGTAGATAGAAACAGTTCCTAAGGAAACAATAACAAAGGCCCCAAAAGACATGTGTTGAAATAATGTTCATAATAAATATAGGGGGGAAAAACCCTAAATGCCTGATGCTAAGAAAACCAGATGAATAATTTATGAGACATGCCTTGCTGAAACACTATCCAGCCAACTGTAGACTGCCCAGACCTGCTTTCATGGAGCAGAAAAAGGCTCACGGAGGGGAGGGGTGTACAAAGCAGGTATCGCCTGATACTATCAAATATGATGCATACTTTCCTCAGTAGTTTTGGGTGGGGGCTATGTAAATCTTAAAGCTTTATTTGAATTAAACTCCTATCTTTAAAAGGTTAGTCATTTATTTATATTAAGACACACTGGCTGTTGATAAACAGATAACTGCCTCCCTTAGAAACCTGAATTCTGTAGGTAGATCCACAGCTATTTTCTAGCCACTTATTAGCCATGCTTCTCTGGGTACCACTTCAAGGTAAGAGCTTCCTTGGTAAAAGTGTGTAGCAAAGTGAAAGAGCTTGTACCTGATAATGCATAGTGCCCGTGACAGTTAAAAAGCAGGGCATTTATTTGACCTTCTAACAGGCTGTGGTCTGGGTAGATCAACAATGACTGTCTTGCCATGGAAAAGCCAAGAATCCAGCAAGAATTCAGTTCAGGAGACTGTGTAGTGGATATATGATGCTACATTGTAAATAATTGTCCCGCTGATGAGTTTAATAAAAAGCTCTGATTGGCCAAAGGCAGATAGGAAGTGTAGGCGGGGCTACCAGACTAAGAAAACTCTGGGAACAGGAAGAACAGAATAGAAATGCCAGAGACTCCAGAGTTGCTAGACAAGCCAGAAGATGTAGAGGACAACTATGCTGCTCTGAGAAAAGATACCGAGCTGCATGGCTGAACAGGATGAGTCATGGGTTAGTTTAAGAGCAAAAGCTAGCAAGTTATATGCCTGGGCCTTAGGCCAATCAGCTTAAAATTAATGTAAGCATCTGTGTCTTTCTGTGGGACTGTGGGACTGCAGGTCTGTAGGTCTGCGGGCCCAAACCTTGACGCTAGGCCCGAAAGTCTGGGCCAGAAACCTCATACTGGATGTCTCAGAAGCTGCAATCTGATTCTGGAGTCCTAGAGGATTACTAGAGAGCAGCTAGTTTTTAGCCTGTGTTGGGATACTGAAGAAATAGATGCTAATTCTTTATTCCATGTCCTTTTATGTAAGCTGTCTACAGAAGATGGAGCCCAGTTTTAGGGCAGGCCTTCCCACCTCAAATGATCCAATCAAGTCAATCCATCACAGTGTACCCAGCTGCTTGAGTTTTAGTTGACTCCAGTAGTCAAGTTGACAGCCATAAAGATTAGCCACCACAGACAGATAAACATTTAAGTGAGCTAGATTAATTTTTTTATTACAGAGTAGAAAAATAAGCCTTCTGAACTAAACAGAAAGCCTACCAGTGTCATTTCAATTAGGAAGACCTGGCAGCAGAAAGCTGTGTATTACCAGTCACTACCAGAAAGAACACTAGGCCTGCCTTTCCTTTTTATGTCTCTCTTTCTTTTGCTTCCCCTTCTCTCTCTTCACTTTTGCTCCCTCCCCCTCCTCTTACTCTTCTTCATTTCATATTTAACTACTGGTGAGAGATCAGAATCACAGGCCTCCTCGTCTCTAAGATCCTCCATTGCAGATCAGTGTTTTAGCAGATGAATAACTCGGACCAGAGCAATGCGAAGCGAAGCCTGGAATATGGGCAACAGTGCTGAGCCTGCAGCTGCTTGTCATCTTAGACACTGCTCTTTCCCCAGCTATATGACTGAAAAATGGGTGTTACAGGATATTTGACCACACTGTGTAAAGATGTCTCTGTTTACTGCACTTGTCTAAAGTACCTTCTGATTGCTTAAATAAAGAGCTGATTGGCCAAAAGCAAGGCATAAGCTGGACTTCCAGGCAGAAGAAGGAACTCTGGGAGGAATCTGAGGCCTGGGAGATTTGTCTGCTAGACCTGGATGAAGTCAGGTATATGGAAGCCGGAGGAGAGGTACATGGCAGAATGCACATTAATATAAATAGGTTAATCTGGATGTTTAAGAACTAATTGGGTACAAGCCTAAACTAAGGCCAAGCTTTCATAATTAATAAGAAGTATCTATGTCTTTATTTGGGAGATGGTGGTTCAAAGAAAGATCCTCGACTCTAGTCAGGGGTTGGTAAGAGATGAATTTATACTCATTCTGTAGGAAGGAATCTATATACACACTGCTAATATGTGTTCTGAATTAACCTTCAATCTGGATGTCATTCAAATGAAGGGTTCAGGAGGAATGTAAGGCTCAGTGGCCTTGGTATATACAAATCTTCTCTGACTCTGAAATGGCAGTGGCCAAACCTTAATGGAACAGATCTGGGCCCTCTGAATGTAGATGACAGTTGAAAGGTATGAGCCTCTTGTACTCAGACCAGAGTCTGTCCCAGATCCATAAACTGGCTTCTTGGCACCCATGTCTACCGGGAAAAAACTTTCCTCGTCTTGATACTTGAGGGAGGACTCGGTCTTACCTCAACTGGATATGCCGGACAGACCTGACTCACCTTGTCCTCTCTGGAGAGTGAACAGGGGGTGGAGTGGAGAAGGAGGGGAGAGTTTAGGGGATGGCGGGGAGAAGGGGCAGGAGAGAAGGAGCAGTGGTGGGTATGGGAAAAAGTTTTGAAATTAAAAGTAAATAAATAAAATAATAAAAAAAAACCCTTCTTCTCCTACACAGAGAGATAATAATGAAGAAAAAGTGGAATCCAATGCCAGTTACACAGGGAAAGGAAAAGCTAAGGACAAACCTCAGGAGCGAGACTGACAGGATCAGAGGTCAAGGCTAGACTATGAAAGTTTGCCTTTATTTCCCTCCTTATATAATGTGGGGCCAGAGACTGAAGATCTTTAGGGTGTGAGTCTCATCTTCTCAGACTTATTGCTGTAGAACAAAATGGTTTCAAGACTCAATTCCTGGTTTCTGTTTATGCGTTGGGTTGCACAGATTCCGTCAAACCAAGGCACCTCCTATCATGTTCATGCCTTCCCCAAATACACTCTTCCCTTGCCACTGCAGCCCCTCCTTTGAAGCCAGTTTCCATGCCAACAGCATCTTCTGCTACTTTAGAACAGAGGCTGTAGAGTGAGACATCTGGGAATGGGATCGGACTTCCCTCAGCAATCTGGTCCTGACTTGATTCTGCCAGAAAAGATGGTGAGATCCACTGAGGGATGGGAAAAGAAGTCTAGTCAGCTGTCTACAGAGGCACTGGGAGTAGGGGTGTGACTAGTGCCAGCTTCTCAGAGATGGTCAGCAGTGAGAAATGCAGGTCTGGAG
Source organism: Phyllotis vaccarum (assembly GCA_033318265.1). Taxonomy (NCBI): domain Eukaryota; kingdom Metazoa; phylum Chordata; class Mammalia; order Rodentia; family Cricetidae; genus Phyllotis; species Phyllotis vaccarum. The sequence goes on from JARWLC010000011.1 coordinate 23,247,121, forward strand.
CCCCAGAGCCCCAGCTGAACATTCCTAAAGCAGCCAGTCACCAGGGTCTTAGTTCACTTTCTATTTCTGTGATAAAGACCATGGCCAAGAGCAACTCTCAGAGGAAAGGGCTGATTTGCAGTTCACCCAGAGAAGCCAAGCTGGAACTTGAAGCAGGAACCTTAAGGCAGCGATTGAGGCAGAGTTCCTAGAAAGGCTGCTTACTGGCTTACTCATCCTGCTTTTGAATATACCCCAGTGTTGCAGGTTGGTCTTCCTGTATGCTGTGAATATGTGTTGTTACCATTGGTTAATAAAGAAGCTGTTCTGGCCTATGGCAAGACCAGAGACAGCCAGGTGGGGAATCTGAGAGAGATAGAGAGAGGAGAAAGACAGGGTCAGTGGAGATGCTGCGAGCTGCCATATAATGGAACAGGTAATGCCAGGAGACACATGATGATGCATAGATTAGTAGAAATGGGTTAATTTAAGATGAAAGAGCTAGTTAGTAATAAGCCTTAGCCATAGACCAAACAGTTTATAATTAATATAAGCCTCTGAATAATTATTTTATAAGTGTTGTGGGACTCCAGGTGGGAGAGATTTGTCCAGACTTTGGGGCTAGGCAAACAGAGGAACTTTCCGTTACATCCCACAACTGTCACTCAGGGTTGGCACCACCCATATGAGCTGGGCCTGCCCACATTAATCATAAATCATGAAAATGCCCTATTGACTTGCTTCAAGAAATCTGATGAAGGCATTTTCTCAATTGTGTTTCCTCTTCCCAGATAACTCTGGCTTATATCTGCTTTGACAAACAACAAAACCCCAAGCAACTGATAAGAAACCTAGATGTTATGATTTGGGGAAAAAGAAAAGGAAGTCTTGTTGAAAGTTCTTTGAAGCCAGAGATAATTTTTTTCTCAGATAGCCATGGAATCTGCTTAGGAAGGTTTAGGAAGAGTATCTCAGTCTGTATTAGGAGCCATCTATGAACCTGGCCCTGTTCTACAATATGGGGCTATGGTAATGAGTAAGGTAATGAAGCTCCTGACCTTGAATTCAATTTTAGGAGACATCATAACCTTCATTCTAAACTCCCACAGTCTGTGCTTAGAAAGTGCTCCTTTGTGCTGATTGAAGTCAGTGTGTCCTGAGACACAGCCTCAAAGAGCATCCTTCCTTCCTTTCCCCTTTCTTTTGCCACCCTTATCTTTTCTTGCCTGACCTTGAACTCCTGAACTCAAGTGATGGTCTTGCCTCAGCACAAGCTGGAGTGTCTTTTGTAGATGTGAGCCTGACAATCTCCCCACTCCCCCCCACCCCTTGTTAAGGGCAAGGCATTTGGACAGTGTCCCTCCCAAGCCTTCCCTTTGTATGTTCTCTTCTCTTTTGTCCCAGCTCCAGTGACTCACCCAGGAAGGTCAGGCTTGGTCTCTGACCTTCCTGGGAGCTGTGATCTGAAGAAGTAAGGGGAAGAGTGAACAAGACATGCCTTAGGGTTTGAGACGTTCACTGCTAAAGGAAAAATATATGACCATGGATAAATGGAAAGAGAGAGTAAAGCTGTTTATGTAAACATTGGGTTGCTTTTTATCTTTCTGTGAAGTGCTTCTCCAATTCCTAACATATTATAAGATTGTATTTAAAATGTAATTTTAATTGTAGAAACATATTCTTTGTAGATATATTAGCCACTTTTCTGTTCATATAATAAAATACTACAACCCAAAGGCAATCTAGAAGAGGTAGTTTATTTGGTTTACAGTCCCTCACAGCAGGAAGGACAGAATCACTCACGGCAAGGAAGGAGTGGCATCCTGGCCAGCGCAGGAGGCTTTCTGTTCACATTTTCAACTGCACACAGCAGAAAGACCAGACAAGAGGTGGGGAGAAACTATAAACCCTCAAAGGCCAGCCCAAGAGACACCTCCAGTAAGGTTCCATCTCCTAAAGTTTTCATAACCTCCCTAAATAACACATAAAGTGGGGCCAAATATTCAAACATATGAGCCTGTGGGGACATTATTCAACCCACAAGAGACTTCTGTATTTCTATGTTAAATTAGTGGAATAAAATTTTTAGATATTTTTAATTTTTCTATCTACATTGTTATATTTGCTTATATCAATTTATTTATTATATTAATGTCTATCAATGAGCAAAACTTGTGCACATACTTGTATTTCTAGCATTGGGGAAACTGAGACAAAAGTATCTTAATTTCAAGGTCAGCTTAATGTACAAAATGTGATGCTTTTCTCAGAAGAAACCTCAAAAATTCAGCAGGAAGCACTGTGTGGTGGTAGAGCATGCCTTTAGTTTCAGCACTTAGGGAGACAGAGGCAGGCAGATCTGAGCTCTATGCGAGGCTGGTCTACAGAGTAAGTTCCAGGACAGCCAGAGCTACACAAAGAAATCATATCTCTAAAACCAAAACCAAACAAACAAACAAAACACAGTAGGATATAACTTATGGCATTAAAAAATGAATGTTGTGATAACTTGAAAAAAAATTGATGAGACTGTGTAGATTATTATGTTGATTCCTGCCATATTGGTAATACTAAATCTTGTAATCCATAAACACTAGATTTTCTCCATTTATTTGGATTTCCTTAGTTTCATTCTATGAATTTTCAGATTATACATTTTGTATTCTATTTGTTAAATTTATTGCTGAGCATCTTCTTTTTAACAGATAGTAAGTAGAATTATTTCCTTAAAGCCATTTTGAATTATTTATTGTTAATATATAGAAATACAATTCATATTTTTTGATATTATTCATGTGTGGTGATATATTGTATATATAACAAAGTTTGCCTGAAGATCAGAGGACAAAGCCAGCTACAGAGTTAGCCATAGAGGTCAGATAGTGGTGGCACATGCCTTTAATCCTATAACTGAAGACAAAAGCAGAAATCTGTTTGGATCTCTTGTGAGTTCATGGCCAAGTTGGGCTACATAAGATTGATTCAGTACAAAAAGAAACATATCCCATGCCTCTGCTCCCAGTACTTGGGAAGCACACTGCCTTTAATCCCAGCACTTGGAAGTTTGAGAAGGGAAGTAGTATGACTGGGTGGGGGAAGGGATATAAAGCAGGAGGAGGCATGAATTCACCCCTTCCGTTTTGGCTTTTTGGTTGCCTTCACTTCCCCCATTCAGTTCGAGGATTCATGGAGACAGGATCTTTCCATTTTGGCTGAGGGGTTGGCGAGGTGAGAAGTGGCTGTGGTTTGTTCCTCTGTCTTTCTGATATTTTAGCATTTGCTCCAATATTTGGTTCCGGGCTTTTATTATAAGATCAATTAGGATTTGTGCATGTGTTCTACAATCTTACTGAACCCATCAATTGACTAAAAATTTTCAGTGCATTACTTGGACATTTTGATATGAAAATAACATCACATGCATCTAAAATTTTAGCTGGAGGAGTGAGTCAGTGGCTAAGAGCACTGTGATGGTCTGAAAGAAAATGGCCCTCACAGGGAGTGGTACTATTAGGAGATGTGGCCTTGTTGGAAAAAGTATACTACTGTCAGGGGCTGGGTTTTGAGATGTCCTATGCCCAAGCTATACCCAATATGATACACAGTTCACTTCCTGTTGCCTGTGGATCAAGATGTAGAAGTCTCAGCTCCATTTCCAGTACCATGCAGTCTGTATGCTGCCATGTCTTCCCATGATGATAATGGACTAAAATCTGAAACTACAAGCAAGCCCCAATGAAATGTTTTTCTTTATAAAAGCTGAAGTGGTCCAGCCAAGCACTGAGCTGAACTCCAGGAGTCCAGTTGAAGAGAGTGAGGAGGGCTTATATGAGGGGGTGTCAAGGTCATGACAGGGAACCCACAGAGACAGCTGACCCGAGCTCATGGAAGCTCACAGACTCTAGACTGATAGTTAGAGAAGCTTCATGGGACCGACCGACCGACCTAGGTTTTCTACATGTTGGTGACAGTTGTGTAGCTTGGTCTGTTTATGAGGCCTGTAGCAGTGGGATCTAGAACTGTCCCTGGCATATGATCTGGCTCTTTTGGAACCTATTCTCTGTGGTGGGATGCCTTGCTCAGCCTTGATGCAGAGAGGAGGAACTTGGTCCTCCTCAACTTGGTATATAATGTTTCGTTGACTCCCATGGGAGGCCTTACCCTTTATGAGGAGAAGATGGGGGGGTAGAAAGGAGGTGGGGGACGGAACAGGGGGAGGGGAGGAGGGGAAGCTGTAGCTGATATGTAAAATAAATAAAAATTTGAATAAAAAATAAAAAGAGTTGTAGTGGTCATGGTATCTCTTCGCAGCAATAGAACTTATAACTAAAATAAGCACTGGCTTCTCTTTCCGGCTTAGATTGCCAACATCCATGTGGTTCACAATCATCTGTAACTCCAATTTCAGAGGATTCAATGTCTTCTTCTGATCACCTTGGACACCAGGTTGTACACAGCGCATAGATATACATGCCAGAAAACCACCAGACACATAAAATAAATGATAAGATTTAAAAATGAAAGTTAAAAAATAACAGCTTATTTTCAATTTATAGACTATGATTTTTGCTAACTTGTTCTAGCTAAGCCCCCAGTAAAAGACTAGACAGAAATGCCAGAGCAATGTTTCTTTATTTAATACATGAAACTTTTGAGAGTGACTTGAGGAGTGAGGTAGACAGAATATTGCTTGCAAAGATGTTTATGTTGAAACATCTGGAACCCCTGGAAATATTAGATCATTTGGCAAAGGGAAGAAGGTACTAACTAGCCGACCACAGAATAACACGATCACGGTGTGATTACACAGGTCCTCAGATGTGGTCAGGGTGGCGGGAAGAGGGGCACAAACAGGAAGATAAGGGCAGGGCTTGCCTCAATGTGTCTCATTTTGAAGATGGAGGAAGACAGCTGGGAGGTAAAAAGTTCAGTCAGCCTCAGAAGATGGCAAAAGTGAAGAGTCAGATTTCCCATTGTCCTAGGCAGGGCTACTATTTCTATGAAGAAACAACTGATGATGTCAGCTTGAGGAGGAAGAAGTTTATTTCAGCTTATACTTGTAGGTAATATTTCCTCACTGAGGGAAGTCAGGGCAGGAACTCAAACGGGACAAACCTGGAGGCAGGAGCTGATGCAGAGGCCATGGAGGGGGTGCCGCTTACTGGCTTGCTCAACCTGCTCTTTTACACACACGCATATCATATTATTTTTGTCCTTTAAAACATTTTTTTATTTTAACATATTTTGGTCATTCTTCCCCTCTGCTAAGTTCTTCCAGATCCTTTTCCCTTTCTACCTGTTAGGATTCTGTTCTAGCCTCTGAAGCCATGCCCCGCCCTGAGTCAAGTACCATTTAAGAAGAATCCCTACCACCCTGGCTCTCTATTTTGTTTCTTTTCTCTGGGGAATGAACTCTCAACCTCTTCCCCCTCCCTTTTTTCTCTCCCCTCCCTTCACTCTTTCTCTTCTTTCTATGTAGACCCTGCCCAAGTGTCCTGCCATGTCGCCAGCCTCTGCTGCGTCCCACCACATGGATCATGAGGTCTCTATAGCCATCTGCCAGTCACCCTGGGTAAAGCACATATCATATCAGATTAAAAAATGATCACAATACAACTTACCAAACTTTAAATTATTTTTCAAAAGACAAAAACCCAATACAACCCCCATCAAGAAAAAATATTGACCTTTCCCAATTCCAACAAACTGTAACCAAATAAAAACACACAAAAAACTGTGGCATCCATTATATATTGGTCAACTACTCATGAACATGAGGCCTGTTCTGGAGTGGTTGGAGTGGTTGGTTGATATACCCAGTGTTACTTTATTGGCTAAAACACACTTTTTCTCTCCCAGAAAATATAAGTGACAGTTCAGTTGTTAATATTTACCCTTTATTCATTCATTTAAAAATATATAACAAAATAAAATATAATAAGATAAAAACTAACACACTGGGGTTGGGCAAGACAAACCAACAGAAGAAAAAGGGCCCAAGAGAAGGCGCAAGAATCACAGACCCACTGTTTTGCACACCCAAGTAGCCCATAGAAACACTAAACTGGAAGCAATGATATATATGAGGAGGACCTAGCACAGATCCACGCAGACCCATGCAGGCTCTGTGCCTGCTGCTTTGCTTATGTTGACTTATGGGGTCTTGTTTCCTTGGTGTCCTCCTTCCCTCTGGCTCTTGCATTCCTTCCACTTCCTCTTCCAAGGGCTTCCTTGAGCTCTGAGGGGAGGGTTTGATGGAGACCTCCCATTCAGGGCTCAGTGTTCCAAGGTCTCTCACTCTGTGCATCGTATGACTGTTGGTCTCTAATTTTTTTCCCAGTGGTTCTCTCTCTCTCTCTCTCTCTCTCTCTCTCTCTCTCTCTCTCTCTCTCTCTCTCTCTCTCTCTCTCTCTCCCCTTCTTCAATGATGGCTGAACAAGGCATGGATCTATGAGGAGAATATCATTAGGAGTCATTTTATTACTACATTTCCTTCCTTCCTTCTTGCTTTTTCTTCCTTCCTTTCTTTCTTTCTTTCTCTCTTTATTTCTTTCTTTCCTTCTTTCCTTAAGACCAGTATTATTTGTTTTTTTTTCCCTCTAGGTCCCTGGGCTATTTAGTTTCAGATTCTTGGTCATCCAAGCAATTGTTAGGTATAGGTTATATCAAGTGGAGTAGGTCTTAAGTTAAATAAGTTATTGGTTAATCCCACAAGGTTTGCACCATCATTGCCCTAGCATATGTTGCAGGTCGTACACCATTGTGGATATAGGGCTTGTGACTAGCTTGGTGTTTACAGTACTCCTTTGACAGAGTATAGAGTACCTTCTTGTACTAAAGATCCTAAAAAACAGGGGTGAAGGCTCTGTGTAGACACTAGCTCAATATCTTCACGTTCAATATATGTGCTGTCCTCAGCAACAGGGCTTTGCTGTCACTTTGTTGAGAACAACTTATAGTCTTGTCAACAGTTCGGATTGTTTGGGGATTTCATGGGGCCCCATCCAAAAACTCAATTAGATTTAATGTAATATTGGTACTAGAAGCTTCACTGGGTGAAAAGAATGGACAGTTAGGAGTTTGTCTCTCCCACTATTTGACAATTTAATTTAGATCATATATGTATGTATTTTAGTAGGTTTTTGCTGTGTTAGGTTTCTACACTACCCCTCAAACACCCCTTAATTTTAGCTGTCTCTCCCTGTATTCCCTCCTATGATCCCCTCCCCCCCTCTCCATTTGATCCTCTCATTCCTGGTCCAGCCTTCCATTCTTATCTGTTTTATCTCTTTCTTATAATAAAATCTATCTGTTCTCTCTAGTTCTTTATTCTCTACCCACCATCTGTAGGTTTATGGATTATAGCTTAGTTCTTGTTGACTTAACAGCTAATGCCCACATATATTTGAATACACATCATTTTTGTCTTTCTGTGTCTGGGATACTTCACTTTGGATTTTTTTTCTAGTTCCATCCATTTGCTTGCAAATATAATGATGCCACTTTAAACAGCCACATAATACTCCATTGTGTAAATGTAGTACATTTCCTTTATTCATTCTTCTGTTGAGGAACATCTAGGTTGTTTCTAATTGTGGTTATGAATAGAATAGCAGTGAATATAGTTAAGCAGGTGTCTCTGTGATGGCATGAAGCATCCTTTTGGTATATTCCCAAGAGTGGAATAGCTAGATCTTGAGGTAGATCTATTCCCAGCTTCCTGAGGTAAAGCCACATTAATTTCCATAGTAGTTGTACCAATTTGCACTCCCAGTAACGATATGTGAGTGTTCCTCTTACTCTACATCCTTCCCAGCATGAGCTGTCACTTGCTCTGTGGATCTTAGCTATTCTCAAAGGTGTAAATAAAATCTCAAAGTAGTTTTGATTTGCCTTTCCCTAGTGGCTAGGAATATTGGCCAATTCTTTAAGTGTTTCTCAGCTGTTTCAAATTCTTCTATTGAGAATTCTATTAGGATATGCACCACATTTTAAAAATTGTGTTGTTTTCTTGATATCTAGTTTCTTGAGTGCATATTTTTTTTTAATTTTAGCTCTTTATCAGATAGGCAGGTAGTAAAAATATTTTCCAATTCTCTAGGCTGCTACTTTGTCCAAATGATGGTCCTTTGTCATGAGGAAGCTTATCAGTTTTACGAGATTCTACTTATTGTTGGATTTATTCCTGTACTAACAATGTTCTGTTCAGGAAGTCTTTTTCTGTGCCAGTGAGTACAAGTCAGTCCTCATTTTCTCTTCTATCAATTCAGTGCATCTGGTTTCATGTTGAGGTCTTTGATTCATTTGTAGATGAATTTTGAGCATTGTGATAGATATGGATATATGTGCATTCTTCTACATACAGCCATCTGATTTGACTAGCACCATCTTTTTGAAGATACCAGCTTTTTTTCCAGTAGGTATGTGGCCTTATGTCTGGGTCTTCAGTTTGATTTCACTGATCAATGTGTCTGTTTTTACGCCAATACAACGTGGTTTTTATTATTGTATCTTTGCAGTACTGCTTGAAATTGTGTATGGTGAGACATGCATCAGTTCTTTTATTATTTGAGATTGTTTTAGCTATATTATGTTTTTAATCTGTGCATATGTGTGTGTTGATTTCTATATGTGGTGGTCTGAACAGAAATAGCCTTTATAAACTCAAGTGTTTGAATAGTTGACCCACAGGGAGAGGCATTATTAGGAGTTACAACCTTGTTGGAATAAGTGTGGCCCTGTTGGAGGGGATGTATTAATGTCAGGTGGCCTTTGAGATTTCATATATGCTCAAGTGTTGTTGGTTGTATTTCTTCTCTTTACTCTTTTGGGGGCCACCACCCAGCTCCCAAATAAACACACAGTAGTTTATTATTACTTATAAATACCTACCTTTAGCTTGGCTTGTTTCTAACCAGCTTTACTTAAATTATCCCATCTACCTTTTGCCTCTGGGCTCTTTCCTTTTCTTCTGTGATCTTACTTTCACTTTTACTCTGTGGATGGTTGTGTGGTTGAGTAGCTGGCCCCTTCTTTTCTTGACTCTTGGTCTCTCTTGCTTCCTCATTCCTTTTTTCTCTCTTCCCATTTATTCTCTGCCTGCCAGCCCCACATATCCTTTTTCCTGTCTTGTTATCTGCTGTTCAGCTCTTTATTAGATCAATCGGGTATTTTAGACAAAGTAACACAGCTTCACAGTTAAACAAACGTTTGCATCTTTGCATCAATGAACAAATGTTCCACAGCATAAACAAATGTAACACATCTTAAAATAATGTTCCACAACACTCAAGCTATTCTCAGTGTGGCACACAGTCTTCTTCTGTTGCCTGTGGATCAAGATATAAAACTCTCAGCTCTTTCTTTAGCATCATGTCATGCTTCCTGCTATAGTAATAATGGATTAAACCTCTGAAACTGAAAACCAGTCCCCATGAAATGTTTTTATTTATAAGAGTTGCTGTGGTCATGGTGTCTTTTCACAGCAATAAAACCAAAACTATGACATCACATGAAGCTGGAAAAATGTCCTTTCAATGTTTGTGAAGAATTGTGCTGAAATTTTAATGGGGACTACATTTAATCAGTAGATTCTAATTTTGTTAGACTGGCCAGTTTTGCTATATTAGTCATATTGAGTCATGGTCATGAGAGATTTTTCAATTTTCTGGCATTTTCTTCAATTTCTTTCTGTGTCTTGAAGTTTTTATTAGACAAGCCTTTCACTTGCTTTGTTAGAGATGCTCCAAGTTGTTTTATATTATTTGAAGCTATTGTGAAGGGCGCTGTTTCCCTAACGTCTTTCTCAGTTTGCTTGTCCTTTGTATATAGAAGAGATGCTGATTTTTGTGAGCTTCTTTTGTATACAGCTACTTTGCCAAAAATGTTTATCAGTGGAATTTTTAGTCACATACACACGATCATATTGTCTGCAAATATTTATACTTTCATCTCTTCCTTTCCTATTTGTATATCTTTGATCTCCTTCAATTCTCTTATTGCTCTAAGAATCCAAATACTTTGTTGAATAGATATAAAGAGAGTAGAAAATCTTGTCTTGTTTCTGATTTTAGTGGAATTGCTTTGAGTTTCTCTCCATTTAAGTTGATGTTTGTTATGGGCTTGCTGTAAACTGCCCTTATTATGTGAAGGCATGCTCTTTATATCCCTAATCGTCTCTTGTGAGTTTTATCAGGAAGGGACATTGGATTTTGCCAAAAGTTCTCAGCATCTAATGAGATGATATTTTGTCTTTCAGTTTGTTTATATTGGCTTACATTTATTCATTTATCTTTGTCTCCCTGAGATGAAGTCTACTTGATCATGGTGGATGATCTTTTTGATGTGTTCTTGTATGTTATTGAGAATTTTTTCATCTATGTTCATGATAGAAATTGGATGGTAATAATTCTTTTTATTTGTTGAGTTTACATGGTTTAGGTTTGGGGGTAACTGTGGCCACATGAAATGAATTGGGCAATATGTTTTCTGTTTCTATTTTGTGGAGTACTGGCATTAACTCTTTGAAAATCTGGTTGAATTCTGTGCTAAAACCATCTGACCCTGGGGGTTTTTTTGGTTGGGAGACTTTTAATGACTGCTTTTATTTTACTATGGATTATAGATCTGTTTAAATTGCTTATCTGGTCTTTCTTAGCTTTGGTAAGTGGTATGTATCAAGAAAATTATCCATTTCCTTTAGATTTTCCAATTTAGTGGTATATGAGTTTTTAAGATTTGTCATTATGATTCTGTGGTTTCTTTGGTGTCTGTTGTTATGTCCCCTTTTCATTTTTAATTTTGTTAATTTGTATCTTCTCTTTCTGCCATTTGTATATGGCTTGAGAATCTTTTGATTGACTTTTCTCAGAGAACCAACTCTTTGTTTCATTGATTCTTCTTTTTTTGAAGGGCTTCTATTTTATTGATTTTTAGTCATGAGTTTGATTATTTCTTGCGGTCTGCTCCTTTTGGGTATGATTTTTCCCCCCTTTTTTGTTCTAGAGCTTTCAGGCTTTGTTATTAAGTTGCTAGTGTGAGATTGCTCCGGTTTTTTAAATTAGGCACTTAGTGTTGTAATACTTTGGGAGAACCTGGAAGATGGAAGCCAGAGGTCCCCACAGCAGGTGAGGGAGACATGCCATCAAGGCAGGCGAAGGTCAGTGTGAGTGGGAGCTGTGGAAAGAGACACATCTTACAGGCTGAGCCCATGTGGAGAGCTTTATTAAGGGCAGAGAGGGAAGATGAAAAAGACAGAAAAAGAGAAAGAGAGGGGGAAAGGAAAGAGAAAGAGAAGAGAGAGGGAGGTGGGAGGTGAAGTCAACCTCTGGCAGGAGGGAGAGAGGGAACCAAGGAAGAGGAGTCATTTCTCAAAGAAATGACTCAGGACACTAGGTGAGGCAGGTTGTTGATTATTGGCCAGACTCCAGCAAGTGGGTCAGAACGCTAATATTCCTACCTTTTTTAATGTATAAAAAGTCAAGTTATGGATCAGAAGTGGGGATAATGGTATGATGAATTCCTGAGACTGATTCTTGTTGATTTGGGATGAAATAGAAGGGTCACATGCATGAGGTAAGAAGCATTTGGAGACTTCTTGAAGGAGCTGAGAAGGCAAGTTGTTAGGAGAAAAAATAGATTACTATTGGACATTGGGGCTAGCCATGGGAAAAGTGATAACTGCCAGGAAGAGTAGAATGGAGAACTGTCCTTGGTGTACAGAAGAGGCAAGGGTGAATGGACAAGACATGAGAGCAGATATACCCTTCATTGGGACATCTTGGAGCACCAGGTTCCAGTTGCTGAGTAGGTACTGTCTTGAGCCTGGAGAGGAAGTACCAGTGGTGAAATGTCATGAGCTTGGTGAGTAACATGCCAAATTGAGGGATGGTGTGTTCTAAAAGTACAAGAGCCATCATATCTGCTGTTTCCCTGAAGGTGGGAAATGCCTCTGTTCATCCTATAAGAACATAAACAGATTAGAAGATAATGGAGTTCTTATGAGTGGGCATGTAGGTAAAGTTAACCTCTTAGTATTCATTCAGTTGGTTGGTGCAGTGACTGGTGGTGTTATCTGGAGAGCTCCCAAGGGTTTGTCCTTGGCACAAATCTGGCAGGAGTGGTGGGCCTATGCAGAAATCTGCTAATATCTGTAGAGCAACTGGAACAGATTTACATCTTGGTTTGTCATAGCAAAAACTATGACTTTGGCTTATAAGGTATGAACATTTTTTTCAGGACCTGGTTTTAGCCCAGTGAAACACATCTTTAAATTTATAACCATTAGAAACGTACCAAATGGAAGTGATTGAGTGAGTAAAGAGGAGGAGGGAGGCTTTTGTACCCTTTCTAATGCTGTCTCGACTTAGTATTAGCTCTAAAATTCATACCTGTGAATGTTACATAGAGAATTGGAAAGGCAGCTGAAGCAAAGCCTAGTTGTCAAATGCATCAGAGATCTGAGAAGGATAAATTATACTCGAGTTAGCAATTGATTGAAAGTGACATAGACTTACCTGCCGGATACCTGAACAACACCCCCAGGGTCCTTCATGGTTGCTGAGGGTAGAGGTCTCGGGGCAACCATCCCAGTCTTCAATTGCCAGGCGTCAGAAGAGCTGACAGTTGTAGGGTAGGAACTTGTGGGGAAAACTAATCTACCTTGTCTAGGCAAGAGTGAGGCAATGGATCCTCCAGAGCCTTGTTGTCCATGGTCTGAAGAAGGCCTTGGCAGCAGTTGAGGGGAAAAGGCAGTTTTTGTACAGTGGTTAACGTTGCCACTCTGGAGCAAGTTCTGGTTGGAGGTTCTTCTAGGCCTATTTATTTTCTTGGAGGAGATTCAGGATGCTGTCAGGAGTTAGCATGTATCTCTATTATGAAAAGCTTTGTAATTAAACATTTTAAATGTCACATTCTTCAGATTTCTGAGCATTTAAGGGCTGTCTGTCTATTATGTATGAATGACTATCAACCTGTGTTCCCTAACAGTCTTTAATATATTAGCAGCTTTCATATTAAAATTCTTTAGAAGCTTGGTGTTGAACATTTGGCAAAGACATAAGTGTAAATCTCTAAGTTGGTTTTTGTTGATCTGAATAGACCCCTTTAAATTTCTATTATCATGTAGAGCATATTATCTATAGCTTCCCAAAGTAGCAGAGACAAGGAGGCTAGACATACATTCTTAAGCCTGACTAAACCTTGAGTAAGGAGAGACATTTAAGCCATTGCAACAATATCTGCATCTGCTGTCATTTTTAAAGCCCTGTAGTTCTGATCTGATCTTTGAGTAAAACCAGATTATAATCCTGAATGATTTATATAGAAATAATAATTACTTAAGGCCATATAATACCTCTTTGGTTCTGTATAAAGAAGGTGAAGTGTCTTGTCTTATTGCAGTATCATTTTAGTTAATAAATCTACCAGTTGACAACTTTGGGCCCAGAGAGTTTCCTTTGACTTAGCCTTTTAACCTGCTTCAGGAGCAAAGACGATGTATTCTCTTCCATAGCTTCTTCAAGTTGAAACGGGTTGTTATTAGGCCTCAAAAAGGCTGAAAGGTTAGTCAAAGGTAAGGAGAAAATTCATACAGTGGGGTATTTATCAGGCATATGTAGCTGTCTGACCTAACTGTAGAGATAGGAAGCAATTATATTGGCTAGACCAGTCCACATTAGCTTTCAGGAAGTCCAGAGTCAGTGGTCATTTGGAGCAGGTTGCAGAAGCAACTGATGCTTGGATGTGTCTGCCAGCCAGGTAGATACCTGCTGAAACAGTTCAAACTAGGAACAGAAGTTAGAATTTATGAACTTATTTGGAACTTTTAGGCCCATAGACTTGTACCAATCTGGTGAAGTATTTGGCAGAAATAAGAAAAACATCTCCATTGACAAGACTAGACTAGAACCTTTTAATCCTGGTGGGATGGGTGTAGCAGATGCACTCCAAAATGGAAGATTTGTAGCACATCACAATCCTGGTTCTTGACTCTCCTAGTCAGCATCATTTACTTGTCACCAAAAACAACAAGTGATGGATTCTTTAGCCAGGGAGAAAACGTGACATGACCACAATCAAACCATTATCGTCTGGGTGACTCTTTAATTACAAAGTTTAGCTGCCAGAGCAAAGTGTACTCTTGTGTATAAAGGCATTGAGGTACAGCCTTAATATCTTATTAAACTTATCCATGCATAGATTTTTAATCACATCTGGTAAAATAAATTCATAAATCTTAAGGTAAAGAATGTTTACATAGACCATGTTTAGGCAGAGTTGCATCTGCACACAGGCAGAATTAAAGCATACATATTCACACACATAGTGTTATTGAACAGGGGTGGAGTAAATAAAAGGAAAGTGAGAACCAGTGTGTGCTGTGCGCACCAAGCTCGCTTCTTGCTTCTTTCATCTCAGACTCCCATGTTGGAGCAAACTGCAAAACTGTCAGAGAGCAAGAAAGGAAATGTTATATGTGGAGGAAGGCCGATCAGAAAACAAACCTGGTACGGACAGGAGGGAGCAGGTCTGCTGCAGGTGAATAAGATCCTGGTGAGTAAACAAACTGGCCATAAAGAGGTTTGGGTGAAAAACCCAGTTAGAGCAGGGACTTAGGAAAGGCGCGCCCTGACCACAACAAAGATGGCGATGAACCCAAATGCCATGTCTGTCTTTGCCCTCAGTCAAGATGGTTCCTAACCACGTAGTCACGGCCTGGCCTGTCTGTCTTTTTCCCTCTATCAAAATGATTCCTAACCATGTGGCCGCGCATTTTTCTTTTCCCAAGACAGAAGAAAATATAATCTCAAATATTCAAAATCAGTCAGAAATACAGTCACATGGCCACAGCATTCACACATTTTCATCCGTACATACGAAATAGACTTTGAAGTAGAACCGTGGATGACAATTTCCCAGGGAAAATGTCAGCTGATCAAGTTAAAAATCCAGAAACATGAACGAGCTACAGGACTGCAGGCATAGACTGAGCAGCAGGTAAGTGGGCAGTAAGGGAGGTGAGCTGGAGCCCTGGGTCTCCTAGAGGTGGCCTGAGCAGCGGGAGCTGGGAAGGGGCCGAGTGACTGTAAGCCCTTAGCTAGGTGCATTTTCCACGAGCGAGCGAGGTAAAGATCCAACGCACTGACCACCAGTGTTCCAGTCTGTCAGTGAGGACTGACCCAGCACAAAATAGCCAGTGGATTGTCATCCAAAAGGTTATGGGCTGTGGGGTAATAAGTAGTCCCTAGACATCGTCATGCAAGACCAAGGGCCTGGGGCTGAGACTTGTGGTCACCAGTACCAGAACTTCAAGAAACCATGGTTGAGACAGAAGAATCTTCATTCATGGGAAATGGCCAAAGGGGGAAGCTTACCGAATGAAGGTCCCAGGGGGTCCCAGTGGTTCAGACTGCCTGAGGGCGGGCAGGACAATGTTGTAACACAGTGTGAGAATGCCTGGTAGGTGAGGGAGACGCGACATGTCAGCTGAAAGTGGTCAGTGTGGGTGGGAGCTGCCTCACAGGCTGTGCTCACATGAAGACTTTATTAGAGTGAGGGACAGGGGAGAAGGAAGCCAGGAGAGGAGAGCAAAAGGGGAGGAGTCTTTTCTGAAAGGGAGCTTGACATCAGGACACTAGGTGGGCCAGGTTATTACTTATTGGCCAGGACTCCAGGAAGTGGGTCAGAGTGCTAACACAGTGCTATGAACTTGCTTCTTACAACAGCCTTCAGGTATTGCATATGTTTAAATATGTTGTATATTCATTTTCATTCAATTATAGAAAGTATGTATTTTTTAATCTCTATCTTGACCAATTTTTTATTCAGTAGAGAGTGTTTAGTTTCCATGATTTCGTAAGCAAGCTTTCTATTTTTAATCCATGGAGGTCAGTTAGGATTCATGGTATTTTTATTTTTTTGTATCTGTTGAGATTTTTGTGTGTGTGTGTCTAACCATGTGCTCAGTTTTGGAGAAAGGTACATGAAGTGCTGAGAAAAAGGTATATTCTTTTGTGTCTGGGTGAAATTTCCCGTAATTATCTGTTAGACCTATGTAGTTTATAACTTCAGTTAACTCCAGTGTTTCTCTGCTAATTTTTTGTCTGGATGACCTGTCTATTAGGAAGAGTGGGGTATTTAAGTATCACACTATCAGGGTATGAGAATCAATATGTGATTTTAACTGTTGAAGTGCTCCTTTTCCAGTTTGGATGCTCGCTTGCTTGTGGAATAGATGTTAAAAACTCCAACATCCTCTCGGTAGATTTTAATAAGTATGCCCTTCCCTATATCTTTTGATTAGTTTTGGTTTAAAGTCTATTTTGTCAGATATAAAAATGGCGGTAGCAGCTTGCTTCTTAGCTCCATTTGCCTGGAATAGCTTTTCCAGTCCTTTACCCTGAGATGATGTCTAACCTTTACGTTAAAGTGTGTTTCTAGAATGCAGCAGAAGGATGGATCCTCTCTTCTCATCCATTCTCTTAGTCTGCATCTTCTTCAGGAATTGAGTCTGTTAATGGTGAAAGATATTAATGACCAATGGTAGTTAATTTTTATTATTTTGTTGGTGGCGGTGGCAGTGGTCTGTGTGTGTGTGTGTGTGTGTGTGTGTGTGTGTGTGTGTGTGTGTGTGTGTGTGTGTTTCTTTTGACTTTGCTGGTCTGGAACTATTTAGTTCCTGTGTTTTCTTGGATATAGTAAACCTCTTTAGGTTGGAGTTTATGTGAGAGTCTCTTCTGTAGGGCTGAATTTGTAGACAGATATTGCTTAAATTTGGTTTTATCATGTAATATCTTATTTTCTCCATCTATTATGATTGGATCTTTTGCTGGGTATAGTAGTTTAGGCTATCATATGTGGTCTCTTAGAGTCTGTAGACTATTTGTCTGGGAATCTATGGCTTTTAGAATCTCCACCAGAAAGTCAGGTGTTATTCTAATAGGTCTGCCTTAATATGTTACTTAGTCTTTTTCCCTTGAAGCTTTAATAATTTTTCTCTGTTCTGTATATTTAATGTTTTGATTATTATGAGCCAAGGGTCCTTTCTTTTATAGTCCAGCCTATTTGGTGTTAAGTGTGTTTCTTGCTCCTTGATAAGTATTTACTTTTTTAGGTTATAAAACTTTTCTTCTATGATTTTATTGAAAATATTTTCTGTGCCTTTGACTTGTATGTTTTTCCTCCAGTCCTATTATTCTTAGATTCTCTCTTTTTTTTCCATAATGTCCTAATTTATTGAATGTTTTGTGCCAGAGGATTTTTTAGACTTAACATTTTTGTTGATGGAGGTATCCATTTCTTCTACTGTGTCTTCAATGCTTGAGATTCTCTCCCATCTCTTGTATTCTGTTGGTGAGGATTGCCTCTGCGATTCCTGTTTGAGTTCCCAAATTTTTCATTTTCAGATTTCCTTCAGTTTGAGTTTTCTTTATTGGTTCTATTTCCACTTGCAAGTCTTGAATGATTTACTTATTTCCTTCCACTGTTTGTATTTTTATTAAGAGGTTTATTCATGTCTTCTTTATGGATCACTATCATTTGTATAAAGGCTGTTTTATGTTTGTTAACTGTGCTTCCATTCTGCTGAAGATTCAGGGCCTGTTTTGGTAGGGTTGCTGAGCTCTAATTGATGCACAATGTCCTGGATGTTATTGATTGTATTTTTGCATTGGAGTCTAGGTATCACAGATTGGGAGGATTGTTATTTTAGGTGCTGATACCTAATCTTGTCTTTGTTGAGTGAGTGTTTTGTTCCTTGGTTTCTGTTTCCTTTCTGGTTCTTAGGAAAACGTGGGGATTATGTGTTACCTGTAGGCCCTGATAGGTGTGGGCACTGGGGGTTCTAGGTTAAATGTGTTTTGGGGTACTGGAACTGGAGACAATGGGATGGGGATGGGCTAGGCGGGGATGGTGGGGGTGGTGGGGGGGTGGTGGTAGAGGTACTTCACAAGAGGGAGGAGAGCAGAGTGTTCTGCCAGGATCTGCTTAGTTAGTCCCCTGGGAATAGGGCTAGAGAATATGGAGAGATTATAGCAGAAGGTCTGCTTCCGAGCTGGGAGTGTGACTGGGGGATTGGACCTGGGGAGATGGAGGGAGAGGTGAAGGTCTGCAGTCAGTCTATCTGCTTCCTTAGCAGGAGTGGCCTGTGTGTTTCCAGAGAGTGCTTGCTGGAGTTGGGGGCTAGAATAAATCAATGAGTCAGGCAAGGGAACCTTGGAGGGGAAGATTTATCTGATCCACTTGAGATAGGTGCAGGGGGGAAGGGAGCCTGTAGCAGGTGTTCTTCAAACATTAATTTGGCATTAATTTGGAGGAGCAGAGGGGGAGGTGAAGCTCTTCAACTAGCCTAGCTGCTTTCCTGCCTGGAGTGGCCTGTGTGTTAGCAGGGAATCTTAACTTGTTTTCTTATAGAACTCAGGACCACCAGACCAGGGATGGCACCACCCACAACAGGCTGGGCCCTCTGCCATCAATCACTAAGTGTGAAAATGCCTTAAAGTCAGATCTTATGGAAGCATTTTCTCAACTGAACTTCATTCCTTTCAGACAACTTCAGCCTGTGTCAAGTTGACATAGAACTAACCAGCATATTCCTAGAACCTCTAAGACTTAGTTTTAACTCTTGTCTCCTGAGAATTGTCACAGACTTGTGATAGATACAAGGAGGCGAGCTGTGTGTTATCATTGTCAGTCTGTTAATTGAGGCTTGTGTCCCTCTGTTTTCTGTTGCCAGCTGGGGAGTCTGGGAGATGTAATATTCTTTATAATCTGCAACTTTTCTGTCAACCTAAAATTATTCCAAAACAAAGACTTATGAGAGACTTCAACATACGATTGACTGTTCTCTGTGAATGGCATTTAAATCCTGATTCAAGCAAACCAGCTGTAAAGAAGGGGTTGGGGCAGGGAGGAGAAACAGCATGTTTTGAGATAGACTGAGCGATGATAAATTATAATAGTAACGAATGGGTTTTTATCTCCTTCCTTCCTTTTTCCCTCCTTCTCTCTAAGTGTATGTGCGTGTGTACGTGTGTGCGTGTGTGTGCATGTGCGCGCGCGCGCGCGTGTGTGTGTGTGTGCGTGTGTGCGTGCATGTGTGTGTGCACATGTGTGTGTGTGCACGCGTGTGTGTGCACGCGTGTGTGCGTGTGTGTGTGTGTGTGTGTGTGTGTGTGTGTGTGTGTGTGTGTGGTGTTGGATAGTTTTTAGTGTTAACTTGACATAAATTAGGGTCATATTGGAGGAAAATATCTTAATTGAGAAATGTCTCTATAGGATCGGCCTGCAAGCAAGTGTGTAGGGCATTTTCTTGATTTATGATTGATGTGGGAGAGCCCAGCTCATTGTGGGCAGGACGCTCCTGTACACTCATCCTGGAGTATATAAGAAAGCAAACTGATAAGCCATGGGGAACAGCCAGTAAGTAGAGTTCTTCCATGGCCTCTTCGGTTTCTGTTCTAATTTCCCTCAATGATGGACTGTGACCTGAGAGATGTAAGCTGGAACAAACCCTTTCCTCTCCAAGTTGCTTTTGGTCATGGTGTTTATTACAATAGAAACCTAGTTGAGATATGGAGATTCACCCCAGTAGAGCCTTACATGTAAGAGACTAGTGCTATTGAGCTATGCTACTATCCTACCTTACCCTACCCTACTCTACCCTACCCTACCCTACCCTACCTTAGCCATCCTACCCTACCCTACCCCACCCTACTCTACCCTACTCAACCCTACCCTATGCTACTCTACCCTACCCTATCCTATCCTACCCTAGCCATCCTACCCTACCCTACCCTACCCTACCCTACCCTACCCTATCCTACCCTAGCCATCTTATCCTACACTACCCTACCCATCCCATCCTACCCTATCCATCCTACTCTACTCTACCCTACCATATCCATCCTACCCTACCCTACTCTACCCTACCCTACCCTATCCTATTCTATCCTATCCTATTGTTCTTCAGTTCTATTGTTCTAAAGCATTCAGGAAGGAACAAAACAAATAATGGAATTATTTATTGCTAAAATTATAATTTCTTCAGGCTATCTTAAAGTGTTTCCCAAAATTATAGGTGGAGAAAAGGATGGGAAAGATGAACAGAATGTTGGTACTTACTAACACTGGGTCAAAGGTGTATAGAGACCTTGCTGTACTACTCTCTAGTTCTGAAGTGGTTAATGTTCCACAGTATGGCTCATGATGTAGCTCAGTGGTAGAGTTCCTATGGCATCTTCAAAGCCCTTGTTCCATCCCTAGTACCTCAAACACACAAAGGAAAGATATTTTCTAAATATCTGTTAAGGTTAGTGACTGGACTCCTCACTTCTTTCTTTCTTGGGGTGTTTTCTTATCTTAGTGACACTTCCTATGATTCCATTGTTCATGGAGTTTTCTCTTCTCATCTTGTCAGGACACACATCCTGTTTACTGTTGGATCTCTAAACCAGCCCTGTTCACCTGACACATGCCTGTAGACCATCACTTTACATTCATCTCTGGATGACACCAGGGCATGACAAGGAGCAAAGACACAGAAACAGACCTATAATCCCAGGAGTTCAAAGCTGGCCTCTAACACAGAGAAAATACCTGTTTGAGAAAAACAACACAAGCAAAGCTTTGGAGGCTTCCAAGGAAGCGGGGATTAGTTACTGGAAGCTTTGACCTGAAAGATGAGAAGAAATAGCCCTCATTCATCAATTAAGATGCTTCTGGTTCAAGTCACAAAAAACCCTAACTTAGTTAGCTCAAATATGAGAAAACATGCTTCATCCCCCAGAGAATGCCCCAAAAGAAGAAATCTCCCACATTGGTCAGTATGATGGCTCAACAATGTCAGTGTAGTTCAGGGTTGAGGATGCAGACTAGGGAAAGTGTGGTTGACTAGCCTCTATAAGCTTTTAAATGCTAGCACTAGAAAGCAAAATAGCGCTTTCACCTTAACAAAAAATCGGCAAGAAAAAAGCCTCTCCCCTGGCTGTGGTCTGTATTAGCTCACATTCCAGGTAATATTCAGAAATCCAGATGTCTTCCAAGGTGATCATTGCTAAGAGGTTTGGGCAACTACCCTGCTTGTCTATTTTTAACAGAAACATTTCCTTGAAGTCAGGAAGCAGGTGTTGCCTCAAATCCACTGGCTGAAAACATGGGACATCTGATCCAGCAGACAGCCAGGGAATGTGCTTTCCTGCAGGCATGATGCGCCCTGCCCTCCCACAGCTGGAGGTTGGCTGGGCCTTGGGGCTCTTCCTCAGACTCTATTCTTTAGCAAAACTAGATCTGTCTGGAAGGAAGAGTGGATGATAGAGGAATAAACTTGGGTAGGAAATAAATGGTATTTGCCAAAGAGAAAGGAAAACAAGCTTTCCTGGCAGCGAGGCCAGATCAGGAGACAGTTCTGACTCCAAAGAGCCAATGTGGTGGAAATAGCTCAGGGAAGGATGCAGGGTGCCTGAGAGGGAGAGCAGGCAGTCTCAGCTCTGTGAGAGCCAGGTAGCCTCCTTTCTCGGCTTCCTGTTGCTGTTATAAAGTTACCACAGACTTGGTAGCTTCAAATACTGAGGACCCTTTGGACCTACCTTGGACCCAAAAGAATAATCAAATTAGCTCAAGATACTTCACACAATCATGCCTTCAGTGTTCCTTTCCTGAAGTCATGTGTTTATCCTAAGAATGGGAAATGGTTGAACAGCCTAAGCAAAAGGTGTCATGATGAGACCTGCAGTTGAGTGTCACAGCTGTGTCCAGCATGGATGGGGCTGGGGGAGGAACACAAGAGCAATAGTGGGTATGGAGTGAGTGTGTGGGGGCTACAGCACTCTTCTAGGTAAAGTTCTGCAGCTTGGATTTAAATGGGGACAATAAACAGCTGGAATATGGTTTAGTTGGTAAAATACATGCTATAGTGTGGGGATTCAATAAAGCTTCAGAAGTTTTGGAGATATCAGAGGGAATCTACCCACAGTCTATGTGGGGGGTAGGTAAAAGCTCCAGAAGTCCCAGAGCTCTAACCACAGTCAGTCTAGGAAAATCAGAGAATGGTGATTCAAACCTTTAATCCCAGCACAGGGAGTGGTGACCTATACCCTTAATCCTAACTGAGTTGAAGTCACTTCAGATTATAGAAGGAATTCCAGGCTCCCAAGCAGGTGTGGTGGGGCCACGCCTTAATTACCGAAAGAGTACTTAAGACAGGATTGAAACACAGAGGGAGCCATTCTAAGGGAAGGGAGGCTGAGGAAGCTGGAAGACAGCTGGGTAAGATCTGACTGTGGTGTTTATTCCCGCTAATATCTCCAACTTCCTCAGAGATCTATCCCTGAGTCTCATTCATTCATGCAACACTAAATAAATTCAATCCTCAGAGCACTTGAAAAAAGAAGCTGAACACACTGGCTCAGGTTTGTGATGCCAGTTCCAGGAATGTGGAGACAGATGGACTCCTGGGGCTCACTGACCAGCTTATCCTACCAGGTCCTCTCCCAGGCCAGTTATATACCTTGTCTCAAAACACAAGGTAGATGCCACCTAGAAATACCTGATTGTCTTCCCGTCTTCACAAACATGTGCATAAACATGTGTGTCTATGCAGATATATACACAAAAACACCCACATAGAAAATAAAGACAGAAAAGAGATTCTGTCCTTCAAAGACTTCAGCTGTAGACTGGCTTTACTGTTACTAAGAAGTGTGATGTAATTGGTCAAATTCGGAAGAAATCAATAGTCCTACCCAGATGTGATACTCATGAATTACAGCAATGACAAGTGTTTTAGCTGTTGTTATGTATTGCTGTGAAGAGACACCATGACCGCATCAACTCTTATAAAGGAAAACATTTAATTGAAGCTGGTTTACAGATTCAGAAGTTTAGTCTATTATCCTCATGGAAAGGAGTGTGGAATCATAGAGGCAGACTGGATCTGCAGGCAGGAGGCAGAGCAAGACACTGGACCTAGTTTGAGCTTTTGTTACCTCAAAGCCCACCTCCAGTGGCACACTTCTTCTAACAAGACCACACCTCTTAATCCTTTCAAATAGCAACACTCCCTAAAGATATCTCTAAAGGTGAAATTGTGGCACTAATATCTTGGTAGTAATCTACAGTTGTCTAATTGAATTCTAGGCCAACAGGAGAGAAATAATGTCTGGTACTGAAAACTTTCAAACAACCAAGGGCTAGCAAGGTTGCCAGTCATAGAGGACCTTCTAACTCCAATTTTCTAGACTAGCATATTCCTGACTGCATTCAGAACTAGCCTTATACTCACATACGAGTGTAGTTCTTATCTCTCCCCAAAGAAGCTTTTTGCAGCAGATGGAGACCATCACAGAGAACAGCTGGTCAAAATGCAGAGAACAACTGATTGCAGGGTGTCCAACCCCCACAAATACATCACAACACAACTTTTGCCCCCAAGACTCAGGGAACATTGTGAAGGGAGGTAGAAAGAAAAAGAACCAAAGGACCAGAAAGTTGGCTGAAGATTGTGCCTTCTAGAAGTGATACCCATGCAGTCTCATCAACATGGTTGCCTAAAGGACACCCGAACAAAAATGGCACCAATAGACATGCTAACACAATTAGGGACATTCAAGGGCTACCTCTAGACAAGAGCTACAGGAAACAAAGGACTGCAAGAGAGGGAGAATATTCTTCCCCAGGGATGAGGTCCCTGATTGATTATCCAGTGCCAAGTAGCCAGTCTTGAAATCACACACACACTTGCATGCACACACTCATGCAACAAACAGACTCAACAGGTTGTGTGTGTGTGTGTGTGTGTGTGTGTGTGTGTGTGTGTGTGTGTGTGTGTGTGTATGTATGTAAAACAACAGCTATCAAAGAAAAAGGTGCCATAAAATTGAAAGGGGTTAAGGGAGAGGACATGGGTGGTGTTGGAGGGAAGGTAGGGAAGGAGAAAAATGATGTTATTGTGTTTTAAGTAAGATTTAAAAATATTAAGAAAAAGTTAAATTGGGAAAGTTGATGAGTGAAGTAATGAATAAAAGACTGAACAAGTGACAAATCCATCGTGGAGTTTCCACCCTAAAGTATTTCTATGTTGCTGCCTATCAGCATATGGCCCTGATGCTCACAGGCTAGTCTTCTAATGCACTCTTTCAGAAGTGGTTACCTCTGACAACATGACAATGACTTACTGTTGCTTCTTTCAGAGAGGAGCAGCCTCACAAACAGGTACTCACTGTTTTAATGGAACATGTTCATCAGGCAGGTGTGCATGGGGAGCACTTCCACCAGGAAGGTGTGCTGTGGGGAGCACTTGCACCTGGCAGGTGTGCTGTGGGATAAAATAACCTGCACATGGCCATTGCTAGACTTTCCATAAGAGGTTCTGTTTTTTTTGTAGTTTTCTTGTTCTTTTTCAAGGTTAAGAAACAAAAATCCTATGTGATGTGAGCTCCCGATGGTACCCTGTTTTGGGATAAATACCAGTATGACTTAGGTTTAACAAGTTATTTAGCTGATTCCACTTTCATTTACCATCACTCTTTGGAGGCTTGTGGTGTTTTCCTGCTGGGATTTGAAGTGTTATGTCTGCATATGTGGCCACCCCACCTGTACTATCAAGAAAGTTGTCTCTTCTGTTATAAATGGATCCTAAAGATGAGGAACCATGGAGAAATCAGGCTGCTCTCTACTTTCAAGGGTGAAGACAGTGAACCACTCAGTAATTTGTCAGATGCAGCTTCACTCACAACCTAGACAGTGAGGCTTGCTAAGCTTTGTTAGACAGTTTCCCACCTTAGAACAAGCAACTGGGGTAATCAATTTATAGAGGAAAACTGGCACATCATAGAACATTCAAGACTGAAATTCTTCAGCAACACGTAATAATAACAGAATCTCTTGGTTCTTGTCTTTTTGAAGGAAAGAATTCAGTCAGAAGATTTAGACAGTTTAAACCAAAGTTTATTTAGTAGAGTGTGGTGATATGTTATATATTTAATAAAACTAGACTGGAATATCAGAGAACAGATCCACCCACAGTCAAGCCAGAAAGGTCAGAGAGAGGTAACTCACGCCTTTAGTCCCAGCATGTGAGAAAAGAACAGGAGTGGTGACCTGGGCCTTTAACCCCACAACTCCATAGATAAATCTTTCTGTGTTTCTGTGAGTTCAAGGTCTAACCAAATATCCGTAGCTCACACCTTTAATCTTAACTGTACAATATGATGTAGAGTTGAACCTAGAAGTGAAACAACTGGGCGAAGAAGGAATTTAAGGCAGGCAGGAAGACAGATTTACTTTGTAGAAGCAATTAGCCAGGCTGAGGACTTTGGAAGATAGCTGGGTGACTGGTCTGTTTCCTCTCTCTGGCATTCCAGCCTTTCTCCCAATATCTGGCTTTGAGTTTTCATTAAATAACAACTAGAATTTGTGTTATAGTAGAGCAATGCTAAGCCAATAAAATACTCCAAATAGAGAGATTGGAGCCGACTGTACCACAGCTAGTGTCTTCTGAGTCGTGTACTTTAAAGAAGTTTTTAGTGAATATTTGTAAGGTAAATGGCATATTCACAGAATAAGGTGACCCTTCTCTCCCAAGTCATAATGGATAGGATCTCCTTTATAGGCTATTTCTTTGCATGGTCCTCTAGAACAGACACAATTCAAGTGGTATAATGACATCCGGAATATGAGGACATCGACCCTTTGCTAATAAACATGTGTGAGAGAATGTCCTGGTGCCTTACTTCCTGACATAGTGGGGACTACCTAACCACAGCTTTAAAGATGCTTAATCACTAAGGGGCATCTGACCTTCAGGAGACAACAGCTGGCAAGATCCAGCTACACATTCATTGGTTATACCATCCCCTTGGCTTCTTATTATTAAAAGCACTGGAAGGAGGGTGGTCTTTTCCCATTGGGGAAAGTGATTGTACATGCTCATGAGTTCAGATCACTAGTAGTTAGGTATGGTGGCACACACCTGTAACGCCAGCACCAGGAGGTGCAAAGTTAGGATGACTCTTAAGACAATTTAGCCCAATTATGAAGTTCCAATTCAGTGGGAAACACTTCCTGAAAAAGTAAGGTAGTGACTGAGGAAGGCACCCACTGCCAGCCTCTGACTTCCACATATGTATGCATATATACATGCCCAGAACCCTGAAGCACACATGTATAAACGTGTGCATGTGCACACACAGCCTCACCATAAAACTGAGAGGCTGGACCACCCAACATTTCAGTCAGTGAGTGGGAGCACATTGAAGGCTTCACTAGGTCAGAACATTCACATCAACGACCAAAGTCACTCTGGTGACTCCTCACATTTTCTTCCAGGCCTTTAGTGAGGCTAAGATATGAGCTATTATCCTCTCTAGCCTCTCTCTCATATACTAAGTGGCACACGACACTTGTTTTAAAATGTTTTCTCAGAATTTAAGCACATATTTGTTTTCCTTTTTTAAAAAAAATATGCTAGGTTCTCACCAGCTCAGGAAGGAACCCCTGGGCTTAAGCAAGCATCTTAAGTAGCTGTGTACTACTGTAAACCTACCTAAAACTTAAAATCTATGTGTGGTACTTGTACATATTTAAAGGATACAGCCTGACACTTCATTACTTGTAACTAGATATAATTTTCAGGTCAGGTGGCACATTTATCACTCATTTCTATTGGGAACATTGAAGATCCTGTTAGTTCAATTAATTAAAGTTCTATTAGTTCAATTAATTGCTGTTGATTGTAGTTATTACCCTGTGCTATAGATCACTAAGTTACTGTTCCTAACTACATCCCTGTACCCACTAACCATTCTCTCTCCATCCCCTCCCTGATACTTCCCTAGCTCTGGTAATCATTTTCTCCCTCTTAAAGATAAACTTTGGCTATCAGTGGCTACCTCTCTGTCCTGTCCTTTCTTCCCGAGTCTTTATAATAGCCATTCTGTTGGGATAATCTTTTTGCTCACTGTGTGGAGAAGTCTCTATTTTACTTCATCTGGCTAAGACACCTTTTGATTGGTTTAATAAAGAGCTGAATGACCAATAGCTAGGCAGGAGAGGATAGTAGGACATCTGAGCAGAGATATGAAATCTGAGTGGCAAGGGATTTGCTAGGCAGATGTGGAGGAAGTTGGATGTAGGGTACTGAGAAGTAAAAAGCCATGTGGCAGAACATAGACTAATATGAACAGGTTAATTTAAGCTTTAAGAGCTGGTTGTGAACAAGCCTAAGCCAAAGCCAAGTTTTCATATCCGACATTCCTCTCCAAACCCCACCCTCAGAGAGAAATTGCTAAGGTCTAGTTCCACTGCAGTGGTGGCTACTCCCCCACCCCACCCCAAGCTGCTAGCTGCTTGGACCCCACCTAGGGGCGTAGCATACTTGGGTACAGACCCAGCCTGTGGCAGATCCATCACTGTCCCTTCACCGCAGGGTATTTAAGACCCCTCCTTTAGATCGCAGTGTGGTTTTTCTCCTGCCCCTCTCCCCACAACCTTGGTCTCTGGTGGCTGGAGGGTTGCCTGGAAGTGCTTTGTCCAAATAAACATGGTCTTTACTTTTTAATTCATCTAGCTCTGGCTTACTGCATTGGTGGAAAAACCTATCATAGGGATTCCTGCTTGTTTTGAAAGTTGCTGGAAAGGGATGAAGAAGGAAGAAGGACCCAGTAGCACAGGATTAAGTCCTCACCTGGCCTCTCTAGCTGAGCAGGCCACCCAGTCTCTACACTTTACTTGCTGGTCCTCTAGGTTCTCTGACTGAGGGAATACTGAGGGACACAACTTGAGTCTCCGGATCCTTCAACTACTTTTCTTGTGCTCATTTTGTTTTTTCTCCTTCTTCCTCCTCCTTCGCCAACATGCCAAGTAAAATAGACTCCAGTTATTTCATAATCAGTGTTAAACGGTGTCACACAGAAGCTCTTATTAAAGAGAGCATTAATTGTTAACACTGATGCGACACTGGAGAAAATAGTTCACCTGCCAGCTCTGTTCTTCCACTCTCGGCTGGTTCAAACATCCTGCCTTGGGTGTATAGATGTCTGCGAGAACTTAAATGCTTTAGGTGTTTTTCCTTGGGACATCTGACAAAAGGCATTTTGTCCTACTACAAGATTAATCATGTAAATTATCATGGCTTGAAGCTGCTCTAAAATAGATTTTGGGGATACAGATCACTAGGTAGGGTGCTTGCCTAGCATGCTTAAGGTCCTGGGTTGGATTTCTGGCACCACAAACAAAACAAATACTCAAACAAAAAGTTGAATCCTTCCTCATGCCTAGAAAGGCACCACAGTACTGATGGATAAGTCCCTCCCCCACCCTCTCACCTCCCAAGCCCCACTGATAACATAGCTCATGCTTCTACATCAGATGTGTGCAGAGCTACTGGAGTTTAGGACTAAAAAATGATTTTGCAGTAAATTATTGTGGAATGAAAGCTCCGTGCTGCTTCTTTACTGTATGAGAAATAAAAGCACAGGGTCTGACCCCAGGCTGAGCCCTGCAGTTTCCCTCCTAGAGAAAATAATCAAGATCCACATTTTCAAAGACAGCCCTTGGTGTTGGGAAATCTTAGGTGATTTCTACTTTAGTGAACTTGAAATGAATTATTTAATATGTATTCTCAGCTCCACTTTACTTCTAAAGTATTAAACTGGGGGTCCAGGGCTTTATTAATCACTTGGCAGCGCATGTGTAGTATGCGTTTTTGGATTTGATCCCCAGCATCCTTTAATCTGGTACATGTTTACAACTTCAGCAACTGAGACAGGAGAACCAAACGTTCTAAGTCAACCTTTCCCATGCACCAGATTTCTCATCTGCAAAATAAAGGCTGTTATGCCCAGATCTAGGGGTCCCTCAAGAGACCACCAAAAGTCAGAATCTGTATGTAAAAGCAAAGACCCTTTATTTAAGCGCCAGCTCTGTCCATCTGAGAAGTTAGAGAGTGCCCAGGCTGGACAGGATAAGGTTTTTTTGTTTGTTTGCTTGTTTGTTTATCATAGTAGAGGTTGAGGGTGGGGGAACTTCCAGAGTTCAGGACCCTGATTGACTGACATTTGTCTAGCAGTGTCTTTGGTAAAAGGGAAGTAGGTGTGTGCTGGGAACCTTAGGTATTTTCTCCTGGGATGTTGATTGGCCTGTTCCTGGATGATGTCAGCCATAACTTTTTCTTGATACCTACCAGTAAACTAATGCTCAGGTCTATCTTTTAGCTGGGTTCTATAAAGCCTGTCATGGCAGTGGTATGGCCAAGCTGCCCTGGGCCCCCCTTTAACAAGGGCACCTATTTCTGCCAGTTAAATCTTCGACATTAGTATTTTACCTGAAGGTAAATGTTTGCTATAAAAGGATTAGCAATAAGATTAGAGAGAACCATGTTTAATCTCAGATCTTTTAGTTTTATATCCTCTCCTTGTGCAAGGGGTGTGTAGGCACTTTTTAGTAGCAAGTGTGACTGCCCTTAACCTTTCTTCCCTTCACTGGCATATTCCCAACAATAGTCAGAACAGGAAAACCAAAAAATGCTACTGAAAACTGAAGGCATGTACTACAAGACATGGTTCTGACTCCCGAAAGCTGAAGGCGTGCCATGCCCTACTGACATGGTCCCAGCTCCCAAAAGCTGATGGCATGCATTTACAGAATTTACAAAAAAAAAAAAAAAAAAAAAAAAAAAAAAAAAGCCATGTAACTTTTAAGTTTACTAAGGCAACTGAAGTTAAAAATGAGACATGACATTCTGATTTAGGCTAGAACTTTCCCTAACCTGATCATGCTTCATAGTGTTTAGTTAAAATATTCCAGCTGTATTGTAAATGCACTCTCACCCCTGCTTATGAGTGAAGGTATTTGGATGAGCTGCTTTTGAAAGGATGTGCTCTTCTAACAGTTAATGGCCATGACTTACCAGAAGATATCCAATGTGAAAGGTAACAGGGTAGCCACTTCCACCCACTCTTCGAAGCAAAACTCTTTGGGAGTGTTCTGATTAGAAAACAAATACAATTTGCCATCTCTTCATTCTGGAGCTTAGAAGCATCTGAAGGAAATGGAAGCCGAGATTTTTATGACAGTGCAGAGCCCATCTGCCAGCAACTGTGCAGAAGGGTCTCCCATTCCAAGCACCAACATAAAACAGAGGAACACCACCACCATCATCTAAGAAATCTGCCATTACACGAAGGTCTCCAAACTGATTGGCCTGAAAGATTCAGCTGTTTTCACCTGTGATCAAGATGTCCCGGGGGGGGGGGGGGGGGGTAAAAGCAAAAAATTCCACACTATAAACATCAATTAACAGCACAAACATTTTTAAAAAAGAAAGTTTATTGGTCTTTAAATGGCTCAAATTGCAAATAAATGAACCGGGTAGTGGCATCAGCCTAAGACATGTGATGCATCTCTGTCAGCCGGCTTCATAGCACCTAGTACCCAGGAGAGGGAAAGGTCTTAAAGCAAATTACAATGTTAGTGGTTAGGACCCTGGTTCGACAAGACTGCAAGGATTGCCTGCAGCCATGCTGGGCCTGCTGGCTCGTTACACAGGGAACTCTAATTCTGCACATGGCCTAGCCTGTGAAAATATTAAATCAAACCCCTCAAAGACAAATATTTATGATATGCTGAATTTAGTATTTAGACAGCAGAGTTCCTGAATGCCTGTCTCTGGCAACATCATGTATATACTTGTTTCCTGGAATGCCTGAGCATTTCTGTGACCTGATGAAATTAGGACTGTGCAAAAAGAAAAACTGTAATCAACTGTCTTAGCTCCACAGAGGAAAAGAAAAATCTAATAGTGGTTTACTTCCCATTGACATTATGTTCCTAACAGCATGCTTCAATTCTTGCAGCAGAAACATTACAGTCTGACATTTGGTCAGTGTATGCGAAACATGTTCAACTGTCTCATGTTAACCTTAGGACACATAGGTACAGTATTCATTATGAACATAGAGACTCCAAAGACTCCTCCTAGCCCCAACTGTGACCTCATGAGTACACATTTAGAACTGACAGGTGGCAATCCTTAAGTGTCCTAATGCAAACCACATTAGCTCTCCTGATGGTCGTCCCTATGCCCTACTCCTAGATTGATTAAACACTTAAATGCTCATCACTTGCAGAAAGGGATTACTGGGGACGAGCATCCAATATAAAATTAGGTTCACTCAAACCTAATTGGTACTTATGCCCATAATCTAAAACATACATGCTGGCGCTTCATCTTTAACTACCTTATAGTTCATTAAAACCCATGAAGGAGCTCTGGAACTCTAAGAACCAGAGTATGGCACACATCTTTAATTTGGTCAGACTCCTTGCAGACACACATTTCCCAGGAATCTTCCTTGTAGCTCTACACTGCCTGGCAAGATAAAACCTTTTGTTACCAGTCATGTGGGCAGTGAGTGGCCCCAAGTGCTAGCGAGAACATACCCAGAATGATGTAACTGGATTATTTTCAGTTTCTAAATTAAGGCATATTCAAAAATGTCCACATTTAAGTTCACACCATTTTTCTAAATTCATTACCAGGTAATTAATATGCAGATTCACAGATTGAATTACTCTCAGTTTTACTATATGCAACAACCATGCCAGTAACTTCTTCTAGATTTGCATAACAACAGTTTAAAAAGTGGTACAGTTAACATATTCACAATTGTCTTTTCTCAAGGCAGTAGAAGACCATGACATTTTAAAATAATATAAAATTTAAGCTTTATAATAAACACCAGAGGAAGTGGCCATTCCTCCCAACCCACCCCATCTCACCTCTTGATTAACAGTTCAAGAAAGACTGCCCCCCCACCCAAAAAAAAACCAAAAACCCCCAAGCTTACACGCGACATTCAGGACTGTGATAAATGTAGGCAATTATGAAGTGGGTTGAGCTCTGCTTCTTGCTGAAGCACACAATTTCTTTTTAAAGTGAATCTGACTTCCAGTGCAGTTTCCAATTCATGCTTTTAGTGATACATAACAATTTCCAAAATGTTAGAGCAATTTCAGTCAATTGAGCCTCAATGGCAATGCTTATAAATTACATTTATTAGTATGGTCGGGATAAGAAAGGAGCTTGGGCTTAATTATAAAATGCAGCATCTTTCCCTGATTCTCTTGGCTAAGCTTTTCCTCTTCTTTCTTCCGTTCTTTTCTTTGCTGTCTTCCATCTTTCTGGCTCGAATTTCCCTCATTAAATCAAAAAATACCTAGAAATAAGAAAATAGAGTTAAAAAAATATCAGTGCTTGTGTGTCACAGCAACAAATCTTGGGGATGAAAGAATCCTATCTAAGAGCTTCTTCTGGAGATGGGCTGGGGCCACTCAGGATGGCAGTGCTGCCCTGCTCCTAAGAGGTGAGTGCAGGCAGAGGAAGACACACAAGCAAGTCAGAGTCTCTCCAAGGAGCCTGGGGAAAAACAGCCAACTTTTCTGAATGACATTACCTTTTGGTAAAATGCCCGTTTAACAAATTCCAGTTATTTATAGTAATTCTTAAAATTCCAATGAAAACTGCTATTTAGTAATGATAGGGCTGAAGATAAAACTCAAATGATTACACAAAGTACTTTTGAAAGGCCATTATATTCTATGTGTATGAATGTTTTGCTTAAATGTATGTATGTTCACCAATGGTGTGCCTTGTGCCTGATGTGGCCACAAGGCAATGGATCTCCTTGAACTGGTGTTCCAGACTGTTTTGAGCTGTCATATGAATGCAGGACACTGAAGCTGGGTCCTCTGCTAGAGGAGCCAGTGCTTAACAGCTGAGCTATCTCTCCAGATCATATAAATATACATTTTGAGCACTTTGTGATCAACAAACGTAATTAATGACGATTATGTTTACAATGAAAACATTAGCATAGTTAACTAAAAATGCTAGTATGTGGGAATATTTTTAAATATAATAAAAACAGCCGGAGATGTCAGAGGGATCTAACCATAGTCAGTCTAGGAGGATCACACAGTGGTGATTCACACCTTTAATCCCAGCACAGCTAATATCCCGAATATCCCCAAATCTAAGTTTGAAGTCATCTTAGTTTACAGAAGGAGTTCCAGGCTCCCAGGCAGGCAGCGGTGGTGCCACATCTTAACTGAGCAAAGAAAGTATTTAAGGCAGGCATAGAAAGACAGAACAGGTAGAAGAAGCCATGACACACACTATTGGTCCTAGCACTTGGGAAGCAGAGGCAAGGGAATCTCTGTGAGTTCAAAACCAGCCTGGTCTTCCAAGCAAGTTCCAGGACAGCCAGGACTGTTACACAGAAAACTTTGTGTGGGGGTGGGTGGGTGGGGTGGAAGACAGGAGGAGGTGGATCTGTCCTCTGATACCTCTGACTGTTTTTATTATATTTGAAAATATCCCCACACTAGTGAAACAACTGAGTTGTTAAATTTCAATTACAAATCTTCTGTTTTCTAACAAAGGCCTAGAAACAAAATAAGCTAAGTCTGAGAGGAGAGGCTGATTCTCACAGTCCATAGTTTAAGTCTTGCTACCTCAAACTCATCAACTTTCTGCCTAAGCTTCACAAATGTTTGAATTTTCTCCAGAAATTCAGTTACTACTTATTATAAAAACCCCAACTTCACCATCACATCTATTAGAGATTGCAGTGGTTTGAATGTAGGTGGCCCCATAAGCTCATAGAGAGGGCACTATTAGGAGGTGTGTCCTTGCTGAATAAAGTGTGTCATTGTATGAGTGGGATTTGAGGTCTCCTATGCTTCAGCTATACCCAGTAATTCACTTCCTACTCCCTGCTGTTCAACATGTAGGACTCTCAGCTCCTTCTCCAGCTGCCATGTCCTGCCACAATGAAAATGAACTAACCCTTCGAACTGTAAGCCACCACAAGTAAATGGTTTCCTTTATAAGAGTTGTTGTGGTCATGGTGTCTTTTTACACCAATAGAAATCCTAACTAAGGCACAGACGAACAAAAGGAATTTAGAATTTTATTTTAACCTTATGCTTTCTGCCTCAAAAATTTTTTTTTTCTTAGTGTGTGTTTCTTCATGAGACATGTTCTCACTGTGACTATGTAGACCAGGCTGGCCTTGACCTCACAGAGATCTGCCTGCTTTTGCCTCCCTTGTGTTGGGATTAAAGGTCATGCATATTACCACACCTGGCCAATCATATGCTTTCTAAATCAGGATTATAGACTTCTAAATTTAAGCACGTTAATCCACAAACTTGAGGCCATCTACATTAATGTGACTCAAGGTGGCCCATATGGAAACTTTCTAGATATGCAAATTCTCAGGCCCTGTTCCAAAACAAATGTTCCAGAAAAATTTCTACTGTTCAGCCTTAAAAATGTGTGTTGGCTAAGATTAATGAACAGTTAACTTGCATAGTGGGTTTAAGAAGCTCCTCTAGATATCACAGCCCAGAGAATGGAGAATAACCTACTGGGTGTATCCAAGTGCCAGAGCCATCTCGGCCCTGAAGACTGCCTCCCTTAATGCTAGAATGGGTTCCATACAGTTCCCAAGAAGAGTCACGATACATGGTGTGGGAAGATAAGGGGATCATAGAGAATTTCCCTTTGCATTCAGGGAAACAAAGGCTGAAGGTAAAGAATCACAGTAGTAATAGAGGCACCTTCCCTTTAGCGATCTCACAGAGCACAGGATGGCAGTCAGGGCAAGCACATACGTACAGTGCTGGCATGTTAGGGCCTAGAGAATTTTGTTACACTATGAAATCCCACTAAAAATAAGGCAGTAAGTGGGATGAGGGATGCTGATGATGGTATAAAAGCAAATTCAGCCAGAGTGTCTTGAGAAAGTCTAAGACAAAGTGAAGTATATTTCTAATATGTGTTACTTAAGCAGTTAGGGCTGATAAGAATCAGTCTCCTTCAGGGCTGGTGAAATGGCTTAGTGAATGAAGGCACTTGTCACCAAGCCTGAGGACCCGAGTTCAATTCCTGGTGGAAGGAGAGAAGAGACTCTGCGAACTATCCTCTGACCTCCACAGGCATGCTATGGCATGCCTCCCCCCAAATAAATCAAAGCAAACTTAAAAAAAAAAATCACTCTATTAAATCTTAGATTGGATTTCAGAGTCTAGATGAAATAGGATAACAGGGCCAATCAACAACTTACATCTGAGCATTAACAGAAGACACGTTACCTTGTCAACATTGGCGCGAGTTTTAGCAGATGTCTCCACGTAGTTAACAGTCCACTGGTCAGCTCTGTTTTTTGCCTCTTCTACAGAAACCTGCCTTTTATCTTCCAAATCTGATTTGTTACCAACCAGGAGAAACGGAACATTTTCATCTTCTTTTACTCTTAAAATCTGCTCCCTA
Organism: Phyllotis vaccarum; assembly: GCA_033318265.1. Taxonomy (NCBI): domain Eukaryota; kingdom Metazoa; phylum Chordata; class Mammalia; order Rodentia; family Cricetidae; genus Phyllotis; species Phyllotis vaccarum. Next base: position 23,282,429 of record JARWLC010000011.1, read on the forward strand.
GAGAAGCAAATCAAGAAAGACATATTAAAACAATGCCTACACGTTAAAATGCAAAGCTGGAACTGGAGCAATGGCCCTGCTGTCAAGGGACATGTTGCTCTTCCAGACGACCCAGGCTCAGTTTTTGGCACTTTATGGTGGTTCCCAACCTTTCCTAACTCCAGCTCCAAAGGATCTGATGCCCTCTTCTGATCTCTGTGGGTACCAGGCACACATATGGTGCATGTACCTACATTCAGGCAAAACACACTCATATGCATAAAATATGTATGAAAAAAACCAAAAAATAAACGAACCTTACAATACAACAACTAGCCACTTACAATCAGAATTTATTTACACCCATGTGTCTGTATTGTAACAAGTTGATTTATTACCTGTCATCAATCAATTCAGTTACATATTTCCTTAAATAACAATGGGAAAAAACAGCAAAATAGGGTGCACAGGCATTGCAGTAGCACAGAAGCTGAGGGCATGCTGTAGTGTAGGTGACTCCAGTCTCCTTGGTTGCTACTTAAGTGTGAGCACATTTCATGCATCAGCAACATCACACATCACTTACTATCCAGATCAAAACTTATTCAGATATCCTTATTTGAATCTTTATTTTAGTGTTTTCCTCCAGTGTTGGATGAAACCTAGGGCCTCATAGATGTTAGGCAAGTGTCCCACCAAGTTTATTCTCAGCAAGACACTCCCAGTTTGTGCACAGCATTTTTGTTCTGCTTTAGGCACTCATTCTGGGTAAGATGTAACATGGAGTTTGCTGACACTCCAACAGGCTGTGTGGCTTCTCAGACTATCCTTGTTTTATTGGATACCTTGGAGGATTTGAGGAATATTACAGAATGTTTCACAGTTGGTTTTTTGTGATTTTTTTTTCCTCATAATTCAACAGGGATTATGGAAGAAGCTCACAGAAATCGATAGCACTATTCTTACATTCCAAAGGTTCCCCAAGTGCTTTTAAAGCCCCATGTAGGACAGAAATTTCTGAAGGCAGCTCTTGTATATAATAAAGATGTTATATATTACAAAGGTATCACAACTCTAAGTAGCATGGCTCTGCTCTTCCTAGTCACATAATTCTGGGCAAAGGATTTCTTCGCCTCACCTCCCTCATCTGTGAGATGGACTAACAATGCCTTCCTCATCCCACTGCTATGAGCATTAGAAGGGAAGTGCTTATAGATGGTCCACAGCAGATTACTGGGGGAAAGTCTTTAGCTAGTTTGTGAATTTATTTTACACATCATAGGACTGAATCCCAGGCTTTATGCATGCTGGGGAAAAGCTGTACCACTGAGTTAAAGCCCTTAACCCTTTTCATTCTGAGAGAGGTCCACTAAGCTGTCAGTGTGGTCTGGCCTTGAACTTGTGATCCTTCTGCCTCAATATCACAGAAAACTGGAGTTACAGGTGTCCACAACCTTGTCTGGCCTTTTCAGCTAAAAAATAAAGAAATGTGGGCTGGCTGGCTGGTTCAGCTAGTAAAGGCACCTGTCACCAAGCCTGACAACCTGAGTTCATTCAGTGAGACTAGCATATTTCATATTTAATAAAAACCAGTCTGAGATATCAGAGGGATCTACCCACAGTCAGCCTAGGAAGATCAGAGAGTGGAAATTCACACCTTTAATCCCAGCATAGGGAATATCCGGGAGTGGTGACCTAGGCCCTAATACCAGCAAATCTGAGTTTGAGGCCAGCTTGGTTTACAGAGGGAGATCCAGGTTCCCAGGCAGGCAGTGGGCACCAGGCTTTAATCTTAATCTGGATGTGAAAAACCTGGGTAAAGAGGGTATTTAAGGCAGGCATAGACAGACAGATGAGGCAGAAGCCACAGGAGTGAGCCTGAGGAAGCTGGAAGACAGCTGGGTGAGATTTGACTGTGGTGTTTCCTCTCTTTGATATTTCAGCCTTCCCCTGATTATCTGGCTCTGAGTTTCCTTTATTCATGCAACAGAGACTAGAAGCAATGGCTTGTCTTGTGACAGATGAGCAGGAAGGGTGGAGGGTGAAGATATTTAGGAAGTAGCACCTGGGCTACACTTGCAGGTTAGATCATACGGAGTACCCGTCAGACTGTCTCCATGGGACTTCCCTGGTTTTAATGAGTCACTGGGCCGACTTTCCTTTATGGGAAGAGAAACACATTGGAGGTACACAGGAGAGCAACGAGTCATCCTGATTCCCTAGAGTGGTCAGTACTAACTAGGGTGAAACTGTATTTCATTACCTACAACAGAGACTGCTAGTAATAAACCCTTTCATATTTTCTGGAGGGATAGATGGGCATACATCAACACTCATAAAACTTTCTATGTCTCTCAGTTTGTAAGTCTCCAGGATCTATAATCCTCTATGTAATATCATATGTGAAATTCCTTTACAGGAACCAACAAATTTAATCTTATAAATCAATTTATCTTGTGCATTTTCTCAATTACATGCTGGGTGAGGGTGGGGGTGAGGTGGGCTGTTCTCTCAGATTCCTTTAAGGCTCATCATTTCTCACTAGCTCAACTTCTTTGTAAAGTTTTCCTAACTCCTCCCCTTTCTGGATCTTCTATAATGATCACTGCTTCATGCTTTACACATACAACTAGGCTGTGCAAATCTTGATTACAGGACATATTACAGGCTTCTTCTGTGTCTTACACAATGAAATTCCTAATATAGAAACAAAAATATACAAGGAATGAGCATTTTTGATTATGCACTCAATGCTTTCAAGATTACTCCAGACTGTTCATGTCAATGTCACTCAGATAATGTCATTTCCTCTAAGCCAAATGTCTGTCACACTCTGATTAGGTACAAAGTAAAGAAAATATATTGTAGAACACAATCATATGTTAATCTATAGTAATTATTATTCTCATCTTATACATGATGATATAAATCTATAAGATCATTTGTATTTTAAAAGTTCTAGACACCTATATTGTAAGGAGAATGGCAATGTGTCTTGACTATGACATAAGTGCTGATATGGGGATATGAGGAACTCACTGTGATTAAAAATACAGGAATACTGTATTTTTAAAGAGGCGGTTTTCGAAAGCATAAGGGGTCTCTGGGTATTTGAAGTTGCAATGTGTCTGGCACTAGGGCAGCTATAAGACCTAAATATGTATGTGTACCTCCACAGTGGCCAGTCACACACTGATATCAAAGTGGAAAGATACATTATTCAAGACACTAAAAGATTAATAAGTACAAAGCTCTACTTATCTGTCTGTTTCTGGAAAGAATAGTTGTGTGTACAGCATGGGATCATGCTCGGCCATACCTGAAGTCAGCTGTGGCTGCAAAGGACTCCATCTCTGTGATGGAGAAGACGCAGAGGAAGCCCTCCCCGCTCCGGAAGTAGTTGTCTCTAATTGCAGCATAGTCCTCCTGCCCAGCGGTGTCTAAGATGTCGATCTGCACCTCCTCCCCATCCAGCACTACCTTCTTCCTGTAGCTGTCTGCTTTAGTAGGTTCATAGTCCTCTACAAACTAAAAACCACACAAAAAAATCCATTTTTAATTATTACTTTTACTTTAAAAAATCTTATTTAGAAATCATCACTCTTTTCCCCCCAAAGGTAAAAACTGTACCGATTTTCATTTTAGATAATTGTCAGCTTCTCTATCTGCAAAAAGACTAGGTTGAAGGCTTACTTTTAGGCTATTTAGACCTTGAAATTAGTACGTTTTATTTCTAAAAACATTATACATACAAAAAACAGGACACTTTTTTTTTTTTTGTCAGATTTAGACTCTTACTCTAGAAGACTCCAAATATACAAGATATTGGTGGTACCAGAATTGTGGAGATAATTAAGAAGCCGATATTTATATAAGCACCACTATGTCTTTCTCCAAAATAAGACAAGTCTATACAGTATGGATACCACTTTCTAGAAAACTTTAACCTTTTGAGACTCCAAACTACCTATCCTTTAAAGAGTACCATTCCCACTTCCATTATTATGTCCACAGATCTCTCTGCTATATGCGTTTGTGCGCATACACACATTGTATGGGCTTTTAAAATTTGTTTTTATAAATATTTCATTATTCAGGTAATGTTTGTATCAGTTACTAGAATCTACCTTTGCCAGCAGGAGCCCTCAGCTACTACTCACTTAGCTTTCTAAATCCTAAGTCTAGAACAGTAGACAGTACATGGTAGACCAGCTGTTCTCAACCTTCCTGATGCTGCAACCTTTCAATTCAGCTCATGTTGTAGTTACCCCAACCAAAAATTATTTTCTTTGCTACTTTATAATTGTAATTTTACTACTGTTAAAAACTGGAATGTAAATATCTCTGTTTTCTGATGGTCTTAGGTGATCTCTGTGAAAAGGTCATTCAATCTCCAAAGGGTTTAACCACAGGTTGATAACCATTGCAGTAGACAATCACAATAATTACTTAAAACAAAATTGTTTTAAACTCCTTTAAATTTATTTTATATCCCGAATGTAGTTTTCCTATCCTCCTCTCTTCCAAGTCTTTCCCTCCCTTTCTGCCCCTCCCATCCTTTCCTCCTCCATTTCTATTCAGAAAAGAGCAGGCTTCCCATGGGTATCAACAAAGCATGGTATATCAAGTTGCAGTAAGACTAAGCATCTTCCCATGTATTAAGGTTGGGCAAGGCAACCCAATATGAGGAAAAGAGTCCTAAAAGCCAGCAAAAGAGTCAAAGACAGGCCCTTTCCCACTGAGCACGGGAGATGTATCCATCTTCTAATATCTACTCCAGTTTCTTTCTTCAAAGACTTGAAGTTCTTGTAATACAGGTCTTTCCCTTGCCTGGTTAGTTACCCCAGGATGTTTTCTATTATTCGTGGCTATTGTGAAGGTGCTGCTTTCTTGATTTCTTTCACAGTCCATTTTTCATCTATATGTAGGAGAGGGAGGTACTGATTTTTTTTTAGTTAATCTTGTGTCAAGACACTTCATTAAAGGTGTTTGTTAGCTTTAGGAGTTCCCTCGTATAATGTTTGGGGTTGCTTACAAAACATGTTTAGTAGCTGTAAAATTATCCAACATTCTACTATTTCCCCCCCAAACACTGTGTTTAACCATTCACTACAAGTTAAAAAGCAGAACCCACAATATTGTGGGAGTGAAACCATTGCCTGGTTTTGAGTAGACTTTGTTGAAGTCTCTGGCCAGGATCACTTTCTTCTGTATACGAGTATGGTAAATATCTTTGCAAACCTCTTTAAGGCCTTTTTTTTTGGGGGGGGGGGGGGATGCACATTCTCACGATGGGCCTGGACTGTAAAATTCTTTACAACTGAAGCCTGGTGAAACAACAATCATCATTCTGACCACTGGTTTAAGGGTAGTGACTGATGAGTACAAGGATATTAGCTTCACCCCCCCCCCCCCCCCCCCCGTAAGGTGTGGGCAGACAGGGCAAGACTGGCCACCATGGTACTACTTCCAGAACACCCATGGCTTAATCTCCATAACAGAGTGTGAACAGCTTTGGGATGGATGCTATTGAGGTGTTTGCCAACAAGCAGACTTACACTAACTGGATTCCCCTCCCCCAGTGCCATGGGTAAAGCTGAAATCACACACAAGCTGGGGCTGCACACTCTATGCCACAGACTCAGTTCATTCAGATCACCTGTACCACCGGTGAAGATGGCTCTACAGAGGATGTTAGACTGACTGTCTAATTGGGTGTGGCAAGCATGACACCACAGTCTTGAGTGTCAGAGCTGTCTTCATGAGTTGGTCACATGGACATATAGTCTATAGCCAGGTTTTAGTTAATGTAAGTAGTTTCTAATTCTAACCAGTTTCTGGCACTCCTGTGCAATATTGCTTAGACTTTTGATTCTGAAAAGAGAAACTGTTAGTGGTAAGGAGGGATTTAGGTATTAGAGCACTTGATTCCCAGAGCCTGAAGGCTGCAGACCAGTGGTTAGAATTCATTTTGGTGGCTGGTTTTCAACCCAAACTCAGTGCATTTAAAAAAAATGTAATACAAGAACACTTCAATACATGGAAGTGTGGCTATAGTAAGTTCTGCAGTAACAGTCTGAATACTAACCAACAGGATTGGCTGTTACCCAGTGGGAACAAACCACCATAAACTGCATGACCACAGTGGAGACCCTGTGGGTCACCTTCATTCCATAGCTTGCTTGTACGTGTGGTCATCTTGGGGCCAACTGGCAGCCATAAGGGTGCAGGACCTGGCTTTGTCCTTGGCTAGCTAGAGGTCAACCCACATTCACACCTTGTTCTCGGGCCCACTTGGACATATACAAGCTGGCAGGGCAGGCTCACTCCAGCCCCACAACCTTGAGCACACCCAGCCCATCTCCATGTGTGAAGCAGCTGCCTCCTTCAGCCTACAAGGGTCTCACCTGCCATCTGATGACATCTAATTTTTTCCTTTGTGTTTTGATACTCACTAAAGAAGCTGGAGCTGTTCAATTTAGGAAAACATCGGAACTGGTTTATTTGGTGCTGTGGAGCAGAGCACTTTACTGCTTTTAGCACCTAATTAGTAATCAATTGTATTGTGTATTTGTTTTCAGTTGTCACTTTGACAAGCACTGTAATTACAGTTATTACAATGAAGTCTCTTAACTGTTTTTAAAAAGTTAAAACACAAATGTTGTTATTTTTGGTTTTCTTAGTGGTAGGAAAGGGACTAACGATAGGCAAGGTGGCTCAGGCCTGTAATCTTAGCATGTGGGAAGTTGAGGAAGACAAACTGCCCTGACTTTCAGGTCAGTATGGATTAGACAGTGAGACCCTGCCTCAAATCCCTACCCCACAAGGAGGGAGAGACAAACACAAAGGTTAGTTTGAGATAAGAAATGAGATGAACAGTACAGAAAGTGCACACAAACAAATAAACCAGAACTGCTTCAGCCTCCTCCCACTGTTTAATCACTGACAGTTCATAGATTAGAAGGGCCGGGCTGTGTGTGAAAGTGTGCATGTGCAAGCAACAGAAACAGACTTGAGGTCAGACTATATCAAGTTTAACAGTTGGTCATTCACCAGTGATGATTCTTCTTGGACAAGGTGGGGAAACTTCTCTGAGCTTCTTTTTTCTCTTCTAAAATGGGGCCACTACTGCTTCATACCCAGGGCTGTACAAGGGTTAAGAGAGTATGCTGCAACCATAAAACAAGGATCTGTTGAGAGGAGAGGCTGGGGATTAAATGATCAAATATATGCTTAGAATTTATCATTTTATTATCAATGATAATAATTAGACTATAATAAACATTGGGGAAACAGTCTGATATACATACACACAAATACTTGTATGATGGGTGCAGTACCATGGTGAGGACTTTGTCCTGAGGTTAACAAACACTTCATATTTCAGGTTTTGATGATGTTTGACACCTACTAGAAATTCAAGGAGGGAACTGGTATTAAAATATTTTAAAAACACTAAAGTTAGATGACTAAAAAAAAAAAAGAGAGAGGCAGTTTTCAGTTTTATTTTGTTTTGAAAGCCTGGGATCTAGAGATTAAGTAGGTACAGATGTTGGTTCTAAACTTAAAAGTGGAAAAATGTTAGTGAGAGCTTTCAAGGACTAAGAATCCAACCAAATAACACTAAGCTGAGTTAGAGGGCCACTGTGTCCAAGCCCAGTGAAGCTGGGCACTTACCTCATCATACATGAACTGCAGAGTCAGGGCAGACTTGCCCACACCACCACTGCCCACCATGATGACTTTGTGTAAGGCCAAAGAATTCTGACCCTTGGGTTTATTTGCAGCCATCCTGGTTCCCAGAGTCTTCAGAGGATTTAGAAGAATCTAAGACAAATGAAACAGGTGGGACTCAGAACACTCTTTAGAATTCCAGTGGAAGAAAGAAACACAGCGTCCTCAGAGTTCAGGATACTAGCTCTCACTCTGCAGTGACTCTCAGAGGGAGAATCATCAGCAGAAAAATGCAATGGCAATGAGACAAGGCAGTGAGTGATTCAAGGCCATTATCTTCTAATAGATTCTGTAATGAGCTATGACCAAATGTGAAAATTTCCCAGGGCAACCACAAGCTGGTAACAATGAGGCATTAGTTACAGTGGAATATTTTTACAAAGAGTATGAGAATGGGCTAAAAGATTATTTTGTTTTCATATTAATTTATATGGGCTTAAAGAAATGTTTCTCCTAATTTCAGTAAGAAACAGAGACTTCCATTTGCATTACAGACCTCCTTGGAAAGACTTGATATAGGAGAAAAAAATCTCATCCAATTGGTAACTTAGAAACAGGTTTCCAGCAGTGCATAATTCAACAACCATGCAATGGGGACATTTTTGAGTTCTGGAGTAATCAGTAAAACTTGACTGTTTTGATGTAGCATTCTTGATTTCTTAGAACATTCACTTTTACTACATTGAGGCTCTCAATGTGGAGTTCAGATTCTTATAGAAGCTGTAGTGGTGATGGGTGCTAGGGCACACAGCTTCTTTGACCAGGGTACCAGGATGAAGAGGAAGAGGCTGAAAGCTGAGAGCAAATACCGAGCATCTAGGGAGGCTCAAGCAGACTGTGCTGGAAGACAATCAGGACGCTACCTCCCTTCTCAGTGCCTCCTCATTTTGGTAACAGCTTTCTTTGCTTAGCAGCAGTTCAGACCTATCCTTCTCTGCCCACCTTCCTATGCCCTAGGTCTCAGCTCAGCTTGCCAAAACGTCACTGCTTTCCTTCTGCTTTGTAAATGCTCTTCTCTGCCTTCCACCTTTGCCAAGAACTTTCCTATTTATCTAGCTGCCTCTTCTCAGTTTGAGGGTCTCAGACTTAGGAAACACTTAATATAAATCAGCCTTTCTTTTTCTCTGTGTTCCCAAGTAGCATCTGATACTTTCCTTTGTAACTCCTATCACAATTTGGAAATTGCCCGAGTGTGTAGTTGTTCAATATCAGTTTACTCGGGTACGGTATGCCAGAAGCCACTTGATTGCAGGCCCACCATTATACATTGGTTATGTATTTTAACTTTATTATTGTCACATAAGAATGTGTGTATGTGTATACATGCTTCTGCGTACATGATGTGAGACTGCAGGCATGCACATGCCATTGTGGACATGTGGAAGATCAAAATAGGGTCACCAGGTGCTTGGTGTTATTGCTTTGGGCCTGTGGCAGAAAATCACAACAGAGAATGTGTAGTGAACCAAGGATTTTCATATCAATGGAGGTCAGAAACAAAGACAGAAAAAAGAGGGAGGGGGCGCCTAATATCCTCTTTAAGGGTAGGTTCCAAATGACCTAACTTCTTTCTACTAAGTCATACTCCCTAAACATTGTACCATTGCCCAACAGCACCACAAGTTAGAAACCAAGTATTCAATGCTTAAGAACCAAACTATAATAACTGAATCAGATGTTTTACATGGTAAACAGCTGAAGCCCCTTCCTAAGAACATTAGGCATACATAAAATAAGAAGATTCACTAGTGCAACAAAAGGGGCAGCCGGAAATAATGGGATAAAGAAGTAATGGGAGATGGGTAGTTTAACAGACAGTCGAGACTGAGAGCTGAAGTTCAAGGAAAGCACCTGCCAGTCCTGAAGCAGAACATTTCATCACAAACAGAGCCAGTGAATTGGCATCATGAAGGAGCGGCATCTTTGAGGAGCAGAGATGGTGAAGATGAAGGCTCACGTGCACCATGAAAGTTGCACAAATGGGCTTGAGAGGCAGGCAGAGGCAGTTGCTAAGTTGGGAAGGCTTGAGTTTTATTGTAAGAGAACCAACAAGACCCTGGAAACTTTCTATGAAGCAGAGGCCATAATTTCATGAGTTTTAAAAAAGATTACCCTGGCTGGTATGTGGAGAACCGACGGCACAGGTATAAAAGCTGAAAATGTTTAGAAATACTTGATGGCACATGTCTGCTATTCTAGTATGTGAGTGAAGGAGGTTCAAGGTCATGCTTGGCTGCACTGAAGCTCAAGCCTGGACTACAGGAGACCCTGTGTCATACCTAACACCACCCCTAAACAAGAAACTTGGAAATCCAGGAGTTGATCTTAACTGTACATACAGGGGAGAAGAGAGCTGTGAGCTGCAATGGCAGGCAGCAGAGATACCATAGCAATGGTGATTCTGCTCTCTCAACTATTCTCTAGAATAAATAATACCTATATCAGGGACAATAACACTTACTGAGCACTTACTAAGTACCATGCAGTTTGAGCACACTATACACAGTACCTTGGTCTAGTTTATTTATGAGCCAACTCTATGGTATACGTACTGTTTAATTTCCTTTAACAGATGAGTTACATAAGTTACAAAAGTGACGTGCTATAAGTAAGCAGCCTGACTTGTACTATCTCTTTTTGAATTTATTCTTTTCTTATATATTGCATCCTGACTGATTTTCCCTTCCCCCTCTCCTTCCAGTCCCTCCTACCCAATACCCTCAGTCCCTCCTACCCAATACCCTCTGCCCTAGATGCATTCCTCCTCTATTTACCCTCAGAAAAGAGTAGCCTCTCAGGGATATCAACCAAGCACAGCCTAACAAATACAACAAGACTAGGAACAAACCCTCATATAAAGACTGAACGAGGCAACCCAGGAGAAAAGAGTCCCAAGAGCAGGCAAAAGAGTCAGAGACAGCCTCATTCTCACTGTTAGGCTCACTGTTGCAGAATGCAAGAACACTGAGCTACATAACCATAACATATGTGCAGAGGACCTGGGTCTGATCCACACAGGCTCCCTTTGTTGGTTCAGTCTGTGAGCCCCTATGAGTCCCGTTCTTGTGGTATCCTTGACCCCTCTGGCTTTTAAAATTCTTCCTAGCCCTCTCTCATTGCTTGGCCTTTCTAACCATCCTGCTGTCTAGATAGGGTGTGTTTGAGACAACTGATAGGCATTCGGATTTCAAGACACACTTCTAAGCTTCTGGCACAGAGATCTGAATGTGTGAGGATACTACCACCAAAGATGGAGCAAACATAGGAATAAATAGGCTTGTGGAAGAAATTTCAAGCACTACTTGGGTATGTCATCTAACTCAGTGTTTAAATCAAGAACTGGAGGCCAATCTACAGTTCAAGGTGAAGGTAAAAACAGAGGCATAATTTAAATAAAGTTACGAAACTGAACAAGCTCTCTCAGGAACAAGATAGAGATGGAGGCCTTAGATAATAATAGTCTGGTTAACTTGATGCCACCTGTTGAGTCTGGGAGATGCAGTGAGACAACAGACAAAGAGATTGGGCAAACTGTACAGTTCTAGTGACTATGAGAATCTCAGTAATATCAAGAAGGTAAGAAAGGCATAAGTTGAGGGGCAAGTACAGACATGGACTTTTATTTTGAAGATTGAGTATTGTATGGTAACCATCCAAAAGGATAACTATGATGATGCTGAAAAGAGCCAACTCTAGTATCTAAGTCCTCTAATGCAACTCAGGATACAACAGGGGCAGATAAAGCTAAAGAACGATGGGTTTAGTGACTTCCTCAGTTGTTTCTACATTTCTTCAACGGAATATGATCACACAGACAGAGACAATCCAAACGCAAGCTTGGGTAGTTGATCAATAAAATAGAATATCTATGTAGAAACAGATCTAAATACGTACTGTGATACTGTGTAACAAAGGTGGCAAATTACATGCAGAGTTAAGGATAATAGCAACACAATAAATTATCTTACGACATTTGGCAAATCATCCTGAAAAAAAAAAGTAGGGTTTATTATACTATATAGTCAAATAAGTCAGACAGATGAATCAAACAAAAAACTGAATTGCTTTCATAACTTAGCATAGGGAAGTGGAAAATATCTATTAATTCATTTTTTCGGATAAAAGATACATTTTAGGCTGGTCACGGCACATTTAGTGCTACAGTCCCAGCACTCAGGACACCGAGGCAGGAAGATTGCAAGTGTAAGACCAGTCTGGACTACATAACAAGACTTTGCCTCAATATACTAGTAATAGTAATAGTTTCCTCATATAAGAGTTACTGGAGTAAGATCAATGTAGGAAACTGTGGATTAGGAAATAAAATGGTTCTATGTCAGTTTAAGAGAAATACAACTAAACTATACTGGGATATCATTATTTTACTCATTAGATACATTTTTTTTTCAAAGTCCATCAAACTTTAGCTCCTCTGACTTATTTTTATGGTTAATAAAATTAAGAGTAGTTTCTATGTTTTTAAAAAGTCGTAAACAAACTAAATCATGAATTTACAACAGACACTGTATGTAACCTAAAAGCTTAAAATACTGAATTCTGTCTGAATCCAGGCCATTCTATCTATATCTTCTCAGGTTTACACTGGTCCCAAGTTCACTCTGTTTCCAGATTCACACTGGACCCACAGAACGCAGCAGCTTCGTGTAGGTCCAGGAACAGATTTGGATCCAGTAAACAAACCCTGTCTCCATTTCAGACCCCAGTGGGCTCTACCTCCAAATCTGCCTGCTGAAGCTGCTCTAGATGTAAGAGACCTTGCCCTAGTGGCTAGCCTTTTGCCTTAGTTGGGTTCTCGAGACACCTCAAAGCTAGCTGCCAGTCACCCTGCCTTGGGATTCCAGTTTGGTAGGCTAAAACTCATATTAAAAGACAATGCTCCAAATCCAGATGTTCAGGTCCCACTCTAAAAACACAAATACCACAATAAACCAAGGCTGTGTCTCTCACCTCAATCACCACTTCCATAGTAATGTCCTCTATCTTAGATGAAGTTCAAGACTCAGAATTCAAAAGAACAATTATAAACATGTTCAACTAGCTTAAGTACATAAAGAGACAACAAATACATGTGCCTAAACAAGACAGGAAAAATGATTCAAGTCTAAGAAAACATAAGCAATGGCTGAATGAAGTAATGAAGATAATGAATATGAAAATGAAATTCAGTAAAGAGAAATACTCTAAAATTCAAACCGAAATGAATCAAGAAATAAAAAACCAAGTCCAATAAAAAAACCTCAGTGGAATGTCTTACCAACAGAACTAATCATGTAGAAGACAGAGTATTAGGGCTTTAAGAGGATACATAGAAACTGGATCACTCAATCAAAGAAAGTGATAAATTTAAAAAATAAGTTAAAAATAATGAATTTTGAGATACTATGAAAAACAAATTTATGAATTATGGGTATAAAAGGAGAAGAATTCCAGGCCAAAGGCACAGTTAATATTACTAATAAAATCATACAGAAGATTTCCCAAATCTAAAGAGATACTTATCCAGGTAGAAGAGGCTCATAGAACACTAAAGAATATAGAAAGGAAACTCTCCATCCAGAATAGTCAAAACCTGGAAACAGACTAAAGAAGCGCTGAGCTGCTGCAAGAGAGAAGAGCCAAGCACACGGAAAGGTATTGTTTTTCCCAGAATTCACGTGGAGAATTTATTGGCGGAGAGGGAGATGGGAACACAGAATGCGCCTCTGGAGAGAAGAGGAAGAGAAGGGAAAGGGAGCTATGAAAACTTTTAAGCCAGAAGAGCTTAGGAAGATGTAGTTCAAGTTCTGGAAGATATGATAGCCAATTAGACTAGATATGATTGCCAATAGTTAGACCCAGTAAAGAAAATTAAATTAAAATCCAAGAAGAAATAAAACTTTCTATGACAAAAACAGACTAAAGAGATAAATGAGCACTTGGCCAGCCCTCCAAACGACCCAGAAGGAACAATTTGGACTGAAGAAAGGAATAAACACATCCAAGACGCCACAGAGAAAGAATAACAAAATACTAAAATTAATAACCAAAAATGTCCAAGAAAACAATTCAAAGTCAAGAAAATGAAAAGTACCACGAATATTAATGGTTTCAATTTCCTAATAAAAAGACAAAAACTAACAGAGTGGGTTTAGAAAGCAAGATCTGTCTTTCTGTAGCCTCTAAAAAAACATACCACTGGGTGAAGTGATAGAAAGATACTCTAAGAGCGTGGATAGAGGAATCAAACAGACATACTTATTCTATTGTCAGACAAAATGTGCTCTAACCTACTTATAAAAGACAAAGATCATTTCATACTTATTATGGAACAACCCATCAAGAGAACTGTACAATTCTATGTTCTAAACAAATGCACCCAATTTCATAAAACAAATATTAGCAGATTAACCTCAGCACAGTTGTAGTGGGAGATTTCGATACTCCAATGTAGATAGGTTACCTGGGTGAGAAAAGGGGAAGGTGGGGGACGGGGTCGGGGACAGACTTGAGTTCAATGAAACCATAAATCAAACAGACCTAACAGACATCTACAGAACATTCCACCTACACACTAAAGAACGTACATGTCTTTACAAAAGCTCATAGAGCCTTTCCCCAAACTACTAGGACATAAAGCAAGCCTCAGCAAACACAGAAATATTGAAATAAAATCCTGTTTTCTACATGACCACAACACATTAGCAACAAGAGAAACCACAGAATGTACAAACTCAAGAGACTAAACAACTAGATAACAAATAGGTCATTTTGAAACTAAAAGATGTCTTAGAACTACATGAAAATGAAAGCATAACAGGCCAAAAGCACAATAGTCCTAAGAGCATAATGATGTACCTTAAGGCCCCAGAAAAATAAGAACAAATCCCCAAATATATGAGAAATAATTAAAATTGGAGCAGAAATTAGAAAAACAGAAAAACAAAGAAAGAATGAATGAGGAAATGGTTGTTTAAAGGACAAATCCCTAGCCAAATTATCTAAAAATTAATTATGACATTAGAAATGAAAAGAATGCCAAAGAAATTCAGAAAATTATAAGGATGCATTTAAAACCCCGTATTCCACTAGCAAGAAAAGTCTAAAAGAAATGGATCAATTTCTAGATGCATTAGACCCACAAAAATTAAACCAAATGGGAATAAATTATTTCCACAGATCTATAAGCAGCAAGTCTCTCAGCCAAAAAATTCCAAGGACCAGATAGTTACTGTGGAATTCTATGGGACTTTCAAAAAGGAGTATCAATTATCATTCAAGTTATGCAGTAAAACAGAACAGGTAGGACTGCTTCAAAATTCTTTTATGAACTCAGTGCTACTGTGATACAAAACCTAGTAAAGACACAACAAAAA
The DNA here is from genome assembly GCA_033318265.1 of Phyllotis vaccarum. NCBI lineage: Eukaryota > Metazoa > Chordata > Mammalia > Rodentia > Cricetidae > Phyllotis > Phyllotis vaccarum. The sequence goes on from JARWLC010000011.1 coordinate 23,297,515, forward strand.
ATGAGATTAGAGACCAATCTCTCTTATGGACACAGATGCAAAAACTTTCAATAAAATACTGGCAAACAGATTTCAAGGTCCTAACAAAAATATAATTTATCACGATCCATTTGCCTTCATTTAAGAGATGTACAGATGTAAATCTATAAATGCAACACATCATTTAAATTTAAATTCAAAGACAGAAATCATGTGATTATCTCAATGCCTGTAGAGAAAGTCTTTAATGAAATCCAATAATCCCTTTCTGATCAAAGTCATGGGAGGCTAAGGACAAAAGAAACACACTTTGACATAGTAAGAACCACAGCAAATCTACAGCCAACATCAGACTAAATGAAGCAACCAAGAGCGTTCCTGCTAAGATTATGAATTAAAGACTTTCTGTTCTTCACTCATATTCAGTACAGTGTCTGAAATTTCAGCTACAACAGTAAGTTAAAAGAAATAAAAATGGGAGAAAAACTCAAAGTATTCCTAATTGTGGATTCTATGATTCTATACACAAAAGATCCTAGAGACTCCACTGGACGAGTCTTAAAAGCTGGTAAACACTTTCACCAAAGTAGTATGAAATATAAATGTTATGAGTAACTAAGTACCTTCTGATTTGATTTAGGGCAAGCCCCATAAGCTGGAACTCATGCCTGGCAACACTATTGAGGCCAAGAACTTGTGGCTAGATAGGATAGGTCCTAAGAGAGAACCTAATACTATTATTTTGTTACCATGGACATAGTATTAAAAAAAAACTTCTTATGACTTACTGTTACACCCATAAATTAGTGTATTTCTCTACCCTCACCAGAGAGGCTTCTTTTAGCAGGAGATGTAAACACAAAGATCCACAACTGATCAACACGGAGAGAATAAGAGACTGTACTCAGATCAAGTCGGATAAAATCCTAGCATAGAGAGGAGAGGTGATCAAGAACTTCCAGCCACCTCAGTTGTGAAGCTCTTGGCAAATGAAGACATTTTTCTTCAGGGATGTGGTCCATGAGAGGCTGCCTATGTTCTAGGAGATAGCTACAAACCCATAAACATACTAGCACAGCTGAGTGAACTCAACAGGTTTAAAACAACATCATCAAAAAAACAACACATGGATAGGAAAGGGGGAAAGAAATTATGGGGTGTGGGAGGAGGGCTTGATGCAACACATTATAGGAGCCAGAGTGATAGCTTAGTGGTCAAAAGCACTTGCTGCTCTTGCAGAGACCTGGGATAAATACCAGCACTCACATGGGTAGTTCATAGCCATCTGTCACTCGTGGAGATCTGATGCCCTCTGTGGGCACCAGGCACACATGTGCATATGCATAAATGCAGGCAAAATACTCATATACATACAAATAAACAGTTCTCTTAAAAATAATCTGCATTGTCTGCATGCATAAAATTCTCAAACAATAAAACATTAAATACAAATTTTAAAAATTTAATGTACAAATCAGTAGATTTCCTATGTATAACAGTGACAAACATATTTTGGAAAAGAAATCAAAGAATAAATTCCATTCACACAGCTATAAAACAAACAAACAAACAAGCACTTAGAAATAAAGCTAACCAAGGAAACTAAAGATCTCTATATAAAACACTGAGGAAGACACTAGAAGACTGAAAACAGTTTATGTTTATGTATGAACACTAAGTACGATATTACTGGGTTAGTATTAGTTTTTTTCTGCTACATCAAAATCCATTGCTTACTGCATGTGAAAATTTTGCTAATTAAAACAACTGCCTTCAAAATAAAATTGATTTAACAATGTTTCAATAATCCAGTTAAAAAAAAATTAGTAGGATGGTTGAGGCCCTGGGTTCATCCCCCAACGTTCAAAATAGACAGACAACCACCTAAAAACTCTGGTAAATCCAAATCATATTCCAAGAGTAGGAAATTGGTCAATTGAACAAGACTTAAATCATGTATGAAACCATACACATACTTTAAAATTTGTGTGTCAGTGAACACCTATGGTATTTATGTATGTTGTGGCATTCTATTCTCTCCTTTATACATTTACAAGAGTTCTAGGAATTAAACTTGGGCAGACAGGTTTGCATGGAAAGCACCTTTACCAAATAAAGTTATTGCTCTTCAAAACATATATTAAAGAAATACAGAAAAATGTTGGTTAGTAAAAGTTATTTAAAAATAAAATATTGTTGTGGGATAATGCTCTTTTATACTATAAAGATCAGTCACTTGAATTGGTTTAGTAAAACAGTTATTAGCCAGTAGCCAGGCAGGAAGTATAGGCAGGGTGTCCAGACAAGGAAAATTCTGGGGAGATGGCAGTCAGGAGTCACCAGACAGACACAGAGGAAGCAAGATTAAAAATACTGTACTGAGAAAAGGTACTAAGCCACATGGCTAAACATAGATAAGAACCGCATATTAAGTGCAAGAGATAGGTATTATTAAGCACAAGCCAACGGCCAAGCATTTAAGTATTATTAAGCTTCTGAGTCAATTATTTGGGAAGCAGCTGCTAGGTATTTGGGAAGTGCAGGGCAGGACAAAGAAAATTCTGCTTCCAAAAAATTTATACATTATCATTAAGAAAAGGTCTCTGCTTCAATGGAATGTACCAGGCTTTGCTGAATCCCCTTGGGAGGCCTTACCTTTTTGGAGGAGGTAGACTGGTAAGGCGGAAGGCTGGGGTGGCTGGAAAAGGGACGAGAGGGGGATCTGTGGTTGGTATGCCAAATGAATAGTAGAAAAATTCTTTAATTAAAAAAAAAAAAGAAAGAAAAAGAAAAGGTCTCTTTGCACACAGTCCCAAATGGGATGTCTCCATCAAATCCCTCCCCATAGGGCTCAGGGAATCCCTCAAAAGAAAAGGTGGGAAGAATGTTAAGAGCCAGAGGGGACAGAGACCAAGTAAAAAAGGCCCTTTAAATCAACATGAGCAAAGCTCATATGAACTCAGAGACTGAGGCGCATGCACAGGGCTTGCAGGGTTTGTCTGCACACATATTACTGCTTCAGCTTAGTGTTTCTATGGGATTCCTGTGTACAAACATGTGGTCTCTGATTCTTGTACCTTCTCTTGAGCTCTTGTTTCATTCAAATCTGATGTGATAGTTTCTGCTTTATCTTATGATATTTTGTTATGTTTTATGATTATTCCTTAGAAGCCTGTTTGTTTTCTAATGAGACAGAAAGTGAGTGGATTCAGATGGGAGGAACTGGGAGAAGTAGAGGGAGAGAAAACTGTATTCAAGATGTATTATATGAGGGGAAAATGTCTATTTTCAATAACAGGGGTAAAAAGTTCTCATTCTGAAGTGTCAACTGGCCTGGAACTTATAATTCTCCTGCCTCAGATTTCCAAGTACTGGAATTACAAGCATGCAAAGCCATGCCTGACTACAAATAAAACATTTTAAAATAAGAATTTTCTGGTATATAAACATTTGAGGGTCTACTTTTAAAGGCAGAGTTAGTATTTTCTTTATATTGACTTCTTGCTCTTTTGACTTAAGACATTCTATGGCCATACTTTTTGCCATAACTCAAACCAATACCAATATGTATTTATTGTGAAAGTCAGGTATTGTCTTAAGGACATAGTGATTAATCAATGTTTTCAAAATTACATTTTACAATAATTTCTAGAAACCAGGAATTCAAAACTGATGATCAACGCTTAAGCCACAAAGATTCTCCTCATGTCAATGAACCCTGCCATTTTACAGACCACTCGCTAAACTACTAGTGTGGAAAACCCTGGTTGATCAGTTCCTTTTAATGAACAATGGGGAGGAAAGGGAGAAAGGAGGAAAGTCAGGGAGGGGACATAAAGCAGCAAATTGTAAATTCCAGTCAGGCCAGCATCGTGGAAGTATTGTAAGTATCCTACCTCTGTAAAGCATTAGAGAGACCCCTGCATGATCTTAGCACAGGCTCATTCTGCACTTCTCTTCTAGTCCTCACATTGGTACTGGTCATCAGAGGCACCCCAAGCACTTCCGGAACCTGTGTTCTCTCCCCTCTCAATGTATTTTCATGATTTTAAATGGGGGGTAGAGGATAGAGTGATGGCTCAGAACCTACAGAGAAACTGGGTTTCATCTGCAGCACCTACATGAAAGCTTACAACCACCCCTAACTCCAGTTCCGGAAGTCGGATGCCCTCTTATGTCCTCTGAGGGCACCAGGCACATACACATACTATACACTTACATACATGTAGGCAAAACACTCATACACAGAAAAAAATATAAAAAACTAAAAAAAGGCTACTACAAATAATCATGAGCGACCCAGTGAGAAAATTTGCATAGTCAACACAAGACAAAATAAAAAAAAATTATATAAAATTCTTCTCAATTAAGAAAGACACACGGCCATTGTCCTTTTGGGTCTGAGTTACTTTACTCAGTCACTGAGTTACATACAATATAGTATGTTCTAGTCTAATCCCAGGTTCACTGAGAGACCAACCCCAGCCTCCCAGTGACACATAGTCACAACATACCTAAGTTCAAATAAGTAAACATATATTCAATCTAATGATTAAAAGCAAAATCACACCACTCTAGTAGGCTCAACTGAGAGAGCAGTGTGACAGCCAAAGCAGAAGATCTAACCCCATGGAAATAAGCCTATTCTTGGAGAGCCTTCTCATACAATGTCCTTCAGTAACCTTGTTTTCCAGTTCTACAAAGGAATGTGATTTTAATAAGCTGCTTTATTTTTACCTTAAAATGAAATTTCTTTTTAAAAATATATACAACAAAACTGGAGACTCATAGAAGGTAGCTCAAATAAGCCAATCCTTCATTTTCATGAGGAAATAAGAGGCATCAGAAGAGTTAAGTCACTTGTAAGACTTTCCAGGGAGTTGTGGTAGAGCAGTGGTTCTCAACCTTCCTAATGCTGCGACCTTCTAATATACTTCTTCATGCTGTGGTGACCTTCAACCATAAAATTATTTCATTGCTACTTCAGAACTGTAATTCTGCTATTGCTAAGAACGGTAATGTAAATATTTGATACACAGGCTGTGTGGTTGAGTCTGCCGTGGTAGAGTCAGACCTGGAACTGACCTGGGATTCAAAGCAGGCAGACATAACTGGTTCACTTAGTAGCTGGACCTTGAACTGCTAGTGTCCATATTCACTATCCTGCCACACCACAAGACTAGGTTTAACTTGCAGCAGGGCTGGCTAGAATGGCTTAGAACACACCTTGGCTGCAGTGGGAGCTTTATGAAGACAAAGACTTGTTTCAGGAAATGCTTTAGCAGCTGCATTCCATCACCAAGGAATCCAGAGCAGCACTTCCATCACCTTTCTCTTCCCCAGCTTTCGCTGATCATGAATCAGACCTGCCTTATAACTAATCCCAAATGAGTCAGCCTTGACTCTAAGGACTTGGAGAAGAGAAAATAAACGGTTGAAGCTTTTATAGTCTAGTTTTCAAGAGTTCAATCTGAGAAACCTCAAACATGAACAGGTGAAACCCAGGGTGTTTAATTCAAGTAGAAAAAATTCTTAGGCATAAATATGGTTGTTACCTCATAAACTGAAGAATATTCAGAACAAAGACATCAAATAATTCTGAATTTTTGAATCACTAGTTACATTTTAGTCAATAGGACATGACTATAATGAAGCATGGGGCTAAGTAAATAAGACAGCAGAATAAGATTCTGACTTTGACCCTCAGAGCATCTACAGATCACCTACAACATCTGTTCCAGACACTACAAAGCTCCTTCTGGGATCACTGTTTGCACTGTGATGAAAGGTAAAAAAGTAAAAGTAGTCTGCATAGCTTACTTAAAGTTCTCCAAAGCGTGTCCTGAGCACAGCTTAAGAAGTCAATGCCTTAGCACCACCTGCCACTGCTCTGTTTTCATTCTTCACCTTTTAAATGCTCAATGTTAATTCTGATGCATTTTGCAATTTCTGATAATGAAATATTTGAGGACAATTTGTGGACATTTGGGTCAACTACCAAAACGAATTTGTAAACAGCTGAATACTGGTATCAAAAACATGCCATGACTTGGTATACTTAATTTTACAACAGAGAATTTCCCAAATGTTATGTTTAGATGGGAAAAGAAAGTCTCCATTATTAAAACTTGACCTAACGGAACAGTTATTCTACATATACTTTAGAATTTCACCTGCAACAGGGTTACTGAAATATACCATATAGTAAGCAAACTGTACACACACACACACACACATTTGGACGTTATAATCCCTTCTTTCCCCTATACTTCTCACCTCCACAGATCCGATTTTTCTATAATAGATTAGTTAAACACTTTCTAGAGATACATAAAAATGAAGCTATGCAACATGTACTGCCTTTTTCTTTTATATAGATTTCTTAATAATAATAAAAAAAGATAACAAAAAATTAACTGTTTGCCTGGCAAGCATATCCATCAAAATATGGATATCCAGTTCTGCATATACAGAAATCAACAAACAAAATGTAAAAACTACATTTATTCATGGGACAATATACACTATTTTATTTGGCTTCTTTCATTCAACATAATTTTGAGACCCCTCCTGTTGCTTCTATCAAGTTCATTTCCTTTCATTGCTAAGTAGTACTCTGCAGTATGGGCATACTGCAATTCCTTATTCACTTTCTAATGGGCATTTCTATTATTTACAACTTTCAACATCTGTTTACAAAGGGCAGACAGTAATGCAGAATAGATAAGCTTTTCAAATGTGATGCCCAAATAACTAAATATCCATATGTAAAAATTAATATAGAACCATATGTCATACCATATACATAAATAACTAATTTTAAGTGGACCATTCTAGATAAACAAACTAAACCCACAAATCTTCTGGGAGAAAGCATAGGATCCTGATTTAGGTAATACCTTTTATTAACAACAAAGACAAAATCCATGAAAGATCAAATGGATGAAGCTGCGTTCAGCAAATTGAAAATTCTGCTCTTGCAAATACAATTAAGAAACTGAAAAAGATAAACTTCTGAATGGAAGATGATTTTTACAATTTAAAAATAAAATTACTGAGAAAAGGCAAAAATGTGCAGACTTTGTCTCATTGACAAAATTCTTCTAGTTTATTACTGTAAAAAATGGAAAGAACTGTCTATGAGAGCTCATCAAAGAATTAAATACACACACACACACACACACATACCAAAGGGGGAGAGACTGAACTGATTAAGTTCTTTCCCATTCTATATACACATATTAGTTATTTCTAAGATGATCACTTTAATGCAGATTTGCTATAATAGTTGGTGATAAACATAGCAATTATTTTGTAGTCCATGCATCTCAATCAAAATGTTTTAGTTAAAACATCTTGGGGGCTGCAGAGGCAGCCACATGAGCAAGAGTGTTTACTGTCTGAGCCTGGGGACCTGAGTTTGAAACCCCATCACTCACATAAAAGCCAGGCAGGGCTGCTGCCATAGCATTTGTAGGACAGGTGGATGCTAAGAACTCACTGGCTAGTCAGTCTAGTCCAAACCTCAGACTTCAGGTTCAGAGAGAGAGCCTGTCTAAGAAAATAAAGTGACAGAGGACGCCACCCAATATCTTCTATAGTCTCCACATTCAAGAGCATGGCCACCTACACTTGGCCACGTGTATGCACACCTAAACACAACATTCAAAGAATTTTTTTCTCAAGGTGCATTCCTGAAACCCTTGAGGATCACGAATTTTAGGCCACCTCAGACTACAAGCAAGACAGTCTCAAACAAAGGAAAAACAAAACTCCCATTTTCTCTAGTTGGATAAACGTGCCCATGATGGTGCGGAAGGCTGTTTATACAGAGGTGATTGTGCACTGCTTTTCTTCCTCCTAGCCTGCTTTCCCTGAGGTGACTCCTCAGTGGGCTCCCGCATTTCTATCAGGGCTACTCCCCATGTAATCAAGATTTCCTGCTGTGAGCTTTTACTTCATCTAAGTACATTTTCTGTAAAGGAAGCCAGACATACGCATTTGGATAGGAAACAACTCTAGAAAATGACCTTGAAGAGTAGTTTACTAATTAATTCTGGTAAAACTTAAGTTATACCCCAGGAGAAACAGGAACCCTACTAAGAATTCTTCATTAACAGTCTGGGATATAGCTCAGCAATAAAGTGGCTGCCTAGATATGTAAGGTCCTGGATTAAACCACCACTTCCCCAATTCCCAACTCTTGTCCCCCCAAAATCCTAACAGGAGGGCTGGGCAGAGAAGGAAGAACCAGCAAATCAGGGTCGATGAGTCAGACTGTGCATGAAGGAAAATGAAACACAGCTCAGAAGCTGTTAGTGTTCAGGAGGCTGTTCCCAAAATGCCACTCCCAAAAAGATGAAATTGTTGGAGATGATTGTGCCAAGTTTAGCCAACTTTCATGCAATTTCCTTAATATATTAATACAAATACATCAATAGAAATCTTTTATAGAAGACTTGACTATAATAGAAACTCTATCTTCTGATATGGCAATCATTAACTCAAATCTCTAGCAAGTGGTGAATCTCTACAAAGCCTTTCTCCTTATCTTCTAAAGGTAACTGGAGACTTAGGATATAAGGAACATTATAACTGCTATAGTTTATATCCAGGAAAACAATATGACATGTTTACAGTAACTGCTGTTTACGAATTATCTCAGCATATAAATATCCTAGTCCTTCTTGACAACTCAGTAATTACTCAATTTACAAGTTCTACTACGTTCCTTCTAACAGATGTTACACACTTTTGGTAAATTTACTGCTTTTGCCAAATGTGCATGTAAATATTAGTGAGAACTGGTATTTGAAAGGACAGAATGAATAGCAGGATCATGATTTGCTTAGGAGATTAATATTTGTTTATGATAGCACTCATAACAAAGGGTTATGAAAAGTCATACAATGAATGATGAAAGACATTTAATAATGATGTTGAGATTTGGGTATTGAGAGATAGGCATAGTGACGCACAGTTATAATCCCAGGAGTTAGACAGAGGAGACTCTTAAATTCAAGGCCCAGGCTACACATAGTAAGAAGACACTGCCTCAAAAATAAAGTATTTAATGCCCATGCAAATTTTCAGGAAAATGCAAAGGTAGCTGTGGTGATCTAAATGGCCCGCACATGCTCATGTTTGAATGAGGCAGGGTTTGAAATTTCAAGACTCTGCCATTCCTCTGCCTCCTGCTTATGGATCCAGATGTGAGCTCTCAGCTGTGCATGCCACCATGCTTTCACTCCACCATTGTGGACTCTAACCCTCTGAAATTGTAAGCCCAGTTAAACACTTTCTTTTGTAAGCTGTCTTTGTTTTGGTGTTGTGACAGCAATAGAAAAGTAAGGAAGGTAGAAATGAGCCGGTGTTGCTGTGATAGACCTGAGCACGTGGTTTCCCTAACAAACGTAGACTTTGGGATGCTGGACAGAAGAAGCATGGTTGAATGCCATCAAAAGCTTAGTGGGCCATCAAGTAAAAAGCTTGGAAGACAATGGTACTGAGAGCAACTTGGACTGTGGAGACTCAGTTTAAGAGGTTTCAGAGGGGAAGAATATTAACTTTCTTATAATAGTCTGGCAAAGAATGTGGCTGCTTTCTGCCTTTGTCCTGGGAATTTTCCTGAAGCTAAACTGAAGAAAAGTAATGAACTAATTCCTTTGGCAGAGGAGATTCCAAGACCACCTAATGATGACTTTGGCACATACCCTTATGCAGGTCTACAGTGAAAAAGAGGAAGTGGAGCAAAGAAAAATTTAAAAATACCAAAAAACCTGGAAATTTAATGTTGGAGCCAACACTTGTACTAAACAAGGTAAGGAGACTGAGGTGAGGCCTAATGAGCATTGGGATAAAGGGAGAGTTGCAATCAAGGCAAGATACTCCCCAACCCCATAAGCTTTCAACTTACGAAATGGCCTAAACAATTTTCTGCTACTAAAGAGCAACACATAAAAGTTGCTGCAAATGTCATTCAAGAGGGCCAGGCTCCATTCCAAGCAGGTACAGAACTTAGTAGTGTTGTTCATGTGGTTCTGACTTTAGAGTCATGAAAGATACAAGACAAAGAGGAATGCAGAATCTTCCTCCACAGTTAAGGAGAGGTGCTGAGGCTAGAGCTACTTGGCAGGGAGTCTCTGCGCATGGGCCCTGAGACCATTATGGGAAGCTATGAAAGTGACAACTAGATTATGTTAGAGACTCTGATGTCAGAGGTGCCACAATTGTGGTCCATCTGCCAAGGAGAGCTGTACACACAAAGTGGAACCAGTCTAAGGGATGTATATTGCAGGTAGCCAAGCCCGAAAGACAGAGTCATCTAAAAAAGAGAAAAGACAAGGAACCACAGGATTTAGGATTTTCCCTCCTGTGTTTTGGTGTTACTTTCCTCCAGTATTTTCTCACTATACCTCCCTTTCTCCCATGTAGGAATGGTGATATATATTCTGGGACAGATACGTATGTCTGTTGGAAGTATGTCATTTCCTTATTTTTTTAATTTTCATAGGTGGTTAGTTAAGAAATTGCCCTGAGTATTAGAAGAGACTTTAGACTTTAAAACAGTGTTCACTTAGCATTGAGAGGGTGGGGGGCCGGGGGTGGAATGTGGTTTGGATGAGAATGGCTCCCATGGTTTGAATCTTGACCCCCAGTTGGTGAACTGTTTGGGAAGGATAAAGAGGTGTGGCCTGATGATGAAAAAGACATTTCACTGGGGAGGGGGGATTATGTAAATCTCTTGCCATTACCAGTGTGCTTTCTCTGCCTCCTGCTATAGATCCAGAGCTCTCAGTTTTTTCAGGCACCACACCTTCACTCTACCACCAGGAACTGTAACCCTATGGAACTCTAAGCCCAATTAAACACTTCCTTTTATAAGTAGCCTTCTTGGTCATGGTGTTTGTCACAAGAGAAAAGTAACTACAACAGAAGTTTGTAAACAGCATTTATGTAGGAACGATATTTTTAACATATGAAGACATCAAGGAACTATTAGCAAAATTTCAGTAAAAGTAACGTAGCTAAGGATAATACAAAAAATGTTTAATTTCTAAGACATTTGATTATCTGCATTCCAGTTTTCTCCCGAATGCTACTCTTGAAATCAGGAAATAGAAAATCTTATTGAAAATGAAAAGAATTTACAAGTATTTTTGATTATAATACAACCAAACTGTCACAAATAACTATGGGCAACTACAAAAACACTGGCCACCTGGCAATGCTGGAGGAACACCCATAAAGAGTTTTATTAGCATCCTATTAGGCCAATGTGGGCAATATCCCCAAGAAGGTTCCCGACCAATGCTGTACTAGGGCTGGTTTGTACAACCAATACAATACAGTTGAGGCGAAGGTATGTCAATTCTAGAACATATTATAAAGGACCAAAGTTTCTGTTCTGTTTTATTTGGGTGAAACCATGTGTGTGGCTCTGTAAGAGGCCCAAGGTACAAGGAACTGATGCTTCAAGTGAACAGCAATATAAACTAGGAAGCCGATCTACTAGACCCAGTCAAATCTGTTTCGTGCTGTCTGATGAGAAACTGGGTTAGGACCATATAGCTAAGCAGGTTTTATACTCCTGACTCACGTAAAGGATGAGAGAGATAAATGTATGCTGTTCCAGGCAGCAGAGACTGGGGTGACTAACAGCAATATATAACTACACAGCTAGTTCATAATTTTGGAGGCTGCTTTGATTTGGATAAACATATCCTTTAAAGCTTCATGTCCTGAAGGCTTGATCCCTAATACAACAGAGTCAGAGGTAGAGACTTTGGGAGGTAACTGGACCAGGACTCTATCTCATCAATGGGAAGAGGTAATGGGAACTTGGTCTACTTCTCTCTTTTCCTCCCTTTGTTTTATCCCCACAAGTGAAGCGACTCTGCTTTGCCTTGTAGTTCATGTCATGACGCTCTGCCTCACAAGGGCCCAGAAACTATCTTTCTTTCTTTTACGCTGATTTATTTTTGTCAATATTTTGTCATGTAGATGGAAAGCTAACAGAGACTTAAGGACTTTCCAGGAACCTACCTCAGAAAAAGTACCTAAGCTGCAAACCAGTTTGCTAAGTTCAAGGTTCTGATTTCCAATGTTTTGAGCAAAACAAAATAGACTGACCAAAACAAAACAGATTTATTCTTGAAAAAAAATCATTTTTATTTAACTTCTGCTTCTTTGCTTTCTCCATTCATATTTCATTCCCTCTTCTTCAGCTACTATAAATGTAGAGTCAGCAAGCTTTCTAGCAAATACTTAAAGCTATGAAGTGTCAACTCTGCCTCAGCGACTCCAAAGCAGTCACTGACAATACCTAAGTAAAACAGTATGGCTGTATTCCAAAACAACCGTTATCTAAAATCTGGCAGTAGGTTGGATTTGGCTCCTTGCCCCTTTTATAAAACAATCTTGAAAACCCCAATGCTTCCACTTATACAGCAGATCCCATTCACTGCAGCTAATTCAACAAATAGCACTCCACAAAACCATCTTCTTGTCATTCATCAATTTGTTTGACTTGGATACCTTCCCGCCCAGCTCTACTCTATTTAACTCACTGATGTGCTCCTCTCATTGTCTCTCATGCCTATTCTTACGGGGTCTTGTCAAGGGCATCAATGATCACATTGCAAACACTAATGGCCAATTTTCCATCTTCATTATTTTTCACTTGTTGTGAGCAGTTCACTGAGACAGTTATTCTCTTATAAACAATTACTTAATTTTTTTTTTTTTTTCAGATAAGGGTTGCTGTTTAATACCCACCTGGCTGTTGTAGAACTTGCTCTGTAGACCAGCATCAAAAGAATAGATATCTGCCTGCTTCTGCCTCCCAAGTGCTAGGATTAAAAGTGTGTGGTACTACAATTTTTACTTATGTGTATGGACGTGCATCTGTATGTAAGGGTGTGTATGTGGGGGTGGGTGATCATGGAGGCTAGATGTGTGTTGGATCCCCTGGAACTAGACTTACAAGTAGTTGTGAGCTGCCTGGCATGGCTATTAGGAACTATCCTGTGTCTCTGGAAGAGCAACAAGATCTTCTAACCACTGGGCCATCTCGCTAGTCTCGTATTTAACATTAAAAAAAAAAAAAAAAAAAACAAAACCTTGATTTCCAGATATTATAATTACTTTTTGTAATTTCTATTTCTAATCTCTATTTACCTTATTTATCTCACTATAAATATTGGTTTAGTTGGACCTCCTTTTTTTTTATCTATACTTAGCCAAGAAGGGCTTCACACAATTCTTGTGCTATTGTATAACAACAAAATATCTGAAATTGGGTGGTTATAAAACAAATGAATTTACTTTTTGTATATTTGAAGCAGTAAGGCTAATATCAAGATTCCACAGGTTTATGGTTTAGAGATATTTCAAGACAGTATCTCCGAGATGACAAACACTGTCCTTATACAGTGGAAGAGCGGTTACCTCTAGTGCTTTTATAAATGCACAGATCCTATCTGTGAGGGTTCCGTCCTCATCTCCCCAAAGCTTCACCTGGTACTACTTCGCCTTGTGGACTGAGTTTCAATATGAATTTTGGAGGTAATGAACATTTAAGCCACTGTACTAGGTATGGACATATGTAAGAATACTCATTTATACTTCAGATTTTATTCTTCCCCTAATGCTAAAGTCACATTCATTCAATACCCGAGCCATCTAATAACCTTTAACATAATTGTCTATACTCCAAGCCACCAAAACTGAACTCTTAATTCATCTACAGGTCTCTCTTCACTTTCCCTCTATTAGTAAAAGGCAACCCCACACCTCAAGCTGCTCAGGTTAAAAGTCTTGGATTCACTATCTAGCTAAGATCTTACCTGCTGACAAATCCCTCAAAATATCTACTTCAAGACGTCCATGTCATCAGAATAAAGCCTCATAGTGGTCTCTATCCATTCTATATGCTTTTGCTATCCTTTATATGAGAAAAAGACAAAACATGGCTCACTCTCTCATGTCCATGATGCTCTCTTGTAGAACCTAATATCCACGTGGGCAGGATTCTACTCAGTTTATCTGTTGGCACAGTTCTATCACCTAGGATAATGTCTGACACACGGTAGTTACTACATGTGTGTTGGATGAATGAATGAAGTGTGAAAAAGTTAATGTGCATTTCTTAAAGTTGAAGGAAAATTGTCAGCAAAACATTTTAAATATTATTAATTTTTAAAAATTTTCAACTATTTTAAATAATCAAAGCTCTGATTATACACTAAACCAGAAAGAAGGCTGGAATATGTAGCAATGGGCCTAGGTTCTGGGGTTGACGCTCTAAAAATTCTAGTTTATTGTTGTTCATAAATCTTTACCGACCATGTTTTCATGTTTGAAACGTATAGTATAAAACGATTGAACACAAAGCTCTAGACCCATTAAAATCTATAAAATGCTAAAATTTGAATATGATTCATTTAAAAACTATGTGTGTGTGTGTGTAAAAGTGTGAAGGTCAGAAGACACTTCTGTGAAGTTGGTTTTGGTTCTCTCCTACCTCTACATGCATCCAGGAAATCAAATTTGGGTAGTCAGGCTTGTATGGCAAGTGAGCTATCTCGCCCTCCCAGGTGTGACTTTAGAGATGGCATTATAAAGAATGACAGGAAGGTTTAAGTGTGACTTCTTGGGAAAAATGTCCTGCTATACTTAAGTGTCATACCAGTTGATAAAGACTACTCAAGGGCCTAAAAACTCACCTCTTAGTCTTTAATTATAACAAAGATAAGAAGATAAGAGCTTTTGAACCTTTTATTTTAGTGATAAGCCACATAAATAGGACCTCAAAGCCATTCAGAGTGCTAGAATAAAACATCAGAGGCTGAGTGGTTTACAGACAATAAGCACTTAACTTCTCAATTCTTAAGATCAAAAGCCAAGATCCGAGTGCCAGAATACTTGGAGTCTGCTTCACAGATGGCTTTCTCTTCATCATAATTTCATGTGGTATGAGGAGTTTTCAATGCACGCTCATATTCTGCTTATTTTTAAAGGAAATAAAGCTACATTCTGCAGATGAATACCTACTGTCTTTTAATTTACAGTATTCATCAAATGTTTTTATAAAGCAGGAACCAGACAAGTGTAAACAAGACTCCTAAGACTGTACAAGGAATTATGTATATTGCCTCAAAATTTAATTGTAACAGTTAAAGACTTGAGGTGATGAAACCTACTTGTTCCAACCTCCTATGGGATAGTCATATGCTTGAACTTATTAAAACAACCTATTCTTTCTCCTAGATTCCAAATTTCAGTGGATGGCATTACCATTCAATTATGTCAAGGTACCTACAAACATGAAGCTACTCCTGCTGTTCCTTGCTAACTCATCACATGTAAATCATCCCCAATCCTATCACACCTCAGATCTGGCAGCCTTTCTTAATCACTTGATACAGTTCACACTATGTACTCAGTAGGAGTTACTTTTAAGGGTGTTTTTATCTCAGTCCAATCTGCTTTTGAGATGTTTCACTCATGTGCTTGTTAGCAGGAGACCTCAGTTCCTAGCCACTTGGACTTCTCCACTGGGCTACTTTAAGGTCATCATGATGTGACAACTCACTTCTTCTAGACTGGGTTATCTAAAAAGGCAAAGAAGCTGCACTGTTTTTATAAGCCTTTGAAGTTACATGGTAATATTGTTTCTCAATAGTCTTTGGGCTTTGCAGGTTTGCCATTACTTATTGTGAAAGGAACCACACAAGGGTTTGAATATAAAGAAAAAAAGATATTTGGTGGACATAGATACCACAAACAACTTTGCTAGAAAGCTAGGAAACACTGCTGAGAAGCCTAAATAATAATTAAATTGTTATGGTTTAGAACACAGTGATGGCTAACATTTCCAATTTGATAATCTCCAGGCATGCTGGACAAAGTTTATGAAAAGTAGATGGCCTACTGGGCGCGTCTATGAGGGACAGCCTAGATTTGGTTAACTGAGGTGGGAAGGCCCATCTTTACTGGGGGTAGTAAATACAATTAGAAAATTCTCTTGGCTAAAAAGAATGAGCTGAGCACAAACATTCTTCTCCCTCTGCTTCCTGGCTGTAGATGCAGTATGGCCAACCAGCTGCTTCAAGCTCCTGCTTTACATGATGAACTGGTTCCCTTGAAGGGTGAACCTCAGTGAACCCTTCCTTCCTTATACTAATTTTATGAGAGTACTTTATCACAGCATGAAACAGGTAACTAAGACAAACATACTGCAGAAATGACAACCCCAATTTATCTACAGAATTAATATGGAAACTGCTTAGCTTTAACGTTTTAAAAATCCCACACACCCAAAACTGTGACTACTGAAGAACAGAAGTGATGAGTGCAGGGTTGAAAGGCTGGACCCATTTGGGTTTGGGTCACAAAACAAGACTTGTACTGTGATGCACAGCTTCCTCTAACACAAGACTGCTGCTTTGAGATTTTACGCTCTATTTTTAAAACGAAACAAAACAAACAAAGAAAGCCTCAATTTCTGTCACTTTCCCTTTCTTATTTCATTTATGAAGCAATAACTGCCAATTCATCCCAGTTTGGTTATGAAGAAAAAGCATTAACAACTTTCATCTCAACATACATTCACGTGGCTAGCTTAAGAAGGAAAAGTCGTTTCTGAACCCTGTGCTTTCATGTTCCGTACCTTGACAAAGTCAAAAAATGGGTTTTATTGACTAATATGACAAAAAAGGGGCCATAATAGAAAGCCTGTTGTTTACTCTCAGCCTAATAATTGTTAACATGTGGTAGTTTGAATGTAACTGGCCCCCATGAATTCATAAAGAATGACACTATTAGGAGGTGTGACTTTTTTGGAGTTAGGTGTGGCCCTGTTGGAGGAAGTGTGTCATAGTGGGGATGAGATTTGAGGTCTCCTATGCAAACTACACCTACTTCAGTTCACTTCCTGTTGCCTGCTGATCAAGATGTAGGACTCAGCTCTTTCACCCGTATGTCTGCCTGCATGCTGCCATGTCCTGCCATGATGATAGTGAACTAATCTTCTGAACTGTGAGCCATCACAATTAAATGGTTTCCTTTATAAGAGTTGTCATGGTCTTGGTGTCTCTTTACACCAATAGAAATCCTAAATGAAACAATAAGCAACAGTATTTTGTGTGTATGTGTTGATATATTGTATATTTAATAATAACTTGGAATAACAGAGGACAGAATCCCCCACAGCAAGCCATGAGGGTGAGCGAGTGGTGACCCACACATTTAGTCCCATCACTCCGGAGACAAAAGAGCCATCTGGATCTCTGTGAGCTCAAGGTCTAACAGCAAGGCAGTGGTAGTACACACCTTTAATCTAAATCCTAAATTCTAAATCCTAACAATGTTAAAGTTACAATTATGATTACAATATTTCTAACCAAAAGGAACTTCACATAAGGTCCAGAGTTCATCAATAGTTTGGTTAAATTAGACTTAACTTATTAATATAATAAAACAGCTGCAAGTAATTTATGAGCAGCATATGGGTCTCTGACATTTTACAAATTTTTCATGTGATGCCATGCATTCTAATAATGTATAATGTAGAAAATTTCAATAAGAAGTTATTAAAATCTCACTAAAAGTAGGGATAACATCACTATTTCTCAATTTCATTGGCAGTAATGCTTTGAGAAAGATTAATTCTGAAGTTTTAAACAATAAAAAAATTTTGGTTAAAAAACAAATTGTTAGTTTTATCAAAAAGTTGAAGATGTAACAAAATTACATGTTGCTTAAAGCTACAAAGTTCAGTGTTGTATCTCAGAATTCATAACAAAGTAGTAACCAACCCAACAGGAAATGAGAAGATGGAATAACCGTTCTTCTGAAAATAGAAAGTTATCTTTTAACTCTGAGCTTGAAGGTAAGTAAACATCCTATGAGAAAAATCAAACAATTTGAATGGAGGACAGTACTTTTTACATCCGTATCGACGATGGAAGAATGTGCCACTGTATGCTACAAGGTGAAGTCAAGCTGGGATTAAACCTTAAAAATCACACTGTGGTCTAGACATGGGAAATTATCCCTCAAAATGATTAACAATGAGTAAATACCTACAATCTCTTGTCCTCTTAATATACACAAACCAAAATTTAAGAGCTGTGAGACTTTCTCAACCAAAGTGACTTAGCTGCCAGAAGCAGTTCTCAGGCAAGAAAGTTTTGGCTTGCATTTCAAAACCACTTAAGCGGATACACACACAAAAGAACCCATAAAAACTGTACATTTAAGTGGGGTATCATGCCATATTTTGGTATTTACATACATTGCATAATGCTTATATCTGGTTAAACATATATTAATCTCAATTATAATCTTTATGGTGAAAAATTTCAAGGTCCTTTCTTTTACTTTCTTGAAATATTCAACATCTATAGTCATCCACTATGTAATAGCACAATGATGATAGGCAATAGAGATTTTGAACTCAGAATTTCATCTGTCTCACAATTTCTTCAGTTAAACAGCTAGTTTCTTAAAAATTCTGAATGGCCAAAGATCAGTATAATGACCTTTCATTGCTGAGGTACTATACTCTGCCCCAAAGCAACTTAGGGGAGGGAAGGGTTTATTTTATCTTAAACTTGCAGACCATAGACCCTCATCAAGGGGAATTAGGCAGGAACTCGAATTAGAAACAGTGAGGCAAGAAATGAAGCAGAGACACTGCATACTGGCTTGCTCCAGACTCATATTAGTTACATTTCTTATACAGCTCAGGCACACTTGCCCAGGAAAAGCATCACCACAGTGGGCTGAACCCTCTCATGTCAACTAGTAATCAAGAAAATGTGCCACAGACATGCCTACAGGCCAATTTAGAGAAGGCAATAATTCTTCAACTGTGTGTGTGAAGAGGGGAGGGGTGTCTCTATTTCCAGCAGGTATGTTAAACTGACAATCAAGATTAGCCATCTATTCTTAATGGGTTATATACATTCAAGGCACTTTCCCCGGATTCAAATTCTTGTACTAGTTTTTACAGCCTTTCAATCCTTTGCCTCCCTTTCATACACATGTTCCTTATTGAATACTACTGCTTATGTGCCTGCCTGCATTCAGTACTAACTACCTAGCAGGCATACTTTTGTCGGGCATTGAGGCCTAATGATTTTCCTAAGCATCAAATGAGTAACAACCTGTACCACAAGGGTCTTGGCATTTCTATTCTGGATGCCCCCCCCAAAAAAAAAAATTTATTAAAAAAAAAAAAAAAGAAAAAGAAATAAAGAAAGGAAGGAAAGAAGGAAGGACAGACCTTACTTTTTAATTCTTAAAGATGCAGTGTTCCACTTCAGTGATTTTTGTCATGTGATGTGTGTTTTGATGAGTGCATGAAAACAATCTGAAACTGCCTAGCTTAGGGCCTTGCCACAGAAAGTTATCTATAGAATCTTCTTGAGATTCATATTTAGTCTCTAATAAACTTCAGCTTTGAATAAGTGAATGTTAACTACAGTATCTTTTAAAACTAAAGAGATGAACTGGTGGATCTTGTGGGAGGCACCAGTTTTATAACTACCAGCTTCCATTAGTTGAGTAAGGTATATGACAACACAGTAAATAATTACTTTCAAGCCTGTTACCCGATGTACAGTTTAACAAGTCCTCAGCTGTGTAATCTAGAAAGTCAAACAAAGAACAAAGAGAAGCCTCGAGATAATGTCCCCTACAAGGACATATTTTTAAATGCAAACATCCCCAAAAGAAGCACATTCCACAGCACAGCTCACTACAAGTGTTTAACAATGGCTAGTGGCTGGATATCTGTGTGTTAAAGGTGTGGGAGGAAAAAGCAACAGAAAACAGGCCTCTGACTTCTTTTTTAAAGCTGAAGGCAATCAAAAGATAGAAAGTAAGTGCCAGCTCTCTCTCCACCTTTTCTGCTGAGACAGGAAAAACCTTCACTGCGGTGGATTCCGAGCAACAATAGCAACATCCATACACAATCTCATTCTATTAGTTTCCTGCCCTGCACATATATTCCCAGTTTCTTGCTCCCGAAAGCCTAAAGCCTTTTTGTTTTTGGGTCTTCCTATGTTTCCCCATAGATACATTATTCTTTGTTGGAGACCCTACATTAGCCACTACCGTGTTACTTTTCATGCGCTTTCCTCTCACGATGTGTCACATGCACTAATAAACTTGTAAGAAAGATGGCAGTTAAACACTAAGATGTCTCTCCTGCAGGTGGAGATAAATACACTTTTTAAACCCTTCCCCTTTTACATGCTGAAAACAAATTTTGAAAGAATATATACAGAAGAAATGCAGAATCTACATGGAATCCAAAGTTACTTGCTCAATTACACAAACAGCTAGCTGTACTACAGAGTCAGGATTTAGATTAAACAAACAAACAACAACAAAACCAAAATATTCCAAGTGAGAAAAAAAAAAAAAAGATTCTGGTTTTGAGCAGCAAAATCAGCTACATCAAAAGTCACCATATGTATCACACCCTGTCATGAAGATGAACTGGGAACGCCTTACTTTTAAAAAATCACTTCAAAGATGAATCATGTAACATATGGGCACTGGGACAGCTTGAGAACCCCATTGGAGTGAATGCAGAAGGGTACAAAACTAATTACAAAAGACGTTTCAGCAATCTGTATGAATGCAGGGACTCCAAAACACTTGGATACAACCCAATTCAGAGAGCTAAAGAAAACAGATAAAAGAATGGCTAGTGGAAGCAGGGTTGGGCCATTATCAAGTTATTTCATTGCTAACATTGGTACCTTCACCTCCTTCGGAGGCGGGAAATGGAGGGATGCTTTATCTACCATGTGTTACATGTGTTTAAAAAAAATGCTTATAAATTCTGTTCAGAGCCAAAATTAATCAGGTAACAAACGTATTTTTATTTTTATATACTTCATAATTAACTAAACTTTGATTCACTACAGAACGATATAACAGCCTAAGACAATATGATTTGTCTGTGCATCATGTCTTCCTTACTCAATCACAAAACTAAATCAAATGTTATGTAGTTCAGTAACAAACATACAGAAAAATTAAGAAAAGTCCATTTTCAAATTCCAATTTGCTTCATGGCAAATGAGAAAACTATACACACCACTCATGATTAACATAATTACAGAATACCAGCACTTGTCAACTAAATTATTTACTAATGACACATATCTAATGAAGGGCTAATATATATAATCTAATATATAAGCACACACACACCTCCATAATAATAACCTAGTTTAAAAAGAAATAGTGAAGAAGACTGCATTAGTCATTTCACTAAAGAAGATCTATAAATGACCGTTAAGGACATACAGAGATGCTTAACATTAGAGACAAGCAGATTAAGTACAAGGAGGGTTAGAGATGTAGCTCAGTCTGAAGAGGGCTTGCCTAGTTCAATCTTCAGTATCACAAAAGTGGTCATGAACACATGTAATCCCAGCACCTGGGAAGTGGAGACAAAAAACAACCACATAAACAGAATTCACTACTAGAGATATCATTTTATATTTATTAGAATGGTTATATAATACAAATGACAATAGAAGCAAGCGGTAACAACAGCTGGTAAACATGTTCTTAAAGCTGAGCCCTCAAAAGTTGGTGATAGGAATGAAAAAAAAGGTATGTTGCCAATTTAAAAGAAAGGTTGGTGGTTTCATTTTTAAAAATTAAGACTAAAAGTACCACACAACCTGGAAATTATACCCCTGGGTAAATACCAAGAGAAATGAAAACATGTTCATATAAAGACTTTGACGTGAACATTCACAGCAAGATTATTTAATACTAAACCCCCCAAAAATCCATAAAAATAATCCAGATTTCCATTAACCCACGAATGAATGAGCAAAATATATCTGTAGGATGCTATGCAACTCATCAATAAAAATGGAAAAACTACTAGTACACATTACAAAAATGAAGCCATCAAAAACACACTAAGTTAAAAAAAAACAGTATAAAATCCCTATATAAAATCCCTATATTATATGATTCAATATTTATGTTCTGTCCAGTCATGACAAAGGGAAAAATTCCTGGGAAAGAATATAAAACAGTAGTTGCCTAATACTTGGGAATAGGGGCTAACTTGAGCATACATAATCTTATTAAGATTTGGGATAAGGATGGGGAGCTTCAGTTGGTAAAGCAAGTATGAGGACTGGGTCTGATCCCAAAAAATGTACAAATGCCAGGCATGATGATGAGCGCCTGCAATTCCAGTGCTATGAAAGCAGAGACAGGAGGATCACTGGGGCTCCCAGGCTAATAAGAGACATTGCGTCAAAGGAGTTCCTGAGGATGAACCTGATGACCTCAGACACATGTACTCATGCCCATGTACTTATCTATACCAAGTACACACACATATGAATAAAAAAGAATCTTAGCAAAGTTTTCAAACTTTGTTTTAATATTATGTTATAAAAATGGTTACACAATTCAGGAGTTATTAAAAAAATCACATAAACCTTAAATGGATAAATTAATCATAAAAGTTCATGGACTGGGGATGCAATTCACTCAAAAAGATAAGGACTAAAGACAATTGGGAAAGGGAAATCACGAATCCTGACTAGGCCCTAGGACAAGGAAAAAACAGCTATCAAGAGACAATGAGAAATATTAATTTGAAGCAGCTACTAGACAGTATTATTGAATTATTATTATTTTAGGCTTTAAAATACGGTAGCCATGTAGAAGACTGCCTTTATGCTCAAAAGATGCAACTAAACGAGCACAGAGAAATTTCTCCACTTACTCTGAAACAGCTAATCAATAGTAAGTCAACAAATAAATGAGAATGCCGTAACCTCTGAAAGGAAAGCAAAAGTAGCAAAATTGAAAATCAGGGCTGGCATGTAGCTCATCAGTAGTGCCCCTAGCAGATGCATGAGGCCCTGGGTTCAATTCCCAGCACCAAACTGAATGGATAGATGGATGAACAAACACACTGAAACAATAATAATCAGTGGACGGTGAATACACGTGTGGGGTTGTACGTATTTGGTGTACTAACTTTTCTGTAGGTGTGAAGAGCTTCAAAATAAAACATTCCAAATGAAACTCTAATTTATTCAATACATATTAACTTCACTCTTTAGTTTTTGGAGACACAGGCTCACCATGTAGCTAAGGCTGGCTTCCAAATGACTTCAGCCCTCTTGTCTTAGCATCTTGAGTGATGAGGTTACAAACATGTGACCGCACCCAGCTTCTCATTGGATCCTATTAAGTCTGTTTTACATTTATTTGTGTGTGTGTGTGTGTGTGTGTGTGTGTGTGTGTGTGTGTGTGTGTGTGAGTGTGTATGAAAGCATGCCACTGTGAGTGGGTGGAGATAAAAGGACAACTTGTGGAAACTGATTCTCTCCTTCTACCATGTGGGTTCTGTGGATGAAACTAAGGTGGTCAGACCTGGCAGCAAATATCTTTACTCACTGAACTCTATCATTAGCCCTCACTGGATCTTTATATGAAACAAATACGAGATACAGATAGTGGTGTGACCACACTTATAATTCCAGGACTACAGAGAAAGGTCCTGTCTCAAAAAGAAAAATGTCAATAACATCATATATACCAAATTAGTTAAGTTTCATGTTTAAATATTTAATCATATTGCATACTAAGATGTATATAACATGTAACATGGTCATTCTTGGTTACTCCCAGTCCTAATTTGGGCTCTGCAGTTTTGTTGTCAACACTATACTAGTCACTTAAAAAAAAAAGGGACAGAGCCAGTGTTCCCTATGAATGCTCTAACTCCTCGGACATTCTGTCTTGCTACTTGCTATTCCACCAATTCTAACAATGTATTTCAACAATTAAAAGTTGTAACAGTGGCACTAAGAGATGGCCCAACAGTTAAGAGCATTAGCTGCTTTTCCCAATACCCATGTCAGGCAGCTCATAACCACCTGTATGGACCTCAAGCTTCAGGTACATACACCCTCTTTGGCTTCTTTGGGCACTCACATACACAGATAAACACACAGATATAGACACACACAAAATTTTAATGGTGTGAAACTCATCAAGTGTCTATACAGACAGAATAAAATGAAAACACACTGCTAGCTTTTCTTTATCTTTACCAAATGAGACAGGCACCTTAGAGGACATGCTGACCTTTCCTCAAAATGTTAAATGGAAGTGTTCTAATAGCAGCAAAGATAACACTCTGACTATACCAAAATCTACTAAACTATGAAATTTTTAAAAAAGGATGAGTTTATGGCAGATGAACTACATTTCAATGTTTTTAAAAAGAATAAGATCTGAGTTTCTCCAATGTATGAAGTTTCCCAAACTCCCAAACAAGTCAAAATTCCAAGCTAGTGAGACAGCAAAATATAGAAAAAAAATGGCTATTCAGGAAAGCAGAGGTGCACAGGAGGGCATGGACCAAGGTGTCTGGCAAGATGTCATCAGCCCAGGACAGCAAGAGAGTATTAACACCCTAACAGCACTGCTAAGACAGTGAGAACAAACAGGCCTGTGCAGGGACATCGGGGACCTGCTCTGTAGCCTAAGGTCCAAGGAAATAACTGCCTACCATCCAGCACCCCTGGGAGATGAAAGATTTAAATGGCAGAAAATGGGATGTGGACTCAACACTCACACGTGGATTTACAAAATCCAGAAATCATAAGAATCCACGTACTAACTGGGGTATATATACCTCAGAGATAGAACACCTGCTCAGCATTGCAAGGTCCTAGGTTCGATCCTCATCATCAAACCAAAAAAAGGTTATTCTTGTGAGACACAGTGGTATAAGCCTATAATCCAGTATTTGTGAGGTGGTGGCTGGATCAGAAGTACAAAGTGGTTCTTAGCTACATAGCAAATCCAGGTCCACCAGAGCTACATGAGATCTGGGGGCGTGGAAACTACAGGAAACATGTTTTCTATGTGAAGTACATAGCAGTGAAATAAACACACTTTGAGCCTTGGAAAACTGAACACTACATATTGCTATATGAACAAAATGTTTGCAGGATGCTGGACCAACATCTGATCTTACACCAACACATCATTCTGTATTAAGAACTAGGCCTGCATAAATAAACTGAAGGGTGACCTCAAAGCCAGATGATCCAGGCCCTTGGATAATCCTGTCTAGAACCACCCCATAGCTGTGCACTCTCAATTACCCTTGGATACACTCGTCAGATTACACATCTGCTTTGCTATATGCCTTAGAACCAATGATGCAAGCCAGAGCCACAAGATAAAGTGACCTGAATTCATTTGCAAAGTTCAGAAACCACTTCAGATTAAGAAATCCTATAGGAGATCCCCTCAGTTTTTATAGTTATGGCAGCTTTAGCTTAGGCGGCTGGGAGAAGACAACAGTAAAGTATGGAAGAACACCATAGAGAAGTTGAAGAACACAGGATTGATCATGAACCGGGAAACCATCAAACAGTCTTTACATAAGCCTGAAGAGACAGGAGTTTGGCCCTTTTCATTGTTTTAAGCTGAGTATTCAAGAAACGTGCAAAAGTTGTGTTAAAAAATACGTCAGTTCTTAAAGCCAAAGATAAACTTTAGAAAACAAAGACATTAATCTTAAAATGTCTCAATACCACCAAGAAATCACCTGCTCCTATGTAAATCCACAAATTTAGTGCAATTCCAATAAGAATAGCAACAGAGGCAGGCAAATTGGTGCTAAAACTCACCAGGAAAAACAACAGACCAAATCTAGAAGAGCAAAGGAAACAGTGCAGAGGAGCTGCCACAGTGAGGGCTACCCAGTCAAATAGCACCCCAGACCTCAGTGACAGAAACCTCTGACCGCCCTAGTCAGAGGATGGTGCAGCACTGGCCAGATAAGCCAACAGAAGAAAACACACCAAACCTCATATAGCATGTATCAAATGATTAAAACATTGCTTTTTATAAATGGCAATTGATAACTACCATCAATACTTGGAAAGTGGTGTATTAGATTCACTTATTATACCACATATAGAACTATTCCCCAAGTAGAACTAAATATGAGAAATAAAACTATAAGAAAGTATGGATTCCTCCACAAGCAAAGGGCACAGAAAAGGTTTCTATGGTTAGAACCCCAGATGAAGTAAACTTAAGATGAATATATTTAACTGAGAAAAAGAAATTTTTTTCATGACAAAAGCATAAGCAACACCAAAGGATGACTAAATATTTTAACTTATGCCAAAATTAAAAGCTAAGGTTCTTAAATACAAAATATTATAAAAAACTCAAGACGAAGAAAAAATACCAAAAAGTCATACAGAAAACCGAGCTAGTAACAATAAAAAAAGGATTCTTAGGCATATTAAAGTGTTCAATTCACTTATAATAAGAGAAATACAGAAGAACTCTACACCATGACACACACCTGGAACTCAGTCCTCAGGAGAGTATAATGAAACTTGAAATAAGCTGCTAAGAGCATTCTCCACAAGCACATTCCAGTAAGTACTGGAAGAGTCACGGAAGCCCAGAAGGCTCCCTCACCCTAAGGCAGGGCCTCACTTACTTCAACTTCCAGTCATCCTGCCTCAGCTTACTCCTATTTAACCCAGCCTTGAAGATTTCTTTTCTTCAAGATATGGGTCCAGGAAAAAACAAAACAAAACAAACAAACAAAAGCCAAATCAGCTAGACACAATTCTTGGAAAATTCTGAAGGACTTGAAGTTTACTAGACTAGGGAGAAGAGCAGCCAGCACTCCATGAAGGGAAAAGGGGATCACCAGACTAAACACTGGGATTCTCGGATCACAGCACTGCTGAACTGTGCTCCGAGCAAAAGGATGAGGTCAGTGAGGGAGTCAGGTAAGTAGTACTTATGGAAGGTTCTATGTAGCAGATTAAGGATAACGTTAAAAAAAAAAAAAAAAAAAAAAAGAACCACAGGAGGATTTCAACCAGTATGGTTAGATGGCTGTTTAAATATGAGAAAAGATTAGAAGACTGCAAACCATGGCAAGCAGGAGTCTCAGTAATCAGAATAAACCCAGCCAGGGTGCATTCCCAGCTCACCAAGCAATCTCCATGTCCAATGGGTTCCATAACTATTTGACTATTAAAAAGACAGAAATCTTGTGGCTTAAATGACCACCATCATATTCTTCGTGCAAATGGGATTTTATCTATCTTCACTCACATTGCATCTGGTAATCATTGAATAATCTTGTGTTTGACTGTCCATAATTATACTGTGAAACCCTGAATCTGGAAAAGGAACTGGAACTCTGAGGTAAAGAAATTATGCAAGTCCAGTATTCTGTCTCTTGTATATAATACAGAACACTGTGCAGAATTCTCAAAAAAGTATAATATTTTATTAATATTTTAATTTCTATATGATTTATTGGTACTTTCTCCTTTAGCTTTTCCAAGTTTTTTTTCCATTTAAGAATATTTATTTAATGACTTACATAGACAATTCTATTGATTTGAGAAAATAAACCTTCATATTCATGCATGATTAAATCAATGATGAAAATTTCCTTTAAAAATTCTGCAGTTTCTTAAAAACTCACAGCTTTAATTTCATTGTCTCTCTGATAAGCAGATTTTTATAAACACAGTAACATAATAAGAAAGGTGTCTTACAGTTATGAAACAAAGAATAACTCTTCCTCATGGGGGCTTGAAAAGGAGTTTTTAAACTAAGGGATAGACACATCCTCCAGACTAAGCCCATTAAAAAAACCCCATATTTCCAAAGTCCATACTTGCTGGCCTACATGAACAGAGTTCTGTGACTCTTGTTTGTTTTTTAGATTCTTCCTACTGTCCTCCATGGATCCCACCTACGTTAGTGAGAGAAAAAACAAGGAAACAAATATGACTTCAAACAGACTCTGGCACTCATCTCAAACAGCTACTGAAAAAGTACAAAGTCATCAAAGCGCCTGTGCTGAGTACCTAGTATTCTATCAGGACGTCGGCAAGAACACTACTTGACCACTTTCCACCTTGGTACACACAGACTGTATGGAGGGGTACACTGTATTTGTAAACATCCAGCAGATAAAGTGCCAGCAGTCCCCACTTGAAGCTCCTAGGGTCACTGGTGACTCCAGGCTACACTTCATGGCTCAGAGAAGTGGCAGGAGCAGTATCCGCTTTCTGGGAGCTCAGCTCAGTCACAGTCACCTTTCCCCTCATGTTGAGGATTAGCTGCACTTTTCAGTGCTCTAAGAAATGGTTACAGTACTTTCAAATCCAAGCTCTACTATTGTCTTGTGAGCTAGGACTTAGGGGGGAAGCCCACATACCAGGAAGAGATACTGTGGAGATAAGAAATAATATAAGCAGTACTAGTACCACCACAATCCTCTTACCACAGTGCTTGAAGGGCAATCAACATATGAGAATTAGTAATGCTAAGATGGCTGCTGAATTAAGGAAGGGACAGCTAATTTCTATACAGTAATGTTAAGAAACCAAAGGCTTCTCTCCTTAATCTAAGAATTAAAATGTCTCATAAAACAATAGAAACTTGCTGTCTCCTACTACTTCAAGATCATAATCTCGTCCCCAGTTAACATTCACAGCTTTATTCCAGTATCTGTAAACTGACTGGCCTTTTCATTCATTTATGAATGAATACAAGAATATATTAATTTGGTGAACCCATATATGAGAAGTGATATTGGTTCTGTTATTTGTGCTCTGTAGAAAGAATGCTTAAAAAGCCAGTACAAGGTCACCATACACTAGGAGAAGACCTCAACAGTTTGTTTGTATTTGGACATCCCTAAACTGAGAATAATGCAACCATCTATAGGCAAATGTTCCTTTTAAAGTGGTATATAAGATTCCTGTAATTAGTCTCCCCTACCCTGAAAACCTTAGGGAAAAAGTGTTATAATGAAATACTGCTTCACAATAAATGTTGCACAGAACTGCACACTCAGCGGAGAGAAGCCTGTGGATCTCAGAACAGAAACATGAAAGTGCCTGCTGGTAAAAGACACCAAGGTCACATCAGGGTGTTAGAAGACTTCAAAATGAGTCTGACCACTCTGACCAATCCTGCCCTGCAGCATGTTTCCAAGCAGCATCAACTCTTAATTTCCTCTTTTTGATTAAGATTGGGTACAGTTATCAAGTCCAAGCATACAATTGCTGCCTTTTGCCAGGAAATCTCTTCCTTCTAATTCTGGATAACTCTAGAAGTAAACACATAATAATGAATTACAAATCACAATCTCTAAACATTTTTAACTTTTTGAAGAACAGAGTTGTGAAAAGCAAATTCTTTCTGAGCTGTTCTTTGATCTTCTGGAAAACAAAAAGACAAAGCAAAAAATTTTATGCTTCAAGATTCTCAACTGAACAAAACAAATTTGTTTGGGGGTCCTGCTGAGATTGAATTTGGTACCCTTTGTAGGGGGTCTTCTGTCACTGAGCTACATACACCTCCAGCCAAGATCAATTGCTTCTGGAAAGTGACTATGAGATCAACTACACATTCATTCATTCAGCAAAGAAATGTTGGAAATTCCAAGCCCTTCACATGCAAACAGAAGAAAAGATGAAATGACTCCTACTCTAAAAAAAAGTTAAGGTGCAAGAAACATCTTAAGGGTCACAAGAGTCATTTACAAGAATATTGTATTAACAGATACAAAAAATATAAGCCTATGATACTCCTAGACATATTAACAAACATAAGCCAAAAGGAATGCCTTCTACGTTGTGAATAATGAATCTGCTACCCAATTTTGGGAACATGATTAAATCTGTAATTTATTTATAGAAAAAGAATTTTCAGAAGTAATGGTTCTCCCAGCACATAAACCCAAACTATAGACAGGGTGCTTTCTAGCGTGACAGGTAGGGCGTGGCACCAGAGTTCGCACAGTAGCTCAAAGACACTTGGATGAGCTCTCACAAGTCAGGACATTCTGGTTTCCAAGCAAAGGCCAGTTAATTCCTTAATTTGCCCAAGTCTACCTCAAGCCGCCACGCCCGTCCACTCAAAACACATATCCCAGTTAAAGCACACAAATCTTATCTTTTACTCCTGAACATCTTTCAAGAATCAAGCGCGGAAGACACCCCCATCACACAATACCCACATTCCCTTCCTCTTCTAGAGGCTAAACCTGTACGAGCCCATGAGCATTACAGAAGGACACAGACTGTCTAAAGACTAAAAGCCATTCCTTTCACAGGCACCAAAGCCTAGCGGAGAAGCTTGAAAAGCTGCTGCTCTGTACCGGGAAAGGGTGGATTGGAAATGAGGGAAGATAGGGGTGGAGTGGAGTGCAGGGACTGCAGTTGCCGCGGCCCCAGGTCGCGGGCACCGCCCGGGCGCGGCCCTGGGAGCCACAGGCGCGATGCAGGTGACCTTCCGGAGAGGCCGCCCGCTCTCGGGGCGCAGACGGGTTCCAGCCCGAGCGGCTGGCGGGACCTGCAATCACGGCGGCCACGGGCCCGGCCGGTCGGACACACCCCCGCCGCGGCCCGGCCTCCCCGGCCGGCCGGCGCTCACCTGCACCGCGAGCCACTCGCCCCGCGGGCTCTCGGGCCTCGGCTGTGCCGATCGGACCGCGCTCGGCGCTGCGCTCGGAGTTCCCCGCGCGGGGCGCGGCAGGAGTCGGGAGGGCGGCGGCGGCCTGGGCGGCGGAGGAGGAGGACTCCGGCACTCCGCTCTGGGGAGACCCACCCTCCTCCGGGCCGCTCTGCAGCAGCCGCCCCGGATCACTTCCGGGGCGCGGGGGAGTGGGGCGGGGCGCCCGCTCGGCACTTCCTGTCCGCGGGGCCGGAAAGGCCATGGCGGTCGCGAACAAAGGGTCTACGGGTGCGGGCGAGGGGCAGTGGCATAGCCTCCCGGCGGCCTCACGGTGGCTCCCTGTCTGCGTGGCGCAGTCACCTCTCAGCGCCTGGCCGGGGTCCCCGTGCCGTGGCGTCGTCTTCGTCTTCTCAGGACACGGAGGGGCTCCAGGGGAAAGGAGGGGAAGGGAGGCCGCCATCTTGTTTCTGGGGGCTGCTGGGTTCTCTGGCAGGCGTTTTTCAGTGCAGCCTGCGGCGTGGCTTATGGTAGATCCAGGCTGGGGAGGTGGGTTGGTTGTCTGTCCTGGTGGGAGGGTCTCGGTGGTTACCCTGAAGAACGGTCCCCTGCGGATGGGCTTCTGGTTCCTTTTGGAGGAATGTAAGGGCCTCTTGGACACTGTATATGGCTCCGAAATAAGGCGGTGGTCCCGTGACACGCTGATTTGATGCCTTAAATTACTAGTTTAACTGAATCGGTTTTCTTTAAGTTTTCTCATAGGTTCGAAATACTTAGCCTAGCGTTCTTCCCTGGATTTAAAAACTCTCATTTTCCTTGTGCCCAGACTGAGACCAACGCCTTAGTTGGCATAACTATTTAGAGGAATTCCCACTCAGTTAAGTGGGCAGTCAAGAAAACAAATGAATGAGGCTGGATCAGCGGTCTCCACTGACTGCTCTTTCAGAGGACCCTGGTTCAATTCCCAGCACCCACATAGCAACTCATAACTATCTTAACTCCCGTTCCTGGGGATCCTAACTATACCCATGGCAAAACACCAATGCAAATAAAATAAAATAAAACAAACTTTAAAAGAGCAAAAGAATTGTGTTTGAAAGTGTATATGGAGGAAAGAATTGATGACTTTACTAACTGTAGTTGTAAACATAAGTAGGCACCTTTTTCCAGTACAAAAAGAAGGTGGTAAAAATGGATCCAAACTAAGGAGGTCCCCAGAGAATGGGCTCCAGTTGTGGGCATTGAGAAGGCTGAGTAGCACTTAAGTTAACCTGGGTTTGCTGAGAAAGAGACTGTACAAGGAGACAGGAGTCAAATCATGAGCTGTCTTTTGTTCTGGGTCTTGTAAATTCTGGGAGCAGAATGGCTAGATAGATTAAAATTTACACTGTCGGCTTTTGAATGGAGAACAGATTGGGGTGTGTGTGTGTGTGTGTGTGTGTGTGTGTGTGTGTGATGTTTTCATTCCCTCTTAACTCCACTTGCCAAGTGCTGGTAATACAGACCTGCACCATCATGTCTGTTCAATCTTCAGCATATCAGAGCTATATCTCCATTGCATAAAATACTAAAGATAAAAAGGATGAACATAGGTTATGGAAGAAGGACTTGTTTAGTTTCAAATAAGTGTCATAAACGCAGTTGCTGTATGGTGGATTCAGTGTTGTGGGGGGTGGGGGGTAGAGGAGCTCAAGTTAGAAACACCATGGTTTTTATCACATTCAAGCAGATACAGTCTCACTTCATTGAGCACAATTGCAAAACCTGTTCTCCTTTCTGCCTTTACTTGGGAATTGTTTAAAGTACTGTATTGCTGAGGGCCATGGGAGTATACAGCAGATAACAACCAGTGCTTTATCAGTTGTCCTACTAGATGAAAAGCTGTGTTGGGGAACCCCACTACCAGAGTCGGTGGAGGAGTCCCACTAAACAATCCATGAAGTGGCCCCACTAGCTGTGGATACTGGTTGTTTTCTGTCAGTAACTTTCTGAGATGCCACTGCCATGCCTTTCTAATAACAGCCCTTTGGTAGTGTGTTTTACCTCTTTGGGCACACTTACCATTGTGGAAGTCAACTCTAATGTATAGAAATAATACTAGAATGTTATTCTTTACTGACCCAGGAAAGTAACAGTATTTTCAGTCTCAAAGACAATTAACTTTAGACCTTAGAACAAATTCAGACAGACTAAACTGCTCCTACAGAATGTACACAAAGACTAATTCTCAGGTGTTGTTTATTGCTAAATCAAGGCCAGGCTGTTTTGAGACATACTACCCTTGTAATAGTTGACTTTCTGCAAGTACCCTGACCACTCAAGGTTCAACCTTCTATTGCTGTATGTCTTGAATTTAAGTGTCATTTTAAGCTGTTTAGTATTTTTCACTCAAGAGTGTAAGAGCAGCAGCAAGTAGGGATGAGAAGCTATGCAGAGTGTGAGTGTATGTGCTGAATGAAAGAAGTTGAAAGAGCGTGAGAGATAGTGAGAAAATGAATGTATGAGAGCGTGATTGAGCAAAGAGTGAATGATGTAGAAGAAGCATATGTGAGTATGTGTGAGAGAGATAAAGCTATGCAAAAGAGTAGTTGCTACATGTAGGAACTATGCAAAGAGCTATATGAGGATGTATAAAAACAATGTAAAATGTTATATGATGAGACAGCTATGTATTTGAGATGAATAGCTATGGCAGTATGGAGATTTGTAACTGAAGACAAGGAAGATGAAACAGTATACAAGGAGATATAGAAGAGAAATATATGTGAAAGAAAGATGTGAAGGCATGTGAAAATAGATGTAAATGTATAGAGATGTGCGGCCATCTGTAAAAATAAGATATGTAGTTGTATGTATAGAATGCAGTAATGTGACGCTATGTAGCTGAAGACAGAGTCAGAAATCATTTTTAAGAAGTAAAAGAGAAAGTTGCCATCAGAAGGTGTGTATGTTTTCTTATTTTACCAGGCAGTTAGGTGGAGATAAATTTATAATCATCCCTGATAAAAGAAAGTTTCTTATCCAATCCGTTTGTCACTATGAGGCATTCCTTTTACTACTCTGAAGCAAATCATGGGAGCTGGCCTCTCAAGGTCTGCACTACTATACTAAGATATCTTACTATCCATAGACACTCTAATAGTCTAATATATTTGCTAATACCCAATAGTCTAATGACTATAAAGATTAGACGTACCAGAAACAAGTCAGTGTTAGCCTTCATAAAGTATTACAAACTCAGATAAAGTGTTATCTATGTTGATGTTTGTAAAATATTTTAGCAATAACAGTTGTACTAGCCGCAGCAGATCAAGGGTTGATCACAGTGGGCTTCACAACTAGTTGCTGAATGGAGAACCTGTGTGAGCAGTAGAAACACCATCAACAATAACCTCAGACACATCAAACTGTCTCGGCCACTGCTGAGTTGTTCACAGCTATGTTAACCTAGCATCAGATGACAGAAATCAAACAATTTATTTTGAAAAGGAGCTTCTGAAAGCTGCAAATAACTATGATTATGTGTATCCATATACAGGTTCTCATGAAGCCCAGAATGGCCATGAAATCCTGATCTTCCTGCTTCCAGTTCCCTAATACTGGTATTATAGGAATTCACTGCCATACCTAGTGTCCCTTTTCTAATATATTACAAGAACTGCTAATAATATAAAATAAATTTTTGGATCTATAGCTGTGTAGTATTTTTCACTCAAGATATAGTTAAGATATATAAGGTATTTTAAATTATCCTCTAACATATTAATTATTTAGAAGCCATTATCTGTTTGGTATAATCTTCCAAATGAAATATTTCACTTAAAAAATCTGATATACTTGATTCTGTTTAATTTCCTGCAAATTTCTTGAGTCTTTAATATTAAACATGTTTTAACATAAGTCTTTAATATTAAACATGTTTTAACATAAAAGTATATGCTAGTTATAAAAATGTGCATTTTATCACTGGAAATGAATGAACCCAAATTAATGTTTTAAAGTGTTCTTTGATGCATTTTGACAAAGCATAAAAATAAACTTTGGTCAGTATTACATGAATTCTAGTTGGTATTTAATGGAAACCCAGAGCCAGGTATTGGGGAAAAGCTGGAATATCAGAGAGAGGAAACAGACTACAGACAGTTCTCACACAGCCAACTTCTCAGGTTGAACAAGGTAAATGTTACCTTCAAGAGTCCTCTGCCTGCCTGGTTGCTTCTACAGAATCCTGAATGTCTGCCTATGCCTGCCTTAAATATCTTCTCTGCCCAGTTGTTTCAGTTTCTGGTTTAACTCTGCATCATAATCCTAGAGTTAGGATAAAGGGTATGAGCTATGACTATTTGGTAGTTAGGCCTTGAACTCACAGAAATACAGAAAGATCTCTGTCTCCTGGAATGATGGATTAAAGGCATGAGTCACCATTCTCTGACCCTCATGGCTTGACTGTGGGTAATTCTGTTCTCTGATATTCCAGGT
Organism: Phyllotis vaccarum; assembly: GCA_033318265.1. Taxonomy (NCBI): domain Eukaryota; kingdom Metazoa; phylum Chordata; class Mammalia; order Rodentia; family Cricetidae; genus Phyllotis; species Phyllotis vaccarum. The sequence continues at coordinate 23,332,510 of JARWLC010000011.1, forward strand.
TGATTTTATTAAATATAAAATATATCATCACAAATCAGCATCCATGAATTTCAAAATTGAGGGCCATTTTAGGTTTTATTCAGTTTTATGTCACTTTCCAAAGGTATTATCATATCTCATCATCAGTTTCCAGTTGCTCCTACATCAACAGAAGGATATGGATATATGTGTCAATGGAATGCCTTCATATTTTCTTGCAGAGTTCTAATTCAATTTAAATGAACTTGTTAAAATGAGCTACTTTATAAACAGATTGGGTTTTCCCAGAGAAGTGTGATAATAAGGAAAGGATAGAAGAGAAAGCATTTTTAAAACCTAGATGGATCTAGCAGACAGTGAATTAAACCAGCAAGTACATATCAGAGAATCCAGAAGAAGCACATGCTGTTAGAGAGGAATCGTCTATTTAGGCTCAGAGTCAAGGAGGAGAATGACGTCACCAGTCACTAGACAATGTATTCAGACCCTGTACTAGGTACCCTAGAAAAGAAGTTCCAAAATGTTCCTAATGTGCAGGTGTTTGAGTCTAAAAAGATAGTAGTAATAAGTGGGACACTTGAAGAAGTTTTTCTTCTTTTTTTTTTTGCAATATTACTACATTGTTTATTGAAAAAACACACTGAAAAATTAAGGATGCATATTACTGAATATAGTGAAGTTAATTTATTAGCCATATTATTGTTTATACCTTCTTTATTTTTTATAGTAAGAGGTCATCTTTCTTGCTTATATATATATTATATACATGTATATATGTGTGTGTGTATATATATATTTTAAAATTGGTTCTTTAGGAATTTCACATCATGCACTTTAATCTTACTCACTTCCAGTCCTTCCATATCTGCCCTCCACCCTTTAACCTTTCCTCCACCAAAGAAAAATTTAAAAATTAAGATAAAAACCTTAAACAAACAAACAAATCTCATTGATCCCTCGAGGTATGATCTGCTCCTCCAGTTCCATTGTGTATCCATCTCTTTTGCCTCTCTCTTACATTTCAGTTTGTCGTAGTGGCCTTGGGAGCTGTTGTGTGCTGCACACTGCACCCATTTGCCCAAACAGCTTCACTTACAAAGGTTCATTGCAATGAGTTGTTGGTCTGCTTCAGGGCCTCTGGCTTCTGGCACACCACCAATACTGGACCCTCAGCAAGACTTTTCTTGGATATCTTGCTTTTGTCCTGAGTCATGGAGTTCCTGCAGCTGTGGTTCCTCAGGGCTGGCTCCTTTCCAGATCCAGGAGCTCATAGATAGGGTAGATGTTGAGATGGGCCAACTAACTCCAAGCCCTGAATCTGGGTCTGAGTGGTAGCTAAGCTGGTCAGTCTGCCAGCTTTCCCAAACTGCCCTGGTAAAGGGGTAGAAGAGGCCATTTTCAATATGTGCTTTAGATTTCAGTTTCCCCTGCCTCTTCTAGAGACCCGCACGTGTTAGCGGCTCATTTTGTTTGTGTATCTTTACTTTTTCACTCCATCCCTTGCCATTTATACTCTTGTGCTTTCATCAAGCATCTCCCTTTGACTTCTCATTCAAACGACCATTTTTCCCACTGTAGAGAAACTCGGAACATTGTCTGTGCCTGCTAACTCCTCTTCATGTTTCAGCTACTCCAGTCATTTATATTCGTCCTCAAAACTGTCACGGACTCTTGCTATCTCTAAGTTCTCCTGTTTCAAGGACATTAGAAACCGCTGCTGATTTTGTCTGAGATGAGTGAATCATGGAAAAATATTTGGAAGTTCCTTCTTGTCTTAATTAGGGTTTCCATTGCTGTGACAAAACACTGTGACCAAAAGCACACTGGGAAAGGAAGAGTTTATTGGGCTTACCCTTCCACATTACTGTTCATCACCAGAGGAAGTCAGGACGGGAACTCTAGCAGGGCCGTAACCTGGAGGCAGGAGCTGATGCAGAAGCCATGAAGCAGCTTGCTGGCTTACTTCATATGTCTTGCTCAGCCTGCTTTCTTAGAGAATTCAAGACTACCAACCCAGGGATGGTACCACCCACCATGAGCTGGACCCTCTCCTATTGACACTACATGAGAACATGTCTTATAGCTGGATCTTAGGAAGGCATTTCCTTAGATGAGGCTACTTTATCTCTAAAGACACTAGTTAGTGTCAAGTTGACACACAAAGCCAGCCAGTATACCTTTATATTAAAATAAGCTGGGTATCTTCAGTAACAGAAAAACTTAGAAATAAAAGTGGCTTTAATCTCATGCTTGTTCATGATATGTGTACCATTTGCTGGGTTTACTGTTTATCAATATTAGAGACTCTGCCATTGGGAGCACCACAATTCCCACAGATAGAGGACCTTCCAAATGTTCTTCTGAACTTAAAGTGACATATTTCCACTTGTGTACTACTCCTATTCAAAGTGGGTAAGTGGACCACATGCTCACAGAGAGAGGGATACAGATGTTGGTATGTAGACCAGTGATACTATCTACTCAGGATATTTTAATACAGTCACTTCTAGTTGCATGTGTCGTAAATTCATCTTAGTCCTGCTTAAAGAGAGATGAGGAAAACATCCCTTCATTTTAAAAGGGAAGAATGAGAATAGCTTATAAAATTGAAGTAATCATGTCAGTAAAAATGTAGGAATGTACCTAGACCTCCCTGACTGGGAGCCAAGACTGCCCAAATCTTGTCTTTTCCTGTAGTTTGCTTCACTGATCCCCTCAAGCCTCATACTTGTTGTCTCCTATGTTGCCAAGGAAGGTTAAGTTCTTGTCATTCTTTTTCTAATTTTCTTAATAAATCTGGGTCATAGGATTCAGGTACATACTTTTGTGCCAGCTGTCTGTCAACCAGGCAACAGAGTCAGAGAACAAATTCAATCACCCACTCCTCAAGAATGAAGAACTGTGATAGCTAGTGTTACGTGTGAATTTGACTAGACTTACTATAGGGGATTTATGACGTTACATTGTAAATAATTGTCCCACCTATGAGTTTAATAAAAAGCACTGATTGGCCAAAGGCAGACAGGAAGAGTGTGTGTTGGGGGACTACCAGTCTAAGAAAACTCTGGGAACAGGAAGAACAGAGCAGAATGCCACAGAGAAGCCAGAAGAAGCAGAGGTCAACTATGCTGCTCTGAGAAAAGATACCAAGGCCCATGGCTGAACAGGATAAGAGTCATGGGTTAGTTTAAGGGCAAAGAGTTAGCAAGTTAAGTTATATGCATGGGTCTTAGACCGATCAGCCTAAAATTAATGTAAATGTCCGTGTCTCTGCAGGTCTGTGGGTCTGTGGGTCTAAACCTTGAGGCTAGGCCTGAAACTTCAGACCAGAAACCTCTTACTACAAGTTACTTAACCAAACCCTAATCTAGATCTTTCTGTAAAGGCAATTTATATGTAGCTGCTGTTTACAATTGGCAGTTCCAGTAAAGGAGACCATCTTCAATAGCATAAACTGATGTTGGCAGTAGGCAATTTTATGTAAATCACTCTGAAACAAGAAAGTATATCTTCAGTTTTATAGGGGTGACAAAAGAATTATATCCTACAAATAATATTGGTTATTTTTATTATTTCAGTTCTATTTTGGTTTTACGTGAGAATTTTTACCCTTAAAGGAAGATAGAAAATCTTGGGCACACCTTCATACATATGCAGAAATCTAACAAGTAAGATGGAGTGTGTATCCCACCATCTGCTAGGTTCTACTTCATCTCAGCAAACTCACCAGGGTGGAGTCAATCTGAACAGAACAGAAGAAAGCTTCCACTTTTCCCATTGTTTTTTCAAGGAGCCACAGAATAATCACTGTCAGAGAGGAATTAGAATTCTATGTTCCTTTTGCTTTTGCATAAAGCCTTCCAGTGATAAAGGGAAATTTTGCTATAAGTGGGTGTTTAATGCACTAGCACTCTTCTGCTTGCCAAAAATTTGTAAAAATGGGAGTTGAAATCTAAATCCAAATGTCTCTGTTTTAAAATGCATTTTAAGATACAATTTTTTAAAAATACAAAGTTTAATCCTTATACTTCTAACTTATGAAAAATCTTTCTCTTTGGGAGCTTACAGTGGTGGAGGAGGGCAGAGAAAGAAGTCGTAAAGGGCAAAATATAAAGCAATAAGTTTGTATCATGAGATTTGAAAATTTTAGATTTATGGGATGGTATAGATAAACGTTTTTAAAAAATGACCCCTTGTAGTCTATCAGTTTTCAATTAAAAAGAGCAGGTGGGTATGAATGACTTGATAAAAATTAAAGTGAAAGTAGATTTCTAGTCATCTTTCTCTCCTGCCACCACTAAGTATGGGAAACAAGCCTGGTTTCCACATCCAGTGCTATAGCCCAGCCTGACTAAGCCCACCTGTGCTCTGCCCAATCTATTCTAAAATAAAAACACAAAATATTAAACTCTATTCACCCTCAAATCCAAGAAAGATAATATAGTGGATATATCACTTACCTATAAGAACTGAAGAAAGACTTACTTTGGAAGAAATTACTAGCCTGTGCCTTAGTTAGGTTTTTATTGCTGTGAAAAGACACCATGATCAGGGAAACTCTGATAAAGGTAAACATTTATTTGGGGTGGCTTATAGTTTTGTAGGTTTAGTCCATTATCATGGTGGGATATGGAGGCATGCAGGCAGACTTGGTGCAGGAGAAGGAGCTGTGAGTTCTGCATCTTGATCAACAGGCAACAGCAAGTGAACTGCGACACTGAGCATAACTTGAGTATAGGAGACCTGAAGGCCCAACCCCATAGTGACACACGTCCTCTAACAAGACATACCTACTCCAACAAAGCCACACTACTCCCTATGAGATTATGGGAGCCAATTACATTCAAATTATCACATTCTACTCCCTGGCTACAATAAGCGTGTAATAACATCATAATGCAAAATGCATTTAGTACAACTTCAAAAGTCTGCATAGTTTATTAAAGTCTCAACAGTATTTTAAAGTTCAAAGTCTTTTCTGAGATTCATGTAATCTCTTAACTATAATCCCCTGTAAAATTAAAATAAAAAATTAGATCACATACTTCCAACATATAATGGCACAGGATATACATTACCAATTCAAAACATAGGGAAAGGAGCATAGTGAAGAAATACTAGACCAAAGCCAGACCAAAAGTCATCTGGGCAAACTCCAAGCTCTACATCTCCATGTCTAATGTCAAAATGTTCTTCAGATCTTAAACATCTTTCAGCTTTGTTGACTGCAACATACTTCTCTGGCTAGTTCCACCTACTGTTAGCAAATGTAGTGGTTTGAAAAAAAATGCCCCCTGAAGGGAATGGCACTGTTAGGAGGTACGGCCTTGTTAGAGCAGGTGTGGTTTTGGTGGAGGAAATGTGTTACTGTGGAGGCCAGTTTTAATGTCTCATATATGTTCTAGTTACTGCCCATGTCTCAGAGTACTTCCTGTTGCCTGCAAGATGTAGGACTCTCAGCTGCTTCTCTGGTACCATGCCTATCTGCACACTATCATGTCCCACCATGATAATAATAGACTGAAACTCTAAAAGTAAGTGAGCCACCCCAATTAAATGTTTACCTTTATAATAGCAGCACTGGTCATGGTGTCTCTTCACAAAAATATAAACCCTAACCAAGAAAGCAGATTTCCTCAGCAGATATCCCATGGCTCTAGCATCTTCAACATCTTGGGGTCTCCAAGGCAACCCAGGCTTTAACTTCCTTGCTTCACACAATGGCCTCTTTAGACCTCTATTTAGGAACACTACTAGCTTCAGCAACTTTCTTAGTCAAGGAGGAAAATTTCATAACTCTGAACCTTGACTCTAAAGCCAAATCTGTGTGGCCAAAGCTTCCAAGTCTTGCTGCTTGCCTGGGCTGGAAAATATTCCCCTTGATTAATTACGTCTTCACGTCTTCACTAGCTTTCTGTTTTCTCTGGTTTCCTTCACTGCTTAAGCTTGTCTGTCTTGAAACTGGATCTGTAGGCTATGGTGGCCTCAAACTCAGAGATCCACCAGCCTTTGCTTCTGGAGTGCTGGGATTAAAGGTCTGCCCCACCACATTGCTCTAAGCTCTCCTTTAATTCATTCCTTTTCACAAACTGGAAACTTAGCTGGCTGGGACCTTCCCTGAGGTCACCACTCACTTTACTCCATTCTTTAATCTGTTTGATCTCCTTCAACACAGGATTTAGCTACATTCCACTTTCTGTTGCTCCTTCTTTCCTCTACTTGTACATTTAATATATTTTCTTGCTCACTATTGTAGGGGATTGTATTGTTTCATGGTAAATAATTGTCCCACCCACTGGTTTAATAAAAAGAGCTGATTGGCCAAAGGCAGGCAGGAACTGTGGGCAGGGCTACCAGACTAAGAAAACTCTTGAGAACAGAAAGCAGAGAGCAGAATGCCAGAGAGAAGCCGAAAGAAGCAGAGGACAACTATGTTGCTCTAAACATGGCTGAACAGGAAGAATCATGGGTTAGATGAAGGGTAGAGAGCTAGCAAGTTATATGCCTGGGCCTGAGGCTGATCAACTAAAAACTACTGAAAGTGTCTGTGTGTCTCTGTGGGACTGCGGGACTGCGGGTCAGTGGGTCTGTGGGTCTGTGGGCCTAGTCCATGAGGTTAGACCAGAAAGTCAGGGCCAGAAACCTCATACTACACACTGTTGCTCCTTTTCATCATATATTGGCATAAGAGTGACCACTATAACTACATATCAGAGTGAATACTAGACTGTTTAGAGACTTCCTTTGTCAATGGAATTAATTCTAATCTCTTCACTTTAGCCTCAGGCCGACTTTTGAGACAAGGGAAAAAAGCATCCACATTCTTCACCAAAATAGCACAAGAAAAATCTCATAATATTCTTCTCTTCTGAAATTTCTTGAGCCAGGTCTCCAAATTTCAAAGAACTCTCAGCACCACTGTCTTCATGCTTCTACTAGTATGGCCCATTAAGCAATACTTAAAGTGTTCATTTCACTGATTTCCTATTTCAAACTCTCAAAGTCCAAATTCCTCCAAACAAAAGTATGGTCAGTCATAGGACAGCGATACCCCACTCCTGTTACCAACTTCCAACCTGGTTAGGGTTTCTATTTCTGTGAAGTGACATCAAACCAGGACAAGTCCTATAAAGGTAAACTTTTAATTGTGGTGGATGTAGTCTATTAATATTGTGGTGGGCCATGGAGGCATGCAAGCAGACATGGTGCTGGAGAGAAAGAGCAGAGTTCTACATCTTGATCAGCAGGCAACAGGAAGTGAATTTGACACTGGGAATATCTTGAGCATAGGAGACTTGAAAGCCCACTCCCACAGTGATAATAGGTCCTCCAACAAGACCATATCTACTCCAACAAAGTCACACTTCCTAGTAGTGCCACTCTTATGTATTAGCTTTCTTTAAAGAATCAGGACCAATTTTGCATGGGTTTATACACAGGGAAGAAGAGGAGAAAGAGAGATTAATTTGGCAATAAAAACTGAAGTGTTCTAAGATCTGCAGGCAGCAAACTGAAGTCACAGGGTATGAAGTTTTACCCTGATATGTCCAAATGTAAGTATGGAATAAGTTAAAGTTTTGAGAAGTGGTCCCACTTCCTGTTAAGCAGCTTTATGTCTAAATTCTTGAACCAATAGTCTCGGTAACAGTAAGAGTTCATATTTTAATAGGAGACAGGAGTCAAGAAGAGGGGAAAGGATATATTACATCAGGAAATGGGTAAGAGAGGGTAACTGGGGAAGAAAACAAAATTTATTAAATAATTATGAAATTATCAAAGAATTGTTAAAATTAAAAATGAGAGAAAGAAGAGGGAAGGAGGGAGGGAGGGAGAGGAAGGGAGGGAGGGAGAGGAAGGGAGGGAGGGAGAGGAAGGGAGGGAGGGAGGGAGGGAGGGAGGGAGGGAGGGAGGGAGAGAGAGAGAGAGAGAGAGAGAGAGAGAGAGAGAGAGAGAGAGAGAGAGAGAGAGAGAGAGAACACAGTTCCAGGTCTGGCAAGAGGTGTTTCTTTATTCTATTAAATGGAGATTATGCTCCATGATAGAAGTCAGTCTGCTTCACTCCTGAGCTAAACATTAATCTTACCCATAAACAATCCCAAACATACACATGCAATGTCTATACAACATACCTGTTAATGTAGCAATTTTGAAATAGAGTGTTTTCTTTGAGACTCAATGTCACACCCAGTAATCCTGGGTTTCTTGGAAATGCTTTCCCCTTGTGATTCATGTGAAGATGGTAGGTCTGAATACTCCCTGGCCCAAGCCAATCAAGGAATTTCAGAATGAGAGCAAATTTTCCTGGCATGAGATTGCTCTCATGGTAATTGTGCGGTAAAGTTCTGACTGATTAGATAACTAAGAGAATCTGCTGGAGTTCTGTTTTGGGAAGACTTCTTTTTCTAAAGACATTTCAATAAAGAGCCTTTTTATTGTCTCTAAATTTTCTGTAGTTGTGTTACTAGACACTTCTATAGCCATTTTGATAACTGCTGAAAATGTTAAGTGAACATATGAGAAAACCAAAGTTCTTGGTGTCAACCATCCCTCCATAATTTCTGTATCCCTGTGATATAAGATAATAACTCCTTTGCTGTTTCAGACAAGTAGAATCACAAGTTTTTCATTACTGACAAAAACAAGTAAATAGATATATTCTGTCTGTACATATTTCAAAATTAAGTTAATCTGTATCTTACAATTCATAGACAATCCAGTATTTCTTTTAACTCTTTCTGGATAATTTTTCCAAAACCACTTTCCTGATACTTAACTCTTGAGTCATATATTGATACAGTTATGGAAGATTTATTTTGCTCAATTAAAAACCCACTCATATTAGACATAAAAACGTGTGTGTGTAACTTTACTTAAGGAATAAGGTATATTTGGAAAATCACAGTAGCAAGATCCCCAGCAAGGCCTGGAACTCCATAGTGATCCACCATTGCAGTGGCACACAGACCCTGCCTGACAGGTTGGAATTGTAGCTCACAGGGTTCACATCTTGGTAAGACTGATGTTTTTTCACCTTCAGAAGCCTGCATTTTCATAGCGCAATGAAAGTTAGCCAATAAGGAAGAACGTCCAGCTCAGTTCCAGCTGCATTTGTCTATGTCCTAAATCCCAAATATGTGGTGTCATCAAGAGCCTTACTATCTAGCTATGGTGGGCAACAGAGTAATAGCCATAGCCCGCATTATTTTTGTGACCTCTAGAAACTTCCTAACCAATCACTCATGGAAGGTGAGATCACCTGGAACTGGTATTTTCAATGAATAACTTATGGCTTCTGGAAGCAGCATTATCCACCCATGTAGGCTATACCCATGAAAACTCTGGTTTTAGCTATATTTTAAAATTATTGTACACTAGTCATACATTAGTATGAACTATTGCGTTGTTCCCCATGACTTTTTTATGTATCTTTTGTTTTGTCTCTGCCAATCTCTTCCTCCTCTTTCCCTCCATCTCTACTTAAGCCTTCCTACCCTCCTTGTTCTTCTCTACTTGTCACAAATGTTCTCCTATCCCCAAGAGAACATTTCAAGGCCACATAACATTTAGCCTGTGGCATGGTTATTACTCCCTGCACCTATTAAGGTCGACCAGGAAAAAAATAAAAACTGCCCAATTTTATAATAAAAAGAGAATGTTGAAGTTACAGAAAATCAGGTGGGGGAAAAACAACTTTAACTGTGTAAGAGAAACATCAGTTTTTGCACTAAGCTAATAAGAGGAGTCCTTGGTGGTCAAGGCCTTGCTCACCAAGGGCTCCAGTTTATAAATACTTAAATCGGTTTTAAATAGGAGAAATCAAACTGAGAATGTTACTGAAGGTGTTTCCTGCTTAAAAACCAAAACAAACAAAATCCCTAACTGATTAGGAAAATATTTTTCCATGTTCAGCTGCCAAGGCACACAGAGGCTTCAACAGCTGTGCTGGGACACCGGACTATATCTGTAGCTGGCAATAGAATTTAGCAGTGTCATCAAGTAGTTTTTCAGACCATATAATTGAAGGGATATGGGATCATGGAGGTTTGTAATACAATTCTGGAGAGCTGAGGTCTGGAATGCAAGCCAGGACATGACTTCTTGTAAGGAAGTCACTCTGTATTGCTCTAAAGGTGAAGCCTCAGTTTCAGTGGAGATCCTGGGATTCTGGAAGTACCAGGACCATGGAATAAGTTCTGAAGAGAGCTGCAGGCTTTGAGTGGGCTTCAAGCAGCAAGTTCAGAGGCTAAGGGTTTCTCAAGCTGGCACAATGCCACCACAAACCCCAGGTCCTAGACATAAAACGGCAGGATATGATGTTTGCCCTGCTTGGTTTTATTTTGCTTTGCTCTAGTCGTTTCTTGTTATCGTTCCATTCCTCTCCTTAGGAATGGGGATATTTTCTCTATAACATTTTGTATGAAAGTATGTCACTCTGTGGTTTGGTTAGTTGGTTGTTCTTAAGGGACTCACAGTTAAGAGCTTGAGTCAAATCTATGAAGTGATTTTGCATTTGAGATATTTAGAGCTGTTAAGATTCAGAGGACTTTAGGAGATTAACAATGTACTTTATGAAATAGTCAGAAACCTTTTTCGGTAATGGATAGGATGTTATATATTAAAGTGATGTGTTTAGATATCAAGTTTACAAGGGACGGACTTATCATTATTAATCTTCATTATCAGCTTGATTAGCATCACCAATGAGACACACCTCTGGGCATGTCTTGATGGTGTTTCTGGAAAGATTCAGTTGAGGAGGAAAGAAGGTTGCCACTACCTCATGAACTAGGGTCCTATAGTGATTATATATATATATAATATATTAATATGTATTTAAAATAATAAATAAAATAATATCACCTGAGGGTTCTCTTCAGAGCACATTCAATCATCAGCAAATTATAGCACCTGGAGAGAATCCTTATCAGTCTGTTAGGCTGTAATAATAAAATATCATAAACTGAATAGCTTAAACAACAGAAATTTATGATTTCACAGTTCTAGAAGCTAAAAATATGAGATAACATTTTTTTACACTTTTTTGAGTATGAGTTTGTGAGTACTTATGTGTTGCAGAATATTTGTTTACACTGTGAAGATATGTCTTTAACAAGGCACCTTCTGATTGGCTTAATAAAGAGCAGAATGGCCAATAGCTAGGCAGGAAGATGTTAGGTGGGACATCTGGGAAAAGAGGACTCTGGGAAGAAGAAAGGTGGAATCACCAGCCAGACGCAGAGGAAGCAGCATAGGCAGTAGGGAGAGGTAATGATCTACTTGACAGAATGCCAATTAAAACAAATGGATTAATTTAAGTTATAAAAGCTAGTGGAACAAGCCCGAATTAAGGCTGAACTTTCATAATTTCTCTGTTATTATTTGTTACCTGGCATCCCCAAGAAAAATCTATCTACATACATTTGCCATGGCTTAAGGTGGAGGTCAGAGGTCAATTTTGTGGGAGTTCTTTCTCTCCTTTTAAAATATGAGTCTGAGGAGTTAAACCCAGATCATCAGGCTTTGTGGTAAGCATTTTAATCTATTGGATCCTTGAGTTATCTTCTGCTTATATGGAACAGATTCTATTTTTCTCCCTTGATTCTGAATTTATAGAAATCTATGATATTCCTTGGACTAAGGACACATAATTTTAGTCATTATCCTTCTATGTCTGTTTTATTGGAGTAAGCATCCATTCTATTTCATTATGACTTTATCTTAATTGTATCAACAATATTACCATATAAAATCACATTATGAAATAACAGAAGAATTTAGCATAGAAATTTGAGGTGACATAGTTCATGTCAATCAATTGCAATTTAAATTGCTCCATAGTACTAATTTTTTATTTTACCAACAATTGTTTGCATATGTGTCAGACATTATGCTAGTCATTGGGAATACAGCAACAGATGCAATAAAGTTGTTGGACTTAGAAATTGTCCTCTTATGGATTTGTGCCTCTTGATTTATAGCATGTCACTCCTAAGGGGGAAAATAAAAGGATATTAAATAACTAAGAATTAGATGGCATAAGAACTAAAAACAAGTGGTTGATATTTTTGAACACCATTCGAGCATCATTGTATTAGTTATGTTATTTCATTCTTTTAAAAAATTCAAGACAGGGTGCTGTGGGATAATGCTCTTGTACACTGTAAATATTTGTCACTCATTGCTTTACTAAAATGCTGATTGGCCAGTAGCAAGGCAGGAGAGGCAGAGAAGCAGATGCCAGCCAAGATGAGAATGCTGGACTGAGCAAAAATACTAAGCCACATGTCTAAACATAAATAGAATTATGGATTAATTTAAGTGTAAGAACTACAAAGTAATATGCTTGAGCTACTGGCCCAGCAGTTATAATATTAAGCCTCTAAGTCAATTATTTAGGAAGTGGCTGCTGGATATTTGAGTTTCTGGCAGGAAAGAAACTTCTGAGTACAACAGGGTTTCTCTGTGTAGCCTTGGCTGTTCTGGAACTCACTCTGTAGACCAGCCTGGCCTTGGACTCAAGAGATCTGCCTCCCAAGTGCTGGGGTAAAGGTGTGTATCACACCACCTGGCTGCCATTTTATTCTTAAAACAGCACTACAAAATGGGAACTTTTATAACCACCCCTGCCAACAGATAAAGAAATCACAACTCTGAGAATTCTAGCAAGGAGCAGAATGAGACTCTAAATGCAGAATGGTCTGTCCCTGAGCAAGCTTTCCCAAGCTACACAATCACACACTATATACCTTCTACAGGTAGGAAGACTTGAAAAAAAAAGTTTCCTTTCTGTCTGATGCATATAAAGTAACACCAATCAGCTAATTTCTTCCCTTTGTTGATATTTTCCTTGCCAGAATTTGTAAATTCATTTACCTCTTCTATCATTACTCCTAAAAGAAGAGTTTTATCTTCCTTTTTTCTCTAACTAGACACTGAATTTTCTCCACAGAAAATGCTAGTTATGAGAATGTATCTTGGTGATGGAGCAGTTGCCTAGTCAATGCAAGGCCTTGAGTTCAATCTCAATAAATCCTAAGTAAGAGTGTTAATGGGCAACAACCTCTTTTCCTGGAAGAGTGATAGGAAAGTGGTTGGTTTACCAGTTTAGGACAAGGACAGAAACATTTAGATTTTTAGTAGAAAACTTTTTGATGTGTGAAGGAATGCAGTGAAATACATTTCAGGAAGGAAAACAATCCAGGTTAGGCTTTATCCACTTCCCCTACCTCAACACTGGATCATTTTCCTTTCTGAAAAAGTACTTCATTGGATCCCTCCATGCTTCAAAATGTTGTTTTCACTTGAAGTTTTAAGCAAAAACATTACTCAACTGTTTTTTGCTTCAGATTCCAATGGGTAAAAATACTTCTGAGCTGCCAACAAATCTATATGAACTACTATTATGACTATGGAAAATAGTGTTGGTGTTGAAAACAGCTTAGTAAGGCTTCCTCTGGAAGGAAACCAAATATAATGAGTCTAGGTGAGTATTTTCTTAAAGTTTCTTCTCCAGAAATACTTGAGATAAAATAAACAAGCTCCCAGATACACATATCTTTCTTTCTAATAAGTGACAGAATTTCTGGGAGGGAAAGTGTTATGTTTGTATACACGATTGAGGCTATTTGATACTGTTTTCATGTGTCTAGGTTTCAGCTGGAACTCATCATGAGGTCAAGTGCAGTTTCCAGTGATGTTGCCTCAGCACTCAAAAAAAATTTATTTGGAACATTTCAGATTTCAGGATTTGACTAGGAACACTGTGCCAGTATATTGTAATAGAGGTGAGACTTTTCTTTACTGAGGCAGAGGCTTTTTTTGTATGTCAAGGTAGACACGCTGAAGATGATACAGGAATTTCTGAACTCCCTGCCCTCATTTCTGAGGGTTTAGAAGCGTGCACTACCACACTTGGTTTATATGATTCTTGGGATGGAACCCAGGGTTTTATGGAGGCTGGTCAGGTGCTCTTCCAACTGAGTTACATCCCTAGACTCAATAGTGCTGGGGGGTTTTTTTGTTTTGTTTTTTTTTAAGCCACGAATGGTCTATTTCAAAGTTTTTCCTTTAGGCAAATACAAATTGTCACATAAGCAATTATTGAACTGTGTTGACTGTTTCCTTTGCAATAGTCCTATTTTTTTTGAGATAAGTCTCATGGTGACAATCTTTTTTTCCTTTAAATACTACCACTGCAAATGAATTCAAATTCCTTTAATTTAGAAACTTACTGTTCAAACTTCCAAAACAACTGTATAAAATCTTCATCAATAACAAGGAATAATTTAATGGGATACCTGGACATGTTCCCAAAAAGTGTTTGCAACCTTGAAAATAATGGTTTATATTTCTACTCACTCAGCCACAGGAACAGAACTGAAGGGTACTTCAGGACAAGTTAAAGCTATGATACCATGTCATCTGCAAATAGGGATACTTTCACTTCTTCTTTACTGTTCATATATTTTAATTTCCTTCTCTTGCTTGTTGCTCCAGCTATTGTTTTGAGCACAATGTTGAAAGGAATGGGTAGTGGACATCTCTGTTTCACTCTTGACTTCAGTAGGATTGCCTCAATATTCCTCCATTTAGTATGATGTTGTCTGTGGGTTTCTAATATATAGCTTTTATTATGATGAACTATGTATGTTTTCTCTACTTTTACTATCTCTAGGTTTTTTTAATCATAAATGCACATTTTGTTTTGCCAAATGTTTTTTCCTACATTTTTGAACTGATCATGCGATTTTTGTCTTTAAGTCTATTTATGTGGTTTACTTTTATTATTAACTTGCATATGTCTGTATTCATTTACAATCATTTAATTGAGCATTTTTGAGTCTATGTTGTGGAATACTTGCACACTGTGTGAAGATACATTGCTGTGATTAGTTTAATAAAGAACTGAATGGCCAATGAGTAGGCAGGATGTATAGGCAGGACCCCCATGTAGAGAGAGGAAGTAGGAAGAGACAACTAAAGTGCACAGGAGAGGTAAATGAGATAGATATAAAATGAATTAGACATACAGAATGAAAGAAAGAAAAAAGCCACATGTCAACATGTAGATTAATAGAAGCAGGTTAATTTAAGTTAATAAGTCTCCATGTCATTATTTGGGAGCTGGCTGATGGTATAGAGAAAGACATGCTACATATTATATCCAACATGGAGACTTGGATAGCTAAGCATAGGACCTGAGAAAGCTAAGAAAACTTGTGGACAATGAGCTAGATGTGGATTCCTAGTCCTACAGTCTCTCAGGTGGACCAGTACTCAGAAGTGTACAAAGACTGGGCTCCCAGCCATTGCCTGTGAGCTGGGGTCAGCCACCAGCGCCAGGTGCCAGTGCCATGTGCTAATAAACTGAGTCACATATCAGCTAACTCGGCAGTTTAAGATTTCACGCAGTCAGAGAATGCTGTAGGTTCTTAGCAAAGCCAGGTCCAGGAACAGAAAATCTCTAAAAGGGTAAAGTATGTTTAATAGTATGCTTAGATACTACAGAAAGAAAAAATGGGCATAGACAGTGATAAAAATAGTTTAAAAATAATAAATTATTTAAAGAGAGAGTAAAGTAGGATGAAAAAAATAAGCTACATAAAAATGAGAAATACACAGTGTCTGGGTCCTGTATGATACCTTGTTGACTCTGAATTTTTTTAATACCAAGATACAAAAATACAGTAGTTGATGAGAAACATTGGATTATGGAAACTGCTAAATTAAATGAACCTATATATTTTAAGAATGTCTTAACTTCAAAATGGAAGTCAGAAAATGTGTTGTGTTGGGTGAGAAGTTATGTCTTTGTTTCTACAGGAAACAAAAAGTTACGGTTCTCTTAAAAATTAATAAAGACTAGATTTTATTGTGGGAGAACTCTTGAGGATCTTGGCTGCAGACATTTGGAAAAAGCCAAAAGAGACTACAACTACACGACAGGTGACATATATCCTGATCTCTTCACATGGGAACAGCACTAAGACTGAATGAGACATGATAAATCTTGTGGGCTACAGAGTTGTCGTAGTGGGGTTTCTTGGGTCCAGGGTGGCCAAGGCTCATAGACCTGCTGCCCAAGACCGTTTAGTTGTCTAGCCGCCTGCTGTTCAGAAATGACTCAGACACTTATATTAACTTTATGCTGTTTGGCCTATGGCTCAGGCACATTGCTAGCTAGCTCTTACATCTTAAATCAACCCATTTTTATTAATCTGTCTGCCATGTGGCCCGTGGCTCACCTGTGTTCTTTACATGTTTCTTCTTGGGCAGCTGGCTCCATCTGCTCTGACTCCGCCCTGCTTCTCCTACCTATTCTGATTCCTCCTCCTACTTCTTCTATGATGCCTGTCATGGCCCAAAACAGCTCCTTTATTTAAAGATTGAGAATCATAGCATACAGAAAGGCATTCCCACATCACAGAGTCCTCATGACTTATTATTACATGTCATCCTTTCATATGCATAGATGGAGATTTATATTACAATTTGGTTAGGTAGTCTATTCAGACTTATAAAGTTGACAGAAGCTTTTTATTGCTCAAACATAGAACAAAAAATTATTTTTACCTAGCATGTGCACACCACTATTCCATTTTGTGTTAATGCAGATATATGTCACCTTTAAGTGTGTATGTGATTTTAGGGGGAAAAAAGACCAGGTGATCCAGCCTCAAAATACCTCTGCTGCACTTTACTCAAAATTCTGCATTAAGGACACTTAAAAACTGCTGGCTGAGATGATCCAGTCTCACAGACTATTCCAGCCAGGATTTTGGATAAGCCCCGAACTTCCCAATTTCACAGAGACTGGAGAAAAACAATGATATAGCTAGTTTTCCCAGGACTTGAACATTGTGTTAATTTTCTCAGGGTCCCCTAAAGATGTTCACTCCAGAAAACAGGAGGCAGTCTAGAGAACACTACACTCTCATTCCTCCAAAGTAGAGTGGGTATTTTTTGGTCATATGGTTATTATTGATGTTTGTCATCATTTAGGTGGTTTGGTTACAAATTGTTATTGGTCATAGTCAGAAAAAAAGCTGAGCAAAAGAGATTAGATTCAGGGATCTTTTTCTGAGGTGGAAAAAAGAAGGATATAGCATAAAATAATGGGATAAAAATGTGGATCTTTGAATGAACTTTTAAACAACCACTAGTCTCAAATATTTTAATTGGTATAAATTTTTGTATATTGATACAAATTTAAGGTTATTTTTATCATACTTTATATACTGTTCTACTTTTGTTTAAGATATTATACCTATGAAGCTCATTTAACAATGAAATGTAAATTTCTAGTCCTTGAAAGTTATTATTACAAATGTGTGGCCAAATTAGTATGTTTTCAAGGTCAAACAAAAATTTACTTTAGATGGTTCTCAAACACTTCAGAAAATGTTTTAATAACATAAGGTTTTTCATGATAGTGAGACACATCTGCTCCTAGAAGCACCAATTTTCTTAAAAAAAAAAAATAAGATGACGGACATCAAAGAACTGCCATATGGAGTTTGCTTTATTTGTGTCAGAGTTAGTCACTGCACAAGGAAAATGCCCTTGCCTCAGCTACTGACAGATGCTGTCCATATTGAACAAGCAAAACACAAAGAAGGAAACTGCTTAACTTTGCCAAGACAAGGTAGGAGAATCCTTCAAAATTCCTGTTTCACAGAAAAGTCTATCAGATATTCTAGACCTGTAAGATGAAGATGGATGACTCAACTTTACATAGGAACCTTGGGTGACTGTCCAGTCAGTCAGCTGTTTCTGTCATTTCTATAGCTTTGGAAATTGCTTGCTCTGCACCAACTGTTTACTTGGGTAATATTTTATTTTTCTTGGGTCTTTGATGGGATTGAAGATAAGGTAGTTATAATGATAGTTTTCTTTGTTACAAAATTCAAAAAAGAAACAAAGGAGTTATAAAATGTATAAGTTTGGGAGTCATAAAAGCTTAAATTGGTTATATAAGAAAATGTTTTGAGGTCTAAGCAAATTATGATAAAAATAAGTTAGGTATAAAACTTTAAATTAATCAAGATAAGATAGATAATTAAATATTTTCTCTGAGTATGCCAAATACAAATTTACTGGACCTTGTGAATGTAATTCTCATCTAATCATTATTCTTATTGTATATAGTTTAACTATTTTTTTTTAAAAAAAGAAGGAGATATTGTGGGATGTTTCTATACTGTGTGAATATATACTGCTGTGTTTTATTTAATAAAGAGTTGAACAGCCAGTAGCTAGGTGGGAGGAAATAGGAGAGAGGAAGTAGGAAGATATAATTAAGGCACAGAGGAGAAACAAGGAGACAGGGAGGAAACTGGACATACAGAATAAAAGAAAAGTAAAAAGCCCCAAGGTGAGACATAGATTAATAAAAGCAAGTTGATTTAAGTTATAATAGCTAATAGGACAAGCCTAAGTGTAGTGGGATTATGTTCTAGTACATTGTAAATATTTGTTCCTCCTACTGGTTTAACAAAAGGTTGATTAGCCAGAAGGCACAAGGAAGTGTGGGCGGGGTTACCAGACTAAGAAAACTTTGGAAACAGGAAGAGCAGAGCAGTAGACACCAGGTGAGACACCAGCAGATGCAGAGGAAAGAAGACGACCATGCTGCTCTGAGAAAAGGTACCAAGCCACATGGCTAAACAGATTAATGGAAATAGATTGAGTTAAGATGAAAGAGCTATCTAGCAATATGGCTGAGCCATAGGTCAATCAGCATAAAATTAGTATAAGACTTTGTGTGATTATTTGGGGCTAAGTGGCAGCAGTAGGGCTGAGAGTGGGTCCAAACCTCTGGACTAGGCTGGAAAGTCCGGGCCAGAAACTTCTTATTATGCCTAAGCTAAGTTTGAGCTTTTATAATTAATAGTAAGTCTCCATGTTGTTATTTTTGAGCTGGCAGCTCAAAGAAAAATCTGACTAAAATATGTTTAGCAGGGATATCCCTCCCTCCCTTCTCCCTCCCTCCCTCCCTCTCTTCTTTCTCCCTTTTTTTTTTTTTTTTTTTTTTTTTGTTGACTGAGCATAACGTTAAGCTTGCATAGGGTATGTAAAATTCAAAAATGTGTACTCTATGGGTTAAATATTCAGATTCATTTAGAGACAACCACAATTGAAATATAAAGGAGATATTTCACAAAGTAGGGAACCGTAGGTGGGAGACAGGATAAATTCTGTTTTGAAAATCTTAGTTCTACAAAATGTAGACAAGGCAGAATCTAAGGAATCCACATAAGGTAAAACCTGAACAGAAGTGATAACTACTTACCAACTTAGAGCACAATGAGTTTTGAGTTCCATATTCTTGAGAAAACATAACAAAAGTTTGGAATTTCTACAACATACTATCCATTCACTTTGTACAGAATATAACCACTAATTACTAGACATAATAGTCCCAACATGTGTAATTAGCTCTAGAGGGAAAAAGAAGGTGAAAGAAGAGAGGAAATGGGATATTTGAAGAAATAAAGATCGAATTAATTTCAAATTAGGTGAGATGTACAAGTATCGGCAAATTCACAATGGGATAAGTACAAAGAGAGCCATACTTGGGTACATCACAACCAAACTATTGACAACCACGGTTAAAGAGAAAACAAGTAGGTAACAAGGTAGTAATGGCACCTGTGACTTACTCAGACGCAATACATCACAAGAGCCTCAAAGAAAAAGAAACAGAGTTTTGTATGAATTTTTAACCTGATAAAGATATGCATAATCTTACATCTAGGAAACATATCCTAATTGACATGCAAATTAAAGTAAGATACTGTTAGAATGGGCCACATGATGGCATATCCAACCACAGGAAGAAGATTCATTATTGTTGGTGGGATTCCAAAATTGTGACTAACTGGAGAAAACAGTTTGGCAATTTCTTACCGAAAAACCATTCTGGTAGCAGTTATGCCTACACAAAGGTATTTCTATTATTCATAAGTGTCAAATTGTTCTTCAGTAGATGCACATAGAAAACACTTGTGATGAATCAACAATGGGACACCTTCAGTGTTGACTGGAAATGAACATGGCTATGAAAAGGTTGGGGGAGAGTTGAATACATCTTCCTTAGTGAAAAAAGGCCGATAAAAAGGCTGCATACCCCATGGTTACAAATATATGACATTCTGGAAAATGTAAAACTGTGGAGACAAGAAAGAGATTCTGATTGTCAGGTGAAGGGGGTGGGAAAAGTACTCTGTATAATATAATGAGGATTACATTCCCTTATGCATTTGTTCAAATCTATAGAATGTACACAACCAAGTGTGAACCCTGATGTTATAATGTGTCCACATAGATTTTAAAAATGTACTTAAATGCTAACTTGAAGATACTGGTAAACGGGGAATCTTTGCATATGTAAAGCATGTAGGAAAAGAACATTTTATATCCATTGTTCAATTTTGCTATGAACCTAAAGTCTACTTTATAAAAGGACAGTAGTCTAAGACCAGGCTTTAAGAGGTGAGAGAAGGAGGATAAATAGTTCAAGGCCTGCCTCTGATACAAAGTGAGTTAGAGGCTGGTCTGGGATATATAAAATGCTGTTTTTAAAAGAAATAAAAGACTGGGGGCTGGAGTGATGCTTCTGCAGTTAAGGATGCTTGTTATGCAATCATGAGGACTGGAGTTCAGATCCCAGCTCACATGTAAGATACACAGCATGTGTAACTCCAGCTCTGAGGGATCCCAAACCCTCTTCTGGCGGCAGGCATACACACACACCCATGCGCAAACACTCATGAGCACACAGAGAAAAATTAAAAAATTAAAAAGTTAAAACCACAGCAGAAAGGCTATTAAAATTCTTTCAAAAAAGAGAGTTTAATGTCAGCAGATCAACTTTTTTTTTTTTTTAAAAAATGTCACATTTTGTACATTGTGTTAGATAATAACCCTCCTGTTTTGTGTCATGATTTATGTCTGCCAATGACAACCCAAAATAAAGTTTCAGGCGAAGTGATTTATTGCATTAGTGTTGCAGGCTGAATTTTATCACTCTCACTAAACTTATATGTGGATGTTCTAAAGCCATCCCCAAATGCAATCATAGTGGAGCTGAGGTGCTTTTGCTGATTTAAATGTGGTATTGAAGGTGGGTCTTACTCCAACCTGACTATAATTATAAAAAGAAGAATTATTTATTTTCTTTAAAGAGAACACAATTTCACACTTTATTATTTGTTCTCTCTGTATGTGTGTGCGTGTGTGTATGTGTGTGTGGTGTGTGCATGTGTGTCTGTGTGTGTATGTATGTGTGTGTCTATATGTGCGTGTGTGTGTGTGTGTGTATGCATGTGTGTGGTGTGTGCATGTGTATGTGTGTGTGTGTGCATGTGTGTGTGTGTATGTGTGTGCATGAGCACGGGGGCACACTTACATATGTCATGGTGGTCCAGTGAGATCAAAGAATGAATTGTGAAGTTGTTTTTCACTTTCCTAACCCTCACAACTGTGAGAAAATGGATACTTATTGTGTATACCACACAAATAATGGTGTGGGTTTTGGCAGTCACAGAAAAAGCATGGAAGGACTGGGGAAGCAGGAAAAGGGGAAGAAAAACAGCTAATTAAAGACTGTGACTATCCTCTCTGGGAACAACACGGTGAGAATAGAGGGATTAAGACAATGCTTTAAGAGTAAGGTAGACAGAAATGCATCTGATCATTATCTGTAAAATAGAGGCAATTTCCCAGGATCCTATGAGAAGAATATAGTTCTTGGGAAGCCATTAGCCAGTGCTTGATGTATTTGCACGTGTTCAATAAGTATGATATTTTTATTTTTCTTCATTTCATTAAATCTCTAAAATTAGTGTTAGGATGATGATTTGTTGAAAAGTATCTCCAGAGCTGGAGAGATAGATAAGAACATGTACTGCTTTTGCTAAGAACCTCTGCTTACTTCCCAGCATCCACTTCGGGCAGTTCACAACTGCCTGCAACTCTAGCTCCAGGGAAACTGATG
Source organism: Phyllotis vaccarum (assembly GCA_033318265.1). Lineage (NCBI taxonomy): Eukaryota > Metazoa > Chordata > Mammalia > Rodentia > Cricetidae > Phyllotis > Phyllotis vaccarum. The sequence goes on from JARWLC010000011.1 coordinate 23,354,486, forward strand.
CCTTTGGCCTCGGAGGGCATCTCATATTCATGTTTCTACACACATCTCACACACACACACATACACACACACCACATACACAGGCACATGCACACACACACACAGACACACACATGCACATAGACACACATACACACACCACACACACAACACACACACATGCACGCACACACATATACAACACACACACAACACACATACACTGCACACATGCACATACATGCACAGACACACACACACACCACACCACACACATATACATGCACACATGCACATACTCACACACAATTAAAATTTGTGAAAATCTTTAAAAGTATCTCCAGTAATTAAATTGATTAACATTTGAGTTAAGTTGGAAATCTCACCAGTATGAATTAGCCTACTATATAGCATTAATGCAGAGGCTTAGTAGTTATTTAATATACAAAGTCTTTAAATCTTCAGTATATATTCAGTAATCACTGACCTATATACATAGATGACTTTCTTGCTTATAAGACTGGAACGTATAGAAATCACATTCTATTTTATTCTGAATTTCTCTGCGTTTACAATCACAAACCACAAATCACAGTACACCCATCTTTCACTGAGTGTTTTTTTCTGTCTGAGTCATAAGGTTTGTTGAGGGACTTCTGGTGAGTCATAGTTTTGGTCATTGGTGGTGAGTGATGTTGTCTCCTGTCTACTGTCTCTGAGTATTGCTTCCTGAAATAAGGCTTCACTTCCTTGGCAGGCTGACTGGTAACAGCTGCTTGGGTGCCTTGTGGCTGTTCTGCTTCTCCTGGGAGTTACGTTTGATAGGCCTCCTGGGAAACAGGAACCTATTTGGTAATGGAGACATTGGGCACTTAAGTAAATTGTCTTTAATTATGGAAAACATAAAGGCTTGAAACAGAATAAGTGATCAACGTGAACTGTGTATTTATTAGCAGTAGTTAAGAAGGTGCACATTTAAGTACAGAAGTCCTGTTTTCACATTAATATGAAAGAATTCTTAGGTCATATATTTAGTCTGAAAGAGCTAATGTTCTACCTATTTAAGAATTCTCTTCCCAAACAAAAAGAATGACTTCAATTAAGATTCTAAAATACATGTCCTCATATTATCACTGAAATAGTCACATAGAAAACTACATAGCAGGATTTTTTTTAATCTACTGAAGTCAAATTTCAAAACTCAGCAGTTTATAAGTTAAATTTATTTCTGTCCCACCTAAAATTATAATGTAAGGTATTTTGTAATAAAAGCCATTTGTACTACTGAAAATGTCATAGTATTTTGGTTTTTTACCATTTCTACACATTTAACTTTTTCCACTGAGTTTCATTTTTATTTTGATGCTTTTCATCTTTCATTAGTTTTCTAAAAAGATACTTTCAGCTGAAACTATGTTGAATTATGTCTAAATTTTAAAAGTAAAATTTTGTCTTTCTTTTTCTCTAAAAATCAGAAAGAAATGAATAAATAGAAAACCTTGGTCTATCTGTTAGTAAGACAGAATAAGTGATATAATCAGGAAGAAACTACTAAGTAGACAGCTACATGTTTTATAATATCTAGGGAGAAGTCTCCTGTGAGAACTCTCAATATTAGAGAAACAGTGTGTGGTGATTCCCACCACAAGCCGTGCAGTGCGGAGCACAAGCCCAGTCAGCAAGCTTTCCAGCCTCTGACACACACAAGGAAACAACACTAGCTTTCAGAGCCATTAAGTCCTCAGCAGCACGTGACTTAAGAGCTAGCTAGGCACTGGTGAGATGGCTCAGCAGGAATGAGCCTTTGTCCCACACACCTGAAAACCTGAGCTGGGTCTCCAGATTCTGCAGTGGATAAGATTTCTGAGACTTGTCTACATTGATTTCCAGAGCGGCTGTGCAGCTTTGCATTCACAGCAGCAGTGACTGAGGGTTTCTTTTTCTCCAAAACCTCAACAGCTGCTGTTAATTGCCCTGTCACTCTTAGCCATTCTTACTGGGGTGACATAAAATCACAGTGTTGTTTTAACTTGTATTTCCCTAATTGCTAATCATGACGAATACTTTTTGACGTGTTTGTCAATCATTTTATTTTCCACTGAAAACTTTCTGTTTAGATTCTAGCCCATTTTATAACTGGTTATTTGTTTCCCTGACTCTGTTTTTGTTTTTGTTTGTTTTGGTTTCTTTTGTTCTTTGTATATTCTGATTATACACCTCTGTCAGGTGTATAGTTTGCAAAGATTCTTCTTCACCAGCTTGATTGTTTCTTTAGCTTTACAGGACTTTTTAAATTTTAGGAGGATTGTAAATTGGTACAGCCACTCTGTAAATCAGTAAGAACAAAATTTTTAAAAAAATCTAAAAATAAATTTAACATATGACCAAACTATATCACTCTGTGGCATATGTGCAAAAGACTCAACATTTTATTCCACAGATACTTGTCTAACAATGGTCATTGCTGCCTTATTCACAATAGCCAGGAAATATAAATGATCTAATGTCCTCTAACAAATAAATGGCTGATAAAAATGTGATACATATACACTATGGAATATTATTTAGTGGTGTGTGGGCTTTAGAAATCCAAAAGCTGACCCTCAATGACATACTTTCTCCAAAAGACCACACCTCCTTATCCTTTTCAAATAGTGCCACTCTCTGATGACCAAAATTCAAATATACGAGGCTATGGGGGAAATTCTTATTCAAATCACAATATTAATTTAAAAATATTTAGTTGGTGTTATTTTCATGGGATAATGCTCTCTCAAGAAACCATAGGTTTCCAAATAAAAAGCCTGTGCCAACTCTTCAGGCCGAACAGGGCAGGTCCTATCTTCATGAGTCTTCAGACTGTCTGGGCTCACAGGCAAAAGGGAAGAATTTCTACCTTCTCCTCAAATTTCTTTCCCTGCCCAGTTATCTTACTTCCTCTTTCAGCATTCCTAGGGTTAGGATTAAAGAGGAGTGTGGTCACTGTCTGACTCTGTTTGGCCTTGAACTCACAGAGATCCAGAGCTCTGCCTCCCAAATGCTGGGATTAAAGGTGTGGGTCACCACTCCCTGACCTTCATGGCTTGTCTCTGTCTTCAGATATTTCAGGATATTTTTATTAAATACACCAACACATTACCTCAAGTCTATATGACACTTTTTGATCGCATGTGTTATGAAGCCCTTCTCACATCCAAGGATATAATCTTTCTCCTTGGCCCTTCCAGGTTAAATGGAACTGTGTCATGTGTGTTCACGTTTGTCTCTGTGTAAGTGTCTGAATGTTATTTAATGCTAAGATCGCAGGGAACAAAACTCATTCTTCCCTTAGAATGCCCCTCCCCCAATAACTGAGTAACAAAGGGACCATTTGAAATTTTGACTAATTAATTTTTTTCTGTACCTGAACTTACTATTTTTTAATATCTTGAAATACTCATCTTGAAATATGTAATTGTGAAAATGCAAGTATTTTAGGAATATATTAAAAGGCGGGATAAATATTACCTATCTTAGGTTTCTATTGCTGTGCAAAAGATCATGAGTAGAAGCAAACTGGGAAAAAAGAGTTTATTTGACTTACAGGTGAGAGTCCATCGTAGGGGATGTGAAGACAGGAACTCAGGGCAGGAATATGGATGTAGAAACGGAAGCAAAGGCCACTGGTTACTTAGCTTGCTTGCCTAGCCTGCCTTCTTATACAGCCTAGGACTACCTACCCAGGGCTGGCACTACCCACAGTGGGCTGAGCTCTTCATCTCAGTTATTGATCAAGAACCAACTTGCCCACGGGCCAATCTTATATATATTTTTAAGTTGAGAGTCCATCTTCCTAAGTGACTCTACTTTGTGTTGAGCTGACATAAAAGTACCAATATGACTCATATGCTTGGGGACTCTACGCTTCCTCAAGCTCTTTAAAGTGGTATTTCTCATTTTATTTTTGATATTATAAATATAATTACATTTCTTCCTTCCCTTTCCTCCCTCCAAACTCTCCCATGCACCCCTCCCTACTTTTTTTTAAATGTATGGCCTCTTCTTTCACTAACTGCAATTACGTGCACATCTGTATACCCATATTCCTTAATAGAAGCTGTTCTGTCTGTTTAATGACCAGCATTATACTCTCAGGGTGGACCATTTGGCAATGGAAAACCAACTGGTATGCTCTTCCTTGCAGAAGGTCACTTGTCCATTCCTGGCTTCAGTTCTTTGTGTAGAGTTGAGATGTTTTGGGCTTTTCTCATCCAGTTTGGCATGCTCATTGGTATCATCCTTGTTCACTTCGTTTGGGCTATCGTGTAGGTGAGATGTTATGGGTGTAGTTTCTTGATATTAGTAGGATACACATGTCATAGCAAACACCCCGACCCTCTGGCTCTTATAGTGTTTGTCATCTTTTCTGCAGTGTCCCCTGGGCTGTAGGCATGAGGGTGTTGTAGATGACTCCACTTAAAGCCTAATTACGAATCTGGTTAGACTTCAAGTATTTAAACCCAAGTCTTTCACTTTATACCTCTTAAATTATAAATTTTCGATTAGCAATTGGTTAATTCTGTAAAATGCTTTAAACAAAATTACTGTGAAACTGACAAATGATAAACCTAAATGAAGTTTATAAAATTTTTGGAATTTTTTGTAGATGTTATGATTCTTTTCCTTTTTTAATTGAAAAAAATTTAAACAATATATTTTAAGCACATTTTTCTTCCCCATAATTCCTGCCAGATCATCTTTACTTCCTATTCACCCAATTTATATTTTTTTCTTTCTAAAACAAAGACAAACAGAAACATACGTACACATTCAAATTCCTCATGAAACAACAAAGAAATCAAAATGTAAACAAGCAGTAGACCAAAAAGACAAAAACAACATTTAAACATTTAAACTGAGAAAACTTACAAAACTACCATTCAGTTTGTTTTGTGTTGGCCAACCGCTCCTGGGTTGAAATGTGGTCAGTATACTCTGCATGATGCCACTGAGGAAAACTTAGTTCTTCCTTTGACTGTAAGTATCAACCACAGACAGTGTCTTAACTAGAGGTGGAAGCCTGTGTTTACCTACTCCTTTCATGCTGGGACCTTGCCTGGCCTGAATCTGTGCTGGCCCTATGCATGTTGCCACAGTTCCTGTGAATTCATATGGTCATCATTCCTGTGTATGTGGAAGGCTCTTCTACAGAGTCATCCATCACTCTGGCTCGCACACTCCTACCTCCTCTTCTACATAGATTCCCAAACTCTGAGGGGACTGGTTTGATGAAGACATCTCATTTAGGACTGAGTGTTTCAAAGTCTCTCACTCTCTGCACATTGTCCCACTCTGGGTCTTTGTGCCAGTTCCCATCCATGGCAAGAAGCTTCCCTGATGATAGCTTAGCAAGGCACTGATCCATGGATATAGCAAAATGTCATTAGGAATCACTTCTTTATCAAAATAATAATATTTCATTTTCCATGAAGCCCAAGTCTCAGGTTGTTGACTTTAGCAGTGCTGGGTATGGGTTTCATCTCATGGGGACCTTAAATCCCACCAGAAAGTGGCTTATTACTCTCATAATGTTTATGCCACTATTAAACCTGTATATTTTGTAGGCAGGTCACTGTTGTAGGTTGTAGGGTATGCAGTTACATTGATATTACCTCTCTCCATTCAGTAGTGTGTAGAGTACCCTTCATTATCATGAACACTGGTCAGTAGGGCCAAAGCTTCCAGTTAGGCACCAGCTTGACCCCCTCCATGCACAATGGGATATTCAAGTGTTATTTTCAGCAAGAGGGCCCCAAAATCAGTTCATAAAGAGTAACCAATGGTCATGGTAATAGCTTGTGATGTTTGGGAGTTTCCATGGGACCCCCTTGGCCAATGACTCAACAAAATGTAACTTATTACAGGCACTGGAGTTTTTATTTGGTGACCATAGATGTCCGGCTGGGGCACTGTCTCTGTTGGGAGCACACAAAGGACCTTTCACTTTCAGGTAGTTCTAGAGAAACTAGGAATGGTAAATACACAGTGTTGTATTTTCCAGGGAAAAGATGTATACAACCTGTTTTCCCACCCACAAGCCTGGAAATGGAAGTGATTATTGGCCTGATAAGCTAATCTGAGTCATCTGTGGGTCAGGCCATAGCAAGCTGCCATAAACCAGATTGTAGATTGCTAGTAGTGTAGGTGAACTTTGCCTTATCTGCATGGTCAGGGGCTTTCACAAGCCCTCACAATTAGGACCAGATGTGTCTAATAGCCCAAATGACCTTCTCTAGGCCCTTAAGATAATACATGCAGCCTATCTCTAGAATCCAACTTCATGAAAGAAGTGATGTGTACTGTTAGTTGAGTTTTGATGTAATTATGTCTCCTTGTGCATAGGGATTGTATTACACCAAGAACTGGCCCCCCCCCATTGTATTGTGCTTAAATATGCTTACAATAAACTGATTGGGGTCAGACTCTAGAAGCTTGAAGCAGCACTAGCTAGCTAAATTGTACTGAACCAGATTTCCTTCTTGCTTCTCATGTATTATTTCTGAATGATACATGAGATATTTAGATACTAACATTCTGTTAGGTATATAGTTTATAAAGACCTTTTCTCATTCTGTGGGCTTCCATTTGTTTGAATGACCATGTCATTTGTTATACAGAAGATTTTCAGTTTATAAATTGTTAGTTGTGGTTCTTAGTACCTCTGCTAATTGTTTTGTTCAAAAAGTTCCTGTGCCAAAGAGTTCAAGACCGTTCCCCACTTTCTTTTCCATCAGATTCAGTGTATCTGATCTCAAGTTGAAGCCCTTGATCCATTTGAAGTGGAATTTTCTGTAAAGTAACAAACAGATCTATTTTCATTCTTCCACCTACAGCCATTTACTTTGGTCCATGCTATTTTACCTGTACCATTTGCTGGAGATGCTGTCTTTTTCTTTTCTCCTGTGTGTGTTGTTCCCATCAAAAATCAAGTATCTGTAGGAATATGAACTTATGTCTGGGTCTTCCATTTGATTTCATTGATCAGTGTGTCTGTTTTTATTTCCAAAATCTTAATGATTTTTATTACTATGGCTCTGTACTACAGTTTGAAAACTGGGATGGTAATATCTCTAGCAGTCATTTTTTTTTTATTCATTAGTGTTTTAGATAACCTATTTGTGTGTGTGTTTCTATAGGAAGTCATTTTTCTTCAATTTCTGTGAAGACCTGTGTTGTAATTTTGGCAGGATTTGTATTTGTTGTATTTGGCAGGGATTGTATTCAATCTGCAGACTGTTTTTGGTAGAGTGGCTATTTTCACAACAATAATCCTATCAATCCATGAACGTGGAAATGCTTTCAATTTCTGGTGCTTCTATAAACTCATTTTGCAATTCCAATTTTTTTATTTTAATTTTTAAAAGTTCTATTATTGTTGTTGTTTTTGGTGGTGTTTGTGTTCCATATTATGCATATGTAAGTCATAGAACAGCTTGTAAAAGTCAGTTCTTTCTTTCCAAGGAGGGTTCCTGAAATCAAATTCAGGCTATCAGGTTTCCAGGGCGTCCTGGGTAGGTTGGTTTTTTTTTTTTTTTTTTTTTTTTTCCTGGTCAATTTGACACACATCAATGCTAGTTGGGAAGAAAACTGAAAAAAATGTCTCCAAGTCTTCAGGACATTTTCTTAATTGATAATGGCATGAATGGGCCTGGCACACTGTGGGCAGATCCTCAGTAGTATAAGAAAGTGGGCAGAGTAAGCCACAGCGGGCAAACCAATAAGCAGCATTTCTCCATATAGTCTCTGCTGAGTTTCTGTCTCCAAGTTTTTAGTTTTCAGTTCCTGCCTTAAGTGCCTTTAACAACTGACTGTGATGTGTAAATAGAAGATGATCTGGGTGGTGGTGGCTCACCTTTAACCCCAGTGCTCAGGAGGCAGATCTCTGTGTGTTCAAGGACGGTCTAGTTTATGGAGCAAGTTCCAGGACATTTAGGGACACACACACACACATACACACACACACACACACACACACACACACACACACACACACACACACACACACACACAGTGTGAGTTTACTCTGTTCTGTGTGTCTTGGTGATGGCTCAGTTGTTACTGTTGTAACTAGCCACCCAGTCTCAGAATTTACCTCTTGGCTTTCTGGCTACTGACTGATAGAATAACAGAGTTTCATATGTCATTTGAGTATACATAATATTAACGTTATTAAATGTTGTTTTATTTTATTAAAAGACCTGGAATTGGGTAATTTTCAGCCTTTTCTAGACCCAGGCATACCTTTAAAGTATCCATGTCCAAGTAAAACAAAACAAAACAAACAAAACCCCCCAAACCCCGATGGGCAGAAAACAAAAACAAAACAATAAAACCCAAGAGCAAAACAGCTAATGGACTTGGATACAATAAAACACCTGTAACAAAAAGTTAATTTAAAAATTTTAACTTAAAGTCGGAGCTTTTCTGGAAAACAACACATGGTTTGCTGCCATCTTAATTAAGGGCAGCAAGGTGGGCAGTCACCATTTTGACTAAGGTTAGAAAAGGTAGCTGTGATGGCTTTACCACCATCTTGACTGAGGGCCACGACATAGTATGATATGTTAAAGCCAGAAGATATTTAAACTGGGACAAGATACTTTTAAATTAGGATGAATTTACATGTCAGGTTCTGTTTTTAAAACCAAGTTTATAAAAAATAGGATAAAGCAATGCTTGTTTAATGAGGTACTAAAGCTGAACCTCCATGTGTTCTTATACAAGAACCTATTTTGCTGGTAGCCAAACTTTGTAATGTAAGAGTAATCCATTTGGTATTGATTTTTAGAGACACTGAGTTGTTCATACTATTAAAATTTTTTTTTGCTTTCTATAAATTATCATTATGCTTTATGTCTTCATTCTTGAAACAAAAAAGGTACCTTAGTTAGATACTGTCAGAATAAATAGTTGATTTAAAACTTTTTCAAAGGGAAGTTTTAGATTGTTGCAGGAAGTTTAAATAAACTGGATATTTTTAAGAAACAGTTTTAAAATGTATAATATATCTTATTAGAATGTCTTTGTTAACGTATGATCTTGATAAATGGGCAAACGCAAATCTAAAACTTAGAACCACAGCTAAACACCAGAGACTGCAGTATTTCTATTTTATGATGCAATAAAATGATGACCTAAGCAGTCTAGAAAAAAAAAGTCATAGGAAAAAAGTCAACAACAACAAAAATAACTTGGAACTTCTGGCTTAGAGAATATCTCTTCTTACTTCATGTCTATTCAAACAAACAGAGATTGATTTAAAGATATAGCTAGCCTTGTTTTTACTAACATTGTTCAGCCATGACTATTTTGGTAAACTGAGTCATACAGAGAACTGTTATGTTCTGTAGTGGTACACTATGTAAGGATTGGGGATGTCCCCAGTCTCTCTGCAGACTATAAGTCTTATCTTGATTCCAAAAAAGCTTCAATTCAGAAATCACTATTTTATTATAAACTGTTAAAGATGATCAAGCCTTAAAATGTTCAGAACTATAATAGACAATGGCCCTCTAATTGTCCAAGATTTGCTGAATATGGCATTTGAGATATTTAAATTAATATGACAGAGACTCCTAGATCCCAGGAGTGACCCCAAAGTCTCCAAGAAGACAATGGCCACAGTGATGGATGATTCCACCTGGACTGTGGTAATGCTAACCACTGGGCAAGACTGCCCCAATGCCTTGCCTTCAGCCAAGGCTTGGTCCAAACTGTGGACAAGCAGGACACTGGAGAGCTGATTGTCTCATTTTGCCTAGACAAAGTAAGGTCAGTCCCTCCCTTCCTCATCCACAGAAAAGCCCCTCATCTTCTGGGCTTGAGCCCAGGCTTCTCTTCTGGTACCCCTATGCCCAACACCATGGAGACCACAGGAGTCTGGGGAAACTAGGTAAAGGACTATGGGATAGTCTCTGTCATTTTGGTTGGTCCTTCTCAAATCTCTGATCACACTGACGGCTAGACTAACTGTAGTTTTACCAGCTGGGCAACAGTGAACAATCACTGCCCAGCCCCCAAGGCTCTAACTACCTTGGTAGCTCATTAGTTAGGTTTCTTGTTAAAAATACAAACAGGTTTGCCTTATTCACGGGCTTCATAGGAAAGGATAAAGGGGTTTTCAGATGTGACCTTCCACTGAAGGAACATGATTTGCAATGGCTTGTGTCTCTGGCAACTGAATAGATGAAAAAAGGTTAAAGGTTTGAAGGTCTAAGAAAATATTTTAATATCTATAAAGGTGTGAGGATGTGAAAGTTTGAAAGTTTAAGTACTGAGCAACTCAGAAAATGATTTAAGATGTATAAAGAAAAGCTGTAAATGTATAAGTAAATAATTTAAGGTATGTGAAAATGGGAAATGTTTCAGATTTCCATTCCTTTTCTATGCTACTGTTACATGAAGATTTCAAAAGTTCAGAGTTTTATCATTGCTGGAGTTCATATAAACTGATAGAGCACTGACTACTTACTATTCAGCCATGAGCTAAAGATTTTAAATTTCCTTTGGTTGTCTTCTAAGTGTAGACTTAAAGGTAAACTTCTTTGGGCTAAAACATATATCAGGCTCTCTAGGCATAGAGAAAATGTTCATGCCATTTAAGCCAAAGCCATAGCTTTTGCTATCATGCCAAGGTGTAAGTCTGTTCCTGCTGTTTTATAGACACCATCCGGGAAGCACTTGCAAACTTCAAGCTGCTGAGCTCTAGACTTGATGAAAGTCAGCATGAACCAATCCAGCTGATTCTCTCCATCCACCACCATGCGCCTTCTGGAAATGTTGGTGCTACAGCTACCACTCTATGGACCATCTGAATTTACCATGGCTTCCTCCTTCCTTTTTAGGTCTGACTCAGGCCTGACATGCTGTGAAGTTTTTCTCCCAGGAATGGTGGGCATCCTGCTGGCCTCAGTCATGGAGGCACCTGGCTTAGGCACAGGCACCATAACGCACTTTATTTGCTACAAATGAAAAACTATCTGAACAACTCCATCAAGGTCTCAGTAGAGTCGTTGGCCTCTCTCCAAGGGCAGGTCACCTCAGTGGCTCAGGTAGCATTGCAGAATCATAGAGGACTGTATCTCTTCACAGCAGACAAAGGAGGCACCTGCATCTTTCTGGGGGAAGAATTATGCATCTATGAGTCTGGTCCCATGGAGACCCAGATCAAGTAACTTCAGAAATTGGGAGACCACCTCAGATGACATAACCAAACCCACTTCCTGTCCCTTGCTTTGGTGCCAGTCCTCCCTTTTTGCCTATTATAGGCCAATTATAGGACCACTTGTTCTCATTTGGTAATTTTCGATTCTAGCCCCTTGCCTTCTCCACTTCCTCCAGGAGAAGATTTGCAGGGTTTACAGGGTGGTGGTTAACCAATGCTCTTACACTCCTACCTCCCTCTAAACACCAGCCCACCATCTCCTGACTCTTCCTCCCCACATTGTTCCCCAGCAGGTAGTAGCTAGATTTGAACTGGCATCCATATATCCCCAAAGGTCAGGATGCTCAGTTGGAGTCTCCAACTCACACCCGCACAGGCCTCAAATAGCCCCCCTCTCTGTGTCTTTCTCTCTCCAAACCCCACTGGCTCAGAAGGTCTCCTGACAAAGACACCAAAAGCCCAGTTCTGCATTCTTGGTAGCTACTTCAGCTTCCTCTCCTCAAATTGTCAGCTACCCACGCCCCCACCTGAGTGCTCATCTTTTGACCATATTTGGGCACAAACACAGAGTGTGGCCATCACTTCTTGCCTACAATCAATACTACTTTCCTGTTCTGGCTCTGGCATGTGACTTCTCAGGCCTCGTTCTCTGAGACCAGTGAAACTGCCCAGGAGTTGCTTTGTTATCCACAAACTTGCTGCTATATTTTTTTTCAATTTGGCTGGGTTTTGCTAACTATATCAGTGAAGAAACTTATTATCTGGGGCAGAAAACCTATTAGTCACCCTCTCTAATCACCCTTTCCATAAATGTACACCTGTGTCATCAGCAACTTTTCTTGTCCGACTTTCTTAAGTTGTTCCTGGTTGCACACGTAAGCAGCCGGTGACAAGACCAAGAGCCGGGTGTTCACACAGAAGAGGCAGAGACCTCAGAGAAGCTAAGAAAACACATCACACCCCTGGCCTTCCTGCTATTGCCATCTATTATGAAGAACTCATTTTGTTCCATCACAGATAGAAATGCTCTTCAAGGTAACACGTTTGAATTGTGATGGGCTCTGTGCCAGTTTCCAGATATCAAATGGACCTGATACAGGCATACCAACAGCACATTATTTATCATCTTGAATGCAGAGTATTCAAGTGAATATTGCATTTTCAAGCGAAAAATGTTTTTCCATGTGGGACTTAAATGTCTAAATTCTGTTTTCTTCCATAATCAACTCCATACCATCAACGTCTAAAGCAGTAGATAAATTACAAATTGTTTGCTAGGTTTTCACAGTTAATTTTCACCAAATAGTTAGAAGCAATATCACGACTAAAAAGATTCATTTTTGTTTTATATGTGTGAGTGTTTTGCTTGAAGCATGTGTAGCACATGTGCACAGCGCCCATGGAGGCCAGGAGAGAGCACTGGATCCCCAGAACTGATGTTACAGATGAGTTGCTATGTGGGTGTTGGAAATTGAACCTAGGACCTCTAGAAAAGCAGTCAGTGTTCATACTGCTGACTCATCTCCTCAGTTCCATAAATAGTTTTTGATATGAAAATGATCAGATGTTTCATAGCATAATTTATAATCACAAGTAATAGAGTCCCTATTGTTTTAGCGTTTGATTATGAGAGAAAAGTGTTTTGCAGAAAAAAATGACGTTTTTAGTATCATGTCAGTATAGTTTGTTTTAAAGGAAGAGCTGTCACTATTGTCAAATCAGTCTTTATTAGAAAATTTTGATAAAATGTTTAAAAATTCATACAGAAGAATATGCTTTTAAAAATAAGTATGGGGGGGCAGAGAGATGGCTCAGTTGGTAAAGGCTCATGCCACTAATCCAGAGGACCCGAGTTTGGTCCTCCAGACCCAAATGATGAGAGAAGAAAACTAATTCCATCAAGTTGTCCTCTGACTTTCAAGCCCAGGCCATGGTACCCGCCCCTATCCCGATAAAAGTAAAAATAAGAGACACTGAGAACATTGATTAAAAAGTATCAGAAGACATATATCCATAATAATGGCTAGGCAATGCCTACGTGAACGACTTAACGACTGGAATGACGTGGAACATTTATGGAAGGAACATCTATATAGTTGTGGACTTGTTGGGATGCCCTAGAGTGGGTTAAAAAGGTGTCTACTACTACCTTTAAGTTATAAAATGTTATTTGTGTGGGCGCGAGCGAAGTAGGACCCAGACATAGACAAAGAGAACAAGAGATAGCTTCCAAGTGTTTGAAAAGGTTAGTCTTACTTGGCTAGTACACTCTTTATGCACACGAGACTGTACCTTACACAGTCTCTCTTTGAAGACTGTGTGTTTTGGGTTTCAGATCTTTTCCTTTAGGCTGCAGTTTGGGAGAATAAAGGGCACTTTTTTTGGATAGGGTCTCAAAGTAGGCCTGGCTACATAGTCTTAATACCAGGCCCGTGCTGATTTTAATTTAGAGAAATTCTCAGCTTTGAATTAGGCCGACACCCTAGTTTCTTGCTCGTTAACATTCTTCCTAAACCTCCCTAGTTGCCTCATCTTACAAATGATTCAGGTTGTTTGGCACAACTTCAGGGATAATCACTAGCTCCTGTGAGACAGGGCAGAGTAATGAACCACAGCAGGGTGAACCAGCGCCACCCAGTGGCTGTGAACTCATCCAACAGTTTCTTGCACTCCAAATGCTCAGGCCTCTCGGACGGTGAGCTGCATCGGAACACACAGGAGGACGAGAAAATGCAGTGCTCTAAAGGTTGAGAATCTTGGCTCTTTTGGGGAAAATCTGTGGCAGAATGAAAGGGTTTGCAAAAAAACCCCTTTAAAAACGTTTTGTTTTTCAACTACATGTTTAGCCACCTCTGTTCATGGGACCACGGATGCCAGAAGAGGGTATTGATCCCTTAGACCCGGGTTACAGGTGGTTGTGTGCCAACCCGTGTGGGTTCTGGAAACTGAACTTAAATGCTCTTAAATACGAAGGGATGGCCTCATCCCCCTAACAGGCCCTTTTGAACTAAGTAGGAATATATAAAAAGAAAGACAAATTATCACAAAATTGGTGGCGCTAGCTAGAGAATTTAGTTTCTGTGTATGCTAAATCCAACTTGCTATACCATTTTGGATGTGATCAAAATTTTCTCCTTCATGTAGGGAACAGTAATTTTTCTTTTCTAAATGTGTAGCACGGAGCATCTTCCATTCCTTTTAACTTCTGGTTATCATTACCTTATAGAAACAGCATTTTATTGTAATATTTGCTGTGACGTTAATCTTGTCGGCTTGACTGCATCTGAAATCCAGTAATAGATATGCTTCTGGGCAGGTCTGTGAGGGCATTCCCAGGGATTGAAGGGAGAAGAATTCCCAAGAGTAGTCAGCACCTTCTGGTGTACCCCAGATATAAATAAGTCTCAAGAAAAAAACAGTGTTGCCTGCTTGCCTTCCTTCACTTCTTGTTGGTAAATGTGTCTATTCTGCACAGTCATTGCCAGCATCCTGGGCATCAGAAACCAGCTTCCAATGTGAGCTAAAGACCAGCAGCTCTCTGGGAATCCTCCAGGCCTTCAGTGCTGTGCCTGGACTGCTGAGGCACCCCGTTTTGAGGACAAGCAGCTACCGGCTGCCAAGCCCCTATTGCATAATCTGATGTGACAAATCCTTTAATAACATATTTGTTCCCTCAGAGTTGTTCCTCTAGAGAACCCTAATACACTTGCTCACAGGGAAGACGTGAGATGCAGACAGAAGAGGAAATAGAGCTCTTAGCCCCATCATTCAAAACTACCACTGCTACCATGTAATTATTTAGTGAACATCTACCTAGAGCACAAACTCTGAGGCCAGACTTACACATTTCATCTGTGCCATTTTGCAATTATGAATTGGGTTAAGTTGTTCAACCTGCTCCTTGACTCAGTTTCCTCATCTCAGCATCGGGCTAACAGATAGCTCTCCGATAGAGTTGTTATAAGGTTTAAATAACTTAATATATGTAAAGCTTTTAGAATAGGTGCTGTGTATAGTAAACTGTATTCACTATGCCTTCTCTCTTCCGCTGCTAACTCCTGTTACTAAGACCTCATTACCAGGAATCTTGCTAAACACTAAGAATTTATTAAACTGTTTCCATTCAGGTAATTTCTCTAACTTTTTTTATCCTTTCATTTGTGTTTATTGTCTTCCATTTATCTGAAGCACTTTATCATCTTCCAGTTCTTAGCTTTTTATTCATTTATTTTTTATTTCCAAGATGTTCATTACTTATTTATGAACATTTATTATGTATATTATCATTGTAAAGCACCATGTTACATAAGAACATTTCAAGAACATATGTATACTGAACCTATTTCCACATTCTCTCTTACCTTTCTGTTTGCTACTTTCCTCCTCCATGACCCCCTGTGGCCCCTGGACAGTTTTGCTTCTCTTTCTATGTCATATAAATGTGTGACTTTGTGTGTCTACATAGTCAAGGAACTAGAAATTACAGAAAATATATTTATATTTTTAATATGATTATCTCCAGCTGCATCCCTTTTTTCCCTTGCAAATAACTTAATTCTTTTGGGTGAGGAAGACAAAACATTCATCTGTATACATACCACATGTTCTTTATCTGTTCCCAATTGTTGGACGTCAAGGTTCGCTCCATAATTAAAACTTAATTACATCATTTCCTCTTTCCCTTTCCTTCTCATATGCCTCTACTTCTTTAACCATCGTTGTTGATTATATTCCTAAGAATACAATCAGCCCAGTCTTCATGTTACAATTAAGGGGCTAAGTGAAAAAAACCCACATAATCTTTATGTTTTCATTTAGCATTATAGTGTAATATAATTTAACCATTAGTCCAGCTTTTGAGTGGTGCAACGAATAAGCCTAAGGCCTTATATATGCTAGACAAATGCTCAACTACTGAGCTACAGTCAACTCATTATTACAGTTTTAAGGATTGGTAATGTGATTTCTTGATGTTACTATTTATCCTGGTATAAAATGATGGCCAAATTTGGATACACAGATTTTTATCATTAACACACAAAAAGGAAACCTCTAAAAAAAATTTCTGCACGTGACTGTGTAGCATCTACATGTTGAAGCTATGGAAACCAGATGTGGGCATCATATCTCTGTAACTGTAACAGATGGTTACGAACTGTCATAGAGTGCTTGGAATTGAAACTAGGTCCTGGGAAGTGCAAGCAGTACTCTTAACTACTGAGCTATTTCTTTAGACTTACTAACATCTTTTTAAAGGACAAAAATCCCCTAGATATTCTGAAATCCCACTTTCCTAGCTGTATTTCCAGTTAGGCTCTAAGATCCACTCGTACTTTCTTCTCTCATCCAGCATGATCTGTGCATCTCCGTACAGTGTAGGATGCTGGGCATTAACACAGACACTTTCCTGAAGTACTCTGAAATTGAGGGGCACTACGAGATGCAGAGGGGACACTGGGAAAAACTGCTGAAGCTGAAATGTAAATTGATGACTATTTTCAGAGTACAATGGATGTGGGATAAAGTACTCTGTGCAGGAGTTGAAAGTAAGTAAAATTAGAGGTTGAGAATAGGTCTATTATATAATAAGTATATTGGAGCACTGTTTGTAAATAAATGTAAAATGCATGATAGGGAGGAGGCAGGGTGAAAAATATGCCTGACCATGCTGCTTGGACCCAGAACCGAAACTCAAGTTTGTAATTTTATGTGTAGGAAAACAGGAACTACTATAAAAGGTTTTGTTTGATAAACTGTCTCAGGAAGGAAGAGACAAGCAAAACAAAAGACAGGAACAGGGCTAGATTGGAAGCTGTGATAGTAAGAGGCTGGTACAAAGGCAAATTAGTATCTGATGAAGCCAGGTTTAACGGTATATGCTTGGATTGTGGCATTTGGAAGTTAGAAGCAGAAGCATAATGAGTTTAAGACCAGCCTAGGCCACAGAGACCAACCAGGAGCTGGGAGACTGTACCTCAAACAAAGAACAAGAACACAGGGGGAAAAATCAAATTAAAAAAAAAATAAGAGAAACCTGACTTGAGTGAAAGGCCAAATTCAAGTGAAGATGTAAAAATATTCAGCTGGATGTAGAGTATAATGGTTAGATAAACTTAACTATTTCTAGCTTTGGATGAGCCCAGATGACATTAAGAGAGTCAAAAACAAAAAGCAAAGTGAGCCAGGAAAGAGGAAAAGGAATAGCCTGTCTAGACATGCTGTGCGTAGCCACTGAAATAGGAATGAGAAACTGGCAGTTGTAAATTTAGGTCTGGAGCTTGGGTTAAAGATGGAAGCTGAAAGGCTAGCTTTGTGGAAAGAATGGGAGGTGAGATCGTCTGGTTAGAGTAAAAAGCACAAGGGGCCAACAATGAAAACCCAGAAATTTAAGGAGTGGACAAAAAAGGGGACACATTAACAGAATGATAAAGAGCAGTAGTCACTATGTGAAGACAAACAGAGGAAGGGTGGCTAACTATGTCCACTGACGGGCACAGGAAAAGGGGCCAGACTGAGAATGTATCCATGATGGGCGACTGTGACCTTACCTAACAGTGACCTTAGGAAAAAGCAGTGTGAAGCTGGTATGAGTGGGCAGCAAGCGGTGAAAGTGGGGTATCCAACTCTGTAAATCTGTTAGTCATAAACGGCATCTATGAGGATATAGCATCTTCACAATGGAAATTTGTGATTTCTGTACAGCAAGAAGTCTTGACTAGTAGTTTATGAACACCATATATTTATTTCATCTACTGATCAAAACGTGGGAATAATTAAAAATAAGTTAAATATTCCATCCATCTGATCTCTCTCTCTATATATATACATATTTGTAACTCTTTTCCCTTAGATCTTAGGTTAGAACACAAAGCTGTAACCTAATTTTGAAGAACGTAAGAATCACAGAGTGGCCTTTTTCTGGGTTTATTATGGAAGCTGTTAGCAAGCAGTGCACACAGTCATGTTCCACACAGTCAGGTTTTGGTCAAATTGAGGTTCAGACTTGATATGGTTCCATAAGGTCTTATCTCTTAGTGATATCATAAACAGCTTTTACATGTTAATATTTGCACAGTAGAACTGCCCGAGGTCACATTTCTCAGAAACCATGACCAGCAAGTGATGCATGGCTGTAAACAAAGATGCCAGTAGGTGAGTTTAACTGCTTACTTCCTCTGAAAATCACAATGTGGCGGCCTTATTAGTTCTAGTTACTTAAGTGTCAGGAAAGCATAGTAATGCAGCTCCTGTCCTGTTTGCTTAGAGACCTGGATATGTCAGCACCAGAAGTAATTTATTCCAGACAGATCTCTTGGCCATGAAACTCTGGTCAAAGCTTCAGGGCACTCCTGCCTTCCCACTCACCCAAGGCCTGCTCAGGGGAGATCTGGCTGGCTTACAGCATAGAAAGCAAGACAAAGGGCACAAGTAGATTTTCCTTTACTGTTTTGGTTCATCATACCATCGCTATTCTTCTGCAGTGCAGGAACTTCTCTAAAAAGCACAGAAAGAGAATTTTCCCCCTTAACCCAAGTGTCTCCTGTGTGTGTGGTGTTTATGTATACATGAGGTGTGAGTATAAATTTCTGCATGTATACACAGAGGTCAAAGGGCATCAGATGCCCCCCTCTAGCAATCTGTTTTACTCTTTTGAGGCAGGATGTCTCCTAGCAAGTCCACAAGTCCTTGCAATTCTCTAGTCTCCTCCCCACACTGGGGATAGGGTATCTTGGGATCATATCTAATTTTTAAGTGGATACTGGGACCTGAACTCATGGCTGTGTAGCAAATGCTTTTAGCCACTGAACCACCTAACTCTCCCAGCTAATACTCAATTTCCTCTTCTGTGACTATTAGTATAAGGATACCTTACGTAATTAATGGTGACAAGGGATTTTATCTTAGGTAATCTTATCACAGAATGTCCAAGTAAAATCTCAAGATTTACTGTACTAAAATCTTTACTTAGAGCAGCCATTTTGAGATGCATTGCTAGAGATGGTTATTTCTATATAATATACAGGGTAGAACAGTTCTCAACATGTGGATCACAATCCTTTGAAAAGTCTTGGTCTCCAAAAATATGTACATTAAATTTCAAAATAGTAGCAATATTACAGTTATGAAGTACCAATGAAAATAATTTTATGGTTGGGAGTCCCCACAACATGAGGAACTGTATTAAAGGGTCACAGCATTAGAAAGGTTGAGAACCGCTTATCTAGAGACAACTCATAATACTCTGTGGATTTGAGATCTTAATATCAAACTTACTTTAAGGTTCTAGGTTTAATGCCTAGTACAAAATAAAGTTTCAAATTAAAAAAACTGCCATCAAATGTTACTTTCATACCTTAAGCATGCTTTAGTATACTGAAAACTCCAGAACACTACTTCAAATCTTGCTGTCTCAATTTCTTGATGTTCTGTGCATTTTTAAATAGCAGAGCATTTTCATAGTCCCTTGGGCCTTCCTGCCAGTTTCTCACTAATGCAGCCTCTTTCTGCACAGCTAAATGCGGGTCAAATAGCAACTGAAGCTGTCAGTAAGTGACAGTTACTTGGTGCCTCTCAAGTCAGACACTTTATATTATCTCCAGGTGGGGAAAAGTGACAAAACTCCTTATTTTTAAGTCATGAAACAAAATTCTGAATGTGATTCTGTAAATGCTAGAGTTCACATTCCATGTCAAAACAATAAAGGTTAATGGTCTTAAGGGTTTTTGTCCAATGTAAATAACAAGGTTGCAGTTCAAAAATAGTGTTTTGAGAAAATATGGCCAACTCCTCACTACCTAGAAACTAAGCAGTTCTTTTTAGTCCTTTGTTTTTAACTATTTTTTCAATGATATAGTGTCTGTGTCTATGATCTCTTGACTTTAATGCATAGCTGTCTACACATCTACTTCTAAATATCTATGCTCACCTTTAGGCTATTTCTGGCGACTTTGGTTTGGTTGCTGGTGATGAGGCGCTGAATTATCCGACGCTGTCAGAGTGGAAAGTGCATTGGATATTTCCCCCTTGCTCTTGGGTTTTGCTAGTCTAAAAATGATTTTGATTAGAAATTAGAAAATGACAATGAGGATTTCTGAGCATATCTAAAATGAAAAAAAAAATCAAACAAAGACAAAGGCTTATATTCCATTTACTAGTGTTAACACTGAAGACCCTTCGTAATTCCACAAGGGGTACCTGCAGGTGAAATGCTCTACCAATGGTTACCTTAGTTAGAACATAATGCTCTGAGGAATATTCTGAGCATTACTTCCGTGACAAACAGGAAGATAATGTTATAGTTGTCTCAGGTGCTGCAATATGTCTACCGATATTCCCAGCTGTTTCACTAAATTGGCTGTTTGTTCCAGAATCCAAGTGAGGCTTGGTTTTTCCAAATGTGTGTGCTCTTGTGTTCTGCAACATTCTGAAACTGAACAATCTGTCCCGCAAGGGCTCTTCTCAGGCTTTTTGTTAAACTCAGCACTATTTCCGGAGAGTCTTTCATGGTTCTCTCCATCAGTCTCCTCAGCAGGAACTACATGACAAAGGTCCATAACCTCAATGGAGTCCAGCAAATCTGTGACTTGGGGCGGTGGACTGGTGACTGATTTTAGACGTTTGAGCACATATTCTTCACACTGGCCAACTGCATCCAGAAGATCATTTATTTTACTGATCAAAGCTGAACTATTACCATGAAGATGACACCAGGAGAGCAAAGCACTGAGTGAAAAATATAGACAAGAGTTAAATAGGGAAAAAAAATCAAATAGTCACAGGCATTTAGAATGCAGGGCCCTACATATTTTCCTTCTAGAAAAACACCATTCAGAAACAGATTAGCGATAATAATGAATGTCAATATCTGGAAAGTAACAATGTAAATAACACGAAAGAATAAACAAAGCATCTTTTAGTACAAGTTAACCAAGAAGACTTAATCATATGAACTGTTCATATATCATACCTTCTTCTTCCACTCTATCACTTTTTTATTTTATATTTTCCTGACCATATTAACTTCTATGGAATAAGGTATAATTTACATAAAGACCAGAAAAACCAGTTCCTGTTTTCTTTCCTTTTAAAATAGAAAATCTAGGCTTGTTAAACTTTTAGAAAGACAAAATATTATCAGGATGAGACTTTAAAGACTTTATCCTAGGCTACTCACAAAGTCACAAAGTAGTGTCAATAAAATCTCAAGTCAATGTTTCTTTCTTGGCAGTATTCAATATTTAAGTGAGGCACTAGGCTTGTGAAGAGGCCTCAGCTTCTCCTTTAAGGACATCCAAGAGCTTCTACACCAGTCATTTTAAATCTGTGTCACAAATTAGAATTACCAACACAGTAATTTTTCTTGAAGAGTGTTAAGAATTCTATTCTAAATATATGTTAATCATTTCTGTTACTTTTCTAATAGATCAACCTTCTTTCCCAATTGTTTATACAACATAATAAAACAATAGTTCTTTCCTTTCTCATTTTTTGATGAGGACTGAGCCCAGGGCTGTGCATGCTGAGCACACACTTTCCGCCCTGAAAATATTTTAGAAATGAAATCAACTGATGTGAAAGCCTGCAGTAAGCTTTCGGAGCTCCTAACAGGAAGGGAAGATGAGCACTCGGTCATTTTCCTGTTGTAGTAAATCATGCACTCTGATTTTCTAAAGGTCTCAACAAACAATGTTAAAACAAACAATGCTTTTGTTTCCTTTTTAAAATCTCTGACTCTTTGCAGCCGCTTGTTTCTCTGTGGAGAAGCCTGCTCTTCTGTCAGTCACCATGTGTCGTCAGACTATGACTGCTCTCTGACATTACTGCTAGGCATCCAGACAGGGACTCAAAGTTCAGGACCGAAACACACAGGACCTCTTTACCAATGGACTCCTAACCTACAGGCCTGCCATACTGTGTTCCACTACATGTGGGAGTTTAAAGATCCTCATTTAGAAGCTGAAAATCTTATTAGTGATTAGTATTAGTCCAAATGGCATAAAATGGACACCTTCCTACCATTTCTGTGCAAAAAAGAAAAAGCATCAGGCACACACATATTAACGTAGATGAACTGTCAATGATTTTTTTTAAAGCTTTCAGAAAATAGTATTTTTATGCTCTGAAGACTCATATATTCAACATCAGAAAAAGGACTTTAAGATGTTTTATCTTTACATATTACCTACATTTAAAAAATCCATTAAAGTCTGGTGATGGTGGCGCTTGCCTTTAATCTCAGCTCTTGGGAGATAGAGGCAGGTGGATCTCTGAGTTCTAGTCCAGCCTAGTCTACAGAGTTTCAGGACAACCAGGGCTATTACACAGAGAAATCCTGCCTCAAAAAACAAAACAAACCAAACCAAACAAACAAACAAATCTATTAGCATGGTATAATGGGATTGTGTTCTATTCCATTGTAAATAATTATCTCGCCTACTGATTTAATAAAAATGCTGGCTGGTTGAAGGCAGACAGGAAGTGTGGGTGGGGCTACCAGACTGAAAACTCTGGGAACAGGAAGAACAGAGCAGAGATGCCAGAGAAGCCAACAGATGCAGAGGATAACTATGCTGCTCTGAGAAAAGGTATCAAGGATAAGAACCAGGGCTAGTTTAAGAGCAAGAGTTTGCAAACTATATGCTAGAGCCATAGGCTGATCAGTATAACAATGCAAGTGTCTGTGTGTTTCTGTGGGATTGCAGGTCTGGGCCACAGGCCAGACACTTCATACTATAGCATGGTGGTTAAAATGGTTCATTACTTAATTTTTAAAATTACCTCAATGTTCCCCTGAGTAGTCCATAGTTTACAATGACTTCTGCGCCTTCTTTATAGCCCTGATTGAAGCCCTGTTGAAGTGTAACTGCTTTGCCAGCATCTATTCCATCTCTGTAACCTTCCTGAAAAGAAGAAACCAGTTATAACTGACACCAAGTAAATCTTTTCTAGAAGCACAGAATCTGTTTTAAAAATAGATTTAACAGATTTTTTTAAAAAATGTTAACTGTATATGATATGGCAGAGACATAAATCCAAAGCAGAATGTGTCTTCTAAAACCCTATTATTGGTCGGTCTTTGCTTATCACATCTGTTTTATTTTCTTAAATCTTGTTTCCAGCCTGGCCTGGAGCTCATAATCCTACTGCCTCATCCTCCTACATGATGACAGGCGTGTTCCTTGATGTCCCATCCCTAATTCACTTTGGAAATCAGTGTTACCGTGTAAACATTAAACATCAGTTATGTAATTTTTAATAACTGTGTTAGCAAGGTCTTCACAAAAATGGAAACTACATGTCTGGCCTTTTAGTAACTGACCAGAACAGGGTAGTTAAGGAGGCTGGCAAGGCCAGGGAAGAGGAAACTATTTTAGGAACAGCTGGGAGGAAGTATGAATTTAGAAATCTAATCTGAATGTGTCATAGAGATTTTGTCCTCTTATAATTGGTCTAGCCCCAGATTCCTAAAGCATTTTTATAGTGACATAATAATTGTTGGGCTCAACAAATAGTATCTTATTGGAACATTAAATTAGGGTAGATCACAACTGCAATTTTAAAAGGGCAATTAAATGGCTGATAAATATACCGGGTGGATCCAGTTCTTTTTACCTTTTACTTCTTAAATATGTGTGTAACATATATTTATCTATTTTCTTGGCGGCGGCGGGGCGCGGGGGTGGGGGTGGGGCGATGCATACTATAACTTGATTGTTAAGGTAACATTCGGGAACCTACTCTGTTTTTCCACGATGTGGGTTCCAGGGATCGAACTCAGATGATTATACTTTGGAATCCACCCCTATGCGGACACCCATCTTACCAGTTGTCACTCAGAACTAAGCTGATTCTACCCAGATATTATTAAGCAAGTTTCAGTGAATGGTAAGGCGGATCCGGAATGAATAACACTTTTAAAGTCAAAATGAAACAACATCCTTTTCTCTGCCTTCCCGTCTTGTGACAACATTCCTAAATTCACCTGTTCCCAGCATAAGCAACACCACGCCTAACTCTGGACTCTCCACTCACTGAACAGCATCTGTGAATATGTGTCGTCTGCCAGCCTTAAGTCTAATCCGTGTATGTTTCTCCCCTTCAGCTCCTTCCACACCCAAACTCTTGAGAGCCTGGATAAAGTTCACTTTAGTCGGTCAGTCCCCTGCTCCAAACCCAGACGGGCTCTTAAAGACCACCCCTGTTTAAAAGGTTATCAAGTAATCAACCTGGAAATCCTAATACCGGGGGCGAGCGAGCCGTAGCCCTCGGTCCAGGCTTCCGCCCGCGTGCCCCGCCCCCGCGAGCCCTATGCCCCGCGTGGAGTCGCATCCCCGCCCATTTACTTGGATTCGTCTCCGCATGTGTCCCTGCCATTCCCGCTGCACTAACAGAGTCTCGTCCGCTTCCTCGTCAAACACGTCCTGATCCCCAGCGCTCGGGATCTCGGGAACTGCTCGAACCCAAGACATCTCCGAAGAAAGTACTAGTCCGGGACCACCGGAAGCGCCGACAAGGGCTTCCGGCCCGGGGGCGGGGCGAAGGGGTAGGTGTGGGACGAAGGGGAGGGTGCGGCTCTCCCGGCATCCCGGCGTCTAGGGCCAGCGTGGGGTTGTCTCCTCCCACGCAAGTGGGTCGGGCGGCCGGGACCCGGGGCGGGGCGGGGGGGGGGTGCGGAGTGTTGCTAGGAGCTAAGTTCCACCATTCAAGAGGTGAGACCCGCTTTCATTGACCACCAGCGCACGTCTGAGGACAATGGACTACAAAAGCTGATCCTATGGTCAGTTTCAGATTAAGTAATACGGACACATTTGTAAAACCAGCATCCCTTGACAGTCCCCTCACCCCCCCGCCCCCCTTGCCCTACTGCTCTGTGAGTCCGATTGTTTAGAAATGTGGCTCAGGCATTAGCAGCTTCTGGCCCGGAGTACCTGTCAAAGAACTGGACACCAGAGTTCTTGTTTTGTCCTTTGTACAAAAAAATGAGTCATGGTAAGTTTTTTTTTTCTGGAATACCTGTTTTGTATTAGATATCATTTTGGGTCTTTGAGGGACAGCACACCATAGGGATAAAAGTTCTCTCCTTGAGTTCTCAGCCCTGTGGTCTTCTATTAGTGTAGAAATGGCAGTAGACTAACAATAATATATAAGTAACTCATAGTTTGAAGATTGCAAATGATATGAAAAAGCACTACTATGGGAGAAGACAGGCTACTATTTTAGTGTATTTTATATTTTACATTTTTGTGCTGGAGGTTGAATCCCAAGCTTTGCAAACATGGAACCTGCGCTCTGTCAATAAGCTATTCCCTACATCCCCAAAGTTACTTTTTTACATTTTTGAGATAATCTTAATTACAAACAAAATGGCAGTAAGAGAGGCAATAGAGATAGTGATTGAAATGAATAAATTAGAAAACCCAAAACTTCTGCCTGTGAGTTGGCTCAGTAGATACTTACCATCAAGTCAGAGGACCTGAGATCAATCACCACGACCCACGTGATGGAAGGAGAGAACCAACTCCTGAAAGTTGTCTTCTGACCTCCACATGTATACTGTGGCACACACACACACACACACACACACACACACACACACACACACACACACACACACACACACAATATATATACATAAATGCAATAAAAAAATAAAACGACACTGGCATAGTAAACCGCTGGGGCTTGAGAGGTGGCTCAGCAGGTAAGAATGTTTTCTGCTCTTTCTGGGGAATGTTAGTTTAGGTCTGAGCATCCACAGAGGGAGGATGCCTCACAACCATCTGTAACTTCACCTCCAGGGAGTTCTTCTGCGTGCGCGCACACACACACACACACACACACACACACACACACACACACACACACACAGCATTCATGCATACAAATACATATACATTTAAATAAAAATAAATTGTAAAAAAAGAAAACGTAATCCTGTCTTGTATCTTTCTCATTAAAAAAGAGAAAAATATTTTAAAAGGCAGGAATTAGGAAGTAACCATTAATGCAGATGAACAACATATAATTCAAACTCAGGAACAACATGTTTAGTGTTTTGAGGCTAGGCTAGGTCTCAGGAAACTTGAAATATAGCAGAAGATGAGGATAATTTTGGGCTTCTGATTTTTCCTGTCTCTAACTCCTGACTGCTGGGTTGCTAGGTTTACAGATGTGCATCATCACCATGCCCAGTTTTTTGTGGTGCTGGGTATTGGATACTGAGCTACTTCTCCGGACCCTTAAATGAGTATCTGCTCCTTAAAAGCTGAGCTGTCTGAGCTATTTATTGTTCAGTCATTAAAATGATTACAAGGATGAAGATATGAATTGGAGCCCCAGAACCCACATTAAAAAAAAAGAAAAAAAAATCAAAACCTAGGTATGGTAATGTGTGTCGATAATTCCAGGTCTCTGGAGGTGGAGACAAGTGGAATCCTGGGGCTTTCTGGCCAGCCAGAATAGTTTAGTTAACTAGTAAAATCCAGGCCAGCTGCCCCTGTCCCCCTCACCGGTACATTAGTGCACCTGAATATTCATAAGAATGCACATGTGTGTACAACCCCCTCCCCCACATTGTCTTACAAGAATTTATTTTAAAATAATTTCTTGGTATTACATATAATTTTATTATTTATTAAAGATGAAAGCAAATCTGCATACTAATGCATTAAATATGATTATTTTAGCTGTATTATTTGATACTGCAGGACATGTGGCATCTTTAGTGTTTTTCAGATTTACTGATATTTTGATTTAACTGTTGTCAATGTTGGAAATTCCACTTCAAACAAAATGGGAGAAGTATGTCTAGGGCTATTTCCAAAGTTGTTGAAAATTTGCCATAATCTCAAAGCAAAATTTATTCAACAATTTTCATGAAATGCATCTGTGGCTCATACAGCTATTTTAAAATCAAACATTCTAATACAGTGTAGCCCAAAGATACCAATACCTAAGCACTGAGAAGTGCTGGTAAGGGATATTAAAGGTTTTTTCTTTGTATTTCTATGACAGCGGGAAACAGTGTGTACAGCAAAAACACTTCAATATCTAGCATCCAATAGTCTTGACTCGGACCCTAAGTGTTTGAGATAGTGTTTAGTGGCACTGTGTGGTATGATGGCATGTGCAGTACACATGTGCTTGCTGTGTGTTCAGATCAAGGCTGCAGTGAAGCTGAGCAATACAGCATGAGCAAATGCTGCCAGAAACACCTTTAAGTTTGTATGTATTTGATTTTGAATTTGTGATTGTTGTGTGTTCAGAGACTTTTACTGTTACCAAAGTTTTCATGACTCTTGTATTCAATTGCATAACCACCTGATTTAAAAAAAAATCTGTGCGTTATATGTATGCATGTAAATACACATGCATCTATGTAGAATATCTGTATATAATGTTTGTGCAAATATATATATGTGTGTGTGTGTGTGTGTGTGTGTGTGTGTGTGTGTATGCCAGTGTGTGGAGGCTGGGGTTAATATCTGATAACTTCCTTAATAACTCTCTACCTTATCTTTTAAGACATAGTTTTCTCCTAAATGGGCTGGACTGGATGGCCAGTGAGCACCAGGGCCCCACACCTTGCTTTTTATGCGGTTGCTACAGAGATGAACTCATGTTTTCAAGCCTGGGAAGCAGGCACTTTATCAACTGGCCCATTACTCCAGCTCCTGCAGTATTTTAAAAAGTTCCCTGTGTATTCTGAACATAAGACCCAAGTCAGATGCGTGTATGCAGATGTATTCTTTGCACTAATTATACCCACGGAGAGGCAGCATGAGAGTACTGGGACCAAGGAACAAAATGCACGTGAATGAGACCACGGAGAAGAAGCATATGGAGGCAAAGTAAGCTTTCATAAAGTGATGCTGATCAACTTCTGTGACAGGGAAGGGAGGCAGACTCAGAGTCTTGGGCTACAGTGTATATTTCATGATGTCTTAGCTAATGTAATAAGAACTCTGCAAAAAAGAACAAGGGAGGTCATACATTTGGGGTACACGGACATGCCATGCTCCCTTGTCAGCTTAGTTATGTAGGGATGGGGTAGGTGGTAGGGGTGTCCTGGAACCGTGTGGCCTTGGCTAGAAAACCACAGCAGATCCCATAAATACTCATGCCTTCAACAGCCAGATGATCTTTCAATGTCCTTTTGTGTGTATTATTCTATTGTTTCCCAAATTGCATCCCCACTCTTTAAAAGAATAAAAAAAACCCTCATAAATAACTATGACACCCTTGCATAAATCTTGATGTCATGATGTGAACTTACTCTGGAGGATTTAGGAACTGTATCTTGAAGCTCAATATGTTTCATATAAACACACTCTAATGGGGTCAGCCCTTAGGATTCACCACATTTCCCCCCTCAGTCTCTTGCTTGTCATTCATCTTCGTCTTTACTTTCAAAGACTCCAACAATTCTTCTTTATGTCTTTCTATTTCTCATCTCCTGCTGACTTCCATTTTTTATCTCGGTTTTCCACACTTTATTTGTGCCTCTTGCAAGGTGCTCTTTGGTAGTTGACATAATAAACTCCAAGAGGTGACAAACCTTTCTTAGAATCTCCCCAGTTTCTGGCATGGGACATTTAATCATTCAGCCTAGGTAACTAAGCAATGGAAGAGTCCTTTAAACCAAGGAAAGCTGGTTTCCTGCTTGTTTCTCCTAATTTTTTGCAAACACGGTCTTTAGTGTTTAGCAATAGACTCCAGTGTAGCACACTGAATCGCTTTTACCAAGGTGGCTCCAAGGTTAAGTAATATGTGTTAGAAAAATTGATATAAGTGATGAAAATAGGTGGGGAACATTAGGAATGCAGCAACGGGAGAGACGGCTTGATGGTGAGGCCAGGATGGGGATTCCAGGCAGTTGCCTTTTTTTAAATTTTAGTCTCTGGAAAACTCAAATCAACTCTACTATCAAAGTGAGGAGAAAAAGTACTGTAAAATCCAGTACAAAGCACTTGTTGACTTACTGAAAAGGATGAAGGAAGAACGCCAGACAGGAAGCCTGGTTGATCTTTCTAATGGCCTATTGATGGGCAGTATATAAGCACGCTCAGGTCTGCCTCATCTTCTAGAGATCCTCGATTACTGTTGTATGAAGTTTTTGCCTCAGACTTGTCTCAAGATGTTGGACTAGCAGTCTTAAGTAATCATATAAAGTCTTGTATTAATTTTATGTTGATCAGCCTATGTCTCTGGCATATTGTTATTAAAATAGCTAGTTTTTGTTATTAAACTAACTCATGACTTTTATTTTGTTCAGTCATGCGGTGTAGTACCTTTTCTCAGAGCAGTTCTCCTCTGCATCTGCTGGCTTTTCTGGCATCTCTACCCTGTTCTTCCTGTTCCCAGAGTTTTCTTAGTCTGGTAGCCCCGCCCACACTTCATGTCTGCCTTCAGCCAATCAGTGTTTTTTATTAAACTAGTAGGTGGGACAATTATTTACAATTTAACATAGTCCCACTACAAATTACCTCCAGACTCTTTCATAGCTATTTCTGTATGTTTCTCTTCCCTTTACAACTAAGCTTCCCGGAAGAGTCCCTGCTGCACCTCACACTTTTCAAGTCATTGGAATCTGGCTTCTAACCCCTCAAAACTATTGAAATAAATGGGGTCTGAAGGTGGAGGCAATCTTAAGATTTTTTTTTTCATATGGCTTTCAGATCTCTCCTTCTTGCTGGCCTCTTGTGCCAGGCTCTGGCTAACTGTCTCTTTGCTGTCATGTATCATATCTGACTTTACCCCTTCTTCCTTTAATGCCCTTGTTTCTCCGGTGTTACTGTTCAGAATGAGGTGCCACCACCTGTAGTATTGGGAGATTTATTAGAAATAATGAGTTCCTTGTCCTCGCCGAGAACTATTACATCAGTATCTCTATCCTTGGGTGATTGGCTTGCATAGCCAAGTCTAAGAAGATTGCAATGCCCTCAGTGGCCCAAGCCAGGAGCTTGCCTTCTATTCTTCTCTGTGGCCACAGCACCGTGTCTTAAGTATTTTGCAGGGTCTAAGATATTGCTCACATTTACTCATTTTCCTCCATTTCCTCTGCTACTTCCCTAGATACTGCAACACCTTCCTTAACTGACCTTGCTTCGTGTCCCAATTTCCTCAGTCTGTCTGTCTACTCAGTCAGAGCATTATGCCTAACCTAAAATCTGATAGAACCACTTCCTGCTTAATATTGTCCACTACTCCCTGACCACTCTTAAACTATGACTTACGTGGCCAGCACCTGCCATGTGTGGCCTGGCACCCACCGATTTGCCACGTGACTTTTCTTGTCTGGGGGAATGCATCCTCCTCTTCTACTAATGCTTTCCTCTTACATTTGACATTTTAACTTAGCTGTCAATTCCATTCGGAAGTTGTTTTCAATTGCCCTCCCATGTGTGTGATAGTCTGTACCACTCTGCTTACACAGGCCTACTAGTTTTGTTCTGCTGTGCTACAGTGAGACGCTCAGGCAGAGACTCTGTATCTTTGTTGTTATCTCCAGTGGGTCTGTAGGAGCCACCTTTCCTACTGCTGGGATAAGCCACTTCAGCTAGAAAGGGTTTATGTCATTCACATTTCCTGGGGTCAGTCTGTCATGATGGAGGTGGGGGAGGGGGGACATGGTGGCAGGAGTTTGAGGGAATTGATGACACTGCAGCCACAGCCACAAAGCAGAGATGAGTGCTGCTGCTCAGCCGGTTTTCTCCCTTCCTGTGGTCCACGGAATGACACCACTCACTTTCCAGTTGGTCTTTCCACCTCCATTAGCCTCACCAAGATAACCTCTTACAGACCCACCCAGCGACTACCCAATCTAGGCAATCCTTCACTTACTCAGAGCAGAAAGATTGTTTTGGGACTAAAATATGAAGTCTCCTCTTTGTTAGAAATATAAGAGACATTGCTTGTACTATTGCCTAACTCTGTTCTCCTTTCTGGTTACCCAAAAAAATGATCTGACTTGTTGGCACATGAGTAGAACATCCAGGACTAATTATAACCCATTGCTAGCAAGTGACAGTGATGCTCTTCACTCCCCAGCTTAGGTCATGAACTCCTGCCCTACCATGCCTCTCCCCATGCAGGAATTCTCGTGGTTACACATGGTAAGAAACAGGGTGTGATGGTCCATTTCAGTATGAGATGTGCTTACAGTTAATTATAGTTACAGATAAGGAGGAGGCCTGAGGCCCTCTCCTCCTGCTGCAGCTGGTGGCTCCTTCTCTCAGGACTCTGAGACCTGGGAAATCACAAGTCATCTGAGAGAGACTGAGCCCAACACTAGAAAAAGGGGACAGTCTCGGGCCCAAGAACATTTATGTGTTCTAAACCACTGAGCTGGGCATTTGGAAAGGGAGGCCCTGACATGAGGGAGAAAAGAACAGGATTTTTCCTGACTAGGGGACATTAAGAGCATTCTCTTATACCAGATTAGCATGCCAGACATTTTTGGAGAATGGTATATTAAAAATAGCTTTGTTTTCTGTTTCCTTTGCATGTTAGCATGCCTATTGATATTGCCATTGTTCAGGTCTTGTTTAAACAGCCATATCCAGGAGACACAGTCTCATGAAAGACCTTCTATTCCTCTGCATCTTACAATCTTCCTGTCCCCTCTTCCATGCTGAGCCTTAGGTGCAGGAGTTATGTTGTATACATATCCATTGAAGATGGGCTCCCTACTATCTATTAATTTCTGCATTGGGTCTGGTTGTGAGTTTCTGTAATGGTCTCCATTTACAAAGAGAATTTTCTTTCATGAGAGGTGAGAGCTATACTTTCTGTGGATTTAAGGATAAGTTGTAGAATGTAGTTAGGATTATGCTGACCTAATAGATGCAGTAAGTTATTACCTAAACCCATGGCTTATCTAAATCCAAGTACTTGGATAGGTTTATAGCACTGGGAATAATTTTCTTCTTGTGAATTGCGTAAGTCCAATCAGACAGCTATTGGTTGCCGCCAACATATGAGTGCCAATATTGTATTAATTTTAAGGGTATCTTGCCATGCTAGTAATTGTGTGGTTATAGGTGCCACAACTGTCAGGGATATTGATCTCCTCCCTTGGCAGCTTACATAGTACTTTCTGGTAACTATGACTCTAGACCACAGAAAGGAGGCTTTCAGGTTAGATCCAGCTCATATAATCTGAGTCCTGTGTCCTGTGCGAGATGTCTTCAGCAATAGAGGCTTATCTTCAACTTCTGAGGGATAACCAAGGGAAACAGCAATATATTATATTATTTTGAGAGTCACTTGAACTTCCATTGACCAACAACTCAAACAACGGTTTCCTGAGCCTAGTACTTTATTTATTTATTTATTTATTTTAGGAAGTCCATGGCTCTTGTGGAAAGCATTGCCATCTCAGGTAGCATAACTTTATATATATGCATATATTCTTAAATATAACGTATATTACTTAATTAGGTAACTATAAAATTATATGATTTCTCATGGCTTTCTCAAAAACAAAGTTGGTATTGTTGGTCCTCCCTCCTCCTCATTCTGAATTGACTTCCATCTGCAATTAGAGTTCCCTCTCCATGTTCCTGTTTCCTCCTTCACATCACCCGCATCTTATATTCTCTTCTTATGCACCCTCTCCCATGGTCCCTTTAAGCTTTCCTGGTTTCTCTGGTTACTCACATCAGAAGATTTGGAATTAGCAACACAGATGGGAGAGAACATGCAGCATCCTTCTTTCTGGGTCTGAGTTACTTCACTCAATATAATCTTTTCTAGGTCTTTCCATTTACTTACAGATAAACATGCTAACTTAGAAGGAGTAAAGTATCTTGGGAGAGGTTTCACCCCCTAGACTAAGAACTACAGGCACCAGATGGCTCCCGAGAGAGGGATGATTAGCCTTGCTCAAGGATGAGCCCCCTAATTGGTTATCTAATACAAATTGATCAGTCCACAAATCATGTACACATAAACAACAATATGGGCTCAGGAAGTTGTATTTATATTTTTGTGAGTCTCTATATACACATATACATGCGACAATAATAATAAAAGAAAAAGAGTATTAGTTTGAGATCGAGGGAGAGAAAGGAAGGGATAAGAGACGTAATTATATTTTAATTAAAATATATTAAAACAAATAACCAACATACATCAAAATAATTAAGGAATGAAAAATTACGAAACAAAACAAAGCTCCTAAACTTGTGTTGTTTCTCTTGTTCTCTTGAATTTAGTATTGCCTCATTTCCAACACACAAAGGGTGGAGTTACAGATAGAAGCAGTGTGGACACCGGTGGACCACCCAAAGAACCACTCTTGAGGGCAGCTGGACCTGTGGAATATTTTCTATAGAGTAAATGAACCACTGTTAGTTTAACTGCTAAGATTCAGGGCTGAATATGTTGTTACTTAGGAGTGTCCTGTAGAAACAAGTGGCCTCCTGGATTGTCCTCATATGCTCAGTGGCTTCAACCAGCAGCTCAGTGTTTGAGATCTCTCTGCTCATCTGTCTCTTGACGAGATGACACTTTTTCATTTTTTAAAAACTTACTCATTTATTCTTTGTGTCTTTCACATCATGCATCTTGATCCCATTCATTCCTTAATAACCACCCTCTGCTCTTGTAACTTCCCCATCCTCAGTAAAATAAAATTTAAGAGAAAAGGTGAGGAAAAAGGAAAAATCTTGTCATGAAAGCTGTAGTGTGACACAGTAAATCATGCAGTAAACCCTTTTGTCCATATTTCTTTACTTGCAAGTGTTCATTGCAAAGAATCTGGTTTGAGGCCTCTGGTTTCTGCTACACTTCTGATGCTGATCATTCACTGGGATGCTTCTTGGATATCCTGCTGTTGCCCTGTGTAGTGGAGATCTTGCAGTTTTGGGTCTGCAGGACCTGCCCCTTCACATGCTCCCCAGATCACAGATGGGGTAGATGTTAGGGTGGGCTCACTCATAACTCTGGTTTTGGGCCTGCAGGGTTGGTCAGCCAGCCAGCTCTTCATCTTCCTCACTGCCAGGGTGAGCTCTCCACTGTTGCCCTGGCTAGTTCACTCTGCAGTAATGGGCAAGGGGCAGGGCTAGTTCTCCTGCTTTCGTGCCTTCAGGCTCAGCTATCCTACATCTACACTTTCATTATGTTTTTGTCTGGGTGAGTGAAGGGCAGGGGTTATTCTTCTGAGTTCTGTATCTGGTGAGGGGCAGGAACAGCTCTTCCACCTGCCAAAGATGGAGAGGCAGGGAAGGACATCCCTCCCCTGCTCACTTTACCAAATGACAGATGAGGTGCTGGGCCAGATCTCCCATGCCCTCTTCAAGGGTGTAGTAAGAGTTTCCAGCCTGACCTAGCCCCAAAGTCTGGACCTATTGACAGCTGCTTAGTCCCCCAAAATGACTCAGATGCTTTTATTAATTACATGCTGTTCAGTCTATGGCTCAGACTTATTGCTAGCTAGCTCTCATATCTTAACCCATTCCTATTAATCTATGTCTTGCCACATGGTTTGTAGTTTACCTGACATCCTTTACATCTTCCTTTTTTGGCAGCAGCTCACAGTGCCTCTCTGTGACTCTGCCCTTCTTCCCCTTTATCTATGCTTAGATTTCCTGCCTGCTTATAAGCTGCCTTGACATAGGCCCAAACAGTTCCTTTATTAACCAATGGTATTTCACAGAGCACAGAAAGACATCCCATATCAACAGGGTCTACTTTCCTGAGTGCTGCAACTGGTAAGGGGAAGAATCAGCTCCCCTGCCCACCACATATGGAAGGAGCAAGGCAGGGAGGGCATCTTTTCTTCACCCTCACCACCACATTAAATGCTACTTTTAAATGTTAATATACACATTTAACTACAAACTAAAACATCTGTACTAAGAGAAACCATAGGAGCTTCATTCTAAACTAGACACGTTCTCTTTCTCTTACAGAACTTGTCTTTTTCTTGCCTTTTCAATATAGACAGTGCCACCATCTTTTCCTCTTTCCTTTGACTTGCTGTAGAGCATGAACCAAACAACACGAGATGGCCTGTCTGTAAGTGGAGTAGTATTCAGCTATAGAGTATCCTAGTGATATGTGCTACAGCAGGAAACAAGCTAGTCACAAGAAGCCTTGTAGTAATTCCATACAATCTCCAGAACAGGCAAACCCAGAATGGCAGAAAATCAATCAGCAAGCAAGAGATGAGAGAAGGAGTAGAATGGACAGAGACTGTGGATGGAGACAGGAGTTCTTTCTGGAGTAAAAATAATTCTGACTAGATAATGGCATATATCTGTAACTATATGAAAAACGAATTGGCTATATATTTTATTTCTCTGCTCAACTGTTTATTGTATATTTCTGTTTAGTGTAGCCACTTTGAAATATATTGTATAGTCAAGCCTAGGTTTGAACTTGTAACCTTCCACTGCTAGTCAGTCTCTCAAGGGATTGCAGTCCTATGCTACTCTGCCTGATACAGAACTGTGCATTTTAAAATGTGAATTTTATGACATGTGAATATCTTAATTTGAAAGAATTGCCAGT
Organism: Phyllotis vaccarum; assembly: GCA_033318265.1. Lineage (NCBI taxonomy): Eukaryota > Metazoa > Chordata > Mammalia > Rodentia > Cricetidae > Phyllotis > Phyllotis vaccarum. Next base: position 23,390,184 of record JARWLC010000011.1, read on the forward strand.
AGAAAAGAAATAAAATATGAACAATCACCAGATCAGACTTCTGGACAAAGCAGGAGATTGAGTGTCCCTGTTGAATACGTAGTTCAGTTAAAGGAAAAATTGCACCATTAATATTTGAAGAGTGGAGGATCTCTAGTATTGACCTAACTCGGTATTTATACAAGTAAAGCTAAATTCAACAGAGAAATTTATGTTATGCAATATCACATCAAGATGGCTAGCAGGATAAAATAGAGGAAGGGGAAAGCTTGAATGGTAAAAGTAGAAGCACATGCAAGAATAAGATGAAAAATACAGTAACTAAATCTGCAAATAAAATAATTGATTCTTCCATATTTGAAAGTTATACCCATATATTTGGTATTTATTATAGAATTCAAGTTAAACAGGTAAGCAAGTGAGAAAGAATGGGTTTTGCTATTTGATCGTTGTGATCAGCCAGATGGCCCCACCCCACTGGTCTAGTTATGTGAACGAGACTTCTAGTGCTTCAGTTCTTTACCTGTGAGATAGGGCGCCACAGCAGACTAGAAGATGCAAGTTGCCCCATGTTCTGCTTAGAAATACTGCAGTTCAGCGCACAGAAAACCACTTCCCAGCCACTGAGAGCACCCAAAGCAGCTGACACCTGGTGAACTACTTCCGATTGCTCCATATCTGTTCTTTCTGCTTATAAACATCCTCTTGTACTTTTTTATTCCCTTGTCTTGGTCTTCCAGTCTGTCTCTATTTTAACTTATTTGACTGCTCCGAATTCTTAAAAACCAAGTTTTCCCTGTTCTACTCCAGTCTGTGGAAACAGCTTTCGGGACGCACATTTTAGCAGTATACGGTCTGGTAAGCTTTGATGTATACACATACCTGTACATTGTCACTACCAACAAGTTAAGGGACAATCAGTAGTTTTTCATATGCTCTCCTGTCCTGTCTTTCTGTGGCTCCTTGCTCCCCCACCTGCTATTCCCCAGGCAGTCACTTTATTTCTGTGTATGGGTATTTCACTTGCATGTATGTTTGTGCATCACATTGGTTTCTGGTGCCTACGGAGCCTAGAAGAGAAAATAGAATTCCCGGGAACTGGAGCTCCAAGATGGCTGTGAGCTGCCATGTTGGTGCTGGGAATTGGCCTGAGTCCACTACAAGAATAGCCAGTACTCTTAACAACTGAGCCATGTCCAGATCCAAGGAAGATTTTATTTCTTTACCCTTCACTTTCTCCTTTTGGTTGAACCATTATTCACTGACTGAATATAAATTACATTTCTATCTGTTTCTACTTTTCTTGTCTTTGCCACCTCTAGGCACTAAATACTCAAACACGTTGCTTGTTGAGACATCCTTTACATTTTTAAAATTCTGTTTCTTCTTCTCACTTCTTTTTTTTCAGTTCTATTTGGTGTCTTGAACATCTACGATGTATTTTCCCACAGGGCCCTTGTAATTTCTGTTAACTCTTTGGGGAACAATTTTTCTTTGACCCATGTCCTTCTTTCTCACTTCTTCCAGTTTTAACTAATCACTTCAATGTAAAATAGAACTAGCCACCTCAATGTAAAATAGAACCCCTAATCACTTTTATCTTTTCAATTTTGACTCACTTTTCTTCATTGTGACAATAGCATATTATTTATTGACTGTCTTTGCTATTATAGTATATTATCCATGAGACTAGGAATATAATTTTTTTTATTTATTGCTGTATCCTCAGTGTCTGGAACAGTATGTGGGTCATAGGCACTTACTAAATATCTGTAAGAATGAGTAAGTAGACTGATAGAGCAGATGACTCAATTTCCATGCTCCTCAACTCTCCCAAGACTCTATTCTGACCATGATTATGATTAGTGAGTATTTTTTTTTTTTTGGTAAGAAATCTTGTTAGGACATATAGTCTATATGTACAGGGCATAAGAGAGTGTCACACGTTTACACGATGTGTATGGACATCAGTGTATCTCTTGACAGCTCATTCTTGTCCTGCCAGTTCTTGCTGTATTTTCTTAAGTAAACAAACAACACTCAGGCTGCACTCTGTTGGCAAACACCTGCAACTTCACAACCTCTCCCACAATGAGTGGATACTGTCATGACACACTTACTCAGGAGCACTCACACTTGCTCATGTTCTTATCCAGGATTGGGGACTGCTCCCTGCCCACTGAGTGTTCTCTTATCCCTTCAGCATCAGCCTTAAACAGACAAGCTAGACACCAAGTTGTAACTGATGTCACCTTCTCCCAGGGTGGTATGATTACCTGGTACCTGGTAACAGAGTCAGGACCCAGACCTAGACTTTCTTCAGCTGCTCACAGGTCTGCAGGATGACATCTCTCTTCCAAGAATCATTCATGCTCAAGGGGCCACCGGGATGAGATGTTGGAAACATTACAGAAATAAGGGCCTTGGAGATGACCTAGCAATGGGTTCAAGCAGTAGAAATACTGGAAGAAAGTATGGCTTTCCTAAATCCCAAAGGACGCACTTTACAGAACCCAGATCAGAAAATTCCCATGTCACAATAGGTTCTTTCTCTACTGATCTTTGAATTATTTTCCCGTGTGGTTGAGATCTCTGAGAGGGACCATGGTCCATCATGATGGAAGATAGACTTTTTCTTTAAATAATTTTTATATATTTTTCCTTTTAGGGCTGGTGAGATGGTACAGTAGTTAGTTGGAAGTGCTTACTGCTCTTCTGGGAGATCTAGGCTTGGCTCTCAGCAATCTCATCAAATATCTTACAGCTTATTGAAAATATACTTAAAGTTAGTTCAAAAAGTTGTGCCAAAATTGCATAAGGTAACTTTGTTCAGGATAAAACTTACACACTGTTTGAATGAATTTATGTTCTGTTTAGACCCAGATATTTAAAGCTTACATCTATCACTTCTTAGTATCATGCTGCTGTGTAAGTGATCAAACCTTGTTGGATGCTCATTTCTATCACAGAGATATTTGTTCTTCTCTTGTACGGTTAATACTAGGGTTTAGTAAAATTGCCCAGTAGGTTGTTTTTCCCAATAAATTCTGGTTGTCCTACTTACTTTTCTATTGATGTGAAGAGACACAATGACCAAGGCAACAAAAAAAGCAAGTATTTAATTGGGGCTTGGTTACATTTTAGAGGATGTGTCCATGACCATCACAGTGGGGAACAAGGCAGGAAGACACAGTCCTAGCTCCAGAGCAGTAGCTGAGTGCCTTTGCCCCAGTAACATCACATTTTGACACCAAGCTTGAGGGCCAGAGGGACACTGGAATAACATCAGCTTTGAAACCCACATTCATGGACACACCTCCTCCAACAAAGCCACTTTCCCTAACTCTTCCCCAAAAGTCCTACTACCTGGGGAACAAGGGTTTAAACATGTGAGCTTATGGGGAGCTATTTTAATTCAAATCATCACACTGTTTTTCTTCCCCCTTGACCATCTTCTGAAGCATGCGAGGGCAGTTATTTTATCTGGAATGTCAGTGCAGACAACCTCATTTCATTAAAGAGCCCGTGATTTAATAATTTACTTAGAAGCAGGCTACAACTTCCATTATAAACCTCATCTGACATATGTAGACAGAGCCATTATTTTCCCAGTGGCAAGAAAGCTGACAGAATATAAATACAAATGTGCAGAGAACAATTTACCCTTGTGCAATGTCTATACCTGAAAAAAAATATAATTCAGTACCCTGCAGTAGATGTGACTCATTGTAGAATTTGTCACTTCCTGACCATTTGAAATATGGCCCTGTTTCTTATACCCTTACTTTGTACATACTTACTTGATAATGTCTCTTTATTTCAGTCACTGGAGTGACACAGCCCTGTTTTATAAGTTGCCACATGCTTGAAGGTGCTAGGCTGGTTGCCATTACCCTGGTAACATCACAGATTCCTAGTTCTTAGAAAAGAAAAGTGAACAGTAAGCATTTAGCTAGAGGCTCCTGTGTTATGTGAGAATGTTTCTCCCAAGCAAGTAGTTTGTGATTTTTTTTTCTTCTATGCAGCCGGAGGAGCAGAGGGACATATTTCTATTGGCAAGGATCTGTACAATGGCATCCTGTAGATCTCTGGACATCCTCTAGCCTTTTTTTCATAAAGCTTTCAGTACAGCAAGTTGAGTGGTCTGGCTAGGGATGTATGTGTGAGTGCATGTTTGCCTGAATGTGTGCACATGCTTATGTGCCCATTTGAAGCTCCCTGATTAAAATGCCAATATCTTGTTACTTTCTGGTCTGAATTTACTATAGCAATAAAACGGAAGCGTCTCCTGCGTGGTGCAGGGCGGCAGTTGAGCCTTGCCATTTTTATTTTCCATTGAATCAGCTTAATAGAGATTGGTGCCGAGTCTCTTTTGGCTTCCTTCTCATTTCTCTCCTCTAGGACTTCCCATAAGTTGTTTGGTTTAGGAGGAAGTAGGTCTACAGAGCTGTGACATCTCCCTGTGTGGAGAAATACAAGGGTGGCTATAAATCTGCAGGGTTGATAGATGTGAATAGAACTTGTCCAGGGTTTTATTGTTTAAAAGCTCCACACTTTCTTAGTGTTAACTTCTTTTGAGAAGAATAAAGAACAAAGTAAGGAAAGCTTTGACTCCTCAGAATATCAGATGTTGGATAACAGTTTGTGATCTGCAGGCTAAAACAACACTTCATACAAATTCTGAGGATACTCTGAGGTCTGAAGCTTTGGAGATTTGGAAAGAACTGACAGAAAGGCAATATCCAACAAAAGCTATCTTCCAAGAGGGAAAGACCCCAGCTATTTCTTTTATTCTTTTGGGGTTGATTTGAGTTCAAAAGTTGCCCGATCCTATAAACCAGGATTCTTGGCAAAAATAAATCCAGCGAGAAGCTACCTCAATATAGTCACACACTGTGTAGTGACAGTTCTATCAACAAAGGTTCTTGGCAAAAATAAATCCAGCGAGAAGCTACCTCAATATAGTCACACACTGTGTAGTGACAGTTCTATCAACAAAGGACCACATGCTATGATGAAAGCCTCATAAAATTATAATTCAGCTGAAGAATCCTTTTCTCAGTATTTTTGCTGTAGCTTTTCTAAGTTTGGACATGTTTGGATGTACATTGTGTTATGACTTCAGTATTCAATGTAATAACATGCTGTGTTGCTTTTTAGCTAAGAACAGTATGTTATATTATATGACCCTGTTGTGTAGTAGGCTATACCCTCTAGATTTACTTAGAAACAGACTGAAACTTCCATCATAAATTATAGATTTATGTAACTACACTCTGATGCTCACACAGTGACAGCATCATTTAACACATTTCTTAGAACTTATTCTTTTGTTAAATGACTCATAATTCTGCTTGACTCTGTCTATGACCTCATATATGGAAAAGAACAAATTTGTTCTCTCTTACTTAGCAAATCCTGCAAGTGTTTTCTTCAGGATTAATTTGACTCCTCAGGCCAGGAGGTTTCAAACAGTAAAAATGAATACTGAATGTATTTATCAAGTGAGTATCAGATGCTCACCACTGTGGGAATATATTTGTGCGTACTGTATCTTTAAATAAAGGAGCTGGTTTAGGCCATGGCAGGTACCATAGAGGAAGTGGGAGGAGAGTCAGTTCAGGTAATAGAAGCAGGGCGGAGTTAGAAGCAGACCGCGCGGAAGCCGCCCAAGAGGCAACATGTAAGCACGGGTGAGCTGCGGGCCGCCACGTGGCCCTGGATTAATAGAAATGGGTTAATTTAAGATATGAGTGCTAGCTAGCAATGTGCCTGAGCCATAGGCCAAACAGCCTGAAATAAATAAAGCGTCTGAGTTATTTCTGGGGACCCGGGCGGCGGCTGGCGGATAAGCAGTTCCGGCGGCAGGTCTGTGGGTCTGGGACCTCTGCCTGCACCAGACCCGCAAACTAATTACAACAGATGGCGCATCCAACGTGGGCCGATTATCCACTTAGAGCCTGACAAAGATTAAAAAGAGTTCTAGATCGCAGAAATTGAGCCAGGGCAGCTTCCAAATTGTGTGTGTGGAGCGGGTCTTTGTACAAAGAAAGCATGGTCCGTCCGGGTCACATTCAAAATGGCGCCGGCGGGCTGTCGGCAGTCAGTGTGAGCTGCAGCTGCAACCAGTCTCACAGAAGACTAAATAGCATGTGATTGATTTTAGATTTCTGCTTATTTTGAACAAAAGAAAAACAAATTTTCTTCGTGGCAGTTACGGTTTAAGAAAACTTAGTGATTCAGCCTAATTTGCAAAAACTGTGCTTCTTTTTGGAGAATGTATTTTAAAAGCTCTTAAGGTTGGAAGATGAATAAGGATTCACAATAAAACAGATTCAGATAAAAAGAAAACCTGTAAACGGGTTACAATGTTTGTAAAAGATACATAGACTTCAGAGAAAAAAGAAAGAGGTTAGAAAAAGTTTTTAAAGTGAGAAATAGAGTAATAAAATTATAATAAGCCACGTAAAGATGGAAAATAGACACAAAATCTGGATTTTGGTTGTTATTGTGTTTTCTTTTAATTTTTTAACTGTTAATGAGCTAACTGCAAAAAGACAATGGATTGCAAAGGCTACTAAGTTAAACAAGAATGTATATTTTAAAGGTATTTTGATTTCAAAATTTGTGTCTAAGGATTTATTGCTTCGGAAGAGTTCTGCTTTTGTTTCCACAGAAGATGAGAACCTGTGGATTGCTTCCAGGCAAATATGGTTTCATCAACCAAGACCCCCTGAAAAAACCTCTGATGAAAAGAGATGGCCAGAACAGCTTCAGAGCTGCAGACTGATTCAGCCTCAACAACCGTGAGACTTTCAACGCCCCTTAATCAGCAGGAAGTAGTAATAGAAAGACAACGCCCAAATTCCCCAAATATTGTTTCTAAATGTTTGTTTTCATTATAAATGGTTAATGGTCATAGTCAATCTCTTTCTAAGAAAAAACGGGGGATATGGTATGTAAATGCTTTTTTAAAAAATTAGATTATTAAATTTACAGGTAATCAGCTGTTAATCTCAAACTGCTTTACATGGGTATAGATTTTGGTTTATTGATACAAATTTAAAGTCAATTTTATTATGCTGTATATGTTTTTCTATTCTTGTTTAAGGTATGATGTTCATGTAACTGTTTTAAAATTATAGTGTATAATTAAAAAATAAAGGTTAATAGTCACTTTTGATAATCAAACTTATAGTTAAGTTAGTTAAGATTTTTAAGTATGCAAAGATATATTTCAATTAAATAGATAATCTTCAAATACTTCTAAGACCTACAGAATATGACATTTAAAATATTCTAAGAGCTTAGACTTTTCTAGACAGTGGGACAGGTCTATACCTGGCAGCACTAATTTACTTCAACAGGAAGATGGGCATTGAAGAAACTCCATATAAAATCTCATCTATTTGTGGTGATGGTGAGCCACTGGAGAACAAACTGTTTTTATATTGACTGCTTGACAGTATGCTGTTTAAACTGGACATGCAGGTTCCATAAGAAGATGACCTCTGAACTTTGGCAGAACAAGCCTAAATGGTCATTCAGGTTCCTGCTTTACAGAGAAAACTGTCAGACATTCTTCAGGACTCAAGGAAAAGCAACAGATGAACTGTGCCAGAATGGACAGAGCGGATTTCCTGCTTCACTAAAATAAAAAGAGACTCAAGGCCTATAGGCTGAAGACGGATGCCCCAACTTTATAAAGGAACTTTGGGTGACTGTCCAGGCAGATAGGTGTCATCTCTGTCCTTTCTAGATTTTAGAAGTCGTTTGCACTTCTGGTTTACTTAGATAAATATTATATCCTTCTGTGGTCTTTGATGTAGTTGAAGATTAGATAGTTATATGTACAGTTTTTCTTAGTCATTTGAAAAGTATATTAGATATGAAACTTTAGATTCACAAAGATAAAGTAGATAAAATGTTTTCTTTAATTTTGCTAAGTGCAAGTAGACTAGATATTGTAACTGTAATTCTTGCTTGATGGCTATTTTGTTATATGTAATTTTGCTATGTTAAAATTGAAACCTTCCTTTTTGATTAGAGAAAAAAGGGGAAATGTGGGAATATATTTGTGCGTACTGTATCTTTAAATAAAGGAGCTGGTTTAGGCCATGGCAGGTACCATAGAGGAAGTGGGAGGAGAGTCAGTTCAGGTAATAGAAGCAGGGCGGAGTTAGAAGCAGACCGCGCGGAAGCCGCCCAAGAGGCAACATGTAAGCACGGGTGAGCTGCGGGCCGCCACGTGGCCCTGGATTAATAGAAATGGGTTAATTTAAGATATGAGTGCTAGCTAGCAATGTGCCTGAGCCATAGGCCAAACAGCCTGAAATAAATAAAGCGTCTGAGTTATTTCTGGGGACCCGGGCGGCGGCTGGCGGATAAGCAGTTCCGGCGGCAGGTCTGTGGGTCTGGGACCTCTGCCTGCACCAGACCCGCAAACTAATTACAACACACCACCATCCCAAGGTGTGAACACAATGCTGATTCATATATGCTTCTTTAACTTGGCTGTGATCCCTTTGAAGCAAGAGCTTGGAATAACCAAGGAATAGATACACTGACGTCAGAAAGCTGTGATGCAGATGGAATATAATTGTGCTATTAAATCAGGAGAAAAGGGTGGGCTGTGCAAAGCAGGGAACGCTAACGCTTGGTAGAGAAATGGAGGATGATTTCAAGGATTTGAGCTTCAAATTTATATGAAAAGAAGAAATACACAATCCACATGCTCAAATACATAGACATGAAAATCAGAAGACAAAAACCTATTTTTGATCCATTGTTGATGGACAAGGAAGAAAAGGGAAGAGAATGGGATGATATTGCAACCTAAGGCCCATTTTGGAATTAGGATTTATAAAGTTTTTAGATCATGTCTAGGGAATCCATTGAACATAACAGAGGATTATCATCAGGAGCAGGGTAGGGAGTTTGGGGATATGTGGTATTTTCTGACATCACTTCTGACACAAAATAAGTCATCAGAGTGTCCAATAATTCAGTCTGATTCTGGCATTATCTATCTGGTGTTAGCATCAGAGCCCACAAATTACAGGGATCATCCTCCCAGTGCATCATCAGCCACTAATGGAGTCTCCAGTTGACTCACTCATGTTTTATCCCAGACACCTATAAATCTGGAGATGCCCGATGCCTGTGATTTCCACCACTGCTTGGCCTGAGCAAAGGTAATTTAATTTTTTTTTCCTAGAATGATTCACAAAATTCAAGAGAATGCTCTATTTACCATTATAAAGGAAACAAATCAGGACCAGGTGTGAACTGGGAGACGAAGAGCATCCATGTGCTACAAATGTCCCAACTTCCCAGCACATTTGTGTGCTCACCACCTGAGAGCTGCCAAAGACGGTCATTCACAGGTTTCTTGAGAAGTTTCATTGCATGAGCATGGTTGATTAAATCCCCGTCCACCAGAGACTGAAGCAGTCTTCAACGTCATCCAAAATGGGGTTGGGGGTGGGGAGAGCTCAAGCTTCTAACATAAAATAATGTATTTAGATTTTGTGTTGGCCATCTTCACAATGAGTCACCTCGAAAGCATTAAAAATATCAATTATAGAATCTAGAGGAGTTATATGTAAGAAACTTGGGACAAAGACTGAACTTTTATTATTACTATTATTATTATTATTATTAATTATTCTTATTGTTATTACATGAGAAAGAAACCATTTAGGACATAATCTTGCCAAGGAGTATGCCAGGATAGTGCTTGAACTAGGCAGAGTGAAGCTGGGAGGGGCCAGGCAGGGTGAGGCTGGGAGGGGTTTATACTGCAGTCACTTTGCAATGTCAGCTCTGTTTCTTGGCTTGAACTTAAGGAAAGTTAGAAGAAGAAAATGATACTACCATGCATGCCTGTCTTGCTCTTCTAGCAAAGAGTAATGCAGATACTGGGAAGGGAAGTGCGGCCCTGGCTGGCGTCAGTTCTGGCATAATCATCTGGAGTAATTGCTTTTTCTCTGCCTGGCTAAGGATGATCCATCTTGTCAGCAGTCAAAGTGTAAATGTTTGTGTAGAAAGGCATGTATAACATGCTGACAAGCTGGCTTGAATCATTTACCATGCTCACACTTTCCTCTTGGCTGTTGGCAGTCATCTTTAAAGGAAGGACTTCAGCTGAATGGTCCCAAGAGTCAAATGAAGAGGCCAAATCAGTATTCTATATAACCTTAGGCTTATTTTTCCTTTACTCTTGCTGAGATTTTAGTCAGGATGATATTCCTTGAACTGGGAAATCAATGATAGAATCTGTTGGACAAAGATACCATAGTGTTCTCACAGGATGGCCCAGGACTAACAGCTGTCTGAAAGACAGGAGAGGCAACTCTTTAGGAGGAAGAGGATGAGTGGAGACATGTAAGAACACACATCATTTGGCAGGCTTTGGGTCGGGAACTTGTGCTACTTCATCCCTTTCAATTCACCAAGACCTCCTGAGTTTTTGTTGGACTCTCCATCGTGCAGACAAGGAAGCTAAAGTTTGTAGAAGAAAAATCAACTTTCGTGAGGTCATTTGACTGATACCATCTGACTAGAGGCTTATACTCTTTCTAGAACATGAGGGAAAATCTGTGAGTAACCTGGGGACTCTGATTTTAGACTGAAAAGGACAGATGACTAGCATTGAGAGAATCTTTCTGCTACTCTGGACTCCAGTGGTAGTTAGCTTCCCTTGGACTACCAAATGAAAACCAGGGGCAGCAAGTTGAGAATTGATTCTTTGATTCTGATATTCACCTGAAGAGTAGGAAGATGAGGTTAGTCAAGATCAATCACGAGTAGATAGATTGATTAGTGGAAGTGATTATATATATATATAATATAATATAACATAATACATCATTATAATATGTATATTTATATCCTTTTATTGGAAGATGGCCATGTTGATGAATGAAGACGCACAGAACCAAGCCTGGGGTCAATTTGGTAGGAATATAATCTTTTTCAGAAATTCCCAATCAGGGAGGTACCCTAACATTTAAACAATGATTCAAATTACTCCAGATATATAGTTAAATGTGCATTTTTGCACATGCAAAAACAGGTTTAGAAAGACTCATGCCCTAATTAAAGTGTTAGCCGTGGTTATCACTGGCTAGTGAACTTGTCAGGAAAGGGGGTGCCTTCAGAGGGTGCAGTTTTTTTTAGATTTCAGTTTATTTATTTATTTATTTTCAGAAAAGGTCTCACTGAGTATTCCAGACTAGCCTGCAACTTCTGATCGTCTTGAGTGCTGGACATCTACAGTTCCGAATTTGCCTCAGTGCCATGTGCTGTGTGTAAGATATTTTAAATCTGTAAATTTCTATTTCTTAAAAGGGACATGTGACTTCCAGGTAAATTCTCTTTCTGTTTCAAATATATAAAACCAGTAAGAAAGCAGTTTTAGCTCTAAAGCAATGAGACATTTTCAGGTTTTAGAAGCACGTAGGGTCCCAAAACAGTAAGCAGCAAAAACTGCTAGAGGAACTGAACTAACTATGGGCCGCATAGTGCTGTTATTTCAACCCTGGCGAGGGTCAGAAGAGAGGCCACTGAGTCTATACAGAAAGAACAGAAGCAGATTTCCCTAAGAGTACAGAGGGGATGTTTGACCTTTAGAGGAATGCCACAAGAACATCTTGTCCATCATCTGAGTAATGATTAGAGGATGTCGTCTACCTTGGAATCCCTTTGTCTTTTTGGGGTGGGTATGATCTAAGATAATAAGAATTTCTTTCTGCAGGTAAACATTCCACAAAAGATAATTTCACAGGCAAATTTATAAAGAGCTCTTAATGTATCTATTAAGAGCTCAAAGATAAGATGTAAATAAGAAATATTCAGAGATATAATAGCTGAGGATTTTCCAGAACAGAAGAAACTCAAGATCTATTTGTAAAGGCTATGGGCAGGGCATAGTGGTGAATACATGTGATTCTGGCACTTCAACAGGTGGGGATAGGAGTCTCAGTAGATGTAGGCCAGGCTAGAATGTGTGACCACCCACCCACCTACCCACCCCCTCACTTCCCCCCCCCCCCCAACCTCCTATCCACCCACAGCAGCAACACACAAGGCCTATGGGCCAGACACAGTGGTACAGACTTGTAGTTCTGGGTACTTAAGTGAGAGGCTGAGACAGCAGGATTTCTTGAGTTTTGGAGCTATAGATTAGCCTGGACAACATATTAAGACACATAATATTTAAAATAAATTAATAAATAAAAGGCTTGAAGAGTAATTTAAAAATCTACAAAGCAAGCCAGTTTTGTTTTGTTTTTTTTTTTGTTTTTTTTTAAAATCTGAAATTACAGAGCTAGATGGTGACATGGTAAATAGCTAAGGACAAAGACAAAGTTATGAAAGTGACAGAGGAACCTCAGATTACTCATAGACACTTAGAAGAATTTCCTTTGGCACCAATGCTATGTAGAGATAATGGGTTTGCCTTTAAGCTTAGGGAAAATAATACAGAAAATAGATTTCTTAAAAATGAGTTCTGGTGTCAGTCAGCTGTGTCACATGGTGATTCTGCCATTCAGTGTTCATTCTCTTCATCTTTGTTTTTAGTAGGGGGTATAAGAATATTGCAGTTGTATATGAATTTCACAAGATGGTAACTATAACATGGTAGGCAATTGTGCTTGGAAGTCCTTCCAATGAACTTAAAAAAATAAGTTTGTATATCACTTTAGCGGTGATTATCTTCAAACAAGGACAATGTCAGGCTTAGGGATAAAGCAGTTAAGAAAGGGGCCAAAGGCCACAGAATTAATGATGTCTGAACAAAAAGTAAATACAGCAGGCAGACTTATTTTTAATTTAGGAGTGAAAAACTAGTCATATTTTTAGCTTAAGTTTTCAGGTAAGTAATTTCAAAATTAACTTCATTTCGTGTTAAGAGTTTAAGATGCTATCCCCAGTTATTTCTGATGAAAAGTTTTATTTCCATCTCAGCTTTTCATTTGCTTCCTCATGTTAATATCTCAACTGTGCATCTATAAACTCATGTTCTGGTTCAGACTGAGCTAAGTATGGGCTGTGTAGAGAGTTCCAGGACCATGTGGGTTGGACTGCCCCCCCCCCCCCCCCCCCCCCCCCCCCCCCCCGCCACATGATAACCTGTTCAAGTTTGGGGCATGAACTTGGAATCCTCTCTCTTTGTTCCTGGGTACACCTTCATGGTCCAAGAGTTTACTTATATCACCCTGAATGGATTTTTTTTATTTAGGCCAAAGAAGACATTAAAAAAGTGTTGCCAAGTTTGAGCAATAATGTTCAGTTGAAATGAAATCATCTCTTCCTGGAAGCATAGAGCAATCAATTTTTAGCAAGGAATTTGCTCCTTTGGGACCCTGGTTCAAAAGATACTTTTATTTACTTTTAACCCTAACAAATGTGATTGGTAACTCTTCAAAATTATCCTGCCAATCATTCAGCTTTCTGCTTCCTGTGAACAATACTTTATTTTCCTTCTGTTTATCAGTAGCTAGGGATAGAATTCCACAAAACACCTTTGATGGCTTCCCAAACATACATTTTACAAAAAAAAAAAAACAAAACAAAAAAAAAAAAAAACATCTTAAGAAAGTTGAGCAGGGTATGTTCAAACAGAATCAGAAAACTGGTTCAGAAGTACTCACTTGAAGAGAAACGCTAGTGGATTTGGGCCATCATCGGCTCAGGGACCCTCATTCACCTCTCTGTCCAGTTTTCTCAGCTCCAGATTATCTGCCTCCTCATAAGTTTCTCTTGAATATCTTTGAAGATAAAGGGAAAAAATTCTGTGACCTTAAAAGGTAAAAATATTACAATTTAGGTCACAGCATAACTTTTGACTGATTACCTAGGAGCGTCCTTTCCTCCCCTCTTAAATCATGCAGATATTGATCTGAGCTTTTAGTTTACTTCAGAAGTCCAGAATCAAAATGATATTAGCAACAAGGTCTGGGAGAAGCCCAACCCCTCAAAAAGACAAAAGGAAAAACGCAAACAATAACAGTAACAGAAGAAAACTTTAGAGAAACTAAGACAAGTCTCACTGTGCATCCCAGACTGGCTCTGGATGGGACATGTCACCCAGGTTGACCCAGGTTGATCTTCAGTCAGCATTCTCCTGTCTCCTGTCTCCCAAGTGCTGGTAGCATAGACATGTATTATCCCATCTGGCCCTGTATGTTTTACCTGTATGTTTGTAATAACCAATCAACATTATTTGTGTTAAAATGATTAAAAGTGTCCTTGGTGTCAAGATCCAAATGGATCAACAACACCCACAGGGGAAAAATGGTTAGGAATTTTAGTATTTGACATTTCATTATTAAATTCACCTGTACTGCCCAGTACAGTAAGCACTATGCATACAGCACTTAAAAGCAAAGGCCATCTACGTCTAAATTAATCATCATCAAAGTTAAATGTCCACTTTCTGAGTTGCACAGGTCACATTTCAAGTGCTCAATTGCAAATTCAGCTCAGTTCCTTTGCCATCACAGAAAGCTGCTTTACTAAAGACCGGCCTCTTGATAAAAGAACAGGTTAGTGATAACAGAATAAATGTGTCCTGTGCAAGGAGGTCCCATGTTTGGAAGGACGAGCATTAAATGTAGAAACACAAATAAATTTAAAGCAAAAATAATAAGAGTTGATGAGGAAAAAGGAGAGAGAGAGAGAGAGAGAGAGAGAGAGAGAGAGAGAGAGAGAGAGAGAGAGAGAGAGCATAATAACAAAGTGACGTAGATATAGGCATAGGACAGGAGAGTGAGATGGGAGGTCTGTTCCTAGGAAAAGTCTGAGAAAGTTAAATTAATGCCTGCTGAGTGACAATGAACTATTAAGGTAAACTAGACAATGTAGGGGAGTAGAAGAGAGGGTGGTGGTATTGGTGGTACATTTCAGACAGAGGGACTAGAGTGAATGAGCACTTTGGGAGAGCTGAGCTGGAAAGAGAGGCTTTGTGTAGTGTAGGACCCAGAAACAGGTTGGTAGAGTTGGAATTAGATGAACATTGCTAGACAGGACAGGAGGCGCAGAGCTAGCAGGACCATGTGTGTATGAGTATGCACTGCAGTATGGATATTGGATTTTATTTTAATGTGTAAAAATTCCTGAAGTTTTAAAGCCAGAGGCATGAGTTTCTCTCCATATTTAGGAAGGCTGCTTTGACTATAACCTGTGATTGTCTTAGAGGAGGTCAAAAGTGGGGGGGAAAGGTGATGTATCTTACACTGTTAGGAGTCCTGGAACTTCCCTAAGGCACCTATGCTTAGCTGAGTACAGCTAGTCCTTCATTTCCATGTATTTTACATTTTAAGATTAGATACAAAATGTTTACAAATATATGTCTCTGAAAATACACAGACATTTTCCTTTAGACTGAGGACTCAATGTAGCCTCTGTGATCTTGAACTCACAATCCTCCTGCCTTGGTCTCCTGAGGGCCAAGATTAAAGGGCTGTGTCACCAGACTTGGCTCAGACTTCAATATGTTGTTATTATTCCTAAAGTAATGCAGAGTAGTAACTCCTTAATGGGATTTTCATTGAAGGAACTATATTATAAGTAATATGGAAGTGATTTTATGGGTCCTATGAAAATACTGCGTCATTATGTCTCAGGGGCTTGAGCATCATTGTATTTGGTATGTATGGGGGTTTTGGAACCAATCCTCTATGGATACTGGAGGTTGACTATACTTACTGACCATGGGCACTGGTTTTTATTTGACTTCCACCATTCTGAGAGTTCCTTGAGGATAAGAATGGAATATTTATCTCCATGCTACAGAACAGACGTTTAGTGAAAGTTTTCTCCTTTTTGTTGTTGGAGATTGGGTCTTATATGGCTGAGGATGGACACATGGTTATATGTGGCTGAGGGTGACTTTGAACTTCTGAGCCTTTTGACTCTACCTCTCTACTTTTGAAACCATAATGTCACCACAACTCCTGGTTTTGTGGTGTTAGGAATGGGTCCAGAGCTTCCTGTTTGTTACACAAACACTCCACTAACTGAGATACATCCCTTGCCCTGGTTGTATATTTTAAAGAATTAAAAAAAAAAAACAAAAAACACCTGTGTTTAGGTAAAAAGCCACACAACTTAATCTTTTTCTAACTTTCTAATTTGCTCATCTGAAAAAACAGTCTCCATTAAGGAATTACCTAGCTATAAAATTCAGTAGGTTATGTTTTACGGAGGTGAAATGACATTTTAGATTAGGTATCACAGTAAGAATTAGGGTATTAATAGCAGATTAAATGAGAATTTTGAGGGGGAGGGGTGGTTGGAACCAATAGACTTTACAGCAATGGTTAATTATTGTAGTTTTTTGGATCATGGAAAAAAATTTTAAGTGTAGAAAGAAAAGAGTCAAATCTTCCCTTATCCATTGATTCATTGGTGTAAAAACAGGGCAATGCTGCCTTAGGCAACATTCCTTTAAGAGACCAGTTGACTTTTCTACCTAAGGCAAGGAAGAAGCTGGCAAGCTCTCAGCTCTCAACAGTTTGTGCAATGAGAATTTACACACCAGACACAAACTTCTCTACAGTAGCACAGATACAAAATACAACAAGTAAGAAGTAGATGAAATTAAAGATACATATGAAATAAATTTGATGTTTCATAAAATCATTTCGGGGGAGGGAGAACTCATTAGATTGCAGAAATGAATGACAGTGAGAATATATCCCACAGGCAGGGCATCATTCACTGCAGAGTAATTCCGTTGTTGTCATGGTGCTCCGTGCAAAGGGTGGATTGATGATGATCCTTCCTTTATTGAGATTTGGAGCTCACATCTCATTTATGTTTATGCCTGCCAGGTGGTAGAGTCTTTATTTGTCATTGTATGCCTTTGATGTTCCTTTATCTCCGAGGCTTGAGTGCACAGAGACTGAATTGGGATAGTAAGTATGTGCCAGAAATGCATTGGTAAACTCTAAAGAAAAAAGGTAACGCTGAGGGTAGGGGTTTATTCTGCAGGACAACAGGGATGAAACTAAGAAAAGGGAAGATTGATGCCCGATATCTGGGAAAATACCCTGACTATTCAGCTTTAAGAATAATCTCCCAAAAGAACCTGTGAAAAGCCCACTGCTTCAGTCATTTCAGAACAGGTTGGATGATATATTAGAGTTTGTCTTGCAAGGAAGTCAAGTGGTCCAGAGAGTTGACTAAAATACAGAAACTTAAAAAAAAAAAAAAAAAAAGGTTTTTTTGTGGTCATGATTCTGCAAGTCCAATCATGTCTTGCATTATTGAAATTATTGAATACTTTTCTGTTACAAATGTGAATTTCCCTAAGCTGGACTAAAGGTCTGCCCCTTCAAATTCAAGCCTGGCCAGGTCTGTATGCCTGTGGATGTCCAGCTAAGAAGAGAGTCATTGTGGCATCAAACAGAATAGCATTTATTGATAGGTTCGCTTTCCTTTGCTTTTTCTCTACCTTCTTGGGATGAGGAGGTATCAGTATGGCTTCCCTGACGGATTGCTTGCTCTCTGCTGCTTCTAGGGTGTTTGACACATGTGGCAGATGTGTGTGTCTACAAATGTCACCAGGGGGTAGGAAAATGCTGAGATCTGTACCATTGTTCAAGTGGAAAAGTTCTAAAACAATATGCAGAGTCTTGTAAAAAAAATCCTCTTCCTACACCTGCCCCTCTGTCCGGAGCCATGCTGGGGTCTAGGTCTTCAGTGTGTTATAACTATTCCCAGCGACTGGATTTTAGGGGAAGGGAGGTTTGAATGCCCTAGAGACAGATGAAGGCTGTCCTTCAAGTTTAGCTCTTAG
Source organism: Phyllotis vaccarum (assembly GCA_033318265.1). NCBI lineage: Eukaryota > Metazoa > Chordata > Mammalia > Rodentia > Cricetidae > Phyllotis > Phyllotis vaccarum. Next base: position 23,407,972 of record JARWLC010000011.1, read on the forward strand.
AAACTACAGTGATCAGGAGAACTGGCTCTTATTTTCCTTTTGTTTTGTTGATTGCAACTGACCTATGGACATGTTTGGAGAGAAGTCCTTGCAGCTGGAATTGGGATACTTGGCTCAGATGGCCACAAAGTTGGGTCTGAAACACAAGGGCCCTGGCAAGACAAGAGACCAAGGACTTGCAAGGGTTGTGCTTGGGGAGTTTTCTCCTCATTAGTTCTGTTTAGTTCACATTTTCTCACTTAGTTAGGATATGCTTCTTGCACAGAAGATTCCATGTTTGGCTGTAACATTTACCACTTTAACCACTTGAACATGAATTTTTGAAGCCTATGTTATGAGGTCAAGTGCGTAATTTCACCTAGTCATGAACCTGAATTGTACTATTTCGAAGTAGCTGTGTCCAGAGATGGTTGCCACCTTTCTTGTACATCAGCACTAATCATCCTTTCTTCATTGTCCTGTGCTGAGGATATTTGGGTATCTCATGCCATGATTCTTTCCCTCCATTAAAAAACTTATTAAATTCATTCTTTGACAATTCCCTGCATGATACAGTGCATTTCACCCATCCTACCCCTTGCCTCTTGTCTCTCTCCATATGTCACTCTCTCCTCCATCCCTTTCTCACACTCACAGTTTAAGTTATGGGTACCAAGTGCATGCACAAGCCTGCAGGGGCCAGGAGAGGGTATTGGACTTCATGGAACTAGAATTACAGATGATTGTGAATGAGCATGTGGGTTCTAGGAATTGAATCTGGTTCTGCAGATCTGTAAGTGCTCTTTAGACATTTCTCTACCTCCTGCAACCAGCTGATTTTAACCAGGACTGCATGCATGGCAATGGGTTTGAAACTATCCAGTAAGCCTAGTCAGCTCAGTGTTGGGTACAAAACCAAACACAAAGACTCCCCTCCCCAATCTGTCAGCTATTAATAGCTCTGTTGGGAGAGCTGGAGTTCCATGAGCCTGTTTAATCCATGAATATTGACATTCCCAGCCTTTTGCAGGCCCAGTGCAGGCAATCATAGCTGCTGTGAGAACATGTCTACAAAGACTGTATCATGCCCTGAATCTAAAATTTTATATTCCATCTCATCTTGCATCTCTTCTGCAATGTTCTATGAGCATTACTATAGGTGTATAAATGTTCTATTTAGGGCTGAACACTAAGCTGTCATTTATTCTAATCACCTTGAGTAGCCATGAGTCTATGCATTCATTGTGCTCACTTCAAAGAGAAATTTCTCTGATTAAAGATGAAAATAACATTTGTCTATGAGTATAAAAATAAATATTTAGATTGTAATTTGGTACCTTGTAAATAAATATAGCTAAACAAAAGACCCTGAGATCTTTTCTAGGGTCTATGACCTCCCTAGCCATGTTTTTTTTTTTTTTTTAAATATTAGTTTAGTGTACTAAGCATGAATTCCCTCTTATGGAAAAGGCCTTAAATCCAATATAAGAGTAGTTGGTTATTCTCATAACAGTTGAGTCACTAATACACTCGTGGGCACATCTTGCCTTGCAGATTGCATACCATGATTTGCAAATTCCTCCAGACTTCAAGCCCAGCCCTGGTCAGCCTTCCTAAATGTGTGCCATCATGAGAGGATCCAATGAACAGTCAGAATGGGGAAGAACTGAGTCAAGTCAATATTATTAATCTTTTATTTTTAGCCAGCTTCAAATATTAGGTATTATAAGAAACTCAAGATAAGGCTTTCATGTAGACAAAGCATATACCAAAATTGAAATGATATAGAGATCACCATTAGTGTCTGAGCAAATTTGTGAACTATTCCATTAAAAAGAATGCAAGTATGACAAGATCTTGGATTCCGAGAAAGGAAAAGCATGAGGAGGAAAGCAAACAGATCTCTGGGCTAGCACAGGGCTCAGCATCTGCTATCAGGCCCAACTGACTTGCATCCTTGGGATCCTCATTATGGGAAGAGAAATATGAGGCCCACAAGTCATCTTCAGACCTCATGTGCATGTTATTGTACATGTATTTACATATACCCACACACATAAATATATGAGTTTAATAAAGAATAATAAAAAGATCCTATAACACAAGTGATGATGTCAGATGTCATCATCTAATGTGAGGAAGGGATGTCAGATGATCAGTCTTCTGCTTTCTAACTCCAGAAAACAATTCTTTGATTCTCTAGATACCAACCTTTGTGAAAAAGTTTAGTCTGTGTGTAGGTGATGCACACTTCACTCCTGTGCATGGATGAATGCCCCACTGTATGAACAATTAAGTAATTGGACAACACAGTTAATCCAGTCTCTATCCCAACTCTAACTTCTCTACAAGTTATAAGGCAGGGCTAACATCTCTACATTTCTTCTCAGGGTTTGGTTGTCAACACACCTTAATCAGGAAGTCAAGTAGGTGCCATTAGTAATCTCATGCAAAAGTCACTATTCATTCCAGAGATCCCAAAGATTTTAGGAGTTGTGTAATCAGGAACATTGCTAAGAAACAAATATCAAATTTAAAAATAACGCAACTGCTTTAGAGAAATTAAAGGAAGTGTTAATGCAATTTCAAAGAGACGAAAGATACCATCGATTTTTTTTTAAAGACCTCGTATTGCAATATCACGTAGTGTCAAAGAACGTGGGCTTTTTCTACCCTGAATTTGACAGTTGGGGTAAATCTCCTTGCCGTTCTTCTTCTCTGCTGGTGCTCTCATCCCACAAATGGGAATAATGTCAAGAAAATAAAAGATCCCTGACCTCACCCAGGACCGAGCTTTTTGCGGTACAGGCATATTTTCTTTCCTTGTCTGCTAGGTCTTCCACAGGGCTTAACTCTGTTACCATTTTTTGTTTCCAGAAACCACAATAAAATGAGGAGATTACTGCATAGAACTTGCAATTCCATTATCTGTCAGCCTCAAAAGATAAAAGGTGCCACCAGTGTGTCCAGAAAGTAATTTTTCAGTAGCCATAGGTGACAAGAATTACATTTCTGTACCAGGACATCTTGATGTGGTGCATCATAAATATTCAGGTTCTGCAGACTTTGAAAAATATATAATATCTTCTTTCTTGTGAAACACAGGCTTCAAGGTCAGATTGAGGATGACTCACAAATAAGGACTAAAAATTTTTATACACAAGAACAAGAGCATAGTTGGGGAATGGGCTGAGGAGCCTGAGGTAGTCAAAACTGAACGGTGAAAGGCTTGGGCTTGGAAATCATGTCATGAAAGCCATCACACCTGACTATGGGCAAACAGAGGGTTATCTCTTTTCATTGGTGCCTCCTCACCCATGGGATGAGAAGCTCTGGAGGCCAAAGGGTATTTCCACCTGCAGGTCATATGTGCCCTGTTCTAGGTCATGCCTTGTCTCAGAAGCATGGGATTTCTTACAAAGTCGCTGAGGTCTACATGATCTGCTTTCTAGATTCACTCTAAGGGATGGTAGTGTCCCCTGTGTGCTCAAGGATAATCAAAGTAGTCTGCTTGGGAGGAACAGGTAGCAGGTATAGATTGAGCTGGTCTTGATAGGTTGAGGTGCTTTATACATATTAAAATGTATTTTGTATGGTCTGGGCACTAAGAGAGAAAGGTGTAACTTGTGGCCCCTGTATTATTGCATCAGGACTGTAAATATTAGGGGTAGCCTTATGTGGAAGTCTAGGCTTATCATTTCTGAGGAAGAAACTCAGAATTTGTTCATGAAAGAATTGAGCGGGTCTGTCCCTGTGTTAGTTTCTCTTTAATTTCTGTCAGGCAGAGAGTTCACTCACTGTAGTAGTCCTTGGCCTCCTGCTTGGTAGCCATGGGATAACAAACAAAGGAAGAGTGGTTTAACATTTAGGAGTATCCTGTTATTTCCATACACTAGGAGGAGGGTGGTGCTGTTCCTGCTGAGCCTGCCTCAGAGAGAGGAACTCTAACAAAAGATTTGGAATCTTTTAAGAAAGTCCTGTTCTGAGACCTGGTACACTGCATCCTGGCTTTGGCCCCTCACCATTGAGGGCATCCACCCTTCAGAGCCCCTTCCTTGAGTTTAGTACCCTTTGCTCTGGTGCCAATTGGATGGAACCCTTTAGCCTTGTACCAGACCACAGATGGGTCCCATTTCTCTTTTTAGGGCAATCTCCCATCTTCTCCAGCTCAAATCGACTTTACAAGGTAGCACAGAAGTTCTGAGCATCATGCCATGATGTCTCCATGGGATGATGGACTAGGTTTCTAGGCCAGGGGCAGCCTGGAGAGCAAATGGCTTTTACTGGATGTCTAGTATTTTTTTTTTTTTTTTGTGGAATACTGAAAAACTGGGCAAATTATGATTACTCAATTGTTTATACAGGTAAAGAAATGCTGCAAAAGTCTATTTTTGGGGGGCCCCACACACTAAAGAAGTGGCCATGGAGAAGTATTTGCACAAATGTCAAGCTTACCCTCTAACAATCCCTATAAAGTTTCTGGCTCCCAAACCATGTCACAAGACATCAACTTCCCGAGCAGAAACCAGGAACATACTGTGTTCAAGCCATCTGCCATCTTCCTCAGACATGGCATGGAATCCTGATTTCCAGCTGTTTGGAGTCTTGCCTTCAGTTTCCACATGCAGTAATGGCCTGGTAAAGTCCCACAGGTAGGAAGATATGCTTTCATAGTGTTGCAGAGTAATTGGTATCAGCTTTAAAAGAGAAAATTCCAGGCTGGGTATAGTGGTATTCACTTGTAAATTTAACATTTGAGAAGTAGAGTCAAGAGAACTGAGAATTTGCGGTCAGCCTAGTATACACAGTGACTTAAAAAAATGACATTGTCACATTCCTGGAGAAAGGTGTGGCTTGAAAGGGCTTCCATCAATAAAATGTATGGTGATATATTGTACATTTAATAAAAAAAAATCGGAAATATCAGAGGACCAAGTCACCCACAGAGCCAAGCCATGAAGGCCAGGGAGTGGTGACCCACTATTTTAATCTCATCTCTCTGGAGGCAGAGATCTGTCTGGATCTCTGTGAGTTCAAGGCCTAATAAAGCCAGGCACTGGTGTGTACACCTTTAATCCCAGTACTTGTGATCCCATGCTTCTGGTCCCAGTACTTGGAAACACACACCTTTAATCAATCTCAGTTCTAGGAAAGTTGAACCAAGAAGTGGGATGGCTGGGTGGGTAAAGAAAGATAAGGCAGGACTTTTTTCATTGAAAACTAGGACAGGGAGACTTGTGTCTGAGGATTTGTGGAGATAGGTCTGAGGAATTGGCTGAGTAAGAAGGGGCTTTGGTTTGTTTCTCTATCTCTCTGATATTTTGGACCATTTTAAATAAATATATAATATGTCACCACAAAAATGAAGTTCCCAACATAACCTATGGGGTTGGTTCATAATGAATACTCTTACCACCTAAACCTTGGTTGTTCCTGCTTTCAGAAAGATGCTATGGTTTGGATCGAAATGCCTTCCAAAAGCCAGTCTGTTTACTAAAGCCTTGGTCAGCAGCCTGTGCGCTTCAGGGCACGGTGGACCATTTAGGAAATGGAGCTCAGTAGAAGGAACTTAAGTATTTGGAGCTGTGCCCTTGAGAAGATACTGGAACCCTGGTTTCATCCTGACTCTCTTTTCTGCTTCCCAAGTATTAAGTCAACTTCTACCACACCCTCCCATCTGCAATGGGCCCTCAGAAACGGGACAAGCAGAAATGGTTCAGAATTCCTGGAATCGGAATGTATATCAAAATACAACGTTTTTCTTATGTATATAAATTATTTCAGGTATCGTCTCAGCATTGAAAGCGGACAAACACAAAAGGGCACAAAGAAGAGAGAAAATAAACATGTAACCAAGGGGTGGCCAATGCCGCTCTCCTTGCTAATAACATAGAGAGTTGAAATTTACACTTGCTGGGCACATGTCCATGTTTTGGTGCTATTCTAATGACAAACTTCAAAGTGGGCACTGTTTTGTTTTCCGTTATGGTTGAGGGGCCATCCTGGTGAAGTAATTAGTTAGCAATGATATTGGAATCTGAACCCAGGTCCATCTCACCATGCTGTAGGACAAGGGTGATCTAGTCTGCAAAGGAAAATGTAGGGCTGTGAGGGCCTTGCTGGTTGGTGGACTCCCTTATAAAATAATTTTTGGAGGCATTTTCGTGGAGTGATTACTCATTCCTGTTTCTCAGTCTGAGTCAGCCACTTCAGAACATAACATTTCTGTGATTCTTAAAAGGAAGCTGAATCAAGTGTATGATACATTGGCATTCAAAAAATATACGGATATGTAGGTAGGTAGATAGATAATGGCAGATGAAAGACAGACAGGCAGATAAATGAGATTGTATAGTTGTTCAGTGACTTTTAGGAAATCACTGAAGCTTTCTGAGCTTCAGTTTCCTTATTTTTAAGAAGAGTATAACAAGGAGGGAGATGTGCCTCAGGCGGTTAGATCCGTTTTGGGGTCAGTTTCCAAAGCCCACAGGGGCTTACAACAGTTTTTAAGATCAGTTCAAGATGATCCGTCATCTACTTCTGGCTTCCACAGGCATTGTAGGCATGTGGTATACAGACAGCATATCTTGCCATGCAGGCAAAACACCAATACATATAAAAAATAACAAAATGTCCCTCTGTGCTCTGTTTTGCATCATAGAATAGCAGACACAATGCTCAGCATAGCCTTTGCTGTGCAGACTCAGAGTCTTGGCTACTTGTGTTTTTTCTTCCTTCCTTTTTTGTTTCCTCAGATTATTTTTTTATGTTTTGAAAGTGGTTTAATCATTTGACTTTAAAAAAAAAAACCAGAATCATTACTATCTGTTCCCCACCCCTCCTCCCCACTTTCATGTGTTTCTCAGTGTTTGCTGGTACACATGTTTGCATGTGTATACATATAAGCCCCAGCTTGACATTAGAAGTCTTCCTTGACTGTTATTCATCTTATTGAGGCAGAATCTTTCAGATAAACTCAGAAGTTTCTGATGCTGGCTAGTCTAGCCAGCCAGCTTGCTCCAGAGCACCTCTCATGAGGACTGGAATTACAGGTGGTAGATGCTGGGAACCCAGACTCTGGTCCTCTCCCTTGTACAGTAAATGCTTAACCAACATAGCCATTTCTCTGACTGGGAATTAGTCCAGTCTTGAACAGCTGTCCAACAAGAGTATATAGGGCAAAACTATTTTTCTGGCTTGTGTGTGTGTACGTTTGATTATGGATTCCAAGGCAATGGATGCTCCTGTCCCAAGGTAGACTGCTGTGAATGTGGCCATAGATACCTAAAGAAGTGGGCTTGGAGTAACCATAGGGGAAGGAGAGGAAGGGAAGGCAGTAGAGATTGGGGTGGGGATCAGGAGAGATTTGTTCTTTTTTAATTTTGATTTAAAGATATTTTTAAACATACCTACCACTGTTCCCCCCTCCCTCTCCTCTTCCCAGTCATCCCCCAGTTTCCCTCAACCCCATCCCCCAATCCCAGAAATTCAGGGATGGTTAATATACTTTGTAAAGGATTGTATTCTGGCATGTTGTCCCTCCTACTGGTTTAATGAAAAGCTGATTGGCCAGAAGGTAGACAGGAAGTGTGGGCAGGGTTACCAGATTAAGAAAACTCTGGGAACAGAAGAGCAGAGTAAGGAAGCCAGAGAAACACCATAGAGACAGCATGATGAGATGCCAGCAGATGCAGAGGAAAAAAGTTGAAATGCTGCTGAGAAAATGTACTAAGCCGCATGGCTGAACAAGATAAGAATCATGGGTTAGTTTAAGAGTAAAGAGTTAGCAAGTTATACACCTGGGCCCTAGGTCAATCAGCAAACAGAGCATAAAATTAATACAAGTGTCTATGTGATTATTTGGATCTAGGCAGCAGTGGGACTGAGAATGGGTCCAAACCTCTGGGCTAGACCCGAAAGTCTGGGCCAGAAACTATATACTACAATACTTCAGTCAATAAATTTAATAAATCACATAAATTTACATAAAGATTAAAAAGAAATCAAATGATTCTTAATATATTCAGAAAAGGCAGTGACAAAAATCCAACATGGTATTATGAGAAAAGTCTCTCTTGGAGAGAGTAGGAGGGAGAATGCCCAACATAATAAAAGCTGTATATGAGAAGCCCATGAGCAGTATCATCCTCCATGAAACAGTCCTACTGAAGTCAGGCGTGAGACAGGGCTGTCCTCTAGCCCCACTTATTTTCAATATTGTGCTCAAAGCACTAGCTGGAGCAGTAACCTGAGAGGGGGAAATTAAAGGGATGGAAAGAGAAAAGAAGAGGTTAAGCTCTCTCTATTTTCAGGTGACATGATATTAAAAATAAAATATCTCAAAAATAACACCAGCAAATTTCTAGAATGATAAATCCAACACAGAATCAACTTGCAAAGATTCAATAGCTTTTCTATACAAAACAACGAATATCCAGAAAAAGAGATCATGAACTCACTCCACTCATAATAGCCTCAGAAATTATACAGTATAAAAACCTAACTAAGGAGGGAAGGACCTCTACAATGAAAACTTGAAGCTTCTGAAGAAAGAGATAGAGAAAGAAACTAGAAAGTGGAAAGACACTCTGTGCACATGGATTAATAGGATTAATATTGTGAAAATGATCATACCATAAAAAGCTGTCTCCAGATGCGAAATCCTGTGCAAAATCCTCATCTCATTCTTCACAGAAACAGAAAAAAACTACTCTAAAGTTTATATGGGACCACAGAGACCTCATACAGGAAATACAATACTGCTCTCCCACCCCCCAATACTGAAGTATCACCATTATAGACCTCAGGCTACATCACAGAGCTGTTGGGATAAAAACGGTATGGCATTGGCAAAGCAGACATCTAGACAGATGGAGCAAAATCAAAGACCCAAACATGAAAACGTGTAACTTCAGCCACTTAATATTCACAACGATGTCAAAAATACACCTGAGAAGAGAGAGCATCTTCGACAAATGGTGCTGGTGAAACTGGGTGATAGTGCACAGAGGAATAAAATTAGCTCATGTCTTCAACCTTTTTCAAAAACAACAAGCAGGTCAAAGACCCAAATGTCAAACTCAAAACAACCGAAGTACTCAACGGAGATATACGGAGAACCCTCCATGCAAGTAGGGAAGGACTTTATGGCTACAATTCCATTTTCTCAAAACTCAAGGTCAACAATTGACAGGTGGAGTGAGTGTCTAAAGACTGAAGGCCTTCAGCCCAGCTAGAGAGTCAATCAATTGGATGAGGAAGCTGACAAGAACCTTTGCCAGCCATTCATCTGACAGAAGATGACTATGAGAAGTAAATCACTCAAAACCAGAATTAAAACAAGCAGAACGACCCATTCAAAAATTGGGTGATAGAGCTGAACAGAGAGCGCTCAAAAAAAGTAAAAATGGCTAAGAATTATGTCTGGGATTTTCAATTCTTGTCCCTGGGAAAAAATGAGGGAAATCAGGCAAAGTTCCATGCGTGCATGCCTGCGTGTGCATGTGCGTGTGCCTGTGCGTGCATGTGTGTGTGTGTGTGTGTGTGTGTGTGTGTGTGTGTGTGTGTGTGTGTGTGTGTATTTTCCAAGGGTCAAACCTTTCTGAGTAAAGTACACAGAAACTCACAAGTCACTTTGAAAGCACCAGGCTTACACTTCTTAGACTTGCCATGCCTAGATGACAGATGTGTGACCTCCTGTTCAGATCTGGCTCAAGTGAAGTTATTAAGGTGCATTAAAAGATGGATTTTCTGGATTTTTACCATGTGATACACATTTAGAGAATGGAAAGTGGATCTTTTCATTATTTGTTTTTTGTTTTTTTTCTTCTGCATGTTGCAGCACCTCAGAGCAGAAGGAATGCCACCAAACTAACTTAAGCATTGAGCCATTAGCACTTGATCACTTGTGCAAGTAAGTCCTCCATGCAAGTAAACCAGACACCTCAAATGGGCCACATCAAACCTAGACATGACTATGAGGACATTAAAACAAAACACCTGCCTCTCAGCCCTGTTGCCAAAAACACAAGTCTTGGTGTCAGTGAAATCTTGGGGACACAGTCATCCTTTCCAACATCATTTTCAGTTGGGTCTTGGGAGCCTCTGCACATCTGAATAGGATTGTAAGTCTTCAGTGATGAGTCCCAGCGTGAGCTTTGCACCTTTGACAGCATCCACCCAGGTCAGATGCAGGAAGGCTCCGCTATCCATCTGCTCCTTGAAGCACAGCACTCAGCTAAGCTGTTGAAGCAGGAGCTTCACCCGTCAATCTTCATGACCCCTGTGCCTGCTCGTCCTCTTCTGGGCTCGGCCCTTGGTAGGGAGCAGTGCTGCAAGCTACTTCCAGGCCAGTCAAGTGGCTCACACCTTGTCAGCCACAGGAGTCATGAAGATTGGCAGGTGAAGCACCTGCTGTAACTGCCCAGCATCCTGAGCGGAGGAAAATGAAGCAGACTGGACATGGCCAGAATTATCTGCAAGAGAAGTGAGAATAACAGAAAAAGAAAAATAGAGAGTATCCAGAATAGGAGGGATGGAGGAGGTGGGTGGGGCTTGCCATTACATGGAGAACTATAGGGTATCAGGGAGGAGGGAGGTTTGTGAACTGCAATAGCCTGAGAGCCAGTGTAGTGGGATAGAAGTGGGGAGGTGAGGAGGGCTGGGAAGCTAGCATGGGCTTTGGAATGCATAGCAAGCGTGTGTAAGTAGAGACTGAAGGAACCTGGAGGCCGGCATGGGCTTGGGCTTTGATACACAACCACTGAATATCAAACATGTTACTATTGGGAATCAGAAAGAGACAGGTGGCCATTTTGGGCGGGCAGAGACCCAATCATATAGTCTATCTTGAACTGAACTAAGACTGTCATTTTGAGAGTTTGGGAAATAGTTTCTTTTGGACTTGATACAACACTCACATACTACCCCCACATGCACCACACCACACCTACAACATGTTACACATAACCCCTACTACATCACACAGACATACACCACAAACACACCACACACCACACACACACACACACACACACACACACACACACACACAGAGAGAGAGAGAGAGAGAGAGAGAGAGAGAGAGAGAGAGAGAGAGAGAGGAGAGAGAGAGAGAGATCAGTAGAAATCTCAGTAGAGAAGTGTCCAATTAACATCTTGTCAAATACATGGGATGCAAATATTTTCTCCCTTTCTGTAGGTTTTTTTTTTTTTGCACCCTGTGTTTGCCTTTTGTTGTTAAGAAACACTCATATTTGATGTAGTCTAACTGATTTTATTATCACTTTTGTATTTTATGCTTTGGGTTTGTTTCTATATAGAAAAATTATTTTCAAGATTAATCTCATAAGGCTGGTTAAGCTCTACCCTTTGAAGGGCATGGAGTAAAAGAATTTGTAGACATGATTTAGAATTGTCATAGATGTTACTGTTTATTTAAGGTATCATTTTCCATGGCTGTTGAGGAATTTATCTGCCTCCAAAGTAGTTACAAATTCTGGGTCCATCATGTCATAGTCGTATGATGTAGAAAAGTTCTGTAATATTTAGTTCTTAGGTTTTTCAGCTGTAAAATGGGGGTGATTGGCATATGCCTCTGTTGTGTTATCAAACTTGAGAGAAGACAAGTTCTGCCAAATTATGAACCCAAATCGATAGGGCCAGAGGCAGAAATAGGATTGGCTGAACCACAAACCCATGATATTCTGAGCCCAAAGCACTTGCAAAACCTATAGCTGCCCTTGAAGCACTCACCCATCTGTCAGGAAAGCCACTGGGATGTGACTCCTTGTGTGACATTTATCCATGACTCCAGCTACTGGGTCCTTCTTCAGGTTGTAGGTGCCAGAGGGCAATGCTTATATGCCTCATAAATTCAGCTCCCCAGCAAGGAAAATGTACTCCCACAGCTTCTTCATTGCATTATCAAATGGATCTGCAAAGTGGAAACTTCCCTGATTTTGAAGCCTCTGTGCTAATCTACATTTGGTTAGTTTCAGAGGTTTGGGGCACTGCTTTGTTAACTCCATTCTTATAGGCCTGTGGTGAGGGACAGCATCAGGATAGTGGGAGGCTGAAAGGGAATGATGCCTATTTGTTCCTGTTGGGAATCAGGAGGAGACAAAGAAGAGACCAGGCACAGGGCTTGTCCTTCAAGGCTCACCATAACTGACCCAGTTCCTTCAATCAGGCCCTACCTTCCGCAGCTCCCATTACCCTGTGATATCCTATCCAATTATGATTGTACCTCTGGATTCGTCTACTGGTTATATCAATGCCCTTATGACCCAATTATTTTCCCCAAGCCCCATCTCTGCATACTGCATTGGGGAATCAACCGTTCAACACACAGACCTTCAGAGGACAGTTCACATCCAAACCACAACAGTAAGACACCTTAGCATCTAGCTCACACATTTACCATCTGCCTATTCTCTTCACTTTTCAGAATAACATTAAGGACTCTATATAAATCTGAAAAGGTCACAGTTTCCATCTTTTCTGTAGTTTCTCAGGGAGGAGTGGGCACCAGCATTTCTACTTAGTAGGAGTATTATAAAACATAGAAAAAAAAAAACCAAGACTTAGGCTAACTCCAAATATGGATTGCCCAAATAGCGAGTGTTTCTTTCCTGAAGTTTAACTATTATTTTGACCTATTAAAAGCCCATTAATAAACATCTAATTTAAAAATATTTTATATATATGGAATTTTTTTTGCCTGCATGTATGTCTGTGTATACACCACATTTATACAGTGCCTGCTGGGGTCAGAAGAGAGTGCTGGATTCCCTTGGACTGGAGAGGCAGAGCAGATGGTTATAAGCCACAATGTGGGTGCTGGGCCTTCTGAAAGAGCAACTAGTGTCCTTAACTGTTAGACTGTCTCTCTAGCCTCTCATTAACATTTCCCTAAAGCCGCTGTATTTTTAACACCAGTTTTTCTGTTTCTTTTCTTCAAGTTTGCTTACTCTTAAAAAACAACCATGAAGACTAAAAATAAAAACAGCACTTGGCCATGCTGGAGTCTACTGTGTTCCAAGGTCTTGTGATGAAGTGAGTGAACGACTGTCTCCAAATTGTACTTTAATCTGAACTTTACTTATGACTATGCACTTGACTTCTGTGTACTTAAGAAAATAAAAAATAAAATAAAATGTGGTTAAAAGTGATTACAGTAGGTAGCACCAGGTGGCGCTAAAAGACTAGGCTTCAAAGCAGTGCATGGGGGAGATGCTACTTCAGAGTTTAAGAAGGGCAAGCATTGCTTGCTTTTCTGTCACCCCCAGATGCCAAAGTCCGCCCTCTCAAGACCTCCCAGTGCTGCTTCCTCTGGAGACCTGAGCCTCCCTGTGTATACGAATCACACAGTAAATTTACTGAGATGTCAAGTTTCTCCTCCCTCCCAAAAGCCTGGCTTTTCTAAGGAAAATGAAAACAAATCTCAGGTGAAATTGGTTTGGGAATGGCTCGGCCTTACTCCCCCCTTCGCTATGCAGGGCTGTAGACCGAATAAAGGCAGAAGAAAGCATCCTCTGAAATACCTTCCCATCAACTTGGGCTTTAGTGTTTGGGTACGAGTCCGTTTGCTGAGGGGCATGCTCAGCAGTGGTTTTCTCTATTGCTGTTACCAGCAGACTGAAATCTAAATAGACACTACAGTTTAACAAAGGAAATAGAACCCTTCCACTGGCCTTTCAGAGGCCGAGAAGAGGGAAAAAGAAGTCCGAGTGGAGCCCGTGAAATAGAAGCAGCCAATCAAATGATTAACACTCTTGGAAGGAATTAAATCGCATGAGAGGTCGATCCCCTGCCGAGAGTTACCTTAGAACTTAAGACGGGTCTATGGCAGGTGGCTTTGGAGTTGGATGTGGAAAAGAGGGAATTTTAATGGTATCTGGAAGTTTTATTACCAACTTTTCCTTTTCTGACATTCAAATCTAGCAAAAACACAGAGCAGTAGTTGGACATTTGGTTTACATAAATCTCTTCCAAAATGGGTGTGGCCACTCCCTTACCAAAACAGTAGCTCTCTGAGGGATGCTTTACCCTTTCTCTTGCTTTCCACTCCCATCCCTTTCAAGACCATCCTATCCCATCCTAAAGCTTCCTGAGTGCTGAGATTTTAGGTATATAATATTATACCCGCCTTTGACTTTTAAGCCAAGTCATTACATATCAGCCTTCTATTTGGGATACTTTGATTTGGCCCAGACATGACACAGTGAATTTCCATTATGATTCCTGTTGACATACTTCTGTTTCCAGCCTGATCTGTAGCAGTAGGAACAGGGTCTCTCGTTCTTCATTTCCAGGTCCTCCTTGGGTCAAGAGAAAAACAGTGGGGAAGATCAACTGTTCCACTGTTTTTTCTCAATGGTGGCCATTTTGCTAAGATACTCTGGGGATCAGGTAGCTCCCTGGAACACCTTGTTCTAAGTCTTCTGTCCATTTATTTTAACACTTGGCCTAAAAAACCATCGGATGAGACAATCTCCTGTTACCAACACATTTTGAAACACATTCAGCAGTGGGACCAAAGAAGGATCTTATACCTTTTTCAAGAGTTGATTTTAAGCTGGCTATAGTCAGGAAGATTACAAATTTAAGACCAATCTGGGGTACGTAGCAAGATTTGGTCCAGACTGGCAAATTTGGTGAAATATCAAAAAAGAAAAAGTGGTAGGGAGTGTTGTGTGTTGTGACTTGGTGCTAAAACACTTGATTCTGTGTCTAGCATGTATGGAACCCTAGATTTAATCCCCGGTATTGGAAAAAAGAGTTGGATATAAGGTGAAAAATATGATTCAGGGCATCTTATTTCCCCATGGATAGTCACTGATTCTACAGAAAAACATACACTACACAACTTCACTGGCACTCTAAATTTATTATTCATTAAATGCTTCAAAATTTTATAAACATGTATATATAGAAACAGAAGTATAGTGTGGATTTAAGTTGAAGGATCATAGAATAGTGAATGCAGTATTTGCAATCTGAAGCATGAGTTTTGATATTACAGTGCTATAACTTTCTCATTGGCAAAAATGTATGCAATGACAGCATCCCCTTATACTAGCCTGTCCTGGGAAAAGGAGCCTCTCTTCCCTCTGTCTCTCTGCTCTCAAACACACTCTCTCCAATACAAACCAGAAGATTTCCCACTTGCTCTTTGTATGTGCTACTCTAGCTTGCTGGGGCTGCTCCTAGTTTCTCCTTCAAGGTATGCCATGAGCTCCCAGGAACCTACAGCAAGAAGCTTGAGAGTGCATTTGCAAGGACAAGCAGGTCTTTGCCATGCTAGAGTGGCTGATGCTATGAAGGGTCTTTTCCTTAGGTCCTGAAAACAGGCAAAGCCGCTGTTCCAGGGGGGACATTGGTGCCTCTGGTTATGATCTACAGCAGTTAGTCCTTTCATGATTTTTCACAGTGATTCCCAGTGAGGTAATTTCTGCTTTGGAGGTTACAAAGAGGTAGCAGGTGGTAAAATCACCATGTATGCTAACTTGAAGTTATAACAAGCTATCATCTTGGTCTGTGCTGCTAGATAGCTAGGGTGTAGACATCAGGCACTTCAGAGGAGGCAGCAGGTTTGGGAAAAGCCATTGCAGATAGCAGCCAAAGCAAAGCCTTTTATTCCTCTTAAGGGTGGTCTTTTGGAGCATAAATTCTAATTAAGGTCTTGTGAGAACTTCTCTGTGAGTAAATTTCAAGATGCGACATCACAAATATGGCTAGATATCACATCTTGAAGCACCATCTATCTGGAGGAGACTTGGGCTAGATTTGACAGCAAACCAGGCACCCTAGGAGTTTGCACCTTTCTCTGTCCACTCTGAGCTGGATGGAACAGACAGCAGTCACTCTCATTGTATAGCTCAGCACTGCACCTCTTGAATTGTGGATGCTTAGAAAACACCCGAGATTGAAAGAGATCATTACAAGTTCAATCAGTATTCTAAAGTGATGCTTTGATAGTATGTGTGTATTCTCTAGGTCTGTGAATAACTACAAAGTCTTAACATAATATGCTGCTCCAAAATCATCACACTCAAGCCACTGTGCCTGTGTGTGTGCATTCACTCACAGCTCATTGTTGTCAAGCTCTTTGTATTTTCAAGAGTGTGCTTGTGGTGACAGGAGGCATGGTACACAGTCTGTTTTTCTCCTGTTCACTGGAAGTGTTTAAGGAGTCAGAAAATTCAAAGCATTACAGACAATGTTTTGTACAGTATCAGTGCATCTGCTGAATACACAGCAAAATGGTTTCATTGAAATAAATTCTGAGGTTGCATTTTTTTAAGAGCAGCTGCACAAATACGTGGTCATTTATAATCTCTATGCTTATGAGAGCCAGGAAAATCACATGTGTAATTAACCCCTTGATTGATTCAATCTTTCAGCTCTCAGGATAGAAAGTCTGATTCCCCCACACAGAACAAGATGGCCTCCTGAATCTCAAGGTAGTAAAGCTTTGTTCTGGAACACGTTAGTTTTAGATGTGAACTAAACATCCCTTTGAACTCTTATATGATTGCATGGTTTTAAACTCCTCAGTCTACACTGAAGAGTTGAGAGATATGAGAGAATTATCTGGAATCTTTTGGGATCCCTGAGTAGATAGGTGTGGCAAGTAGAATTTGGAGATGGCTCTGTCTCAGCTCTTTTTCTGCTGCTCTAACAATACTCATGATGGGGATTTACAAAAGACAGAGATTTATCTGGCCCACATTTATGAAGGCTGGGAAGTTTAAGAGCACAGTGCCAACATCTGTTCACCGTCCGATGAGGGCTTACTTATGCATTGTAATGTGCTTGGGAGCATCACATAGCAAGATAGAGCAAGTGGTTTAGCATGGGCCTCTTATTATAAAGCCTCTACTGCTCTCATGGGAGCCATGTCCTCACCTAATCCTAATTACCCCCAAAGGTCACCTAAGAATTTGGGGATTCCAGTAAACAGACACTAAGAGCAGCAATAAGTAAGTGGGATCTCCTAAAACTGAGAAGCTTCTGTAAAGCAAAGGACACTGTCAATAAGACAAAACGACAGCCTACAGAATGGGAAAAGATCTTCACCAACCCTACATCTGACAGATGATGGATCTCTAAATATATAGAGAACTCAAGAAACTAGAGCCCCAAAACCTATGTAACCCAATTTAAAAAATGGGATTCAGAGCTAAAAAGGGAATTCTCAACAGAAGAATTACAAATGGCTGAAAGGCACTTAAAAAAATTGCTCAACATCTTTAGCTATCAGAGAAATACAAATCAAAACAACTTTGAGATACCACCTTGAACCTTTCAGAATGGCTAAGATCAAAAACATAGATGACAGCCTATCCTGGAGAGGATGCAGAACAAGGGGAACACTCCTCCATTGTTGGTGGGGTGTAAACTTGTACAGCCACTCTGGAATGCAGTATGGTGGTTCCCCACAAAACTGGGAATCAATCTCCCTAAGGGTCTGCAATACCACTATTGGGCATATACCCAAAGTTTGCACATTTGTACCCAAAGACATTAGCTCAACTATGTTCATAGCAGTATCATTTCTAGTAGCAAGAACCTGGAAACAACCTAGATGCCCCTCAACTGAAGAATAGATTAACAAACTGTGGCACATCTACACAATGGACTATTACTCAACAGTTAAGAAAAATGACATCCTAAAATTTTCAGGCAAATGGATGGATTTGGAGAATATTCTCTTGAGAGAGGTATCACAAGCCCAGAAAGATAGACATGGGATGTACTCACTCATAAGTGGATTTTAGACAAAAAGCAAAGAATACCCAAGCTGCAAACCACTATCCTTGAATAATTTGGGATCAGAAGGATCTTAAAGAGACATCCTGAGATTCCTCTAAGAAGAGAAAATAGAGAGGATCACCTTAGCAAATTGGGGTCACAACGGGTTGCAACCAAGAAGAGCTGGGAACAAATTTTGAAAGAAGGAGATGGTTGCATGAGAGGAGCAAAGAGGGAGATAGAAAGAGATGGATTTCTTGATAATGGAAGCCAATGTGGGGTTGGAAAGAGACTGAGTGCTAGGGAAATGTCCAAGAACTCACAGGACATACCTGGCCAAGTCTCCAAATAATAGTGGAGGGGGTGCCGAAACAGGACTTCCTCTATAATCAAATGAATAACCACCCTAAGTGTCATTACAGAACCTACATCCAACAATGAATAGAGGTGGAGGCAGAGGTCCATGGCTGAGCACTGGGCCAAGATACTAGTCCAGCTGAGAGCAGGGGAGGAGAGTCTGTATGAGCAAAGGGATAGGGATTATGAGGAAAATTCCCACAGTGATGGCTGGCTGGAGCTCTGGGGGCTCACTGAGTTAAGAACAGCCACTGAAGATCCATTGGGAAAAGGACCTAGGCCCTCCAAGGGTAGTCAACTGTCTACTGGCATGAGCAGTAAGAGGAGCCTTAAGGAGTGGGATCAGACTGTGTCCCTGTGCATGGGCTGGCACCTTGGAGCTCATTCCCTACAGAGGAACACCTAACCCAGTCTTGACTTCGGGATGAGTGGATCGGACTTGCCTGGAGTGGATGTGCCAAGCTGGGCTGACCCACCTTGGGACTTCTTGCCGTTTTGTAGGAAGGGATGGCTGGACCGGGAGGGACAAGGCTAAAGGCTGACTGGGAGGGATTATGAGGAGGGAAGGGAGGGTGTAGTAGGATTTTTCTGGCCCAGACTTTCGGGCTTAGCCTCAAGGTTTAGGCCCACAGACCCACAGTCCCGTAGTCCCACAGAGACACACAGATGCTTTCAATAGTTTTTAGGCTGATTGGCCTAAGGCCCAGGCATATAACTTGCTGACTCTTTACCCTTCATCTAACCCATGTCTCTTATCTTTTTCAGCTATGTGGCTGGATACCTTTTCTTAGAGCAGCATAGTTGTCCTCTGCTTCTTCCGGCTTCTCTCTCGTTCTGCCCTGTGCTTCCTGTTCTCAGAGTTCTCTTAGCCTGGTAGCCCCACCCATACTTCCTGCCTGCCTTTGGCCAATCAGTGCTTTTTATTAAACCAGTGGGTAGGACAATTATTTACAATGGAACAACACAATCTCCCACAGGAGGGGGAGCAGGGAGAGACATACATAAAAATGACATTTTTTAATTAAAAAAAAAATTCTGGGATTAACTGTCCATCATATGAAATTTGGAGGACACATTCAAAACACAGTAGCCCTGTGGATTTTCACCCTCTGCTGTATATACCTGCTAAAACCCCATTCTCCTAAGTGTGAACAGGACCGGTAAATGGGGTTGTTGAACTCTTGATGAGGTTAATTTGTATGGCCAGGAGGTCTTCCTCCTTACGTTCTGTTACCAATACCTTCTTCTTAGAAGCTAAAGAGGCTTAAGGTAAAAGATAGCTTCTTTAGGCCTTGAAGAACTAATTCTTACACTATGGAAAAAGTCATGTGGAAAAAAGGTGTCAGCCTTCAGCATCTGAGAAATGTCTCTCCCCGACAGCCAGAAGGTGAGGCCTTCAGTCTTACATCCTACGTGAGGATGTATTAATTATTTATTAATAATTAATTAATTATTCTTCCCAGTAGTGAACTTTGGAGTGATGCTATTCCATATGGAAAATCCCAGCCCTAGGCAACACATGCCTTGAACCATGGAATCTGTAACATGAGACACATGCATTGCTTTGTGGTAATATCATACAGGGATGGACAGCCACTGCCCCTGGGGTAGGGGACCGAGAACTCAGCTCTGCAAGGTCATGCTGAAGCTGCTGGCCAAGAACCAACCTTTGATCATTATGACTATAGTTCAGCTTCCCTAGTGGTTAATTAGTGATGTCATAAACAGACACTCTTTGTATGCTTCTGGAGTGTAACCATGTTTAACCAGAGGATGTTAATAGTATGTTTTATGTCACAAATAAATGTAAACCCTGAGGTTTAAGATTTTTAAAGAATAATTTAAATTTCGCCTAAAAAGATAAATAGAAATATAATAGTAGAAAAGTAATTATGGTTGGAACCTAGGATAAGAAAAACAATGAAATGTAAACGAGGCATGAAGCCATTGAGCAAATGCATGGACCATTGCTAGTGTACACCCAATGGCAAGGAAGACAATTATTAATTATTATTTTCTTCTTTTGATTAAAACTCACTACAAACTCTTCTTTGTTAATTCTTCTTACATTTCAAAACATTCCCTATCTGCCTTGCTTGTAAGGAATTTGTTAGGTTTCAAACCTGAGAAAATCAGCTGTGATGCTTATTAACATATCAAAGCAGATGCTGGCTGCCAGGTTCTCTCAGCATCCCTCAGTCTTTACCTGGTACTGGGTATGGCTGGCATATCCTGCCTCCTACCTTAAACCTCCTCAGGCCAGGAGCTGGGTTGCCCTTCTCCTAGCTGACCTTTCCATATAATCCAGCCATTTTGGTCACCTGGCCTCTTTTTGGTCTACCTTTTACTCTCTTGACCTGTCTCTTGGCCAGGCCATCCCTTTTGGTTGGTGACTTTGCTCCCCTTCCCCTTCTTCTCACATGGCCCAGTTCAGTCTGGTCTTGTTCACTCTGGACTCTCCCAAACATCCCTGTCTCTGGCTATATACTCCCTTTTTATCTACAATTTCCACCACATATAGGAGCAGTCATGTCCTTACTTTTAATTTTTTTTTTCATTCAGAATTCAAGTTATGAACATACCTCATTACAAATTAATTTTATAATACTCTATAAACTTTCCCATGCCAGAATATGGAAGATGGAATATTCATTTGTAAGTCTCTAAAGTATGCTAACTGCTGAGTACCTAAGGCTATGGGAGCATCTCAGGGGTAGATGAGCTCTGTGCTTCTGATGCTATGCAAATATCTTCCCAACTCAGCCTGTCGTCAAATTCCTTCTCTGTGCTTTTTCCTTTCATCCTTGCTTCTGTTAAGTAACTTCTGAAGTTAAGAAAATTTCCTTCCACTGAGGTTTTTCATTAGAACAGCATAGCCAGAGCCCTGATAAATCCCGCAGTATTTTACTGTCCCCACCACTTCAGATGATGCAGACACACTGATTCTCTTTGCCCAAGCACCTGGATCAGTGGCGCTGGTGTGAATGATAGGCATTGGTGATGAACTCTGGTTCACCAGTAATGCATAGGTGTCACATTAAGGGAAGAAGCCCTCCTCTGGACTCATTTAACTGACAGTCAGTCCAGATTTGAATCCTCTGCTTATCTTCTCTCTGTCTTCTGTCCTCTGTCGATTGCTGAGTCTGAATCTGTGCCTGCTAAACACTGTCTTGTGAATGTTTCTCTTTGTCTCTGTGTGTCTAGCTCCATGTTTCTCTGGTGTATGAGCTGCATGTGTCTGTCTGTCCCTAACAATGTCTTTGTTCTGTATTTATTGAACAGTACAGAGAGCATCTCATGGGGGAAGGAATGGGATACTTCACAGTCATCTTTAATAGAGTTTTGCAAGGGACTAAGTCATTGGCTCCAACTTATCCCAAGTTTAACAAACATCATTTTTATCCTATAACAAGCATCATTTTTATCATCTGATAACAATAATGTTTGCTTTAAACCTTTATGAGAAATTCTAAAATCTTCCTAAGAAGTTGCTTTCAACTTTTGTATTTGCTGCTTTCTGCAAACAATGCACACACATTTGCTTTGAAGAATAATTTGAGATTGCAGCTATGCATTAGTTTAGGGTGTAAAAGTTGTTAATGGCAAATCCAAGGCAAGTAAGGTTGATTGTTACATTGTTCTCTTAAAAGCAGGTTAAACTAACAGTCTGAGTACACAGTAGGCTGTCAGTGTTAAGTGACCTCAAAGTGTATTATTAACTCTGACTGTGAATTCCAGCAAAAGTTCTAGTCTCTAAGAATGTAGGAGATATTTTGAGAATATTGCACTGGCACAGTTGCTATTTTTTTTTTAATACTGTGTCTATTTTCCAAATGGGAAGGCTGTGTTCTCTCCAGACATTTCTACATCAAATTAAGGTTTTTTACATAGTGATGCTAATCTCTTGGGAAAAATATTAATATTGGTTTTAAAGTTATTTGGAATGTTGCTCTGTCTGCCTAGATCTGCTAGAACAGGAAAAAAGTGAATATGTAAATGTCAGAGTGTGGGGGCAGTGACTAAGTGCAGGGTAATAGTAATCATTTGTAGTGGGAGAATGCTGTGCGGTTATTTATACTTATGGGAAATATATGCTATCCTTTTATTCAGAGCCTAAGGCAGGCAACCTAATTGGAATACTCGTCCAGCCTTCTTCTAACAATAACTTTATTTTTAGAACTGTTTTTGAGATATAAAGATTACTTTTTGTAGCTTAGTTATAAGCCAGAATGTATAATCTCTGGGCATTTTATCTCATTGAGGCATCCTGTGCTAGGTGCTTTATTTAAAAATGAGGTTTTATTTCAGAGCCTCAGGTTTTGTGTTAGAATAGTAATTATTAAATACTTTATCTTTGTGAGTGACATTGGGAGAAGAAAAAGAAAACACTTATTATGTAACTTCCTTCTATTCTAAGTTTTGCTGTCCTTACCATAATAAAGCTTTAGAAATGTTTAAAAGTTGTATTTGGGACAATAACTTCTGTGCATATAATACATGCATATTATGTAAATTTATATGAAGAGTTGAATAATGTATATAATCTGCACATGTGCAATGTAATTATAATGTTTAGAGAATGATGCCAGGAAACAGGTTTGTACATGTTCAGTACAGATACAACTGAAGGTGCTTTTAAGCTGGGGTTGAGTCCGTAGCTTTAGAGCCCATGGACAGGTATATGCATGACTCCTCTGTACTGTAAGGTGGAGGAATTGCCTGTCACACTATGTTTTCATAGGTTAGGAAATGGATATACAAAAGAGTTGTTATTTTCAGGTTAGTGATGGGGACAATGGTCTATATTTTCAGTCTTTAAACACGTGTGCAGCAATATTAGACATGACTTTTATCTAACTACTAAATCTCCACACTTAATTGTGAATTTCAGTATAAATGTTCAAGATGAGAGGTTACTATTTATGGCTGAGAAATCTGAATTCTAAGAGTTGTGGTATAGCCCTGAGATACAGTGCTTATCTAGTGTGAAGGAGTCCGTGAATTCAATCTCCAACACTCTAACAACAAACTAACAAACAATTTAAATTCTATTACCACTCCAGAGAAATTATTATTTATTTTTAATAGTCATATTTTGAAAGTCGAGTTTGTTTTGAAAGTCTATATTCAAATTAAAAAGAAATCCTCTCTTATCAAGTTTACAGGTTTGGTGGTTTTGAAAACAAGTAGAATAGGTATATAGCTGGTAGCTAGTAGATACTTAATGCTACCATAAAATTTTGTGTTAGAGCTAATGGATGGAGACACATTTTCTGTTAGAGAGATTCACTGGATGTCTCTGGTCAGCATTGCTCCAGGTGTGACAGGATGTTGCCCTATACATGTACAATCTTTTCAACTTGGAAGGTTGAGTTGTGAATTGACTTTGTAGCATAGATATGATGTTTGATACCCAATTACTAATTGGTTTTATAAATATTTCATTCATCCTGGGACATACCCCATTTATAACCTCTAGTTGGTTTTAGGTGATTATGGACATTTACCCCAGAGTGGCTTTAAGAGCTCTCTTGCTGCTGACTTGGCTGTAGTTCAGTCCTGAGGCATACACCATCTGTAATTTTTGATAAGAGCCTGGAGTATCTGACAATGTGGAATGGAGCAAGCCTGCTCATGTGATCCAGCCTGAGCTACACACTTGGAACTAAGGAGAGAGAAAAGGCCCTGCAGCAGCAAGAGAGATGTGACTTTATGAAGATATTTTAGGACTTCTTCTAGCCCACTTGGTACTAATTGGGCAGGAGGGACAAATGGCAAAAGAAAATCAGCATCCTGCTTTAATCTCTCCCCTGCCAAGTTACTTAAATTCTGCTCTGCCAGACACTAGGCCTTTCTTGAGATAGAAAGAGTTTTCTAAGATCAAGCAAACTTGCCACTCTTTAATGTTCCTATTTCAAAATTCATAATGAATATTGGCTTTCAAATATTTTAGACAAAATTCTTCAGAACAGAAATCTAATCACTTTAATTGACTATTTATTCCACACTTAGCACTTAGTTATTTGTATACCAGGAAGACCTACAAAGAGTGTGTGACCTAACCGTTTCTGGTTCAGGCTTATGGTCTTCCATTTCTTTTTCTTTTCTTCTTCTTCTTCTTTTTGGTGACCCTAATGTCAAAGGACATTAGGAGTATGACATAGTTTGCATTTTCACAAACTTCACTGACATTAACAGTCATAGGCACGGTGCTTTCTTTCCATGTCAAATCTTCCTGACGAAAATCTTTCCCGTCTCATCAGGAAACTTAACATATGTTTCTATCAAGTTCTACACCAAGATTCTGGGTGAGAACATCAGGAAGATTCTTGTACATCTGGAAACAATGCACTGCACAGTTCAGGAAGAAAGTGATTTCTGTCAATATTTAAAATCTGTTACATAACATCAAAATTAAATATTACTGATTTATCATAAGGATATCTAGTGTGTAAACAAAATCCAATTATATGTATATGTAGGACAAGTGGGTGAATTGTATGACTTTGTAGTGAAGGGTGATTCTGGCCAATGCATCATGTATAAAAATGAAATGTGTGAGGAAGCCTGGTCCTGCTCAGCACTATGACTGACTGAGTGGGACAAGGAGACCTTCACACAGGCCAGGGTGTTCTGCCCTGGGCTCTGAGGAGAAAACATTAGCCTTCCCTATGCCTTGTGGAGACTGGCAAATAGCCACTATTATGGTGAGCAAATGTAGGAGGTTTTATAGGAGAGAGAAAGAGACAGAATGGTTCATGTCCTGTGGACAGAGGCATATATGAAAAGGTATAAATGCTGAGGGCAGGATGAAGTGGGTAGCTTGATTGCAATCAAGGCCATGGTGATGTCTGGACCTTGAGGTTATATAGCCCTTCTTGACTTGTTAGATGCAGTGAGACATCTTGCTCCATTCACCATGCTTTTGCTGCTGTGTGTTCTGTACCATGATGGAATGTATTTCCTTAAACCAGTGGTTCTCAGCCTTCCTAAAGCTGTGGCCGTTTAATACAGTTCCTTGTGCTGTGGTGACCAATTATTTTTGTTGCTACTTGTAGTAGGAGGTTTCTGGCCTTGACTTTTGGGCCTAGCCTCAAGGTTTAGACCCCAGACCTGCAGACCCGCAGACCCACAGACCCACAGAGACACACAGATGTTTATAATAGTTTTAGGCTGATCAGCCTAAGGCCCAGGCATATCACTTGCTAGCTCTTTACCCTTAAACTAACCCATGTCTCTTATCTTGTTCAGCCATGTAGCTGGGTACCTTTTCTTAGAGCAGCATAGTTGTCCTCTGCTTCTTCCGGCTTCTCTCTGGCATTCTGCTCTGTGCTTCCTGTTCTCAGAGTTTTCTTAGTCTGGTAGCCCCGCCCACACTTCCTTCCTGCCTTTGGCCAATCAGCGCTTTTTATTAAACCAGCGGGTGGGACAATTATTTACAATGTAAAGCATAATCTCCCACAGCTACTTCCTAATTGTAATTTTACTACTGTTATAAATTGTAATGTAAAATTTATCTGATATGCAGGATATCTGATAAGGGCCTGAAAAAGGGTCATTTGACCCCAAAGGGGTTGTGACTCAAGGTTGAGAACTACTACCTTAAATTGTAAGTCAGAATGAAGTCTTCCATCTTCGGATTGCTTCTTGTTACCTGTTTTATTACAGAAACAAGTAACTAACACATTTGTATTCAGTTATTGCAAACATGAAATGAGATGATCTGTGTCTAGGAGAGAGTACCAGTTTATAAAGGGTAGTGAATATTTGCCCACTTGTAGGACTTGTGAAGACTAACTATAGAGAATGTAAAACATAGCAGTATTGTTTCTAAAAAAAGCTGCTAAGTACCAGGAATTAATGTCTTAGAATCATCTGATGCTTGTTCTCTGGCTAAAACTTTTATTGAGTATATATATTGAAATGATCAGACATATATACAATTAATATTTGTTATTGCTATATTTAATTTCATTCTCATTCAGTAAATTTTGGTAAACTTAACTTAGTAATTTATTCTTTTATACATTTTGTTTTTGTGTGTCTCAAAGTTTCAAATTTTTAACTATATTTCTTTAAAATATATTTTGTAGGTGAAATAATTTTTAAAAGATTTAGAGTGTGTGTTTGTGTGTGTGTGTGTGTGTGTACAAATATATATGCAGGTGCCGAGCCACAAAGAAGTACCTTGGACTAAACCTAACCAATGAAATGAAAGAATGCCACAGTAAAAACTTTAAGATGTTGAAGAAATAAACGAGATATCAGGAAGTGGAAAGACCTTCCCCTGCTCATAGATCAGAGTAATTGAGATTGTGAAAATGGTCATCCAATTTTAAAAAGGTCTACAGATTGAACTCCAATAAATATTCCAGGGTTATTTTTCACAGACATAGAAAAAAGTCTTACAATTTACATAGAGGTACAAAAGACCAAATAACCTTAAACAGAAAGAATACTCCTGGAGGCATCTCTATACCTAACTTCATGCTAAACTACACACATAGTATCAGCACCTAGACAGACATTTAGATCAATAGAGTAGACTAGAAGACTCAGATAGAAGATACTTGCATTTTAAAATTAACTAATTAACTGATTGATTAATTAATGTGTGTACCCATGCCACTATGCATGTGCAGTAATCAGAACATAACTTGGGAGAATTGGTTCTCTCCTTCTGCTCTGAGGGCCCTGAGAAACAAACTTAGGCTTTTGGGTTTGGCAGCAAGTGCCTTTACCCATTGAGCAATATCACTGGCTACAAGTACCTGACTTTTGATAAAGATACCCCAAATATGAGCTTCAATGTATAGGCAGAGATAAAGACTTTTTAAAAAGGACTCTGGTCATGTGGGAAATACGACCAAAATCAAGAAATGGGACTAATTAATGGGACTAACCTGAAACTAAGCAGCTTCTGAACAGCCAAGGAGACCATTCCCCGAGTGAAGCACAATCCATAGAATGGGACAAAATCTTTGCTGAGTGTATATCTGACAAAGAATTAATGTGTATAACATAAAAAGAGATAAAAAATTAAGCATCAAGAAAATAACCCAATTAAAAATAGATTGTGGAACTGAACAGAGCATTCTCTAAGGAAATGCAAACAGCTGGCAAGATTTTTTAAAAGAATGTTTAACATTGTTAGCCACCAGGAAAATGTAGAGTAAAACTGCTGTGAGATCCCATCTCATGCCAGTATTAGCAATAATCATCAAGAAAACATAACAGCAAATGCTGTCATGGATGTAAGAAAAAAGAATATTTACTCATTGTTGAAAAGAACATAAATTGGTATAGTCATTATGATGATCAGTTGGGCAGTTTCTCAAAAAATTGAAAACTAGAAATACCATATAAGCCTGATATTTCACTTCTGGATATATACTCAATGTATATCCTCTGTATACCCTACTCTGTAGATATTTGCATGTTTAAATTCATTGCTGCTCTATTTATAGTAGCTAGGAAATGAAATCTGTAGAGAGCTGCGTGGCCACACCTTGAAGATGGTGCTGGCTTCCGCTTTTCACCTTCCCGATGGTGAGAGCTCTCTGAGATAAACAACTCATTATTTGGCTAAGGCTAAGCTCGTGGCTTGCTTCCGTGCACCTGGATCTATTGGCATGGCCCACGTGGCGCACCGTGACTAGCAGTCCAGAGGGTATATAGCTGGGAGCGGGTTTTCCCCAGGAGGAGAGGCAGTAGCAGAGGCAGAGCAGAAGTGGCAGAAGAAGTTTCAAGGTCCTGAATAAACCACTGAAAGAAGAGCGAGGTTGCACGCGACAGAAATCAGGCTAGACATCCATCAGCTGATTATGTTAGTAATGAAATGTGATATATATACTCAGTGGAGTTTTATTTAGCTATGAAAGTACCAAAATAATGCCATTTCAGGAAAACTTGTAGAACTGAAAATTATTATGCAAAGCAAGGTAACACAAACCAAGAAAGTTGAACATTGCATGTTCTCTTTCATTTGCAGATCATAGCTTTGAATTTTTAAATTTGTATATTTAACTTCTAGTGCCTGTAGACACCTGGAAGCTAGATAGAGGCTATGGTGGGATGGGACAGATGTTAAGAGGGGTGTGGAGAATTGTGGTAATATATTTTTGTGTTCTAACAAACCAACCTTGCCTGAAGATCAGAGGGCAGAGCTAGCCAATAGTTAACCATAGGGACTAAGCCGTGGTGACTCACACCGTTAGTCCCAGCACTTGGGAGGAGGAAACAGGAAGATCAGGAGTTCAAGGCCACTCTGGCTATGGGAGATTGATCCAGTCTAAAAGAGAAACAGAACCAGGTGGTAGAGGCTCATACCTTAGATCCCAGCACTAGGGAGGTGGAGACAGGAAGTGACATGGCTGGGTGGAGAGAGGAATATAAGATAGGAGGAGACAAGAGCTCAGCCCCAGGATTCAGTAGAGATCAATTAGAATTTGAGCTACAGAGAGTAGGACCCATATGATCTGAAAGTGAGTGAGGGATAGAGGGAGTGTCAGACATTAAACTGGGATGGGGGAGAGATTATGGGACAAGAAGTGGGTGGAGAGTTAACTAAAATATCTACATGAAGAAGCCATATGAAAACCTACTATACTACAAATGAATTAAATTTTTAGAAAGTTTGAATAGAGGTACCCCAAATGGATGTTTAATGCTAATTCCAGGAGACAAGGCTTGTTACCTGGAGATCCCAGTTCCAGATATGTGATACCACCCTATGATTTGTTGCCTGAGAAGTGCCAGGAGGCCTCTAAAATAATACAGGTTATAGTCATTGCTCTTGGTTCTCCACCAGACCTAGATTAAACCTAATTCCTGAAGATATCACATTGGATGTAGGGCATAGAGAAATTATGCTGAAAGTTAGCTGGATAGTCATTTTAGTTTAAAGAAGGAGTACCAGGCTCCCAGGCAGGCAGTGGTGGTGCCACATCTTAACTGAGCAAAGAAAGTATTTAAGGCAGACATAGAAAGACAGAGCAGGCAGAAGAAGCCATGGCTCACACTGTTAGTCCCAGCAGTTGGGAAGCAGAGGCAAGAGAATCTCTCTGAGTTCAAAACCAGCCTGGTCTTCCAAGCAAGTTCCAGGACAGCCAGGACTGTTACACAGAAAACTCTGTCTGGAAAAAAAAAAAAAAAAAAGAAGAGAAGAGAGGAGGTGTGTAGGGGGATTTTGTTGTTTCATTGTAAATAATTGTCCCACTCACTGGTTTAATTAAAAGCACTGATTGGCCAAAGGCAGACAGGAAGTATGGGTGGGTCTACCAGACTAAGAGAACTCTGGGAACAGGAAGAACAGAGCAGAATGCCAGAGAGAAGCCAGAAGAAACAGAGGACAACTATGCTGCTCTGAGAAAAGGTACCGAGCCGCATGGCTGAACAGATTAAGGTTAGATTAAGGGTAAAGAGTTAGCAAGTTATATGCCTGGGCCTTAGGCCGATCAGCCTAAAACTATTGTAAACATAAACATCTGTGTGTCTCTGTGGGTCTGTGGGTCTGTGGGTCTGTGGGTCTGTGGGTCTGTGGGCCTAAACCTTGAGGTTAGGCCCAAAAGTACAGGACAGAAACCTCTTACTACAAGAAGGTGTTGAAAGAGTGGAAGAGCTGGATTATAGAAATGAAGAATATGAAATGTTATCTTTTGGGGATGGATATTTTACTCATGAACTCACAAGAGCTATGGTGACCTTCACAAGACTGGATCCATCAACATTCAGTCATGGACAGGTGAAGGCTTATATGGCTTTGATCTTTCCTAGAGAGCTATTGGCGGTTGATGGCTGCTGCGGGAGGAGTAGCCATTGCCTTCAGTGGTATACCACTGGCTGGTTGCTTATGCTTCACTGGATAGCTCCACATCCATGCCCACCTGGGAATACTCATTTAAACAGAAAAAGTAAAACAAAAAGGCACAATCATGGGAAGAGTCATTGAGGAGAAGGCTATTGATGGGGTGAGAGTGTACTAAAAGAGGACTATAATCACCTTAATCATGTGTGAAATTAGGAAATAGAGGTCCTCATGGCCCAGACTGGTTGAAGACCTCCACAGGCCTGCCTGGTGCCTTGTGGGAGCCTGAAGAACAGGATTGTGGCCAGTGCTACCACCTAAGGCCACATGGGTTCCTGAAGTCTGGGCTGTCACCTGTGGTCATGCTGAAATCCAAGGGCCATGTTGAGCCAACAGGGGCAGCTGGCCCTACTCTTTGTTGGCCACTGCAGCAGAAGAGCTGGTTCCATTCGCCACAGGAAGAGATGGTTCCACACATGGAAAGTTGACTCCACTTGTAACCACAGGCATAGGAGAGCTGGCCCTATGGCATGGTCATAGAAGAGCTGACTCCACCCTTCACCTAAGGGAGCCAATCACAGCAGCTTAGACTGATCAAACAAGCTACCATCCAGACCCATATCCAGGGCTTTGAATGGGTCCACCTCAACACTTACTCCATCTATGACCTGTCAGAGTGCAGAGACCATGATGAGACTGGTCCTGTGGAGCCTGTAGCTGCAAGGTCCCCATGACTCCAGAAAACAGCAGGATATTCAAGAGAAGTTTTGGTGAGAGCCCAGTACTGATGACGTACCAGGGGCCATAGGCCTTGAACCAGACCAACAACTGATTGCAGTGCACATAAAGCTGAGTGGGCAAAAAGGTATATATACCGTGTGACACATCACAGCTCCTAAA
This sequence comes from Phyllotis vaccarum, assembly GCA_033318265.1. Taxonomy (NCBI): domain Eukaryota; kingdom Metazoa; phylum Chordata; class Mammalia; order Rodentia; family Cricetidae; genus Phyllotis; species Phyllotis vaccarum. The sequence goes on from JARWLC010000011.1 coordinate 23,438,771, forward strand.
ACCACTAAGGTGAATGAAACAGCGCTGTAGAGGTGGGGAAAATGGAAGAACAAAATGCTTTTTTGTTTTGTTTTTAATATTTAAATGTTTTCTTTTGGATGGATGCAATGAAGGTGAGAGGCAGACATGGAGGGATTGAGAGATGAGCAGGATTAGGGTGAATGATGTGAAATTATGTTAAAAGAAAGTAGAGTAAATTTTTCTTTGGTTTTGACTTTGGGAAGAAAACACTTAGTCTTTCTCTATACATTTGGGGTTAGCTGTGTTATTTTTTTAATTTTTAAAGTTAAATTTTTATGTTTTATTCTTTATTATTAAATATCTACATGTGTATATATGTATGTGGGTGCACATATGTAGAGGTCAGAAGAAAACTTGTAGGAATTGGTTTTCTTCTTCTACCACGTGGGTCATGAGGATCAAACTTAGGTAGTCATGCTTAATGGCCTGAGCCTTAGCTGCTGAGGCATTGGTGCCAGCCCCCAGCTGTAAATTTTCCTCTTCTTTATCAGGGTAAACAAATTTATCTCCATTTTGATTAGATGTTTTAAATGAGTATTTGTTTTTGTCAAATTCAATTTGGTATTGATTGGTCTTCATTAACTCAATAGCCAGAAAAATAAATAGTTTCCCTTTATGTCTTGCAGAAATGATATTTAATTCTGTATCGAAATGCCAATTTTCAGCCACAAAGGACATGTTTGGCATTAATTGACACCACATGATGACTTTTTTTTTTTAATGATGATAGCATGAAAAACAAAGTTATCATGTTCTAAAAGTCATGATCTTTTTTCACATTATTTAAACTAACTTTCCTAATATTCTTGTGTGTTGTTAATAGCATTATTATGTTTTCCATTGGAAAAAGTCATGAAGTGTTGCAGGTTACTTGCTCACATTGCAAACCCTAAGATTACATTATTTACTGGAAAAACCTGCTTATTCCTGTGGTGTAAACCCTAGCACACACCTTTAATCCAAGAGTTTTCTGCTTGAATATTGTAAACAGAAATTAAATAAAATCAACTATAGTTTGGAAGTGGAGAAAGCAACCCATTGACAAGCAAAAGCCATAGAAAGCGAGAGGAAAGCAGGAAGATGGAGAGCAAATAGAAGGGAGAGGCATCGGTTGGAGGAGTTTTTGGTTTATATGGCATAGAAGAAAGCTCTTTCTGGGATAATGACAGCAGAGGAGAAAGCAACTGAGTGCTTTCTCTGCCTCTCTAACCTAATAGGTTTTCACCTCTCCATATGTGTGTACGTGCACACACTTGCACGCACACACACACACGCACATACACGAAGCTTCTTCATTAGTAAGTTTCCATAAGGCTTTTGGTGGTTTGCTATCTTTCCCCATCTTCCTTCTTCCCTGCCTTCTCACCCCTCCCACAATTTAACCCTTCCGTTTCCACCAGTCCCCTTTATCCTTTAGACTATTTGAGTTCTATCCCCTCTTTCTTGAACTATTTTCCTGATTTCTATAGTTATTCCAAATGAAACCTGCATGTCTAAAGATCCGAAGCTAACATGCACAAATGAGAGAAAAGGTGGTGTTTGTCTTTTTTTGTGACTATGTTACTTCACTCACAACAATTATGCCCAGGTGCACAGGCATCAGCCTTTGGGGAGAACCCAATGGTATCATGGTGCTAAATGGACATAGCACTAAAATGACTCCCAGTGACATTACCATGCTCACAGATAAGTACATCTCCCAACCCTTGTCAAAGAAGCTTTATCTTTCTGTAGATGACAATTAACCCAGAGACACTCAACTGGTTAATGTGCAGAGAATTAAGAGTTTATGGAGTGTTTATCTTTAAATGAAACATATATATCACACCCTTTCCTCCAAGGGTCAGAAATTTTCATGGAAGTGGGGGTTGAAAGACTTTAAGAGCCAAAGTTAGTGGATAACTTCAAGGAATGCGCAAAGCGAGGTGGGTAGAAAGGTGATGGTGGAGAGAATGTGTATGGAAGGAATGAAGGAGGCTGAATAAGATCTAAATGTGTTATATGAAATAATCAAATAAGTAATGAAAATATTATTTAAAAACCAAACAAATTCTCGAGTCATCCTCCAAAAGCTTCCACCTTCTAGAAGCTTGTCTAACCATCCAACAGTGTTGCCAAACTATGCTACCAGCTGGAGGTCAAGTGTTCAAACAAAGAGCCTATAGGGGATATTTCTCATTTAGATCACACCAGGAGTACATAAACTAAATATCTAAAACCCTTAAATATCTCTGAATCTTCATGCATAGTTTCTGGTTATACTGAATTATGTCCTGAATTGCCACAGTGATCCAGAAGTGCTCTCCAAATAGCACTACCAATTGGCGACCACATACTCAAATGCATGAGTCTGTGGGAGACATTTCTTATTCAAACCTCTACATTCTACCCTTGGGCATTATATACTCATGGCCATCTCCTGATGCAAGATACATTTACCCCAATTTCAAAATGCCCATAGTCTTTAACAGTGTCAACGCTGTTCCCAAGTCTTAAGTCCAAAGTCTCATTTGAGACTCAAGGAAAAATCTTGCTACTCCCTGTATACTCCAAATAGACAATGGTATAGAAGACACCTTCCAAAAGGGAGGAATGGGCATAATGAAAAAATACTGGACTAAAGTCAGGTTGAAATCCATAAGGGGTCTGTTACAGTAAGGTTTACTTGGTCCCAGGTGGCTAGAGGTCCGGATCCACAGACCTGCAGTGCCAGACTCCTTAGCCACCCACAACTGCTCAGGCCCTCCAAAATGATTCAGAAGCTTATATTAACTTTATGCTGTTTGGCCTATGGCTCAGGCTCATTGTTAGCTAGTTCTTTCATCTTAATTCAACCCATTCTCATTAATCTGTCTGCCACGTGGCCCGTGGCTCATCTGTGTTCCTTACATATTTCTTCTCGGGCATCTGGCTCTGAATATCAAATCAGATAGCTCTATATCTGGTATCTAGGAATTTAGTTTCAAAGTGAAGCTTATATGGCTTCACTTCTCTAAATTTGTTGCCAGCAACATACGTCTCTCATGCATCAGGCTGGTTCCGTTCTCTGCATGTAGCTCTGCTTGTTGGATGTTTTGTGGCTCTGGAAAATTCACTACAACCCAGGCTTCACCTTCAAGGCGTCATGTAATGACCTCTCAGGGCCTCTTCTCAGGAACTCCAACCCTGGCACAGTGCCAGGCTTCAATGGCTCTCTGAAACCATGGAGGAAAAAAAAAATCCATGACCCTCATCATTGTATCTTCCTTATCTTCAAAACCAGTACTAACTGGACCACACTCCAAGTTCTGTCTTCTTGGGCCACAATTTCAGCAGCTTCTGTGTTGCTGAAGCTGGTGAGAATCTGTCCTAGGTATTTTCTTTCTAGAAGCTGGAAATACCATAGACTCTTCTATCAGAAGCTGGAGCCTTAGCTGGGTAGGATCTTGCCCCCAGGACGTCTTTTCTATTGTCCCAGTGCAGAGGCAGAAGCTTCTCTGTAATAGGGATAATCCCCTTAAGAATTACAACAGCATCGCTGTAACCAAGTTTTCTCTTGCTCACATCCTCTGTAAAATTCAAAGTTTTATTTCATTCTTCCCAACTTGTTGCTTTTGTTCATGGCAGACCTACATAAGAGTAATCAGTAATAACCATTCCCAATCTCAATGTTATTATGTATTGAAATTTCCTCTCCTAAAGGAATTAACTCATTACCCTTTAAATTCAGCCGAATTCTCAAGAATAAGCACAACACAGCCAGACTTTTAGGCAAAGTATCACAGAAACAGTCCCTAACCAAGGTCTCCATGGGGTCCCAGTTTCCCTCTGGAACTTCATGAGCTGGGTCTTCACTTTCAGTGTTTCTATCAGAATCATTGACTTCTGAGTTCCCACAGGAAATGGTCCATTCAGCTCTCTCCAGTCAATGGCTTTTCTAGCCCAAAGTTTCAAGTTCTTTCACAAAATATGTCAAAGCCATGAAAGCTCCGAGGTCAAGTTTATGACAGCAATAACCCCACTTAGTACCCAGCTCTGCATTTGTCCTTTTCTTTTGTTGAGGTAGAACACCACAACCCAGAGCAACTGAGCAACACAAGTCATTCCTTGCTCCTTTTGTGTTCACAGTGTCTTGGTTGAGGGTTTTATTCTATATCATTTCTTTCTTCACCTTGGAGTCCACTCTGATAAAGCCATCACTTTTTACAGCTTATTTATTGGTGATCTGGTGGTGGGAGGAAACACTTAAGTTTGGGATGCAGCAAACTCTTTTGCCTGGAAGTGACATATATCATGCATCATCTGCCCCCCCCCCATCACATGACTGCACATGAGTTCAACAGGTTTCCTTATACGGTGGGGCAGGGGCAGAGAATATTGGCGTCCTTTGGGGGCCCCATCTTAGTCAGGTCATTTATAGAAGATCACAGAATAAGTGAATTCTGTAAATTAGATCCTGACACCGTTTTCCTCTGCTGCATAAACACAAGTATCCAAGCTTATTTCCATTTTAGTGACATTTCACTTGCTTTTGTTTGTTTATTTTTGATTTTCTCAGGAAGCTTTTCTACCACAGTTTCCAAGATTAAGTCTCACTGGCCGTGTAGATGTAAGTGTGAAGTTCACCTCCTTGAGAAGGTTTTTAGAGAGAATTGATCTACCTATGCTCTTCTGCTTCACTCACCTGTGAGACCTTTCTGTGTCACTGCTTCCTTTATGGCTCACATTGTATGCACCCGTGTCTGTGGGAGTGCACAGGCACCTTGGGAATCGCTTCTTAACAGTCCTCTACTTCAAGTTTTGAGACAGGGCTTCTCATTGGCTAGGCTAGGCTGGCTGCCTCAGAGATCCTAGGGACAAAGTCATCTTACCAGCCTATGTTACAGGCTTTTATAACAGTGAAAGAAAGGACTGAACCAGAGTGAGTGGCAGAGCGGAAAGAAGAAGGGTCTAAAATCAAAGCCCGGAGAGATCAAAGATTCCTGGGTTACAGGCCCAGATTTATAAAGTGCACTCTCCTGAGGGCAGCAAGGCACGTGGAGGAGAAGGAAAGCAGTGTTTTTTTTTAAAGTACAGTCTGGAGAGATGGGTGAGTACTGACTGTTCTTGCAGACGACTGGAGCTCTGTTTCCAGTCCCCGTGTAGAGTGGCTCCCAATAACCTGAAACTCCATCGCCTGGCAGTCTTTTATTTATGGCTCTGCTGGTGCTTGCACTCATGTGAACATATTCCCACACAGACATACAATTTAAAATAATAAAAATAAATCAGGATTTATTTTTTAGGATTCAACCCTTCATCTGCCGACAGTGTGATCAGAACAACACTCAGCATTACCAGACACCGAAGAAAGATTAGCTCCCATGGAGGCCACAGCAGGGTTGGGCTTCTCTCAGAGAGGATGATGCTGTCCCATACTTCAAGGGTTGGTAAATGAGAAACACTAGAGAACAGGGAGCAGCTCTTATTTGAATAAAGGGTTGTTCTTGGATTCATCATTGGAAGAGTACACTTAGAAGTGACCACCAGGAAATGAAGTAAGGCCTTAGCATTATTTTCTTCCCATTTTTGTAACTTGTTCATATAATGGCCTATGAATGAACTAAAATGCCCGGAAGGCCCACAAATGGTCTGTTTAAAGCAGATAGGATTAGAAGATAGCCACAGAGTCAGATGGTAATGAACATCTGCTCTGGCAGATGGCCAAAGCATAGGGTTCAAGGTTTGAGGGCTTCCCCTGGGGGAATATCTCATTATCTGAGATCAAAATTCCAAGGAGCCAAGATTATTATTGTCCTATTTCACTTCCTGGTTGGAACAAGTCTAAAGAAAATAATTTTGCTTAAGCCTTTTAAGCTTTATTCTGCTTTCCTAAGTGATTTTGGTTTTGGTTTCTAATATGCTGAATACCACAGGCTGGTCTTGAACTAACAATCTTTTAGCCTTAGCCTCCTGCATGTGAGGATTATAGGAATAAGCCACTATGCTTTGGTTCTTCTAGGAGATCCTGCCCGAGGTCCTCGACAGGACACACGTCTTGAATAAAAGATTCAAGGTGTTTTGTGGAGAATTTGATATAGCATTCAAGACACAGCCAGACAAAAATGAAGTATAAAAAGGTGACATGTTGAGCAGCTGAAGGAAAATTTTATTTTAAAATCCTTTTCAATGATAGGACTTCCTCATGCCATCCCTAGAATTAAACATTCTAGTCAATTACTTAGTAAGTGCCTAATTTACCCTTGCTAGGGAAGAAAATTACATGGTTGTTCTTAAATTATTAAACAATATTTTGATGGGATTGACCGAGCAAGCGGTGGAGTATTGACCAGTCACCCTGTTATAGCGAAAGTCTGTGGCAGCTGAGTTTTGTCTTTCAAGGTGGAATTGGAGAGAAAAAAGTCATTAACTCCTGTGAACTACATCTTCAGGCTCTGATGGGAAGTCACACATAAAGTTCATTTTCTTTATAAGATAAAGTAGAAAAGCCCATAAACTAATTCTTTCAAGAAATGCTGAAATGAACTTTAAAAAAAAAAATCATGTTACTGTGCAAAGTCTCATTGCTTTAGCTTCTGCATGAAAATTTAGTTTGAGGTAAAAACTCACTCAGGCTTTTCTTTATGGGACTGGGCTAATCTCTGTCACCATACGTTTGTCTGTATGTTCCTTAAAAGTACTTAGACTACTTGTCTTCTGCATCCTGTGAGGAGGAAGAGCATGGGAAAAACAGAAAGATGGAGATTAATATGTAAGAGAAATCCCAACAATAACAATTTTGACACAGCGAATCATTTCAGTATGGGTTTGGATTGAAGCACGTCTCGCCCTCTTGTCTGCGTCCTGATCACAGGCCTTTCATATTCAATGGGCTGAGAAGACATACTTTGGGAGAAATTTTTAATCAAATGGAAATAGCCAGTTCTTCCTGATGATGAGGGCAGCTCAGGGAGTTCCTTGGATGTAAATGATTCCATTACAAGGAAGAAGACATGGAGTACACACCTAATGCTTACAATGTGCTTAGAGATACAGTGTTTATTCTTAGACTGACTCTGGGATGATTATCATTTCAGCTTCAGCTGCTAAGGGAAGTTGAAATCTATAGGGATGGTCTTAGCTACTGTTTCATTGCTGTGAAAAGACACCGTGACCAACTCGGCTTCTCTATAAAAAGCATCTAATGGGGGGGGTGGGCTTGCTTACAGCGTCAGAGGATTTGTACATGATCAATACTTCAGGAAGCATGGCAGCAGGCAGACAGGCATGGTGCTGGAACAGTAACTGAGAGCTACATCCTGATGTAGGGGTAAGGGGTAGGTGTGGGTTTCAAAAGCCCGCCCCTAGTGACCATACCTTATAATTATTCCTAAACAGTTCACCAACTGGGAACCAAACATTCAAATAGGTGAGCCTATAGGGGCCATTCTCATTCAAAGCACCATAAAAAACCGAATAACTTGTTCATATTTTTTACAGGAAGAAAAGAGGGTGGTAGATGGGGAAATTGGAAAAGTAGTTATCTACCACACTACTCACCTTAGAAGTTTCTTGCAAAAGGAGCGATTACGCTATTTGAGTGTCCCATAGTGTTAGTTAAAAGATTCTCAAGTGCTTCATTCTTAAAACTGGCGATAAAGTCTCTCTCTCTGGAAGATAAATGATGAGAATTTAAGTGACTTTCCTGAACCGTTTATTCACACCCACAGTTTGATCTCAGTTCAGTTGTATTCCAAATCTTCATCTCCCTAAGTGCTCTATGCTTTCACTTCAATACCTCCAAAGAGCACAATCAAGCAATAGCATAGTCCAGTGTAAGCTGGAAGAAGGGAAAAGAAGCCAAGTTAACTGGCGAGGGAAGAATCATGAGAGGGCGAAACGGAAGGGACAGGGATGAGATGGGCAAAATGTAGCACTGAATCTGTGTTTTCACAGAGGAGGATGCATCTCAGGGTTCATGCTGTGTGTGTGCATGCTTACCCCGCCCTCTCTGCCCTCATATAAAAGGAATTGTGGCAGCCAGCCCTTCCTCATAGTGCTCTAGTGGTCTCTAAACCCACAGCTTTCTGACTGGTGGAGAAGGCTAAGAGACTAAGCCGAGGTACATATTTATACGACTTCTTACACAGCTCCGAGTTTACTGCCATCTGCTGGGAGTTATATCTAAAACAAACAGTGGCAAAGATGAACAGAGATGAAATTTTTATAGACCTACTTGGTGGTTGTGGTTTCTTGCCTCTCATTAGGTCCAGTTAATCAGTCAGAAGGTCGTTCAAACCTCTTATTTGATTGACATGATTTAAATAGTCAGCGGTATATATGGACAAGGCTTATGAAAGGCTAATGATTTCTCCATCTGGAAAGCTAGCCTTGAAACTTAGGTTATCATTCTATTATGAGGGGAGAGTAGCTGAGAATCTTCCTCTTTTAGGATGTTTAGTGAGAGTTTTGAATGTTGGTGATTGACGATCACAGCGGTCTCTCCACTCTTCACTTGGGAAGACTGTGCCCTTAATTCCATTTGAAACTCTTTATTTATGCTTAAGCAGCCTAGATAGTGACAATTTCCATCCCATTTTTCAGAAGTCTTACTTTGATTTCTTCTAATTATAGCATGTTTTTATAACCCATCAAGAAATAAGAGTGATTGTTATTTGTTCATAGGGCATGCATGATATATTCCCATTTCTTTTTGCTGACAGACTGAGGAAAGCTCAGATGATATTGTAAAGAGATTTGCTTGTTTTGTTTATAATAGTGTATACTTTTTTAAAGAATAAAGATTCATATAATAATATTCTAATAACAATTTCAAATAAAATGTTCCAATTAAACGGTGTGGTCACTAATTTGGGTACCAGAAGAGTTCTAGCCTTGGTACTGCTGTACGGCTGGATCTGGGCTGGTGGAGCTTCCTTTTGGTGCTGGCATCTGCCTTCTTCCCTAAGGTCCATGTTTTCCCTGATGTGCAGTGTTGGCCACACATGAGCTATAGTTTGGATGCAGTGTTAAGCAGGGATAACAAGGCATGCATTATCTTTGTCCACAGCACAGTGCCCACAGCAATTTTAAAGCTTTCCTTCTAAATGCAGGTTTTAAGGTGATCTCCTGCTATCTCAATTTACTTCTGAGTAAAGGTTCTAATGACGTCATCGCAGGCGATGAGGTTCAGCCCCAGGTCCTCTCCTTCCATGCTAGTTTCTGTCATCTGTCTGTGAGCTGTGTGACTGCTGCATTTGTCTTTGGTGTCTGCAAGGGGAAGATACTCCAGGAGAAGTGAACTTTATCTTGGTAATTTCTGGCCCAGCAAAATGAATGCCAGCACTGAGTGTTGTGACCTCTCCAGTTCTCTGAATTCAGCATGTCTGACATGGTTCTACATATCATACATGTCTGCCATGGACCAAGAATACATCAAGTATATGAAAATGGTGAGAGAATGCTTGTGTCTTGAGGGTTGAGGGAAGGCAGAAGCTGACAGTTTGGATGGGGTTGCAGGACTAGCCAGTCTGTGCATGTATGAATTGCTGATATGGTAAATGGCTTTTATTTGCTTTTAATTTCCCTGCCATTTCCAGAATGCCAAGGGCTCCCTTGCAGAAAAAAATTGAGAATATTTGTGTTTGAAGACAACTCCTTTGGCCCAGATGGAATAGCTCAGTAGTTGAGCTTAACATACTGGAGCTCTAGGCTCTGTCCCTAAGACTATTCTCTCTCTCTCTCTCTCTCTCTCTCTCTCTCTCTCTCTCTCTCTGTGTGTGTGTGTGTGTGTGTGTGTGTGTTGAAAGCAACTTCATTTCTTTGCATTAGTCCTTTAATGATGAGCTTATTAGGTGACTCCTGTAGATGCAAGAGAGGTATCTTTCATGGAAGGAGCTGGATGGGTGGAGAACAGAGGAAGGAAGGGAGACCAAACTGTGGCCATAGATCTCCAGAGTTGACAGGGTTTTCTATGCCTGAGAAGAAACAGCGAGGCCACTTACCTTCAAGGAACCCTGCAGACTTGGACTTTAAAGGTATTGGATGTGACCACAATGGAAAGAAGACCCTGAATACTTCCTTTCTCAAAGCTCCTGGAATGAAGAAACTTTCAGTGATTGATAGTCCCAGTTTTAATTGGATTGAAAGACATAAGCAGTAACTTCTACATGTAGTAAAGTCTGTAGCATTAAATGCATCCTTGCCCGTGGATCAATTGAGTCAGAGAGCCCTGAGACCAGCACAGATGAAGAGGTGGCCCTTGCCCTTTGCCAAAGTTTTTAGTTGGAGAAACCTGAAAAAGAAAAAAAGAGTGTGAAGAGTGTTACTTTATATATGACAACAAGATTACATTGTCATTAATATTGCAAGTCGGTGCTTTGAGAAGAACAGTCTTTGTTTTATTTTAAGATTTTTAGCAGGGTTTATTCTAAGGCTTAGAACACTCAGGAGAGTCGGACCTTCCAGACAAATGCATTTGCCTTGATGAAACACATTTGCGATCACTCCCCAACTATGGCCTAGAGACTACTCCCAATTCACACTGGACTTCAAGAAAATTTTTTTTTTAAATCCTGTTTTGAAAATGGACCACGTTTGGGGCACTAATTCACATAGCTACCACACCCACTCTTTCTGCCCAGAAAGTGAGGAGAATGAGTAGGTCAACCAGCTGACATATTTCCATCCAATTTCAAGGGTAGAATGTGTTCATTTTCTGACTAATGGCATGTCATTTTGCAGAAGCCTTTGGTCGCGAATTAATCCTGGAATCAAAACAGATTTTCCGAGGAGCAATCTTCCATCAAGTATTGATTTTTTTACACTCACGGAGTCTGTACTCCCTAATTTAACCTGACAATGATTCTGCACAATGGCCTGGGAGCACCTTGGCAGCTCACTGAAGGAACTTTTACTGTCTTTTCTTTCTGCAAAGTGGAAAGGAAAAAAAACACCCCAGCTAGCCCACTGGGTCACTGGGGGGCACTTAGGACTTGATACTTTACTTCTGGTGATTTGGAATGGGCAGAGCTCTGCCTTCTAACTTTTAAAGCAGTGCTCTGAGGAGAGGCTTTGCCTTGCTGAGAGTCTATTCCAAGGAACATATTTTTTTTAAGCTGCCAATATTTCACACGATACATTCTGTAATATATCGCTCAGTCATGGATGATGCTCTCAGATGATGCCACCTGACTGTGTCCACCAAATTCAAGAAAACAGGAAATGTTTCTGAAGAGTTTGCCCCTGAATTTAAATAAACTGTTGTTTTTAATCCATTTTATTCTTTATCTCAAAGTTGCTTTGGATCCCTACATTCCTTATTTCTTATCTGATTTTTGTGAATTGAAGAAATAGTCTTGGGCTATGCTAGGCTTTAGAGGAGGTGCTAATTAAGACATAATTCCCTACTTGAAGAAATATAAGGTTAAGAAAGTGTAGATGGGGGAAAAGTATATTCCAAGGAAAGCAAATATGATGTATATGCAGATAAAATGCTTCTTAGCCATAAAATAAACAAAATCTGACATTTTGACAAGCATAGAACTGAATGATGTTAAATGAAATAATGTAGGCATAGAAGAGCAAGTTAATAACCAGTCTCTCACATGCTAAAAAGTTGGTTTCATAACAGGAGGGGAGGCTAGAATTGTAGTGAGTGCAGTTAAGGAAGGGCAGAGAAAAAGGATTGACATGGATCAGGCAACAAGTCCAAAATATAGTCACCGAGAGGTCTAAGCTGCGGTTTCTAATGTTACTCTGTAAGATAGAGTGGTCATAGTTCACATAATTTATTGTGAAAAATTAGAAGGGAGGAATTTTAAAGTTCTCAAAACAAAGAAATAATAGACATTTAGGGAGAAGGAACACTAATTGATTACCCCTATTTGATTATTACATATTATATACATATACTATATTATTGCATAGTACCTGAGAAATATACACAGTTATTATCTATTAAAAAACAAAACTAGAAGCAAGCCGATTTCATTGGTACCAGTGTATAAACTATGGAAGACATAGACATGAACCAATGGGGAGGTAAGGATTGAAAGTGAAGGTAAAGCCTGTTTGGAGAAGATTGGATACAACTTTATAGAGAAAAGATGTTTGAGTTGGATTCCAAACAGTGGTGTGCTGGAGACCAACTCTAAATGCTCACTGGATGTCTACATATGCTTACACTTCCCACTTCTTTTGTAAGTGGGTTGAGATTGTGTGACCAGTTCTGGCCAGTGGCCTGTAAAGGGAAGGGGAGGTTTGTGTTCCTCCATCTCCTCTCTTCTGCATCCTGGGTAGCAGGCAAGAGCTCATTGGACCTTGCGTGAGCAAGTGTAAACTTTTGCCTTATATAACTTTGAAGACACTTAAGTTATTTTTTATCAGAGCATAGGTTAGAAAAAGCAGTGCTAGCAGATATCATTTGCTATTAAAGAAGATGTTAAAATCCAGAGTGATGTAATTAAGAAGGCTGATTAATAAATAGTCAAGGATTTTGATTGAGTCAGAAGTGCTGCATTCCTAGGAAGTCAGTACTTAAGTAACTCACAGAAATTAATGGAGGTTTTAAGTGAGGTTAAAACCTAACATTTACTGAGATATTATTGGAGAAGAGGGTTCATAACATTTATTACTGATGAAGAATGGAATCAATAATCTGACTGACTAATACCCTGATCAGTCCAAGGATATCCTGAGTCATGAGCATCCTGTTAGATTACTGTTGTTTGGAAGCTGTATCCTCTGGATTCAATATCTCCAATCTACACAAGAATAAAATTATAGGCTCAAAATACTTGTTGTGCAACCATAGTCATAGCACTCTGAGAGACTGAGACAGCTTGGGCTATGTAGTGAGGGAGGGAGGGAGACAGAGAGACAGAGACAGAGAGACAGAGAGAGACAGAGACAGAGAAGCAGAGAGACAGAGAATGAGAGCAAGAACTACTTTGTCAGAAGTAGACAGATAACTCTGGCTCTTGAAGAACTTGTTGTGGGTAAGAGATTCCAAGAACAGAATGACTGAAGGAAAGTGAGAAGAGGCCAGCACTGGGGTGGAGCAGCAGATTAGTGCAGGTTCTGAATCTGAAAGCTGTGTTACAGGAGTAAGGGTTCCAGGCTGGTGAAGAGGAGATGGGCTAGGTGCCCTTTCTCAGAGCAGCATTTCAACTTCTTTCTTCTGTCTGCTGGCGTCACATTGTGCTGTCTCTGTGGTGTCTCTCTGGCTTCTCTGCTCTGTTCTTCTTGTTCTCAGAGTTTTCTTAGTCTGGTAGCCCCTCCCACACTTACTGTCTGCCTTCAGTCAACCAGTGTTTTTATTAAACCAGTAGGTGGGACAATTATTTACAATGGAACAGAACACAATCCCACTATATCCAACAAAGGAAGAAGCAGTGGTGCTAAGTGCTGGAAGGGTGGGAACCCCTCAGTCATAACCCCTCATTGCTGACCTGCTTGATACTTTGAAGCATGTGATTGGCCAAGGCTCTGATCCCCTTTTCATTTTTCTCCAGTTGGTTTTGCAGCATGTTACTGTCTGTGACAGTCACAAAATGATGCATCAGGCTAAATACACTTCTTAACCAAACCAAAAAGTTGTTCACAGCTCATGTTTCAATCTTCATAAGCGTTAGTTTCTTCAGTGCAAAGTCATAATTAAATTAAATGCAAAAGTTTATGTAACTAGATTAGTGTCATGTGAGCCTTGATAATCTTAATAATTGCTGATGTTATTACAAACCTATTGCTTCTATCACTATTCAGAATATGTTTGGATCCACAGAGAAAGTTCTATTAGTAGATGATATAAAATGAAAATTGACTTTGATAAATTATTTCAGGTCATGGAAATCTGTCCTGTTGGAAAGTAAAGCTCCAGAGGATTGGAACAAGTCCCCAGGGAACACTGATGGCAATTAAAGACTCATTAAATGACTCTCCTGTCATCAAGACATGTGGTTATAGTTTAAATGTAAATGCCTTATAGACTCATGTTTTAAGAAATAATATTTTCAGAGTTCTGGAAAATTTAGGAGTCAGAGGCTACCTGGAGAAAGTAGGCCACTGATGGTAGGGTTACTTGGTCCATGGATCCTGCCTGCCTCCTTCTCTCTGAGTCCTGTCCACCATGAAGAAACACTTCAGCCTATATTTTTTGAAACCCTTCAAGCTGTTAATTCTACGTGTTTGTTCATAATGATTAAAAATAACTAAAATATGTGCTTCCACAAAGAAACATTACATGTTCCATTTTATGTTTGCCATATTTTTTTGGAATTACAATTTGTATGTTCTGGGAGATTTCTGTTTTTGTGTCTTTGTGCTTTCAAGATGAGAGCCTACTAGCCTTCCAAGGAAAGCTGCAATTCTAACATCTGGTTACTTAAAACTTTTTTTAGTATAGTAACACACTGTAAGTAGATCAAATATTATCTGAGCATGTGAACAGCACAGGAAGGACCTTGAGGTGAATAACTGTGAGGTGTTACACACAGCCACACGAAATCCCAAGTTTGGATTTGGTCATTGAACTAGCAGATTCTAGCAACTGTACACAGGCTTATAGGGAAAGTTCTTTGTTTTTTCTTTCTAACAATGAAGGAAAACTCCTGGTCAATTAAAATAGCACTGGTTTTGTCCTCCTGTCTACCAAGGCCTTTTGTACATCTGTGAAGCTTGCTAATCGGCTCTGATTAGATGGTGCTTTGTTGTGTACATGACACACAGAAACACACTTCTACTGGAGTGAAACTAGCTCTTGAATTTTAAAGGTAGGAACAATTGATTTTGGACCCAGTCTTCCAAACAGTAAGAACAGCCAGATAATCTTTGAAACCCACAGAGCAGGACAGTTTGTGTGTGCTGTCCTGGAGTATTATACAGCTGGACTTCATACTTACCAATTCCGCATTTGTGGGTTCATGGATCTGTGGATGAAAACTAGTTGGAAACAAAAAACAAACAAAAAAGCCCACTACACTAATACTCAGCATGAGCAAATATTTTTTTCTTTGTCATTATCTCTAATGTATGTTTATATGAATAAACAGTTGTTTATATAGTATTTGCATTCTATTAGATGCTATAAACAACCTGGAAATATTGTATTCAGGAGGCTGTGCAAAAGGCACATAAGAAAAATGTTACCTCAGTTTATATAAGGAAATAAACATTTTCATATTTGAATATCAATGAAGATTTCAGAACCACACATCTGCAGATGTTAAAGGAATGACCACACTCAGATAAAATGTAAAAGATCCAAGAAACAACAACAGCCCCAAAAGTCCTTCGTCAATGTGAAATTGGGAAAACACACTCCAGTTTTTACTGATCAGGTTCTTTCTGTGGTTGGAGTCTGGGCTCGCTTCTCTTTTCTGTGTGCTCATTCAGAACAGATGCTTGAGTCAAGAACACAGAACTCCTAATTTTTCTCCATCTAAACATTTCTATAATGTATTACCCTTGCTAGACTTGAATTGCATTTATACTGCTAAATTAGAAAATAAATACCAGAAAAGTGACATTGTGAATGAAAACATAATTTCAATTAGATGGTGCATTTCTTTCTTTCTTTCTTTTTAAAGCTACAGCTTTATATTTTCATCATGTTTAAGGACGATTTTAATTTGACACACTAAAAGAATAAATGAATACATCTATGAAAGAATTAATCAGAATTTTTATTACTTTTCATTTTAGTATTTATATTAGAAGTTTTGTAAGTAAAGAAGTTTGGTTGATCATTAGAAAAATTCTTCTTTACTGGGCTAATTTTGTGTCTGTGTGTATTTTAATATATTTATTTTTTACACGTTTATTTTTTAATGATTTAATTTGTTCTTTGACAACCAACTTTACACATGTACATATTATATTCTGTTTTCTCTCATCTTACCTTTTCTTATCTTGCTCACACCCCCTCATCACCCTGACCCCCACCCTCATCTGCCATGTGTGACCATAAGGTTTGAAGATATCTATTGGAGGAATCTACTGGACTCACTGTCGGGTACACAGTTGAAGACAATGACCTCCCCTCAGAGTCAGTCAGCATCCAAAACATTAGCAGAGAAAAAAGAGTGGAGTTCCATGAACCTCTCCTCTACCCATGATTGGCTATTGACATCTCCTATAGGCAAACACAGACAAACTTTAGCTGTTATGAGCTATGCTTGCATTGGCTGTGCCATGTTCTGAATATGACACTTTACAGCCCTTCTCTCTGGCATTTACATTCTTTCTACCCCCTCTGCTGCAATATTCCCTGAGCTTTAAAGGGGATGGAATAATTTTCCTGTTTTCAGGCTTGCACACTTACCAGTTACATTCTCAGAACCTTGAACATCCACGAGTCTCTGCATTTCCTGAAGTTCACTGTCCAGCTGGGTGCTAGTGGTCCAGGATGGTGGATTTTAATTTTTAATTTTGTCAGAGGAGTGAGGAGTCAGTTTGAGTTAAGATATTGGAAAAATGTTAAGACTCATTAGTACAAATTTGATGTGCTTGGTTAGAGAAAGGGAGGAAGCATCAGAGGTTTGTATTTTATTCTGATCTGAGTATTTACTTATTCTTTCTAAGTGGTAGGCAATGATCGTTTAAAATGAGAAAATTTAAAATAACATAAAGTATGTAGCCACAAAACAGTAAATAATACTTTTTTTTTTTTCTGAGGTTTTTAGAACCAGGGAAAACGGCACCTAGATATAAGCTTGACCTAGATATAAGACAAGACTAATGCAATGCTTAATCTTCAATCAATATATACAGAGCCCCACAATAATCACACAATACAGAATTGGCAAGTGCCTAACATGTTTACACTATAATTAGAGGATTTTGTGTTCTGGATTATCAAATACATTTTCCTAACAAAATTTGGTTGACTGTAACAAAATGTTTGATGTGCAATGGAAAAAATAAGTATCTCAGATGTTAGGAAGAAATCATCTTTGTGGATTTAATTGCCATTGACAGAAAAGGTCATTGGGCTGGAAAGATAATCATTGCTCAGTCAAAAGCATTATATAGTTTGAAATTAAAGAATTCTATTAAGTTTATACAGCTGGAAAATGAAATCTAATAAAGAAAATATTTAATTTGAATGATTATTTTATCTTTTTAGCCAGTGAACTTTTTCATTGTACATGTATGATTAAGAATTATATATCTAGGCCAGGTAGAAATAGATACTTATTGATAAATGTCAATCTTGGCAGAAAAAATAATGGACACACTGCTTTTAAGTTTATTATCTTTTCATATCTATCTATCTATCTATCTATCTATCTATCTATCTATCTATCTATCTATCTATCTATCTATCTATCTATCTACCTACCTACCTACCTACCTACCTACCTACCTACCTACCTACCTACATACCTATATATCTATTTGCCATGATCTGAGAGGAGTCTTGGTTCATCTGACTTAAAGGTTTGGCAAAACCATTTCCTGGGTGAATGTTCATCCAACCATTTCCTTGTAAGGATATTCAGGCAAGCCCACCCAGGGCATAGCCCTCTTTTATCTGAGCTTGCCTCAGGTGAGCTGTTATCCTTCCCTGTGCTGAGATGGAAGTGAGGTTAGGTTAAGTTTGTGGAGGACTTGTTTGGCCTCTTTTTCTTGCTACTTGTTGGCACTTTATTGGCTCAGTCATGTTCTTGAAAGCACAGCCCACAGATAATTGGCAGAATACTCTACCTAGCTCTCAACCCTCATGCTGAAGAACAATGGCAGTGAAGATTTCCTAGGTGAAAAACATAATGAAAAAACACTACAAGGCTGGCAAGATGGCTCAGTGTAAAAGCCTAATGACCTAAGTACAATACCTAGAATGCAAGTAAAGAAAACTGGTATTACAATGTTATTATCCTTTGGCAATATGTGTTTTATATAGCAGTTTTCTCTGAGATAAAATATTCCTTATTGGAGGGAAGCTCATTATGACTCAGGTTATTCTTAAGGAAGAAAAAACATTCCATTCTACAGGAAAGTACCTGTAGAAAGAAAACAACTCAAAAGCCTCAGGAAGTTCCTGAAACTGGTCAGATTCACTAAGCCCTTCCCTTCCCAAAGTTATAAAATCAGTAAAAACTGCTAAGAGATACACACAGAGAGTAAGTTGCCCGAAAAAGGCTCAGACAAACTGAGTTGCCTAGAAAGGCACTTTAAAACCTGTTAATCTTCCTGCAAGTTATGCAGTAAGCTGCAGGCTTCCAAATTTCATGAGCCAATACCCATGATAGTTTTTAATGATATATCTATCTTTAAGTCATTTATACTCCTACAAGAATCTCTCATTCATATTTCTTTAAGTAACCTCAATAAACTCATTGGTTCACCAAGCTGGTATCTTTATTTGGTCTGTTGTTTGTTCTCAATCTTGGGCAAATAGATGTGAGTTCATGTTTCCCCAAGAATACCGTCACAGAACAGCATGTACTATGGCATATGTATACACATTGATACCCACACATTTCTCTCTTTCTCTCTTACACACAAATAAATAAAATGTATAACTTTAAAATGAGGTGTTGATGCAGACTGTATTATTCAACATTCTCCAGAGTAGTAGAACTTATATAATAAATCTTTCTATATATCCATATCTCTCTCTATATATATATGGTATTTATTAGAATGACTTACATGTTGTGGTCCAGCTAATCTAACAATGGCTGGATATGAATGGAAAGTTCAAGAATATGGTAGTTTCTCAGACCATGAGGCTGAGTCTTTTATATACACTTGGAACCCCTGAAAGGGAAGGAATGGATCTGCTAGGGAGGTTAGGACAATAGCAAACAGGCCAAGAGCAGAGGCTTTTTCTTCCATGTCCTTATATAGGCTCCCAGCAGAAGGTGTGGGCCAGATTAAAGGTGAGTTTTCCAAATTAAAAAAAAATGTATTAAAACTGTGTCTTCCTACCTCAAAAGATCTTACTGGATTTCAGATGTAGTCAAGTTATTATCCAAGAATAGCCATCACACAGACGTAGTCAGGTTTGAATGAGCTTCTCCTCACTTGTCGTAGGCTCCGTGCTGAGACAGTTGTTTTTCCTTCATTCATGCTCATGTATCTAAATGAATTTCTTGGTTCACTACTACTTTACCCATTATAAACCATTTGGGCTTCTATAACAAAATACCCTTGGCTAGAATTTATACAGAAGACAGAAATTTGTTTTATTTTACAATTCTGAGATGAGTAAAATTCAGTGTCTAGTGAGGGCTGCCCTGTAATTGTGAGGTGGCCCCTATTGCACATTTCTGTAGGGAAAGACACAAATGTAGAACAAGGTGAAGAGTTCCTGGTACCCATTGTATTAGGACACTAGACTCATGGAGGCTGTGCTGTCATTAGTAGGACAGTGACACAGCTCAAGAATTGAACCCAAAGTTCAGTGCCAGTCATGGCAGCATATGCTTCCAAGCCAGTCACTTAGTAGGGAGACGCAGACTGTCTCAAAAGGAAAAGAACAAAACCCAGCAGAGGCATTAGCCAGATGAATAATGACATCTGGAGAACATACTTCATGGCGTTTATTTTTTTGTGTGTGAAGCAGAAGACAAACTTAATTGTCAGAGGCAAGGTCAAGATGAAGAAAAGCATTTTCTGCATCATGCCAGCTCAGCATCTCCTTTTTCACTTGGTTCATCAACCCGTCAAAAATCCCTCTAGCATTTCAGAAGCCTCCAGTATCTTTTGTCTACTCGGAGATACATCATGCCCTGTTGCACATTTGCCAATCCCTCGATTGTGGTACAGAGTACCATGATTCCTGCACTCGCCACAACATGGTTGGACACAAAGACCTCTCCTTTGGCTCTCTGTAATTCACGATCCTTTCTTCTTTGTACTTCATTACGATGACCCCTTTGTCAGCAGTGTAACATGACTGTGTTATCTAGATTTTGATGAGCATAAGCATGAAGAGAAACATCTCAATTAGCATTTACAACAGCCTCTCCTCTCCCTTGTATACAGACAAGCACACAGGACTGGCTTAGGCACAGTTACTGTCATCTCAAGGTTCTTGCTAGTGTTCCAGCAGCCAGGTGTCTTTGTTCAATAGCACTATGCTTTATAAGAGTTTTGTTTTTTAGAAGATCTATATGTTCCATTGCTTTCCTACTACGTAGTCTAAACCCCAAGGAGCTCTTAAGAGTTCCCTTGACATATACAGAAAAATTAGAATATGACAGTAGCCAGCTAAACAACAAAACAAGTGGAACCCCACAGAGGAAATTTTAAAATTAAAAAAAATTATAACTGCCTACGTAGTGGAAGATATATGTATTAGAAAAAAGTACAGAATTTCTGAGCTGTACTCATTTGTTCATAGAGACTAAAGACCTCTGATTCAAATGATAACTATCCAGCAAAATCCATATGAGTTTATCCAGAAAGAGTAATGAGCAGCTCGGGAAGAGGAGGTCTGACTGAGTCAGGGTTGACCAAGAACAGGGCTGGGAAAGCATAGCTTACATAGAGCATAGGTTCACATTTTTTCTAGAAAGTTCATCTGAAGGGAAAATTTCTCTCAACGACTTTTTGCAATCTTACTTTTGGCTTAAGTTTCTAACAGGCTTGACTCTAGCTTCATGCATGTGCAGATAAGGGAAATTTATCCTCGACAAACAGAAACTCATTTCACAAGTTTCTGAGTAGTACTGACTTTAGGCTTTTATTTGCTAGAAATCCATGTGTTTAGCTAGGCCAGATTCTAACCTGACCTGAGCCCAGATTGTCACTTTAGTGGTTGGGGCTCTGCTTTGGACCTAATAGTGAGATGGTGTTTGCTGGCAAGTCTGATGACCCAAGTTGAGTCCCTAGGACCCACATGTTAGGAGAGAAATGACTCCTGAAAATTATCCTTTTACGTGTACACACACACACACACACACACACACACACACACACACACACACACACACGCACGCACGCATGCACACACGTGCATGTGCATGCACACAATGATGTGAGTGCATAAATAAATGTAAAGAAAAAAAAACCAAAATCAAAAGAGAAGAAAACCACACTATATATTACTACACCATGATAAACTATAAAAAGTCTCAGATCCAGACTCAAGGAGTTCATTTAAATTGATTGTGGTGGCAGTAACAAGTTTAATAAAAGAGTTATGATGGACAAACAGATAGTGGCCAGCATAACAGAGGCTCTGAGGAGCATTAAAGGCAGAGCCAGAGCCAGACAGCATAGTGAGAGTTCTGAAAAGAGAAAACAGGGCCAGTCAGACTTCCTTAATATTTTTTATTCCATCATGGGATTTTAGGAAGAGGGAAATAGCCTTGTGCAGACAGTAACACCTTCTTTGGTGTAAACTCACATCTGTAGGTAAAACACCCTTGTTCTTGGAAACCTATTGGCTAGAGTTTCATAGACAGTCTCTCTACAGAGGCCCAGAGATATTCATAAGAAGGCAAGATCTGTAGAAACTAAGGCTTTAGTGGCAGGCTGTTCTGGATTCTAAAGTTGCAGACTGTGCCCTCAATACGAGCCAAAATGAACTCTACTTATGTTGCTTTTGTCTCTCACATTCATAAGAAAATAATTGGAATATTCTTCCTAAATGTATAAATGGGGTCATTGTGGGCCACTCGGCAAGGTGAGAACTTCAAATCTATTAGGTGTTAGATGTACAGCATCCTTTGCCTTAGGCTGGGTGGAGGGTGCTATTATCTGATTTTGTGATACATCCTTAGAGAGATCATTTTGTTTGTTTGTTAGCTCAGACTTCAAAGTTGAAAGTCAAGGTCTATTGTCTTAGACAGTGTTCTACTGCTGTGAAGAGATACCATGACCAAGGGAACTTGCATAAAAGAAAGCATTTAATTGGGAGTCGTTCTTACAGTTTCAGAGGCTTAGTCTGTTAAAATAAGAGCAGCATGCAGACAGGCACTGGAACAGGAGCTGAACCCTCCTTTTCTGTAGGCACATAGTGAGAGAGGGAGAAAACCTGGCTACGGCATGGCTTTTAAAACGTCAAAGCTCACCTTCAGTGACATTTCCTCCAAAAGACCATACCTCTTAATTCTTTTAATCCTTTCAAACAGTTCCATTCCTTGGTGACTAAGCATTCAAATATATGAGATTATGGGGGACATTTTTATTTAAACCATCACTGTTACTAAAATACAAAAGGTGGCCTATGAAAATTTTGGTTCTTTACCAGCAGTGAACTATCCCTCCTTAGTCTACTAACACTCACCGCTGTAGCACCCTGCCTTCAGAGTGGGATTCTTAGAGAACTGCAGCCCAGGCCATGAAGACTTTCATGTGAAACTCAGGAAGGATGGGAACAGACCATTCCTGAACTTACCTGGAGATCCTCAGGTGAAACATGAATTCTGGTTGGTACTTAATGAAAACTCAAAGCCACAGATATTGGGGGAAAGCTGGGATATCAGAGAGAGGACACTGGAGCACAGCCAAATCTCACCCAGCCAACTTCTCAGGGTAAAAGCCACCTTCCAGCTTCCCCAGCCTGGCTCCTCCTCATCATCACTTGTACACACTAAATCTCTGTCTTCCTGCGCCTGTCTTAAATACCTTCTTCACCCAATTGTTTCACTTCCAGGTTCAACTCTGCATCATATTCTAGAGTTAAGATTAAAGGTGTGAGCTACTCCTGTTTGGTAGTTAGGCCTTAATTCATAGACATACAGAAAGATCTCTGTCTCAGGAGTTATGGGATTAAAG
Source organism: Phyllotis vaccarum (assembly GCA_033318265.1). Lineage (NCBI taxonomy): Eukaryota > Metazoa > Chordata > Mammalia > Rodentia > Cricetidae > Phyllotis > Phyllotis vaccarum. Next base: position 23,461,481 of record JARWLC010000011.1, read on the forward strand.
GCATGACACCACTCGGGGTCTTTCCCATGCTGGGATTAAAGGTGTGGTTACCATTTTCTGACTATGCTGACTTGACTATGGGTGGATCTGTTCTCTGATATTCAAGATTGATTTTATTAAGTATAAAATATATCCCCATACTTAGGGCTTTGGGCCATGTTGGTGGCTCCTCTTATCATCCTTCCAAAATCTTGCTCCCTTTCTACCCAGGTTCCACCCTTCCCAACCTTTGTTATTCTCAAGGATTGCTTCCACGGAACAATCTCAGCTTCTGTGCCTCCTCCAGGGTCTTATTTTTGATTAAACACTTATAATTAAAACTATTTTTTTCTGCTATATACACAGGATAGCTGACTCTTGAACTTCCAGGGAGCCTTTTGTTTCCATTTTTAAATTCAGTGTAGGAGTTCTGGGATTATAGGGAAGTGCTAACATGTGTCTGGTTTGTAGTAAGAGGTTTCTGACTCTTTTTGGGCCTAGTCTCAAGGTTTAGACCCGCAGACCCACAGACCTGCAGAGACACACAGATGCATACAATAGTTTTTGGCTGATCAGCCTAAGGCCCAGGCATATAACTTGCTGACTCTTTACCCTTAATCTAACCCATGACTCTTATCCTGTTCAGTCATGGGGCTCGGTACCTTTTCTCAGAGCAGCATAGTTGTCCTCTGTTTCTTCTGGCTTCTCTCTGGAATTCTGCTCTGTTCTGCCTGTTCCTTGAGTCTTCTTAGTCTGGTAGCCCTGCCCACACTTCTTGTCTGCCTTTGGCCAATCAGTGCTTTTTATTAAACTCATAGGCAGGGACAATTATTTACAATGGAACATAATCTCCCTACACTGGTTTTATCTTGGTTTGGGAACTTTGAACTCAGGACCTCATACTTGCATGGAAAGTGATTTACCTATTGAGCTATCTCCTCAGGTCCCACCAAGAAAATGATAATCTTAAATAAAAACATGAAAAAGTTCATGTCCAGACAGTTTCACTGGTGAGGGCTTTTATATATTTAAGGAGAAAATATCAATTCTCTAAAATCCCTTTTAGAAAACAGAAATATGGGTAATTCAATTAGTTTAACGTCACCTGCTGTCAAAGTTAGAAAAGTCTGTAATATGCAAGGAAAACAAATACATGGAATGAACATAGACACAAGCATCCTCAATAAAAAAATTTAGCAAATCAAATCCCACAGATGGCATATTCATTACAATCAGGATGGATTTATTGAAGATGAGTAAGGTTATTTAATCAGTTTGTAATCCTTTTGGTCTTTAGAGGTGGCTTGACAGTAAGGAGCATGTGCTGCCATTTCAGAGGACAAGCACATACTTGGAGCATAAGTTAGATGGCTCACAATCACCTGTAAACTCCAGCTTCAGGGGATATGATACCCTCTTCTGAATTCCACTGGCACTGCATGCGCCCCCCCCAACATAAATACAAACAAAATAAGTAACTGGGAGATGACTCAGAAATTAAGAGCACGTCTTGCTCTTGCAGAAGATTTGGGCTCTGTTTGAGCACCAGGTGTTGCCTCATGACCAGTTGTAACTCATATATGCCTGGAAACCTCTAAGACCAAAAGAAAGCATCATATGCCCTGGAACTGGAGTTACAAATAGTTTTGCATTTCACAATTGTTAATAAATTAAAGTTGTACTATTGGGCCAGCAACAATTGTATTAATGGTCCAGCCAAATTGTACTATTGGGCCACCTCACTGGGTGAGGGTGCTTGTCACCCATCCTGACAGTCTTCATTCCTTCCTTTTACCCTGTATGTTGGAAGCAGAGAACTGAGTCCTGCAAGTTGCTTCTGATCTTCACACATATACTTACATACCTACACAGAAACACATAGTATGAAAAAATTGTATTATGATGAATGACTTTTTAAAGCTATTTCTGTATAATTATTAATGATGGCATCTTCAGTATAATATGGATTGTATAATATTTTTATAGTCATTATAATTATCATTATGGGGTCATTTACCCTTGATAGATGCTATGGCCATCTGTTCTTATGCACCATTTCACCTAGTTTACACAAGACCAAAAGGAAAGCAGTAGGTAAATTCCCTCAGAGATGGTATTTGGTTGTAGACAGGTTTTCAAAGGTGATCACAGAAGCATTTGGCTTGGGCAGAAAGAAAAAAAGGGGAAATTCAGGCAGGCAGTGTAAGCTGCAGCTACAATCAGGCGGGTTCCTGAAATCTCACAGAAGACTCAGTAGCATGTGATTGATTTAGATTTCTGTTTATTTTGAACAAAAAGGAAACAAATTTTCTTAGTAGCAGCGTTTTCTTGAATGTGCTCTGTTTACTGGCCACGAATAGATATGCGGTCCCTTTAAGAGAACTTAGTGATTCAGCCTAATTTGCAAAAACTATGCTTCTTTTTAGAGAGTGTATGTTGAAAGCTCTTACGGTTAGAAGATGATTAAGGATTCACAATAAAACAGATTCAGATGAAAAGAAAAACCTGTAAATGGGTTACAATATATGTAGAAGGTACATAGTCTTTAAAAAAAAGAGAGAAGATAAAGTCTTTAAAAAGAGAAATAGAGTAATAAAAATATAATAAGCCACATAAAGATGGAAAATAGACACAAAATCTGGATTTTGGTTGTTATTGTGTTTTCTTCTAATTTTTTAACGGTTAATGAGCTAACTGCAGAAAGACAATGGATTGCAAATGCAGAGGCTACTAAGTTAAACAAGAATACATATTTTAAAGGTATTTTGATTTCAAAATTTGTGTCTAAGGATTTATTGCTTTGGAAGAGTTCTGCTTTTGTTTCCACAGAAGATGAGAACCTGTGGATTGCTTCCAGGCAAATATGGTTTCATCAACCAAGACCCCCTGAAGAAAACCTCTGATGGGAAGAGATGGCCAGATCAGCTTCATGGCTGCAGATTATGATCCAGTCTCAACAATCCGTGAGATTTTCAATGCCCCTTAATCAGCAGGAAGTAGTAATGGATAACTACGCCCAATTCCCCCAAATATTGTTTCTAAATGTTTGTTTTCATTATAAATGGTTAATGGTCATAGTTAATCTCTTTCTAAGAAGAAAAAGGGGATATGGTATATAAATGATTTTAAAAAAAATTAGATTATTGAATTTACTTAGATCAGGAAATCAGCTGTTAATCTCAAAATGCTTTACATTGGTATATATTTTGGTTTATTGATACAAATTTAAGGTCAGTTTTGTTATGCTGTATGTGTTTTTCTATTCTTGTTTAAGGTATGATGTTCATGTAACTGTCTTAAAATTGTAGTGTATAATTAAGAAATGAAGGTTAATAGTCACCTTTGATAATCAAACTTATGGTTAGGTTAGTTAGGATTTTTAGGTATACAAAGATATATTTTAATTAGGTAGGTAATCTTCAAATACGTCTAAGACCTACAGAATATGGCATTTAAAATGTTTTAAGAGCTTAGACTTTTCTGGACAGTGAGACAGGTCTGCTCCTGGCAGCACTAATTTACTTCAACAGAAAAATGGGCATCGAAGAAACTCCATATGGAGTCTACTCTCTTTGTGGCAATGGTTAGCCACTGGACAAGGACCTGTTCTTATATTGACTGCTTGACAGTATGCTGTTTAAACTGGACATGCAGGTTCCATAGGAAGATGACCTCTGAACTTTGGCAGAACAAGCCTAGATGGTCATTCAGGTTCCTGCTTTGCAGAGAAAACTGTCAGACATTCTTCAGGACTCGAGTAGAAGCAACTGATGAACTGTGCCAGAATGGGCAGAGCAGATTTCCTGCTTCACTGAAATGAAGAGAGACTCTGGGCCTATAGGCTGAAGATGGATGCCCCAACTTTATAAAGGAACTTTGGGTGACTGTCCAGACAGATGGGTGTCATCTCTGTCCTTTCTAGATTTTAGAAGTCGCTTGCACTTCTGGTTTACTTGGGCAAATATATCCTTCTGTGGTCTTTGACATAGTTGAAGATTAGATAGTTATAGGTACAGTTTTTCTTAGTCATTTGAAAGGTATATTGGATATGAAACTTTAGATTAACAAAGATAAGATAGATGATAGAGTATTTTCTTTAATTTTGCTAAATACAAAATAGACTAGATATTGTAACTGTAATTCTTGCTTCATAGCTATTTTGTTATATGTAATTTTGCTATGTTAAAATTGAAACCTTCCTTTTTGATTAGACAGAAGGGGGGAAGTGATGTGGGAATGTGTTTATATATGCTGTGAATCTCAATCTTTAAATAAAGGAGCTGTTTTGGGCCATAACAGGCACCATAGAAGAAGTAGAAGGAGAAATCAGAGCATAGGTAGGAGAAGCAGGGCGGAGTCAGAGGCAGATGGAGCTGAAGCCCAAAGAAGAAACATGTAAGGAGCACAGGTGAGCCACGGGCCACGTGGCCGACAGATTAATAGAAATGGGTTGATTTAAGATGTAAGAGCTAGCTAGCAATGTTCCTGAGCCATAGGCCAAACAGCATAAAGTTAATATAAGCGTCTGAGTCATTTTTGGGGACTTGAGTGGCTGGGCAGCTGAGGGGTCTGGCACGGCATGTCTGTGGGTCTTGGACCTCTGGCCACCCGGGACCGAGAAACCTCATTAGTCTTGAGCAACTGTGCTCAAATCCTGGGTCCCTCTGAAAGACCATTTGAAGACAGGGTAGTGAGCAGCTGTATGTCAAGGATAAGCTCTATTGAGGGGAAAATGTTCCCAGGCAGTTACACCCTTCTAAAAAGAGGATGTGTCCTAAGCCCCATAAGTCACAAAAACAAAGTATTGCTGAACTTACTGTCTGAACTTACTGAAGAACAAATTCACAAGGTGTGGAGGTTTCAAAGTCAGTAAAGTGTCAGACATCCCAATTTCCCTTGTTAACCTGTGCTGAGTGAACAGCTTTGTTAATCTAATCTTATTTAGAAGTATTAGTGCTCATTCACATATACAGTAAATCTATCACCTATTTACCTATCCATCTATCCATCCATCCATCTGTCCGTCCGTCTGTCTGTCTAGCTGGCAATCTATCTATCTACCTATCTATCTATCTATCTATCTATCTATCTATCTATCTATCTATCTATCTATCTATCTATCGTTTATCTGTTTATTTACATCTCTCTTCTTTCTTTTTTCATCTTGCTTTCTCTCTTGCTTAGTATCTGTCCATAGGTTACAAGTCACTTTAAAGGCTTAAGAAGCCACCATAGACTTAAGGTTTCAGAAGTAGGATAGTAGAAATTTAAGCAAAGCCTGCAGTGTGTAAAGAAGGAATGGAAGTCAAGCTTCAGAGGAGCTGAAGAAGCAGTCTGCACCTGAGATCAGAGGCTAAAAACCTGGGTCCAAGTGCAGAGGCAAAGGAAAAGGACAAGGTCCAGATGGACAAGGCAGAGAGAAGGACAGCAGGTCCTACACAAAGAAATGCAAGCTGATGATAGTTTACTAGACCACATCAATGGGAGAGAATAAACCAAGCTAATGTCCTAGGAACAGCCAGGAAACTCCCATCTGTCCATCCTCAAAATGTACTTAGTTACAAGATGGAAACTTTGCAGAAAATCTTCAAAATGACACTTTTATGATCTTCCTGCAATTTGGACAGTTTTGTCTCCATGCATTGCAGAAAGTCAGATCAAGTCCAGTATTTTTCATGGAGACCTCAGTAATAGAATAAACAAAATGTAAGACAATAAAAGGGAGTTAGTTCAGCCCTTCCCTTGGACACGTGAGGGACAAACACAGTAACAGAAAAGCAGCCCTCCTTCCACCCTTCATCTCTTGGTAACTTGGTCTCGACTTCACTATTGCCAATAGAACAAGAAGTCAACGTCCAAGTTTATTAATGATGCAAACCAAGACATTTTCTTGGGAGACAAGGGTGGCATGGCTCCATCTCCCATGGCCATAGAAATAAAATATTTATGTATAGTACTCTGGAATGTCAAACTTTCTCAATAATACTGTTATAATACCCACTGTCTTTTGAGATCTAGGGTTTCTGAAGGTCTTATGGAACAGTTGGAATGAAGCTTCTTCTTTTGAGGCTCATAGATAATCCTCACATGCCCTGGGATGCCTCGGAAACAGAGTATCTTATTATAGCATCTCAGTATCAGAGAGACAAACACATCCTTCAAAACCATCAGTCTTAGTTTAAAACAAAAGGAATCAGACACCCTGAGTGCAGAAATGATAAGGTCTGGAGAAGCAAAGTATTCTATAGAATTTTAGAGCTCAAATCATAAAGTCATTAAAGTACATCATTTCCTAACTAGGGAAAACCAGTGTCCACAATCCAGGGAGCCACAAAGTTTCTTGAGTCTATCAGTATCTTTGTTATTATTTATCATCACTATTAAGAGTAAAAGGTCTTTGCCATAGGTTGAATATTATATGTCCTGCTCTGTCTCCTGTGTTTGAGCCCTTCGTCCCCTTAGACTGCACTGTTTGAGAAGTTAGGGAACCGTTGGATATGTTGCCTGGCTGGAGGCAATGGGAGCTTATCCACGCAGTGTGACACCAGGCGCCCATCTGAGTCCATCACCTTACTGTTCCAGAGATAAAATAACCTCTGCCTCTCTTAAGTATTTCAATGGCATGGATTTTGGACAAGCCATTAAAAAAAAATTAGAAACTGATAATGAATTTTAGCTAGCTGTGATTGGTCTATGGTTTCAGTGACTTCACAAGGAACCATTGATAGTGGTCCACCCATATAAGGCACTGGTTGGGCCTGGGTCTTGTCCATATATTGAAGAGACACTGTTGGTTGGCTGAAGAGCAGTTAGACTCAGATGTTGGCTCTGAGATTTTTATTATTTTATTGTCCATCTTCAAACTGAACAGCTTGACTTTGCTTCCTAGTAGGTTGGGTTTGGTAACTGGATATTCATTTACTCTTTATTGTTTCGGATTTAGTTTCTCCATTTGCTTCAGTTTTTTATTATCACCCATTTTCTAGTATTAACTATTCATTGATCTTTGATATTTTATACATTGGCTTTTATTTCTTTTCCTTAAAACTTTTGTTAGTGTATATCAGTCATAAAAAATAAGGAGTTTGATTTTGCCATACCCATGGAGCATGGCAATATAATAACCTGCTTTGTTACCTGCCCCAACCTTCCCCTGTAGTTATAAGGTCCCCTACCATGGTAAGAGTCTGCCCCTGGTACTATACCACTCATGAGACAAAACATGCTCTGGGGACTCTTGAGGGACAGCACATTTCCTGATGACATCATAGTGTCCTTGACCGGCAAACATCCTTTCAATGCACATAAATATGAGTTTAAGAAAAAGGAATTGTGTATCGTGAGTGTAGAGATGAGGTCTATAGAAATCAGAGTCATTAGAGAATTTGAGTATCTGAGTGAAAAGGACCTTAAAGAAGCCTGTGTGTTCACTCTCTAACTAGTGATAACATATCTCTAATCCAGGCTATCCCACAGCTGACTGAGTCCATGCTTGTTACTGCTGCTCTTATCAAAGTCAAAATGCCCTCCTCAAGGTTCAAATGTGAGAGGTTTGACGTCACTTTATGTCTCTGAATCCTTGATCTCTAGCAGGGACTGATGTTGATGGAGGTTATGAAACCCCATGGTGGTGGAACCCAGAAGGAGGAATTGGGTCATTAGAGCCAATGGGACATACCAAAGCCATGTAAGCAGCTGCTTCAGACCAATCTTCCCAAGTCCCTGTCCTCTGAGAGCCCGAGCCAAAGCAAAACCCTATGTACCACAGGTTGCTTCTTCTCAGGGAATTCGTCATGGCGTTGAGAAAACTAATGAGTTCCTGGAGACAGAACGTGGAAAAAGAATCTTTTTTGGTTGTGGATAGCTGTGATTGGTTCATTTCTTGCTGTGACTTCACTGGAGTCATTCTGAAGAGTTTGAAAACCCTGTCCATTTAAGGCACTGATTGGGGCGGGTCTTCCCACACTGCAGAGAAGCTGTTGATTGGTTGAACGCAGAGTGGTTAGACTTAGACATTAGTTATCAGATATTTTTTTAATATTTGATACTGATCTCTTGGAAACAAACATCATTGATCAAGGCTGACCCCAAAAGGATGGTTTTGTTTCCTGGCTCGCTGGTTTTGATTTATAGCCCTGAATTGATTTTTGGATTAATCTGTACTTTTACTTGTTTCTTACTAGTACTTAAAATTCTATTCTTAAAAAGCATGATTCTTTGACATTTTAAAATTTAAGTTTCTGATTTTAGATGCTTTGTTAGTGTGAATAGGACATAGAAAATCAGGAATTTCATCACAGTGTGAACTTTGAATACATATGCCTGTACCATTATATCTCATAAGCTTTGACATAATAAAATTTTGTCTGTCCTGTTAATTGTCTTCCAGAACGGCCATGTTCTATACCTTCCTTCTGAACCAAAAACATGTCTTTGTCAGTGAGGGACAGACCCTTTCATCACAGCACTGTACTGTTAAGGAGGGTTACCATCCTTTCATCCATATGACTTCAAGATAATGTAATTGAACATCGTGAGTGTTCAGATAATGAAGTCTTGATTCAATTAAAAAGGCCATTGGGGTAGACTATAAGTTCATTCTCTAACTAGTTAATGCCAATGTCCTTAGCCCGGTTCATCACAGAGTCCCTGAGTCTGTCCTCCATGTGACTATGACACTATCCTTAAAGTGTCCTCCTCAGGATTTGATATGAATTGTCTCCTGGCTTCTCATGTGTCTGAATGTTTGGACTCTAGCAGGGGTTGCTATTTGTAAAGGTCATAAAACCGCAGAGCTGTGGGAAGTAGCAGGAGGAATTGGGTGACTGGATGCAATGGGGGCCTGTCAAAGTCATGTATCCAACTGCTTCAGACCCATCTCCTCCACTATCGTACCTCCCTGTTCTCTGAGAGCCTAAGGGTAGGGACACACCTTATGTCCCTCAAGCTGCATCTTATTGGGGATTTGCTCACATCCATTACAGAAATTATGCAGACCCTGGAGCTGGAGAGAGAAATATCTTTGGGTAATCCCCTGCTGTTACTGGTTCATTCCTTGCTGTCACATCACAAAAACCTTGTGAGAAGTGATGAAAATCTTTATACATAAGACTTAGAAGTGGGCTGGGGTTTGTCTTGATACCACAGGAAAATTCTTGCTGGATGGAGAACAGTTAGACTCAAGAATTGGTCCTGATGAGTCTGGACTTTACTAATTTCTTGGACCTTGATATTGGCAGTTTTCTTCTTTGTTGGTCTGGGTCTTGTGTTCAGATTTTTCTTTTGACTCATGCACTCAGTGCTTTTGCTTTTGCTTGAGGCAAGGCTTTCTGCTTGTATGTTCACTTTGCTTTAAAAAATTCTTTTTAGGGGCCTTGTTTTAATTTTTCTTACTTTAAACTTTAACTGTATAAAATAAGGGATTGCCCAGTAACTTTTACACATGAATATAGTGAACTGGAATATTTTCCACCTGCTCTGTTACACTGCAGCTGTTCCTCCCTCCTTTTATAAAGTTTCCACTACCCATCTGCGGCTATTTGACTAGGTATGACCCCCCATAGACCCATGTGAATGTGTGTCTCATAGGAAGTGAAACTGTTAGGAGGTGTGGCCTTGTTGGAGGAAGTGTGTCACTGGAGGCAGGCTCAAACTATGCCTAGTGTGGAGCAAAGTCTCTCTCTGCTGCCCGTGGATGAAGATATAGCGCTCTCAGATCCTCCTCCAGCATCATGTCTGTCTGAGCGCCACCATGTTTTCCACTATGATAATAATTTTCTAAACCTCCTAAACTGTAAGTGAGCTCTAGTTAGATGTTTTCCTTTATAAGGGTTGTTGTGTTCTTTCTGTCTCTTCACAATAATAAAACCCTAAGACAATATCCATGGCTCTAGAGAGACTCAACAAATCTCTGGAACTGCCCCTTTACAGACAGCAATCCCTGGGCCCGTGTATTTTTCAGAAAAATCACATCATTTCATTCTTAATGGCTGAATATGAGTGTTTCCCTTTGATCCCTCCTTAAATGCATGTTGTTGATCAGTTTGTGGAATTATCCTAGGATTCCATACTGACCCCACCATGAACATGAAGCATCATTTCTGTCATGTGCTATTAAACTTTGTGGGCACTACCAAGGAATCTCATAATAATAAATATGTATGTATTGATTCATCACGGATATTGACTTATACTGTGTGTATATGTGTGTGTGTGTGTTACAGTTTCAGAATCAGGATAATTCAAGATTTGGAGACTAAGTTTGAAATGATCTTTCCTTGTCTCTCTTGAGAAGCAGCTTGAGGGCACTGCTCTCCATCATATGGTACAACTAGTAGGTAAGATCCATCATGCAATGCATTGGTCCTGGGCTGTCCTTGTTGGGAGAGATTGTATTACTTATTCTTTTTTTAGCCCTATATTGATCTCTTTACATGTTTTGTAATGTTCTAAATTTATCATCACACCCAAGGTGTAGCAGCAGGAAGGCAGTAGATAGTATGCATGCTTGATAAGCTTTTATATCAAAGTTGGTGTCTGTTTTTGAATTGAGAAGTCTCAGGATTGTCAGCTCTCTGGCGTATGAGTTTTTCTTATGCCCTGTAGGTGCTAGGTGGGCCAGGGATCCTGCTTGTTTCTTCTGTGTCTCCTATTTTAAAAAATTGTCTTTTTTCTTGGTGATTCAGGCCAAGGGTTTGTCAAATGTGTTCACATTTTCAAATGACTAGCTCTTTTGTTTGTTTATTTGTTTTGACCTCTAAGAGTCTATTTATTTCCAGCTCTTCTTGTGTCTGGGATGATAACTCACTAGAACTAGTGCTCTAGACCACACACAGTATGAGTTTATCAAGCACCGGTGTCTAGTAGCCCAAGAAGAAGAGGAGCATATGAACTGAGTTAGGATGGAGAATGAACAGGGCTGGGCAGGCTAAGCTATCCAGAGTGTGTATGCGTTGAAAAAGTTGTAAAATTATTTAATTTAATTTGTAAGCTTCTCTGTGTGAAATAAAGGAGAGACTAAGAAATTAAGAGATACGTTTGTTTTATATTTACTGATGAGTGACAATTTCAGGCAGGTCTAGAGATAGGTTTTGGAGAAAATTCCCTTGAGGAACTTGGTTGTTGAAGCAGGTAAATACACACTGCAGACTGATAACTTCTGTGACAATCCAGAGGCAGGAGAGGCACACCTAGCCATGTTGTGAAGAACTGGCTGGAGTAAATTATAGCTGTATGAAGACATGGAAAATAAGAAGGATTTATCCAGGACAAAGGGAAGGAAAGGATGCCCCAGGCAGAAGGATTACTTGAGTGAAGACACAGAGTTAAGACAGAATAAAGAAGATGGAAAGTTCTGTAGAGGGTGGCTAGAGTGGAGCTGACTCAGGAAAGTCAAGTTCTGTAGAGGGTGGCTAGAGTGGAGCTGACTCAGGAAAGTCAAGTTCTGTAAAGGGTGGCTAGAGTGGAGCTGACTCAGGAAAGTCAAGTTCTGTAGAGGGTGGCTAGAGTGGAGCTGACTCAGGAAAGTCAAGTTCTGTAGAGGGTGGCTAGAGTGGAGTTGACCCAGGAAAGTCAAGTTCTGTAGAGGGTGGCTAGAGTGGAGCTGACTCAGGAAAGTCAAGAAAGGATTGCTAGCCCTAGTAGTTAGGAGCCATGTCAGCAAGGACCACAGGGGTTAGAGGTGACCTTCAAAATCACATGTACTGAGCCTAATCCCAGTTCACTACTAAACTAATGTCATCACTTGGGGTAATCCCACAGTACAAGACTGTACCATGTCCTACACTGGCAATTATAGTAAACCAGGCACGAAGATCATGCCTCAACAAACTCACAAAGGGATAGGAAAAGCAGATTTTTGGTTTTGTTTTTAAGATTTGATTTTATGTGTATATTTATGCAAATGTGTACCTGTGTGAGTGGATAGTGTGTGTGTGTGTGTGTCCATAGAGGCCAGAAGAGCTTTAAAAGATAAACATAATAAAACACAAATGAATAATAAAATTAAATTTGAAAGAACTATGTTTTTGGTCATTACTTTCTCCAAGTTGGGGAGGGCCTTCCCTCTGTGTTTAACTTTTTCTTTTGTGCATATGTGTGCTGTGGTGTGTGTGTGTGTGTGTGTGTGTGTGTGTGTGTGTGTGTGTGTGTGTGTGAAATTAGGACTCACACATGCCATGGTGAGCCATGTTGTCAAGGGGCAACCTTAGATGCCCACTCTGACTTTGTACCTGGCTTGAGACAGGGTTTCTCCTGCTGCTCACTGTTCCTCCAGAGTGGGGGACGGTGGGTATTGTGCCTACAGTTTGATGCAGTGCACACTTCTCTTCAGCATAAGGGTTGTATTTCCAGCAGCATGAACTAGATCTTGCTTCACTGGGTGCTTGGAATCCTTCACCACACTTTACTGGCTTTGTGGAGAGAAAGGTTAGTCTTATTTTGATTTTTGTAGGTTTTTTTTCCTTTTTTCTTTTTTGGTGGCTTTTTATGTTGACTTCCTCCCATTTAAACTCCCAGTCTCACAGGTGATGTCATCTTGCTAGAATCCTCCTGAAATAGTCTTTTCTCCTTGACAACAGCAGGCGACGTATACTACTAATGTTAGAGTTGTAAGTTCATTAAGCTCAGCATTTATCTTGTAACTATTCAGGAGTGATACTTCTACTATTTTGTAATGTGTGCTCTTTCTGTGGTCTCTATCAACCTCAATACTGTCTACTAAACCCGTGCCACATGTCTTAGGTATTTGGTACAATTGAGCATTACTGCTAGGTAACCACTGACCCTCATTAACAAAAACCACCAGAACATACACACCATCACATCAGTTAGATTTATTAACTTGTATTCAGTTACAAGGGACACAGATACGAGAACCATGAGATATCTTGGTAGAGGAGAAATTGGGAAAGACTGGATTTAGGGTTTGGGTCTGTGATGGGTGATGTTCAGAAAGTCTTATTCTAGATGGACTACTTCTGACATTAAGGTGGGGATTGAATGACTGTATCTCATCAATTTTTATGTAGATGGTGGTGGGAAAACAGGATTCTATTGTCACTGATTAGGGGCAGCGAGTAGTCACTAGTGTGGGGTATCTTGAGACCTGTTTATTAGCATGCTCAGAGAGAAGACAAGTTCCAAACAAATAGCAGGTGGAAGCATCTATTATTGTCCCAGGTTGAGAAACATATCCATAGCACCTCCTACGGCAGGTCTCTGTAGTGATGGGGCGCTGTGGAGAGGGGAGCTTAGTGGAGTCCTTCCCACATGAGGGTGGGCTGTGTGCACACCAGTCCCTAAGTCACATGTTTTTTTGAGAACAATCTTGCCTTTCATTATCTTCTCCCAGATAAGGGGCAATATTGCGACAGACAACTGGGAGACTTTCCTTTGAACTGCAGTCTCCCAGTCTGAGGAAGATTGAGCTAGGGAAGGGAAGAGATGATGTAAGGCTAGGCTGTTCTTTAATTGAGACTGCAATGAAAAGTGACCAGTGGGCTGTTGATGAAGGGAAACAGTAATTCTTGGGGCACGTGGCATAGGAAGAAAGACTATGTCCACTGGAAAAGGTGATGAGGTTTGTCCTAACTAGTTCTTTGCAGCAATGTGGTGACTCTTGTTTACTATCATTGAACTAGAATTTGAGTCCAAGGAGGATGCAGGGTGCTTGGACTCTCTTGTCACGATCTTTTCAACAGTTTAAATGTTGTAAGGAGTGGATTAAGAGATTGGTCAGTATTTGTCTGAACAAAATGAAATGAATAAAAGAATTATGTGTCTCCTCATTCTCTCTCCAATTCTTCCATGTTTGTAGGATCTAACTATATCTTCGGCAGATTTAATTGATTTAGTTATTGGATGAGCCAAGGTTCTACATGTACTTAGATGTGGCTTTGGGCGAGAACGGAGCATAAAACCTGCTTTTCTTCCTGACAAGACTCCCACTCTGAGGAAGACCTGAACTGGTTGGGGAAGAGTTAACACTGCGTTGGCTTCTTAACTAAGACTGTGTAATTTGAATTCCCCATTGGACCAGTAATAACTTTTACTAGAAACGTTTTCTAGTTCATGAACTGAAATAGTCCCAGTGAGGTGGCCCCTTAACTGATCCTCACTCTATAACATATCCAGGAGGACTTGGCCATGCTTGCTCCAAGCTGGAAGTTAGTGAGGTACATCTTGTGACGTTTAAAGTTTCTGTAATCAGTGTTGTGCATTGAAGAAGGTCAACCAAGTCTATTAGCCTAATGGTTCTCAATCCTAGTTGCATGTTAACACCACTAAGCAGTTGTGCAGATGACCAGCAAGTCTTGGTCCGACTGAACAATTAAATCAGAATCTCTGGAGGTAAAATACAGGAGTAGGAGAAAGCTCATGAAGCTTCAACCCCACAGAAAGAACTGCAGGCAGCTGAAGAATGCTGAGATGAGAGAAAAATACCAGCCAGTTACCCAATATCAAATGGTCAGCCCTGACAATGTACATATAAGTGACATTATACAGGATGGGCAGGTTGAATTTATGTATTTAGGATCACACACACACACACCACACACACACTTATAGTTAATAAAGAGGTCATGAATTTAAAAGAGAGTAAGAAAACAGCATATGGGAGAGTTTTGAGAAAGGGAAGAGATAAATGATCTAATTACTCAAATGCTCTAATAAAAGGTAATTTTAAAACAAATATTTCTATAATCTCCTATGAAAGAAAATAGAGCCTGCATGGAACTGCAATACTTGTGTGGTGACTTAGGTATGTTGTGAGATGTACTCTAATCAGATATGGTAGGGCTATTGGCTCATGGTAATTGCCAGAGTAAACTCATAGAGCCCAGAAACAGTGTTCTTTACTATACTGTTCACATTGTTCTACAATATGTAAATCATCTGTTGCTAATCTGGAATTCAAACACAACTGGGTTTTATGTGTTTTTGCTTTATAAAATTGCAATTTTACAGAGAGACTGGGGAAGCAAAACAGCTTGTTTTTCATGGTAGTTATGTGAAAACGTCCAATGCCAGTCAGCGCAGTTGGGTGAGGGTTGTAATTAGAGCTATTGGCTGTAAACAGCAGAAACCTACTCAGGTGGAATAATGTAGAATTGTGGGAAGCATGAGGTGCAGAACCAGGCTGGGAAAGGTAGAAGTCAAGAAGGTTGGGAGGTCAATGTCACAGCTAAGGCCATGTTAGGAAACGGCCTAATTTGGGAGGTACTCCTGCAATCATGGTCTCTCGTTTCTGCTGTGGCCCTCAGTTCTGCTGCCAACAAATATCTCCTGGATTTGGCACCTCTGAGCTATTCCTTCAAGGTTAACAGTTCCAAGAGGGAGCATCTGAGATGCCTGCTGGGCCTTAACTGGAGAGCCCTGTAGCTCCCAAGGAGGAGACAGGAAGAAACGACCAACTTTGGCTTTCTAGGAATTGATCTCTGTTTTCTAACAGAAATAGTGGGAAAGGATTCCCCAAATAGGAAAAAAAATTTAAAGTTTTAATGTAAGAGGGATATATATGTATTATTGAGGGTTTGAGATGGTCTTCTCAGCATCATGGGAGTTTAAAAGAGGCAGAATGGGCTTGTGGGAGATATGAGTCTGCCTCTCCACCCACACTGTGCCACTAACTGGCTTTGTAGGTCACTTGGTCTCTCTGAACTTCAGCGTTCTAAACCATGAGTGATTTGTAGATTTTCTATTTCACTAGCAAGTAAAATTCAAAGGTCATTTTGGAGTTATCCAATTACCTTCTCATTTTCTACTTTGTTGATTGAAAATGTAATTAAATATAACTACCAGCCACCATTATTTTTTTTAAATAAACCATATTTTAACCATAATCCCCAAGTAGGAAGTATATAATCTCAGAACATTGACACCTTCCTTAATTGAACTTGGATTTTAGGAAAACCTGTTCTGTTAGCTCTCTTCTCCTTTCTAACTTCACTTAAATCAATGAGAAACTGCGTAGCAACAGTACATGCTTGGGAGCATCAGCAATGGCTTTTAAAATCCTTTCCAGGATTAAAATTCTGTCAATTTCTGAACACCAGAGAGAAGAGGTTTTGTGCAGGCTTGCAGCATTACAAACTATTCTGTTTGGTCCCTGGGTAAACCTTTGTTGGATAATCTTCAGTGCACAGCATGCAGGCTACCCTTAATGTGCATTTAAAACTCTTGAATGGCAAGAAGGAAGCCTTTGGGACAGGGGAAACCAACCTCTCTATGTTCCTTAATGTTTCTGTCTTGGTAGTGCCCAGAGACTTTGGCAGTGAGTATGTTTCTATAAATCTTAAAAATCGATTAACTAATCAATAAGTCGGGAAGGCCAGTGTATGTGTTCACTTAGTGGACTAAATGCTTCATCCAACTTGGCTTTTCTCATTATGGAGACATTGATAAACTGAGGCTATATAGAGGATTATGGAGATAACTATTGTCTCATTTTTTTCTTCCCATCCTTTTAAAAAAATTGTACATGTGGAGGGCAGCTGGGAATGAAGACTTGAATCGACTCATTCGGAAGGAAGGAAACCATAGAGATAACACACAGAGAAGCACTAATGTAAGAATAAGTCATTGACCAGGCATAGCAGTGAATAGTAGACCATACCAGAATTAGGGAAACTTTGACTTTAAGAACGTAAGTTTCTCACAACAGCAACTGTGACGAAGCCTTTTTCTGTGTGTTCAGAGCCAAGTGGAAGAGAGAAAGGTTTAGTTTATCATGGTAAATTGCCTTCCTCAGGGGCCTTAGAGTCTTTAGATGTTTACATGCCTACACACTGTCATTCTGTTCTCCTTTGTAGGCGTGTGTTGACTCCTGTTGGTTGGCCCCTTTCTTTCTCCATTTCCCCTCCTATCTTTGTTTTAAGATTTCACCTTGTAAGTCCATTCGCCTCCCTCTTGGTGCCGATGTGTTAGTTCCACTATGTGCCAATGTTGCTCATTCTAATGGTCCAAGTGCCAGTCTCTCTTGCATGCTCAGAGGCTAAATAATTTTTTTTTTATCATAACTATCCATTAAAAGAAATCTATCTTTTATTCACATCCATCCTCTAGGTGACCATGACTGGAGAACATTTGATAGTCAAAGCACCATGGCTTCTTCTTGCTTCATGCCATTCTGGACATGCATGGATACAAACATGTACAGAGATTGGGGACAGTTCCCAGGCTTTTTCTTTGGATAGTTAATATCTATTCATTAAACAAAGATAATGCAAACAGAAGACTATCAAAAAGAGGGTAAATTATATTTATGATCCTCTTTAAGAAACTGTGAGAATTTGTATTTTACAAAAACATGTATTTTACTTAGCATAATAAATAATCTGTGGGTATCACCTTTTCCCTTTGACCATGGATTCTCTGAGAGAACAGTAAATGTGCCACATGGACATTGTTGTGTTGGACTGTTTTCAAAGGGCAGAGCAACAGAGCCAGAGCCATTTTTACTGAAGAAGAATTTAATTTATTCATATGTTGTGACCCAAAGCTTCTGTGTAAGTCTAGCTGTAGAATTCACCAAACTCATGTCTACTGCCCTTGCCCTTGAATGTATTGTGTCTGTGTGACCAAGTCTCTGTGGGAGAGTCATCACCAAAATAGCTTTTGGAATCATTTAATGACACCAGTGTGCTGTGGAATATTATTTTAAGATGCATTACATTTGTTGATGCTATGGAACACTTGCTTAATGATGCAAAGATGTTGCGTTCTTTTATATTGCATTTGTTTAACTGCGAAGCTGTGTTACTGTGCCTGCCTAAAACACTTGATTGGTCTAACAAAGAGCTGAGTAAATGAGCCAAGCAGCAGAAAGGATGGGCGGGGCTGCCAGGGAGAGAGAATAAATAGGAGGAGAGATCTGGGGAGAAGAGACTGAGGAACGAGGGCCGGAGAAGAAGCCTGGGGCCACCACCCAGCCACACAGCAAGCCACCGAGTGAGAGGGAAAGAAGAGTATATAGAAAAGAGACAAAAGGTAGATGGGATAGTTAAGAAAATCTGATCAAAAATAAACCAAGCTTATTAGTAAGTCAGGCATTCATAAGAAATAAGACTCTGTGTGATTTATTTAAGACTAGGAGTCAGTCTCCTCCCCCCTCCCCCCTGCCAAAAGACTCAAATACCTTGATTCTTAGTCACATTTTCTTGACTCTCAATTGAGCCTATCATCATTTTAATTTGGGGATTTATTTTTATTTGTAGACTATTGTAGTAAGGAATATATGCTAATTTTAATTTTAGGATAAATATTTGGTTTTTGCACAATGACTTTTTTTTGGAGACAATTCTATTTCTGAAATTTTAGCACATAGAATATTTTGACACATAAAGCACTTTGAAGATATTTGTGGGATATGGGACAATTGAGTTTAGTGATGACTGTATTTTTAAAGAACCCATATTGTGTTTTAGCCTCATAAACTAGTTTTAGAATCTTCTATAATGAAAGGAGGCTTAAAATGGCTCTGGCTGTGTTTTGTTAGTTTGTATTTTGTCTTTTCTTTATCCCACCAATGAGGGCAGAGGCATCAGTACTTGCTCCTTTTAAAGTCATACTTGGAGCTGTCATCTTTGGCTGTCTGTGAGGCTACATGGGCAGGCACTCAGATTTTGGCAAGCTGATGCATAGATCACCATGCACCTTAGTAAATATTTGCTGAAAGTCACCAAATGTATGGAGATTTAAACTTTAAATATTATGGGTTTAACTGTCTTTAAAAAAGAAAACTGACTGAGTGGTGGTGGCTTGAGACTTTAATCCCAGCACTCAGGAGGCAGAGGCAGGTGGATCTCTGTGAGTTCAAGGCCAGCATGGTGTGAAAAGTTCCAGGACAATCACGGCTGTTACAAGATCATTCTACCTTGTTTTTAGGTAAATTGCATAACAAAATTAATTCATTCCTCCTACCAGTATGTTTTAGATGTGTAAAACTTGTAATTATGCATAATATTGCACAGAGCAGCATAAAGGTGCCTCCTGGCAGAGCTCTCTGCAATAGCTGGCTCCTAGCTGGGGAATGTAGCTGACTGCAGTGGTTCTCAGCTGGATCTGCGCATTACCATATCTCATCATCCAGCTTCTGGTGTCTGGGGGTGCCCTTCTTTAATTCTGGTGGTGCTGCTGTTGTGGGGTTCCATGTCTCATCTAGATAAGAGTGAGCCTGTGATTCCAAATGCTTGATTTAAGCACACTTGACACCCTACCACTGCTTAGATTAGAGTAAGAAGCATGACAGAACACCCTTGGGTGGGTGGGTGGAGGATCAGGCTGAGAATAAAGCCTATTGAGATAGGCAGGATAAGACTGAATCAGAACCTGCTGTGTTTGACACATACAGGATGACTTCCCTTTAAGTCATGAAATGTGGCATCTTGCCGTGTAGTAGACCTAAGTTGGATTTCTGTAATACACAATGAAAAGCACCCTAATGAATATGGGATTTCCTTTTTTCAACCTTTGGGGTTGCAATGTACACTTAAATAAATGCTTACAATTGGAATGACACACCTAAATGCAAGACATACTTAACCCCGAAGTTCATGTCAAACAAGTCTTTATTTTTCATGGTACAAATTAAAAGTGACAGATCTGAAGCTGTTAAGAAATACACAAAGTGCAGCTTTACCGACCATACAGATATTGCTCTAGATTAAGTACAGTTTTTTTTTTTTTTTTTTTTAAACATTAAGCAACCTGTGCAGATAAGTCAGCTTTGGTTTCAATGTTAGAACAGTAAGGAGCTTTTCAATATCCAGTTTGGCTTCTTGGTCACAAGTCTATCATGTCAGTGTCTCGTCATGATGATTTTTTTTTTTCCAAAACAACCCAGTCTTTTCCTCCCTCTCCCCTGCTGCCTGCTCCAGGCATGGAGAAGCAGATTTCTTTGCAGTGCCTCATTAAGTGACCCTGACCAGTCTAGATCACAGCACAGAAGACGAAATAATTAATTAAAACTAAAGCAAAAAAAAAAAAAATCACTTTTCAACAACAAATAAGCCAATGTGCCTCACGTAATTTCAAGTTGAAGACAAGCAAATCACATGACAAAAAGCTCATTACGAAATATTATCCAAACAGATTTTACAGTCAGACACAGAAATGAAAATCAATCCTCTTTTTCTCCATTGTTTTTATGCTTGATCATTAACTGGGTACAAGTAGAGTGCTGAGGTAAAAACATTGATGAACAGTTTGTGATTTTTGTTCTTAAAATAGGAACAGTTTAGTATTGCGAGATTGTCAGCAACATTTAGCCATATCTACACAATGTGCATCTACCTACACATACTGAGCTTTGGTCCAGCGTAGAGAAGAGAGCAAAGGCAATTGGATTTCTTTTTGGTTACAGCTTGAGTTCTTTGATACGCCTCTCCTTGTTTTGTTCTGCTTCCCCCAGCTCCTTCTGCTTTCTTGTTCTCTTTGTGTTGTGTTGTGTGTGTAACTGTGTGATCACTACATAAAGAGTCCAAAACTTGCAAAGGCAAGTGAAACTTTTAACTATTCAAAATATCTTTTTGGTTGAAAGAGAAAACAACCCCCACAAGCAAGTGTAAAATACAACATCGGCTGTCATTTCTCATCAATGATGAAGAAAATGAAGATGACACCAATTTAAAAAATGTGTGAGAAAGATTCCAGAAGCTTGAAAATACAATGCGTAGCCCCAAAGTGGCTTTTACTTTTTGTTGGTGGCAGCCTTAACCTTAACCTTCAGTTCATGGAAACATAAAAGACACTTAGATGCTATTGGCATAGGAAGTTGTTTACCAGAGGAAATAAGAAATGTCTAATAAAATTAAGCAGTAGGTGTGGTCCTGAAGGCTTGTGTGTTCCCGAGTACAGTTTATATTCCTAAGAATCTGTTCAGGCATCTCTTGCCTTGTAGCAAAAAATTCATCAGTAAAAAAATCAATATAAGAAGCATTACAACACTATATAAATAATTTATAAAACAATACAAAATTATAAAACTATAAAAAAATCACTGCACATGAATAGTTACAACCACGGGATGAATTCATTTCTTTTTTGTCTTACTCTAGGTGATTACTTTTATTTTATTCCCACTATTCTCGGTATGCTTTCCCAATTATAGATCTCAGAACTTAGCAGGCCTCATGTGCCTGCTGCCGGTTCAGGTTTAAACATTTAGCATCCGTCATATGTTATCTTGTTAGCTTCTCTTCTTGGGGAGCTTTTCTTGATGGAATTTGGAGCAGGTCCTAGGAGAATACAAAATCTGTTTTAATCAATAAAGTTTTTGGTTTCTGGGTTGCTGGTGTCTGTGCAGTTTTCGCGGTGGTGAAATGCTACCATGATGTTGTCGGCACTGATCAGGCTGGTTGTGGTCCGATTAGCATCAGAATGGTGACATGGAAACACTTTTGTTAAAGACTCTCTCACTTCCAGGATTATTGTTACTTAATTTCCTTGTTGGGACTTTTCTGATTGAACCTGCTGAAGGGATTATTACACCGCCCCATTTTCATAACCAGCAAAGGAACCAGCACAACAAAAATCATTAGAATTCCCCTGTGGGAGGAGTGAGCTAGGGGTAGGAAATGTAATCAACTGAGCAACAAGAGGTGGGGTTTCTCTTTACCTTTTATGATTTGCCTCTAGGCAGTAAATGAGCATGCTTTTTAATTACTCATAAATATTTACATTTTGACACCGAAGAGATTGATGATTCTCTTTTGCCTCCTTTGATAGAACCCTTTACCTTCATGTGGGTGAAGATGTTTGTAGGTTTCAGGAGCTCCTTTGCCCTTCCATCCTCCCCCTTAGGTCACTCTGTGGGCTTCTTGGGCCTTGCAGCCTTGGGGAAGCTCTTCTAAAAATTAATTGATATGCTGGTTCTAATAGTGAGGGCTTTTTTGATATGTGTTATGAGCTGCTTCTGTATATTTTTTTCCTTCTTGGAAAAACTTTGTTGCTAAAATTTCTTTTCTAGTCAAGAAGCCAGAGCCCCATTCCAATTGCTTAAATTTGTTCGTCACATTTCTGCCCCATTTATATATTCCAAGAACAGCTGTACCCTAGCTCCAAATGTGTGTCAACACTGTCTGATGAGGGAAGTCGGAGACAAGGTGAGACCAACAGGGTATTTTGGCAGCCCCTAACAATCTAGGTCACTGTCATTTTCTTTGTGGTCTGTTTCTTTGTGCGAGGTGGATGGATATGAACATGCTTGTGTGTGTGTGTGTGTGTGTGTGTGTGTGTGTGTGTGTGTGTGTGTGTGTGTGTGTACTGAAACTTTGAGACATTTCTTTGGCTATCAGACTTCTGAGAGAAATTGTTTTGAACAGAAGCAAAACACAGATGTAAGTATTGAACCATATGTGCAGCTTATGTTTATATTACAGAATTAGTTTTGATCAGCTCTCCACATGTGTGGTTAGCAGACTGAGAAAAATTCCAATCTCTGATGTGGACCGTGAGCACAATTATAGCCTCTGCTGGTATGGACAACCACCCAGCAAACCCTCATTATTCTGTAGTCTGTCCTGCATCTCTGCAGGATCGGAGTGGAAAATACATTGTTTCTTCCCATGTCTGCTACCTTCCAGGAGATCCCAGGAGCCGCATGAGGGGGGATGAAGACGTAGAAAAGAAAAGAAGGTGTGGGCTCCATTTTCCTTCTCAAACCTACAACTCACACCGAGAAAAAAGCCGTGAACGCTTTGGCACACAATCCAGAATGCTCCCCCTCCCCACCTAAAACCCAACAAAACAAAAGGAAATACCACAACCGAAGAAAACAATTTCTGCTAAAAAGCTAATTGGTAGAGAGTGAGCCGGACAGAAAGGTTCCAACAGTGGCACCCACCCTGGTGGCAGAGGCAGCAGCTGAGAAAGATGGGAGAAAGCAGGCTTCCTATTTTTCCGTTGGTACAAATGTGAAAATTTATAACACAACTGTACACGCAGAGGCGAGTAGACGAGCAACGTTTGCAGTGTTTCCAACTTTGGTTAATAGGTTTTGCTGTGATCAGCACTTAGTCCCCGGAGGGATGCAGGCCTCCTCCAGGTGGCAGGCTTGCATTTGTTTTGAACAGATACAAGTTTGTGGTGGTGGTTTTTGTTTGTTTGTTTGTGTTTTTCTTTCTTTCTTTCTTTTATTTATTTATTTTTTTTGGTTTAGTTTTTTTTTTTCTTTTTCCTTAAAAGGTGTTCACATTTTCATCATATACAGAAAAAAGTAAGTGGATATTTGGTTTGCTTTAAAAAACTGGCTTTAGGGAGAGAGGTTGGGGAGGGTACAATTCTACCACATATTCCTTCTGTGTGGTGTATTTCTTGTTTAAAAATTTAAAATTTCCTTTTCTTTCTCCTTTTGGAAAACCAACGGACTTGTATAAATCATTCTGCCCATTTGGTAGTTTTTTTTTTTTTTTTCTTTTTAATTTTGTTTCTTTTTCCTTTTTAGGTCTTTTACATACAAGGGAGCTGATGAGTGGGGTGTCTTTAAATCTTTTCTTCTTCCTTCCTTTATTTGTGTGGAGATTCAGGGTAGTGTTTAGTTTCCGCGGTGCTTCCTTCTGACCGTGGACGGGTGGGTGTGCCTAGCAGTTTTCTTCAGGAGAGTCTGCTAAGGGCTCCAGCGGTACGGCCGAAGTGGGCTCATGTTGCTTCAAGCGCTTAATTGTGTTCTTCAGGGCTTGTCTCTTATTGCAGAACCAAACTCTAACTACTTCCCGGTCATAGTTTAGCTTCTCAGCAATCTCGGTCATTTCCTGCCCTGAGGGGTGTGTGTTCTTCTCAAAGTGAGCATTGAGGATCTCAAGGGCCTGGGGTGTGAAGGAGGTGCGCCGCTTGCGCTTTTTGGATGGCTCACTCCCAATAAACTCCGTGAGGTTCTGCATACCTGCTCGATGGCGGGCCTCAGCCTCAGCCATCCACCGCTCAAGCACCGGCTTGATCTTCTGGGCACTTTTAGGGGTGATGTCCAGCTTTTCAAACCTGGCAGGATACAAAAGGCCAGGGTTCAGTTTGGCTGTCAGACTGCTAGCTATAGTGTTCTCTTGGGCTTCCTGTGGTAGGAAAAAGTGGCTTCTCAGGATGGTGTGTCTGGGGGGAGAATTGAGAAAGAACAGTCTTACACTGAGTCCTCTGCCAGGGTGGGCCTCCTGCCTGCCTGCCTGTTTGCCTGGCAGGGTGAAGTCACTCCAGATTAGCAGCCAGCTGCAAGGTAGCCAGCCCTGTCCCGGCCAGCACCCACCCTCCCAGCAAGCCCCATGCCAGCCATGCAGATCCCCAAGCACACAGAGAGGGGAGGGGAGAAAGCAGGCATATGCTGTGGAAACACGAGGCCTTTCCTCTCTAAGCTCTGAGAGCCGCCTTTTCGTTTGTTCCCAGTTCCATTTCTCCAACCCTCAGAATTCACAAGGCAGAAATTAACCAACAAAGTGACAGTCGAGATAGCAGTTGTGGTATTCTTTCCCTTAAAATGATCATGTTTTACATTTGGTTTTCTTCTCTGTTCTGTTGGCTTTGAAACATATTACAGCTATTATCATAGGCTGGTATGGCTACTGGGCCAAGCTCCTCTTCATGTTTCTCTTTATCTCCCCTTGTGTCTTATTTTAACTTCTTTCTTTCTGGTAACAATTTTCCCCATATGTAACTTAACAACATGCCTCCCTGTCCAGGTAAAATACAGGCCAGTTGTTACTTTCCAGTTCTGGCCTAAACAGCTTGATACATTGTAATTACCATGGAATGCCCCACCCCTGGGTGGGTTTAGACCACCTTATGCCTTCCAATCACCATCCAGTGTAATGGTGCACTTTTGTACCAGGGCATCATGCTGTGTTTAATGTGGGATATCTGTAAACTGTACTTGAATGATACCATTTTCTGTAAATGAGGTCTTCTATATATCAATTGCCATCAGCAATTCTTTGCTACATTTACTTTAAGGAATATGAAGCATCCTGGACAAAATTATAGAGAGTGTTTTTAAAAATCATTTTGGTACTAAACGTATACTGTCAGTGAAATTCAAAAGGGACCAGTTCCTTTTGTTCATATGTGCCTTTATTCTAAGTCAAAATTCATGTCCCTTCTATGGACAATGCTGAGCACAGACTTTGTCTTTCCTAAAGTGTTCCACGTTGTGGAAAAGCAGTCATCTGGTGTGTTTTAAGGTGCTTGCAAATGGACAGACCAGGATGGCCTTCCTCTGTGCCAGGATCTGAGTGTTGGGGTGTGTTTTCAGATCCTGTTGTTGAGATGAGCAGCACAAATCTATGAAGGGTTTAACTCCATGGCACTCCCTGCCACACAGAGTGTGAGAAGGCAATTGTTTATTCTAATCCTTACTAAAGAAGAAAGAAGCTCACCTGCTTTCAGATCAAGGTGAGCTAATTATTTAGTATTATTAATGAGCTTGTCTAAACCTGTGACAGATTCCCCAAAGCCACCATTGTGGCAGCTTGCCTTCTTCTGAATTTTGCCATCCTACATAAAAGCCTGGGACTTAAACTTTTGATAGCATCACAACTAGCCTCACAGGGTTGTGGCACCAAGCAACAGAGCTTGTGGAAGGAATGCCTTCTTCCTTTTGTACCTCTGATAAGAAGGCTCTCACAGCACCTCGGAGTCACTGCAGCCAATTAGCAAAGTGACATGTCAGCGTAAAGACACCAGTACACTGTCTTTCCCACTCTTTGAAGTTACTGAGAACATTCCAATGCAACGTCTCAAGACATTAGTTAATAAATTAATTGGGATAGACACCTTCTAAAAAGCATCACTAAAATATTGGAAACTAGATAAAGGCCCTGAAGTCTGGGGGTCTGCTCTGTTAAATGATAAAACCATTTCTAGAAGTCTGCGTTCTACAGTATTTTTAGCTTCCTTCTGAAGAAGACTTAACAAATCAGTATATCTGATTAGGGATGCCCAGGAATTCGTGTATGTGTGTGTGTGTGTGTGTGTGTGTGTGTGTGTGTGTGTGTATAAGTTGAAACATTAGAGAGCATGTCAGTCAATAAAAGAAAATCACATTTTAGGGCTAAAATAAGCCAAAGAGAAATTTAGCAACAATGGCAAATTGGCATCAAAATAAAAACCTGTGGCTGCCTTGATCACAAGATGCCAGGACCAAACAAAATTAATGTCACCCGACAGGGAAGAGACCGTATTCCCTTCATTGATGCTGCTTGTTAGCATTGATGCTTCTGTATGTACTGTTTGGAATAACATATACAAGCTTTGATATAAATTTCTCAGCAGTGGTATCCTTGTATAGACTGAATAAAGGTTATTTTCTACAGGGAGGTATCTTATAAGAAAAAACAGTAGGGGAGACCGGAGAAGTGAAAGGATCCTATGGTGCTTTTTGTATTTAACAACAATCAATGGGTTTTATGGAAAATCATTGAGCAAAATGTGAGCTGCAAGCTACCACCCCATACTGATGTTATTTATAACCTTAAACTGCAGGAAAAGTACACTTCTGTCCTTTGGGGAATACATTAAAAGTATAAAGAGCAGATAAAAAGACAGCATTTCATGGATCACCAAGAACAAAATCCACTTAAATGAGGTTAGAGTTGGTTTCTTGGCTGTTCCTGATGGAGGAAGATTCCTAAAGCATTGCCTAAGAGGAAAGGCTCCTACAGAGTACTTTCTTTACCTCATGCATAAACATGGGATTAGAGCAACACACGCATGCAAGGGGGCTGCTCCTGAAGACTTAACCCGGATCAGCTCAAACACAACCAAGGCTGGATTCGGTCATCTATTTAATGTGGGGGGAAAGTGTAGGTACAGTTAGGCCAGATTCACTACCATTTGTGAGACATTTAAAACAAACAGGCATTTTCTTTTTTTTCTTCTACTTTCTGCTTATAAAGATGTGTCTGGGCAGGGAAGTTATAAAAATTCCTCCCACAAGATAATGAAATTTGTTCAAATATGTGTTTCGTGGGAATCCTTGGAGCCATCTCTGGATAGTTAACAGTACGGTGGATTAGCAGATTTGCTTTGCTCAGGATGCCACGGGAGCTGCCATTCTCATCTCGTGGGGCACAGAGGAGGAAGGAGATCCTTGCCCAGGGCAGCACATTTTAATCTGTCAGCCTTGGAAGTTCTTGGAGCTGATAGGAGGTAAGAGGCCAGAACCCCTCAATTCTGCATAGACACCCCCATTTTGCCTCATCATCAGTCCCAACACATAGTGACCCCAGCCTTTATTGACATGCTCTGTTCCTCCAGTTTGCCCACCCAAAGAATAGCTGAGCTGCAAGAATAAATAAGGCCCGGGCTGGCCAGTGACAGCATGCAGAGCCCGTTACCTGCAGATGGCTGACTGGCTGTATGCCGGGCCCTCTGTGGCACTGAGGGCTTGTCCCACCTGAGTCTGTGTCAGGCCAAGGGACAGGCGTCGGATTTTAAAAGCTTTGGCAAATTCTCGTATCTCCTCCAGATTAACCCCGTCCACCTCACCCGCTGCCGTTTGAGGATCTGTGAAGATGTTTTTAAAATAGGATCAACACGTCAACACAGCCGTCAGTATGTTTATCACTGAGCAGCCAGTGATGGAGAAGCCATCACAGTGCCTTCTTTGTCTCTCTCTCATCCTTCAGTACACCTTCCTTCTTCACAAGACATCCTTCAAGGTTCTTCTATTCCAGATAAGGCCATGTCTATTTACCCTGCCACTTCCCAAAGCAAGAGCACACACTTTCGGGCTTAACAGCATCAGCTGGCTTGCTAGAGGGATTCAGACCCACTTTTTTTGGTAAGCCCACTCATAGACAGTGCAGAAACAGAAACACTGTTTGAAACGTCTTAATTGGAATTCTCCATTCTAACAATTGCCCATGAAGGGAATGGCACTTCTTTGCCATTGTTTTTCTTTCACCTAATTGCCATTGTAGCCAGGCTAATAGGTGGTAATCTCCACTCATTTCTTATGTCTGCATTATCCCTCAGAAGAGCATGGCTATGAAGCTGTGCGAATAATATTGTCTTTTTTTCCCCATAGCGATTTACCCTCACAGCTGCCTTTGTCTCCTGAAAGGGCACATAATAAAAAACTGTCTACCACAGGAAGGCCCCTTTGGTGCCGGATAACTCGGTCAATTTAGGACTTATGAAGGGAAAAGACACAACAGCCGTGGAATGAAACGTTCTCCCCCCTGGCTACTGATCCCTGGATAAATGAAAGCATTCACCAAGCTGGAGCCAGCACGGGCTGGGCCTGGTGGGAGATTTCAGTGCAGCTCGATGTTGCCTGGAGTGAAGCTGGTCCTGCTGCAAGCCATCCCTATTGTTCTTCACCTCGGTCTTCTGACTTTACCTGGAAGTTGATCCTCCTCTTTCTGCAACCCACCAATTTCAGTGAATTTCTGTTCTTGTCTCAGGACCGTGGTAGACTATGACACTCTCTGGCCTCAGCGCTATAAGAAACGTTTGCATCCTAAGTGACCTTTTAATGAATATTTTTAAATAAGGAAGATGGTATCTGTGCGTCCATTGGGGATGAGCCTAGAGTACTGTGTGTAGCTTCTCTCCGCACAGGGTGGAGTGAGGTGGGAGGAGTGATCCCCTAGGCTGTGGAAAATGTACCGTTAATAGGAAGAGTAATACAGGTGTATGTTATGCATTTATCTTCACATTAGAAATAAGTCTCTGGCCAGATATAGTCGCACGGATATGTGGTGCTGAAGCAAGAAAGCCAAACGACTCAGAAAAGACTATAAAAAGTCCTTAGAATTTTCACAGCCAAGTTTTCATTTCATCTTGAAGAGATTAAATAGTGGCTTGGACACTGCAGTCAGTTTGTAAGTAGTTTTAAGCGACTCCTGGTTTCTGAGTGGAGACATGAACTTACGGTTTATTTGGGTTTATTGTCCAATACTAATGCACAAAAACCTACCAAAAATAATGGAAGATAATCAAGGGCTGGTGGTGGGAGTGTCCCTGGGATACAAACCATGATTTGGGTCAGGCCCATGCTCGGGAGCAGATGGCCAATATGAATCACATTTTGGGAGCTTTCTGCTTTATTTGATCTCCCAGGTCTTTTGCATATATGTTCTGATTTCTGGTTTTGCTGTTTCTGTGGGGTTTCTCTGTGTGCGACTGTGTAGGTCTCTGTGTCTAGATACATTTTTTTGTGGTTTTTGTTTGGTTCTTTTGCTTCTATTTGTTTTGTGCTATTCAGGCTTTTTTGTTTTTATCTTATCATTTTGTAGATGCCCATCTGTTTTCTAATAAGGGAGAGAAAAAAGAAAGGGTAAGGATTTGGAGAAGAGGTAGGAGGATTTAGGAGGGCCTAGGGAAGGGAAAACCATAATCAGAATATACTATATAGAAAATTTTTATTTAAAAATTTTTAAATTATTAAAAAAAGGAAAATACAAAAGTGTGGTTCAACTCCAGATATGTGGAGAAGGGAAGGGGGCAGGAGGGGTCATTTTTCAGGGAGTATAAGGATTTTGTGAGTAGAAGGGACATATGGGCTGGAGAAGGAACTCATCCAAGTGGTGAACATCTCAGGGTAGTATTGCGAGTAACGCTGGACATTCACAACTTAGACCATAAAAGAAAAATAAAGAAGAAGAAGCCAGAGACTTTTTATAGACATGGCTTTTAGGATGGTGACTTTCTTAATTTGACATGTTTGAGTGACCTGGTGGGGCTGGGGACACACTCTACAGATGGTCCAGGTGTTGGGATGCTCCTACATGCAAACGTCTCCACCTTTCCCTTCTAGTTTTATTGAGTCTGGGTGTGGCATCCTTTTCTGAACCCATGCACACTCTCTTTCAGCAGGTTTCATGGCACAGAAAACCTGCTTGCTCATCAGACTGATGCAGGTTCCTGAGAGGGCCTCCCTCCAGCCTCTTCCTTTCCTTGCCCCTCAGCACAGCATTTGAGGGTAGCAAAGCAGTGTGAGTCTGTGAGATGGGACAGCCAGTGTGGTCTGCGATAGGGGAGAAAGTTTTCTGTCAAAGTAGGTACCTCTGTAGAAAATAACTCTTTGGCTTAAATAGCCTCATGTCTAGATTAACCAGAGTCAGCTGAGTTAGCACAGGAAGAACTGGCCTTATGGAAGGTCAACCGGTCTATGTTACTTTCTATGCTGCCTGCACACACGGAGCTCTGGATATGGTCAGCAATGTTAGGTGAACGTGTCTTCTCATCTTTCTCCTCTTATACCACCTCAGCCTTGGAACCAAACCTCTTCACGTGATCATACAAAGTTTTTTTATTTTTATTTTTATTTTTGTATCATTGACAATAATCAGGGTTATAAAAGAAAACTTTGGATGCCGAGACACCATATACTGAGTAATGTTGATGTGAATGATAAGATGTCCACTGCAGTGTTAGCCCCAGTCATACATCAAATGTCTTCCAGGAGGCTCTAATGAGCACACATCTAGTTTTATATAAAAAGGTGGTAAGGAGGAGTGTGTGTGTGTGTGTGTGTGTGTGTGTGTGTGTGTGTGTGTGTGGTAGTATACACACACGTGTGCTTGCGACTCACAGCAATATTCTCTGCCTCCCACATACTGGGTTTATTAACGTGACCTACTAAACCTAGAGATAGTAAACCTAGAGTTTTTTGGGGTTTTTTTTGGATTTACACAGGGTGATGGTCTGGATGAAAGCCTGGAACTCAGCATCTTTGTGCAATTTGCTGATTGACAACAGATGTGAGTCACTTGGCTTTCTTTATATTAGTGTTCTTACTCATAAAGTTTGGCTATAAAAATGCACTGCATAGTTTGCCCCAAAGAAGTCTCTTCATCCAAAGAAGGAGACACCTGTGAACATCTGTTAACTTAATCTTGATTTTATATTCCATAATATTGGTCTCAGACACTGGAAGAATACTTTCGGTGTGCCTTAGGTGTTTGTTAACTACTCAAATGGCCATACTACTGCTTTTGTGCCTCAAAGTCTGTCTCATACTGCCTGGTTGTACTGTTGTGACAGTTCTCCTTTGTTAGGGGATATATGTTTCTGCACTTGAGAAGAGAAAGGTGTGCATGTGATGAATAGAAGCTTCCTTGGGATATCACTTCAGCCCTCAGCCTAGCTCAGAGTGTAACATTCCACAGTGGGAAAGATTAACCTAGCGTCCATTCTTTTGCTCCCAGGGGAAGTTAGTTTTGAAGAGGATCTGAGGTTAGCTTGATTGGAATGATATGAAGAGTTATCAGGGCTTTTTCAAAGTGAATCCAGCCATTCCAGTCAGAAACCTAGGGTAGAGTTTCTCTGGACAGAGGAAGAAGTAATGATCCTTTTGTAGAAGCTACCCAGGATTAAGTAAACTGGGCTAGAGAGACAGCTCAGTAGTTGAGAACATTGACTGCTCTCCTAGAGGACCTGTGTTCAATTCCCAGTTTACAACTGTCTGTAACTCCTAGATCTGACATCCTCACACAGATGTACATGCAGGCAAAATATCAATGCACATAAAATAAAAATAAATAAATTATAAAAAATAAGATTAAATAAGCCCTACACACAGAATATAGGCCAGAAAAGAATAGCAGTGACAGTCAGGGTTCACCTTGCAGGCTTGGTGCTAAATGGGGAATCGTGTAGTCCTAGCTCTGTAGGGGAATCAACAGGGATTTAAGGACCATTGAACTTGGAAATTTGCAGTGATTCAACAGTATAATGACAGTTTCCAGATAGATCCAGAGTGCAAAGACAGAGAAAGCAACGGGATTTTTTAATGGAAATGAGATGCAAGCGGGGTGATAACGAAGCTGTTCTATAGAATCTGATGCATGTTGTTTGATCCTATGTGGAACTGGGGGCTTGGAATACACCAGGACAGGACAGATATTGCTGTGGTTCCTGGGTTTTTTTGTTTTGTTTTATTTTAATTCCATGTTGTTAGCATTGTTGTTGAGTTTGGCTGAGTAGCTGAACATTCCACACATCTACATCATCCTGCTAGGGTCTCTGCTCATAGAATTGTTACAGGCATGGAACACATCTTTAACAAAGTTGCCAAAAGCATGAAGGAAACTCTTAGGGAAACTGAGCAACCACTGGCTTTAAAGCATTTTCTCAAGCATACAGTGGCTGTTCCTACCTTTTAGTTTTAAAAAATGAGAATCCATCAGAGAATAGAATTGTGGTTCAGGAGAGGCCCTTGCATCATGGCATCACTGGCTGTGTCAGAGATTTCTCTATGCTATATGTTGTCTTCATCTTTCTGGTTCAGCTTTAGTTTTGAGACAGTAACTAGCAATCTTTTGCTAACGGTCAAGTTTATAAGCCAGGAGTTTCTAAACACTATACAGAGAATAGAAATAAAGAAGACAATCCCACCTCCAGCCTTTAAAACCTCAAATATGCCTATTTAACATTAGTACACTGTAAATTTCACACCGAGCTGGGAGTTTTAAAAGTTATCTATTTGATTTTTCTTATAGATATTCTAAAAATTCATCTTAGAGCTGAGGAGACAATTTAGTAGTTCAAGCTCTTGCTTTAGCGTGGGATCCCTGGAACCAATGTAAATGGGCGTGGGGTACTGCCTGCAATTCTAGCCTCAGAATGAATACAAAGATGGGCAGAGATGGGCTTCCCAGATCAACCCAGCCAGTAGAACTAGCCATAGCTTTGAGTTCTGGCTTTGACCAAGAGATGCCACCTTACTGAGTAAGGTGGAGGACCTATCTAGAAAGACTCTGGACACTAACCTGGAGTCTTCACATTATCCCTCCCTCCGTCCCTCCCTCCCTCCCTCCCTCCCTCCCTCCGTCCCTCCCTCCCTCCCTCTCTCCCTCCCTCTCTGCTCTCTTACACACACATACACACACACTCACATGTACCTGTACACTCACATGCACCCATATATAAGTGAACACAAATGCACACAGCACACACCACATAGACATATAAATTTTCTTTTTAAAAAGTCCAGCTAAGAGAAACAGTGTCTATCTGTGACCGCCGTGGAAACCGAGTAAAGCTAAGGGAAGGGTGTCAGGGCTACAAGGTTTTGACAGTGGTGCTTATTTCATTATTCCAAGCTCAGATGTGGAGTTCATCATACAGGAAGGTCATTTTGTAAGTACAAGGGATTAACTCAGGTATCCTTTTACCTGGAGTGAACAAGATATTTTAATACTAATTTTTAATCTATAGAAGGCTGGGCAATACCCTCTTTGACAGTGATGTCAAAGAGTTGCTAACTGTAATTCTGATTAAAGTTTGTGTGATATTGTCATATAAGAAATTTATTCTTGGTCTTTGTGTCTTGTGCTAGAACATGGCTACTAAGTTTTTATTTTGGTGATTACTCACCAAATACCTAGAGGTTGAATAACCTCTTGGCTGCTAGTAATTAAAATTCCATCTGGCCTGTTAAGTAGGCTCCCTTACTAATTTCTGAAAAAAAGTAATCCTTCCTTCTTCATCTGTGCCAAATGGCTGGAGACAGCCCTTGTCCACCCATCTGTTCATTATGCAGCCTTCTTTCCATCACCTAACATGCTGAATACATTACATGTGTAATATGGAGTAGTTTGTGTTTTTATATCTCATATAGTTTTCCCCTGTATTTTACTTTAATTCCTTTGCTTACAGGACCAAGCTTACCATACACTCTAATATATATATGGACTCCCTCCTGCCCAGGCTTTGCATATGGGTGTTATGTCCTCTGCTACAAATGTATGTGATAAATGAATATATATATATATGTGTGTGTGTGTAATATATATATGTATATATATAAATTTGCCATTTAAAATTGGTACTTACAGGTATTTTATAAACACACAGGAAATTTAATTCAGCTAGATTTTGAATCTTTTCCTACATTAATCATACAGAGTATTTCTTTATAAAAATATGAACACATAATAAGTTTAAATTTGTGTATGATTTTATTAAGCTGGGACAAAGGTTTCTAGCCAAACAGAGTTGTGAGTTTAGACTGACTGGAGAGAAAACTCTATATGTGCCCCCTTTTCACACTGAGCCACCTTAAAGACTAAGAGTGTCCCGTGAAGTGAAGGGCCTGGGCACTGTAGCATCTTCCCCTAGTGCCTCATTTTCTCCCCCTGCCCATTACAGCATCTTTCTAGTCTAAATTAGCCATGTTGTTGAATAAGCATCTTTTATTTTCCTTTGGTGAGTGTCACTTTGTATTACCAGATTTGTCCCATTCTTAGGCAAAGATCTCCATACTCTAGCTTAACAGGCTCTTTTCTCTATCTCCACTGACACAGGCATCCTCATTTTATGGCACAGGTGCCTATGCAGTGATTCAACCTTTTAAAGCTGTGACTGCTGAAGTCTTGATTCCTGTTGAACTGCAATCTATCTATCTATCTATCTATCTATCTATCTATCTATCTATCTATCTATCTATCTATCTATCTAATGCATATATACAGTCTGCTTTTATATGAAAATTTAGTAAAAATTATTTACTTAAAGAGGTAAGTAAATGATATTTAATAGGCTCACTGTCCCATGAATCTTCATACACTTTTGTTTGCATTTGACAAATATGCTGCCCTCCCTGAAGACACACGCCAATTCCATAGCACCATATATAGACTGTCATAACCATTTTCCTATGGAGGCAGTCTTCAGGCTCGTTTTATTTTGTGAATGGTTGTTTGGAGATTTCCATCTGATTTCAGTCCCTGCAGTGGCCTCCATGTGTCACTGAAGGTGGCTCATTGTTCACTCAGCCACCTACCCACAGGCATGTGCTTCTTTATTTCCTCTGACACCTACAGACAGAATGGCAGGGGACTTCAAACACATAGGAAAGCAGGTTGACCCTCCAGCTGAGTGCCTGTGGTTGGTTATTTCAGCTCAGAGCTGTTTGCTCATGCCCTGCAAGTTGATCAGTCTCTAGCTTTGGAAGAAGTGGCAGGTCTGAGTCAGCACACCAGAATTCCCTGAAAATGGAACCTGCTCCCAGCATGCACTGATGCAGGGGTGTGCTGTGGGGGCCAGCTTCTCTAAGGAGTCATCGGGCCTTGGACACAGACATCATTCCAATATTGGCCTAGCAGCCCTAGAAATAAGGGAGGGAGGAAGGAGAGAGAGTGGGGGGGGGAGGGAAATGTTAGAGGGGGGGGAGTGAGGGAAGGGGAGAGGTAGAGGGAGAGAGAGAGGGAGAGAGGAGATTGCAATAGACAGCAAGAAGGTTACCGTGATTAGATGGAGCCAGAAAGGATACTTACTGCTGACTAACTGGCCCACGCTCAAAGCTGAAGAAGAGGAAGATGAAGAGGAGGAAGAAGAAGCCTGTCGCACGGGACTTTGAGATGTAGATGCTTGGCCATGAGCCAGGTGCAGAAGGTTGCCTTGGGTGCCTGCTTGACCCACTGATGTCTGGGAAGATTGGTGAAGCTACATAAGAGATATAAAAAAAATACAAAAATGAGTGGAACATTATGGGGGATGCTAGGGAACAGGCATACCATCTGGGGTTGAATCATTCTATTTTCAGGAGTACAGTGTATACTTCTTGAGAAGAGCACTGTATCCAGACAGGATTTATTATTTGTGTATATAGTATGTTGTTGCCTGCTTGACAGGTATTTTATTAGAAATTCTAAATATATTATTAATTCCCTATTTGGCTTGCCAGAACATCCACTTTTTGACATTTCTCAGTCGTAGTATGTGGCTGGACTCTTTTCTGCCTGTTTACACAATTACCACACACCTGGGAGGCTTCTCAGGCCTGCGTATGATGAAATAGTAAACTTCAAATGCAAAGCTCAACTTAAGGCTGTGGCTGTGCCCATCATTCACACAACTGATTGTTTAGGGGGAGTTCTGCTAGGCTGGCAGCTCTGCTCTCCCAGAGGCAGCTAGCTTTTTGGGTGTCTTACACAGAAGTGGTCACATGCCTTGTGATGTCCTCTAGAAATCTGAGGACTGGAGCAGTCAGGACAGAATATCCAATATTCTGGTTTCTACTTTTGGGGGGTGGGGTAGTGGAGATAGGGTTTCTTTATGTAACCATGGGTATTCTGGAATTTACTTTGCAGACTAGTCTGGCCTTGAACTCGGGGCTCCTGGCTCTGTCAGCCTCTGCCTTCCCAGTATTTAGATTAAAGATGTGTACCATGCCAGGCTTGGCACTTTTAACAAATTTTTATTTACGTGTGTGTGCGTGTGTGTGTGTGTGTGTGTACTGTGTGTGTGTACTGTGTGAGTGTCTGTGCACATGTGTTGGAGGGGCCCATGGAGATCTCAGATCCCTTGGAGCTGAAGTTCCAGGCATTTGTTAACGAACTAACATAGTTGGTGGGATGCAAACTCCAGCCTTCCTCACAGAGCAAGCGCGCTTAACCACTAGTTCTCTAGTTCCTCAGCAGCCTTCCTCCCCTGTGGCAGCCACTGGGTCAAGGGTGTCCGTGCACAGTCTAACTGAATTCTCACACTATTGTTGCCTCGGTACAAACAAGGAAACCAGTACACAGAGAAGCTGAGGTGTTTTAGGTCCATCCTCCTGGTGTGGAGGAGCTGGTCTCTGGACACATGACATCTGGTCCTGGGGCTTCAGCAGGTGACACAATGAAGAACTGATTTACGTGTTTAAAGCTTTTAAACTTTGTGTCTGTTTAGGAATGTTGTCTCTATGTCTGTTTACTTATTCCTTTAAGGGATCTCTGGGGAATGTGGCTTTGAGACTGCAAGGAGCCTGAATGAGAAGACTCAGGACCAGAGAGGGGAAGGAGAGAGGACCCACGATGGGGCCTGGAGGAATCCTTTCCCTCATCCCGTGCTGCCTTTTCATAAGGATGTTCAGGGATTGGGGCTCTCTGAGGAAGGTTGGCCTCTGCAGGTTCTTTGTTAGTTGTAAGTGATGTTTGGTCCACACTAAAAGGTATGACAAGCTTTTTTGTTTTGTTTCTTTTTTCTTTATGTTTTTATAAAAGTGGGCAGCTAGGAGCCAAGTCAGAGAAGCTTTGGTGGGAGCTGCCCACAGAACAGAGCAGTCTCTGTCATCTTCAGCTCCAATCTACCTGTGTTCTCCTCAGTTCATTTTCCAGTCAACATTTTTGATATATAATTTTCACATAATAAAACCCACCCACTTCAAATGTAGTCTGAAGAGTCTGTCAAATAGATACAGCTGTGAAACCATCCCATCATTACAATCAAGACAGGAAACTTTATCATTCCCCAAAGTTTTCTCTTGCAAGCAATCTTTACCCTCAATTCTCCTTTTTGACAACCACATTCTGCTTCCTCTCATGATGGATTCATTTGGTGTAGCTGTAGAAATGGAATTGTATGAGACATACCCTTTTAGAATCCACCTTATTTTGCTTGGCAGACTGTTTAGAGATTTGTCCATTTGTTGTGGGCGCCAGCAGCACATTCTGTTTGATTGCTAAGTATTAATTCACTCACATCGTAAGTGCCCCCGTGTGTGCACATGTGTATAAACACACACACACACACACACACACACACACACACACACACACACAAACACACACACACACACTATACTATTTATCTATTTTCTGTTCATAGATACCCATGTGTTTCCAGTTTAGGAATATGATCAATAAAATGTTTATAAACATTTGTGTTCAGGTCTGAGTTTACTTTGTGTGTGTATTTAATAAAATATGATTGGTACTGTAATTTAAATGTTAATCATATTGTAAATTTGTGTTGAATTTTTTAGAAATTCCAAAACTGGTCTCCAAAGCGGCCGTGTGTTTGGCACGGCACCAGCAGCTCCCTATACTCCTTGACTATCACTAGCATCTCGGCTTTTCAGGTTCGTGAGCATCCCAACATCGTTCTTTCTAGCTATTCCAGCAGTTTTAGACCTTAGAAATGTACTTCGAGCTGTTTTCCATTGTTTCCTTCCCTCTGTGGTGGTCAATAGCAACACTCACACTCAGAAGCTATTCTTGCATAGAACACATGCCTGCTGTGGTTATGATAAATACATGACTGGCCCGTATGACTTCTGAGCCCCCAATGGAACTGCCCACAGTTACAATTTAAGTCAGCACTCTGGTTACTTAGAGACTCTAAATGAAGGCCTGATTATGAGCCAAAGATGGTCGTAACTGACACAGGAACCCAAATTGATAGGCATCAAGCAACCACCTAAGGTAATTAGCCAATTTGCTGAGCACATAATCAACAATTAAATCCAGAAAATTTTATGCTGTAGGGATGCCCAGTAAAGAATAAATCTATTTTAATGTATTTCATAAATTGTGATTGATATTTCATGTCACTCTTTCCATCTAATCTATTGAGCTGTCCTTCCAAAGACTGGTACAAGGCAACAGTGCTTATGGGTTTGAGAGACTGATCAGGAGGAAGCCCTCTGGTCTCCCATTCCATCAATAGGTGATTGGCTCTGGCTGTTGTAAGGCACCATCCAGGAACTGGGTAGCAATGTAATCAATTAAAACAGTTCTTCCATACATGTGATATAGATTTTAAAAAAAAAAAAAGCGTGAGCAGGCCACCATGGCACTTAGGCATCACAAAAGCAAGCTGGAGTTTGAGGATAATTCCATGTAGAAGAAGAGACCCAAGAGGAATACAAGGTAATATCCCAAAAGAACTTGCTCCATGTCCATGCAGTTAAAGAATGATCTAAGATTTGTTAGAATGTAAGATATTCTTCTTTCAAAGAAAACATTCTTTAAAGGACATTGTTGTCTTGGTTTCTTTCCTGAATTTTGCCAGACAGTTCAGTGAAAGTATAAGAATTCTTAAAGGTGTTGACTTGTAAAATATAGAGTAGATTGTAATGGCATCTTTCTTCCCAATTCCAGTTGCCAGTGTGGACACTTGGATGCCAATTCTAGAAGAGCTGTGAGTTCATAAGGAGCTGTGTGGTGTATGAACTGGCACCTCAGCATTTACCTCTGTATAGCTAGTTTATGTCAGCATGGCACAAGCTAGAATCAGTCGATAAGGAAGGAACTTAACTGTCCTCTGATATCTCCGCGTTATGTGGAGATATTTTCAAATATAATAAAAACAGCCGGAGATATCAGAGGGATCTACCCACAGTCAGTCTAGGAGGATCAGACAGTGGTAACTCACACCTTTAATCCCAGCACAGGGAATATCCTGGGAGTGGTGACCTACACCCTTAATCCAATCTGAGTTTGAGGTCATTTTAGTTTAAAGAAGGAGTTCCAGGCTCCCAGGCAGGCAGTGGTGGTGCCACACCTTAACTGAGCAAAGAAAGTATTTAAGGCAGGTATAGAAAGACAGAGCAGGCAGAAGAAGCCATGGCTCACACTGTTAGTCCCAGCAGTTGGGAAGCAGAGGCAAGAAATTCAGAGGAATTCAAAACCAGCCTGGTCTTCCAAGCAAGTTCCAGGACTGTTACACAGAAAACTCTGTCTGGAAAAAAAAAAAAAAAAAAAAAAAAAAAAAAAGAAGAAGAGAGGAGGTGTGTAGGGGGATTTTGTTGTTTCATTGTAAATAATTGTCCCACTCACTGGTTTAATTAAAAGCGCTGATTGGCCAAAGGCAGACAGGAAGTGTGGGCGAGGCTACCAGACTAAGAAAACTCTGGGAACAGGAAGAACAGAGCAGAATGCCAGAGAGAAGCCAGAAACAGAGGATAACTATGCTGCTCTGAGAAAAGGTACCAAACCCTATGGCTGAACAGATTAAGGTTAGATTAAGGGTAAAGAGTTAGCAAATTATATGCCTGGGCCTTAGGCCGATCAGCCTAAAACTGTTGTAAGCATCTGTGTGTCTCTGTGGGTCTGCGGGTCTGCGGGCCTAAACCTTGAGGCTAAGGCCCGAAAGTCCGGATCAGAAACCTCCTACTACAGAGGTGAATCTGTCCTCTGATATCTCCGACTGTTTTTATTATATTTGACAATATTCTCACAATTAACTGAGAAAATGCCGCCATTGGTTGCTTTGTGAACAAGACTTGGTACATTTTCTTGACTTGTGATTAATGCGAGAGGGCCCAGGTCACTGTTGGTGGTGCCACCCCTGATTGCTTGTGGTTTGGGGTACCATAGAAAGCAGGCTGAGTAAGCTACGGGGAGCAAGCCAGTAAGCAGCCCTCCTCCATGGCCTCTGCTTTGCTTCCTGCCCTGAGTTCCCTAGATAATAGACTATACTATAAGGAGAAATAAGCCCTCTCCTCCTCAAGTTGCTTTTGGTCATGGTATTCCACCAGAGTAATAGAAATCTAAACAAGACACCGGCCACCCAGCAAACAGCAGTGCTTCTAGGTGAACATGGCACTGTGCTTCAGATACTGAAACTTTACTGATTTGGGTATATTAACTTTTAAAATTTTATTTTATTATTAAAATTATGCTTAGAACTATATTTACCAAAGAAGAAAAGGAGATTGAAGCTGTTTCATGAAAGAACTCTGGTTCCATATAAAAATTTAATAGGCTTTTAAAGAGCAGTATTAGAAAAATATTATATATTTGCTGTAATTATGTTGCTTTTTAAGATACTGACAATTTCAAAAATTATCAATACTTATGTATTGGCAAAAAAAAATCCCCACTAAAACACAACTGCCACAGCAATTGTAATAATTTATGACAGGAAAAAGGAGGTTATAATAAGTGGAAGCACACACCTAATGCTAGCATTTTTATTAGATATTGGTGGTGTTTTGTAGAGGAGGCAGCAGAGTCCTAAAAATAAAGTGACTCACCTGGGACAATAAAGCTAAAATATGCCAGCCATGAGCCCTGGAGAGCCAACTGCAAGCCAATGCTCCTCCATCTGTACAGGGCCAGCAAATCGGGAAACAAGAGCCTTGCTTGAGAGTATGAGAAGCAGTGAGGTGTTCCCACAGAGCTGCGATCCCTAGGGCAGATCTATTCACTCAGACACACCTACTTTCATTTCTGTCCTAATAAGTTTAAAATATTATTTCTAGTTTAGATATTATTCTCCACAGGATCCAAATATCATATTTTAAGAATAACAATAATAAGAATAGCTGGTATCAAAAAACGTGTACAGCTGAGGACATGGAACTATGTACAGACTGTACTATATTACTCCTAAGTTACTTTTCTTGGTGTTGTTCTTTTGTATTTAATAAAATTCTCTGTTTGCTTGTATAAAGCTTCTT
Organism: Phyllotis vaccarum; assembly: GCA_033318265.1. Lineage (NCBI taxonomy): Eukaryota > Metazoa > Chordata > Mammalia > Rodentia > Cricetidae > Phyllotis > Phyllotis vaccarum. The sequence goes on from JARWLC010000011.1 coordinate 23,502,558, forward strand.
AAATGAGCTGGTGTTTACCTGTCACTGAGTTCACATAATTGCTTCCTTGCCCCTTTGGTGCTGGGAGCCAGGTACAGATAGGGATAGTTATCGGTAGCCAGAGGAGGTTCTGCACCTGTGTCACACACAAGATGGCAAACGAGGAGGACAGGACTCACTGATCCTGCTGGCTCCCACAGGATGTCTTCATGGGACTGTTTGCATTGCTTGGCACTTCCAGGGTTTTCCACATACCCAGCAAAGGGATACTGAAAAGGCAGCATCTGGGAGATGTTTTGTGATTCACACCCCCCCCCCCCCGACACACTTGGCTGGTTCCTTGTACCTTGTATGTGCTACCTTTATAGCATTTTAGATTCCAGAATAAAGAACCTTTCATTATTCTATTATGCTATAAAAACAAGTATGGGTAGCAAGTGTCTTGAAAAATAAAAGAAAATAAAAAGCAAGCTCATCAAGTTGGGAAAAATGGATGTGTAGAAACAATAAAGTTTATAGAGAGAAATTTCTTCAGACCCGAAAAGGCCAGTGGAGGATGTCTGGATCATACACATGTTCTATACACAAGCTTGGCAAAGTCAAGGTGGACTGTCTGCGGGATGACAGGTGAAGGGTGTGGGGGAGCATCTGTGTTTGTACCAGGCACTGGGGGACATGAAGCCATAAGGAGTTAGAGCAAGAGGGTTTAGGGGCAATTCCAAACACGGGCAGGAGACCAGAGCAGCACAGACAACTGTGTGACACAGTGCAGACTCAGAAGGCACACGGGAATGGGAGTTGTATTTGAAGTACAGACAGAGAAGGGAGGGTGGTTATGAGCAACTGGGATAATGGTGTGGGAGATCATGGTGGGGGAGAGGCATTGATGTTCAGAAGGTACCAGTACAGAAAGTGACATGGGGCTGAAGTCTCCTCAGGCTCTCTGGCGGAAGCAAAGTTAGACCATCCTGGCAAACAACAGAAGACATTGTAAGCCACAGAGTGCCTTAGACAGGAAAATAGGAGAATTCAGCCGCAATGAAGTGGACATGCTGATGGACCACAGACCTGCATGGATGAGGCCAAGATAAGATGGCCCCTGTTTTTCAGGTGTTGACTATTGGTGACAAAACACTTTGATGACAGTGAACAGAGCTTGGGAAAAGAAAGCTGAGGTAAGGGAACAACAGAGGGAGGCTGCAGAGAAAAGGGCTGGTGGCCCAGATCCCACAGGATGCTACTGGTCAGGGAACATGAGAAAAGATATTCCAGGGTGCGTGCTGTACTAAGAACACTGTAAAACTGATAAGCCCTTTCTGATCTGCCATCTGTCTTGGAACAGTCACCAAGAGGCAGATTTCCATAAGGAGCCTTACAGGGAAGACATCAGATCTGAGGCTTAGCCCTCAGAGACCATAGAAAATGTAGGGGCCAAGGCAGGAATGCCTCCTCCTCAGCAAAGGCTGTTCTTTGTTGATAAGCAGCTGGAAGATGGGCAGACTTTGACTACTGTGTTCTGAAGGAGTCTTCCCTTCATCATGAGCTGAGCCGGTGGTGGATCTGAGAAAAGTATTACAGCTCTTCTGAGAATAAGCAAGGTTAAGCCAACTGTCCTAAGATAGTTTAAAATGATAAAAATGGCAGAATTAGTCTCTTTGGTCAAGGATGCCCTTCTGATGAGTGTGGTGCTGGAGAGTTCACGGCCAGCCACACTGACAGACATTGCTGCAGCAAGTTCATCAAGACTGAAAATGAGTAATGTGTGAGTTAATAAGACAACAAAAGAAGGAAAAGTCAAAACTGATAAGCAAGAGTATTTTTTGCATGTATTTGGGGGGAGGGGAAGGCTGGGATGATCACCTGGCATTTTGAGAGAGCTGGGCTAAGTTGCTTCCTGCTGGCTTTCTGGTTGCATTGAATGTTCAGAAGAAAACTCTAGAACCTTTACTTTGAAGGCTACTTGTATGGAAATCTTTCAGTATTATAATAATTTTTAAATGTTGGTGTTTGACATGATAGGTTGAAACATTTACTTTTAAACCTCCCTTGTCAGACAAAAGTTTTTAACATTTGCTGGGACTTAGTGGTGAAAGGAAAAAAACACACACATTACACACACACACACACACACACACACACACACACACACACATACAGAGAGAAGAAATGATGATATGTTGGTGCATGAAGGATTTATGAAATCATTCATAGAGCAAACCTATGATTGGGGGTTATTCTCTGGCCCAAATGAGTCCTCAAGAGCCAGGGCAGCCACAAAATCCAGGGCAGGGAACAAAAGGCTGCTTTTAAGCTTCACTAAATACTTTAGTTTTTATCCATAAAGATTTTTTTCTGACTCTCTTTCCCATCTAGTTCTTTTATGTTCTTGCCCAGCTCATCAAGCTTCTGTGATCTGGTAGATTCTATGGAGCTTTATCTAGGACTATTGGGTCCAAAGTACTGTTTTGTGTTTCAGACAATAACTTGGCAGGCTCTTCTGGATCTTTCATCACCAGGATAAGTCACAAGGAGTCATAGAGACTGCATTCTTAGATTTCATTGAGGTGCTCTCAGTAGTGTTAGGCCAGTGGAAAGCTCAAGGTGTGCTTAGTATTATTTAAAAAAATCAAAGTGACCCACTCCAGGTTATTCAACCTGAGAGCTTTGTACTTAATGTGAATTTCCCTTAATTCATGACACATTTTACTGTCGGAATCAAGCTCTTGTGAGATCCCGCATTTGTCACGAAGTATTTGAAAGAATAGATTGAGAAGCCTCTTAATGGATGATAGAGATCCTTTAGTTTTAGTGCTTGTCTGCATTGCATTTCTTCAATGCCAAAGGTACTATTTAAAGACAAAGTGAAGACTGCTATTGTCATATCTCCGGTTTTCTCTGTTGACCGGGAGTGTTTTGATGCTTGCAACCATAGCTACTGTATCCAGGACCTAAACTTGCATATCTATTAGTTGATTGTTTAATTCTACATCTTAACTTCATGCTCCAAAATGTTTCAATGACAGCTAATGGCAAGACAAACTCCTCTGTCTGTCTCGACCATTTCCCTGACATTTGTGAATGACTTCAACTTGGTTGTCTCAGCTTTTCTTGGAACAGGGTACACTCTGTCTCTGCTGGGAATAAGAGGCTTGCTTCGTGGCTGCTGTGACTTCGGTGTGGATGACTTTCCCTACATTCTTTTCAGCTGTGCTCTTAAATTCTCAAGTATGCACACACGTATATAAGAGATGTGTGCACATGTATTTGGGGTGCTAGCTTGACTAGCCAGGTTATAAGAATGGAGCACCAACTATTCCCTTAGTAGTTGTGAGGTTTCAATCCACGAGAGACAGGCATGGCACGGGAAAGCTCTGAAAGTGTTTCTGGGTGCTTGGAAGAGACTGGAAATATCGCTGGTAGTTAGTGGCAGAGTTAAAAAATGACTCTATTTATTAAGCAGGCCCTTTAACTCCATCTGTCTGTACCCACCTTTGAAATTCAAGGTAGGCATGAGAGTACTTTACATCAAGTGCCAATGATTTTTAACTAACCTATCACCTTTTCTGACAATTTAGAACTTAGCTTTGCTGACAGTTTCTTTTTTTTTTTTTTAAATTTTTAAAAATCAGATTGTGAGAGGAGAGGCAGGCCTCATTTTCTCCCTAGAGATAATAGAGATGATTATGAAGAGGCTGAAACAGATGAAACTGGGGTTTAAAAGCCAAGGGTGCTGGGCATGTGGTGCACACCTTGATCCCAGTCAAAGAAGCTGCATCCCCATAAGTTTAAGGTGGTCTGGTTTAGACAAAAAGTTCTAGGCTAGCCTGGGCTACATAGCGAGACTGGTGAAAGATAATATTGCCTCTTTTGAAGGTAGAGAATCAAACAATCACATGGACCATAGTAAAGAGCAAATGTGACTGCGGGTGGGAAGTCTTGAACTTAAAAGTGGGTCTGTCAGAGACCTCTTCAGGGCCTGGGGTCCAGCTAGAAGTCATGGCTCCACTGGTCAAGATTATACTTCTAGTGCAGAGAGAGACACAAGCCCTAGTTTCCATAATGTGTGTTTCCAGGCAAAAACTATTTCGTGCTCAATAGTATCATAATTCTCTCACTTTTTTTTTCTTGTGACATCCACCATGGAGTGGTTACATATTTGAACAAGTCTTTGAGGACTGTGGATCTTTCTCCCTAGGTTGTAAACTCTCTGAAAGGAGAGGCCATGGTGACTGTCTTGAATATCCACACAGTTAGCTTCCAGGTACACTGTCTGACATGTGGTTCATGGCCAAAAAAATTTCCAGTAACATATTTTTAGTATTAATTGAGCAAGCATTTCTATGCATAGCCTCTGAGTGTTACTGAGGTGGGAAAGCACAAGTGATATCGAGCTCTCTGGAGGGACTTTCTGTGTTTTTGTAGCAAATGGTGATACTGGTGCTTTATTGTTCCCCCTCCCAACTGCTTCATAGTCTACAGTCTCCCAACAACATATAAAGTCTTATCCCAAGTGTCATAGTTTGGGGTTTTTATTGCTGTGAGTAGACGCCATGACCACAACTTATAAGGAAAACATTTAGTTGGGGTGGCTTGCTTTGCAGTTCAGAAGCTTAGTCCATTATCATCACATTAGGGAACTTGGAAGCATGCAGGCAGATGTGGTGCTGGAGCCAAGAGTGCTACATTGTACAATCAAACAGAAAGCTTGATTGTCACACTAAGGGAAGTTTGAGCAAAGGAAACCTCACAGCCTGCCCCCATAGTGGCACACTTCCTCCAACAAGGCCATTCCTCCTAATGGTGTCATTCCCTTTGGGGGTCATTTTCTTACAATCCACCATATTCTACTCCCTGCCCCCCAAAGGATTATAGCCAGATCACAATGCGAAAATTGCATTCTGTCTAATTTCAAAAGTCCCCATAGTCTATCATCGTCTCAAACTTGTTTCAAAGTCTAAAGTTCTAAGTCTTTCCTGAGACACATGGCAGCCTCCTAACTGTAATCCCCTATATAATCAAAATAAAAAAAAGCCAATCATATACTTTCAACATATAATGACACAGGAGATATATATATATATATATATGTATGTATATATGTATATATACATATGTAATATAACATGATATGATAAATGTAATTAATATATAGAACATAGAGAAAAAATATCAGATCAAAACAAGACCAAAACCCAACTGGGCAAACTCCAAGCTTTGCATCTTCATGTCTGATGTTGAAATGCTCTTCAGGTCCCTATCTTTGTCCAGCTTTGTTGAATACAATACACCTCTTTCTCTTGGTCTGTTTCCACTCCCTGTAAGCAGCTCTCCTTAGCAAGTATCCCATGGCTCTGGCATCTCTAACATCTTGGGTTTCCAAGGTAATCTAGACTTCAACTTCACAGCTTCACGAAATGACCTCTCTACTAGACCTCCATTCAAGGATACTTCTGGCACATGCCTGGCCTCAGGGCCTTTATTCCATAACTCCTTTTTTCTATCCTTAGCTCAAAAGGCAGAACCATGTGGCAAAAGCTGCTGCTTGCTGGGAATGTAACATGGCCTCCTCATTCAGTTACATCTCTATTAGCTTTCTTTCACAGCTTGGCTGTCCTGAAACTTGCTCTGTAGATTAGGCTGACCTCAAACCCAGAGTCTAGCCAGCCTCTGCTTTCCTAATGCTGGGATTAAAGGTGTGCATGACCACACTCAGCTCTTAGCTTCTCTTTAGTTCCTTTCTACAAACTGGAAAGTTAGCTGTGTGGGATCTTGTCCTGATATTACCACTCCCTTTATTTTCTTCCTTAATCTGTTTATCTCCTTGAACACAAAATTTAGCTTTATTCCACTCCCTGGTGCTCCCTCTTCTCCTCAAAATTTACTTTTTGTGATTTACCCTGCTCAGCTTGCTCCTTTTCATTATAAATCTTCATCAGAGTTACCAGTAATATCCTCATGACAGAGTCTATATTAGACTGTTTTGATATTTCTTCTGCCAGTGGAATTAATCCAAAATACTTTAGCCTCAGGCAGACTCTTTTCTTCACCAAACTATCACAAGAACAATCTCTTGGCAATATCTCCTCTGAAATCTCTTGAGTAAGCTCCCAGCCCCAGTTCAAATGACTCTTAGCACCGCCATCGTCCATGCTCCTACTAGGATGGCCCATTGCGCAGTGCTTGAAGCCTTCCACTGCTTTCCTAACCCAAACTACCAAAGTCTAAATTCCTCCAAATGAAAACATGGTTAGGCCTATCAAAAAATATCCCAGTTCCTGCTTCCGACTTCTGAGTTTGGGTTTTTATTGCTGTGAAGAGACACTGTGACCACAACAACTCTTATAAGGAAAACACTCAGTCTTGTAGTTCAGAGGTTTAGTTCATTATTATCATGGTGGGTAGCATGAAGGCATACATGGTGCTGGAGCTGAGAGTGTTACATCTTGTAGAAAACAGGAAGCTGACTGATTATCCCTATGGGGGAAGCGTGAGCAAAGAAGACCTCAAAGCCCAGCTCTATGTCTCCAACAAGGCCATACCTCCTAATAGTAGCCCTGATTTGGGGGGACATTTTCTTTCAGACTATCACACCTAGCTACATGCTGGCTGCTAGCCTTCACATTCCTTCCCACCACCCCTCTTTTACCAATGTACACCCTAGCCTTAAAACTGGCTCTTAGCCCTGCTCCAACTTTGACTCAAAGTGCTTGAGACAGAGCTGACCCACACCTTCAAATGTGCTCTACCCAATTTCTTCTCTGTAGTATTTGATGTCTGGGGGTCTGACTCTTTCATCATTCTCCTGCTAGGTAACATCACTCCAGGTTCCTTCCCTACTTATCCATCTCCCCTTTGTCTTTTCCTCTCTTATTCTTTTTAGCAGCTGGCATGTTCCAGACAGTTCCTCGGTCTCCCTCCTTTTTCTCTTCTTCAGGCCATCTCTAGTGTCTCCTTTATTTTTCAGTTTTAGTAAACGACCTAGATTTCTGTTGTCAGGTAGTGTTCAGCTTAATAGTCTTTGCTTGGGTTTCATTACTATCCCCTAAATAGTTTGTTTATGGTGGACATTCTATCATTTCGGCTCAACTTCCACACCACTATCAGACTTAGTTTCTTAATGAAAAAACTGGGCACATAATTCTGTCTTGCACAACACCCACCTCTTATAGTTCCCATGGTGACATCTTCACTGCTGTCAGCAGTAGAGGAGGCACCACGTTGATCATAATATGATTGGATTATAGTTTTCTGTACACCAGACACAATTTTAGCCCTCTAATCCTTACACAAGTTCTTTGAGGTAGACGCTGGAATCCCCATCCCATTTTATTTTTGAGAAAATAAAGAGCAGAGCAATTGAGAAAATTTGAGCAGGATGTTGGCATGTGACATCTTCAAGATCACACAAAGATAAAACTTATGCTTTCTGGTTTGACTGTATACCCCGACCATAACTGTTCTCAGCTTGTTCTATGTTCCGTCCCGTGAAATGCTCCCTGGTCTCTCAGCATGCCTCTTCTCCTTTGTGCTCACTGTTTCTACTTCCGGGAGTGTTGCTAGTTCATTTTCCTTGTCAATTATTACTCTTTCTACTCTGTTCCGGGCCCTTCTCTGCTTTATTAGAGAAGGCTTTGCTGATAGAAATCCATGTCCGCGGATCACCATAAACCCCTTGATTAGAAAGCATATCTTTGTTTTCTTAGCACTTAGTTGAGTCTTACTATAAATTACCAACAGTGCTTATTGAAGGGACTAGCCAACCAAAATCCCCATGAGATCACGGACCGTATCTCTCTTCTTTAGTGCAACATCACGCTCACTTCTAGCATAAACACACAGGGAAAAGCTCAGTTGGTATTTGAATGAAAAAAAAAAAAAAAACAACCAAAACTGCCATCAGAGTTCTGGTGAAGTTACTAGGTAGAACTGCCTAATTTTTATTTCTTCGTTTGTAGACAGATGTTCCAACAAGAGTTTCAGCTTGGGAGTGCTTTGTGTTTAACAATGCTTTTCATTTATAGTTAAGGCATAAGCAGTCTGAGCTTCTTTTTGGCTCTACTTAAAATACAAATCAAAACAGAAAAGAATATAATTTAATAGGCTCCTGATTATATGTTAGGAAGTTATTCATATTATTGCTTACATTTGCTAAGAGTGGGAAATAAATCTATGTGTCATTTTATAAGTATTGATACATTAGATTTTATGAAACTATTAATTTTTTGTAATGAAAAATTATTTACTTTATATCAAGAGCAAAGGAGAGGAAAAGTAAATTGGAACCTTGGTGTGGGGCCCTTACCTGCTGGCCTGGCTTGATGGGGGACAGGGTGATACCCTGGGTGTTGATCACAGGCAAGATCTGATTTCCGATGACTGTGGCAATAATCTGGCCCTGGGCATTGGTTAGGAGCTGGGGCGTGATAGGCTGTACTTGAAGGCCCTGAGTGCCACTTGCTGCTTGACTCGATGGCCCTGGGTTAGGCATCAGTGGAATGGTTCCAATAATCTGCAAGAGATAGTCCTGAAGGTGAGGAGCCAGCTGAATTCTGGGTCTGCTTGTACAGATGGAGAGCACATTGTGACTTTGTCATGGAGAATGTTATCAGGAGCTTATTCAAGATTTACAAGCAGGCCAGGGCTCATGGGCATGGAGTAAATATTAGAGCATGAACATTTAAAGAAGAAAAAAACCACACATGCACTTACTACAGCAAGGGAAAGTTATCTTATTTAAAAGTAAAATTGAGAACTGATAAAGATATAAACATGCAGTCTGCCAGGAGAAACTGGAGGAATAGATTTCTTAATACTTAAGGCCTCTGTGGCCCAGAGACACTGTATCCCCTCCACACCGGCATTGTTCATGCTCTTCTGAACCCCGGGGGTTACCCATCCACAGTCTACCCCTTACAACCTCTATCCTTTTCTCTGCCCCTGCTCTGATATCCTACTCACTGGTAAGGTCAAGGTCAGCTTCTTGACCTCTGTTCTCTGTAGGACTAACAGCCTCAAGCAAGTATCCTACCACGTATGTGGTGAAAAGACCAGACTCTGAAGACAGGGAAACAGGCCATGCCACTACCCAGCCACATTTGTCATGGTGCTTCAGCCTGTCAAAGGCTTCAGAGAGTCAAGTTAGCAAATAGCAAAGGTGATGTGACCGTGAGGATTTAAATCAGGAAGATGAGATATACAGCTTAAATGGAGTGTGTTGTGAAGGGTTTGTGTGGTCTGACGGTAGAAGGCAAGTGACTAGGTATGGTTACTGTGACAGAAGACACCAAGACCAGGGGCACAAATATGCAGGGTGTCTGCAGAACTTTAGTAACATTGCCAAGGACAAGTTTAATTTGCAAAACCTTCATCTATGAGTTGTTTCTAAATGTGGAACCTCAAGGGGTGTCATAGGGCATGGGTGTGGGGCTATTTCTCCTGCCCATACTAAGCAATACACCACGACTTGTCACCAGTGGCTGTTCCTCAATTGTGAGCCATGGTGACCTGGTCCATGACTTCACTGTCATGTGACATTCTAATTCATCCTGTCTTCATACAAGGCCTCTCTGAACCTGGGGATTAGCCAGATTTCTACTTCATACATCAGACACAAAAGTAGAAAGGAACTCTGGGGAGTAATCTGGGGGAGGAGTTTGTAGTGACAGAGCTGAAACATTATCCCTGAATGCTTGCTTCCATGTACCTCTTGAGATTCACCACCTGGAAGACACTGAACACTGGATGTTGAAGGAATTCAGATCTTAGACAATGCACCACATCCTGTCTATAATTTTCCACTGGATGATAAACCCCCTATTGACCCAATTCACAAATGTTAGTGTTTTCTACTACACAGTACTCACACAGGGTTTTGAACATGGTTTTTCAGCAAACGGTTTTTCAGTGAATGGCTTTAGAGTCCTGGAATTGAGGATTCCAGAGGCAAGTGAACAATTGCAGAACCAACCACCAGACTACAGCACTTTGGCAGATAGCTTTGGAGAGCTCCTTCCCCATCTGTCATTCCTTCTAACACAGTAGTCCTGTGGGATGGCAAAAATGGAGAGGCTGTGCAACTATCAGGTATCAGTGGCATTTGTCGGTGGATGCTGATGAAGGTCAAGCAATTATTGTGGAAGTGGCTAGCCATCCCTTTTGGAGCTGTCAGGCTTGCAGGTATCTGGAACAAGCATGCAATGTCTGTCTTGCATTGACAGCAATGAACATGTCCCATCAGTGCAAGCAAGGTCAAGAGGAGTCCACATCAATAGATCATAATGCATAAGTACTTTATTGATGAGTAGTCTTACATTAGGCTAAAAGCCAGTTCCTGTGACCCCCATAGGCATTGTAAGAGAGACAGGGGATTATTCTCCTGTTTTCGTCTGTATTGGTCATAGACGGCCTACACATGCACGGTGAAAATCAGCAACAGACTTGCCTGTTCCAGTTGCCTGGAGTGTCTTAAGCCTTTGCCTTCCTGATGTATCTGATTGGCTGCAGACACTAGATGCATTTAAGTGGAGGGCTATGGGTTCTATTTTAGGCAGGATGTCAGTGCATTTAAGAGCTTGTGGGAGTAAGTAGCCTGAGAGAATGCCTCCGAGTAAGGCATGGCACATGACAGCTATAGAACACACTGTGATGAAAAGAGAGGCATCTGGCCCCGAGATGATTGACATGAGTATGTGCTGACTCTGTGGTAATGAGATGCGCTTTCTGGGTGAGAGAAGAATGAGAAAGGCAGATGCAGTCGGTTCACCAGCCTCTCCTGTAGGAACAGCCTCACCCCCAACACAGAACTGCAACTAAAACGCTTGTCACAGCGTCTTCCCCACCTCTCCCCTTTCTTAACCTGGGTAGAAGCATCACTTATGGATTAGACAGCGGTAGTGTCAGAGGCAGAAGAAACTGAAATTGCCCAGTGGAAGATGTTTAATAGAGTTTGGCTGTGAGATTATGGTGGTGCAGGGATGGGTGTAAAGTCATGAAGCCTTTGGTGAAGTTACACATTTTTTTTTGTTGTTGTTGTTGTCGTCTTCCTTTCTGAGGTGTGTATGTCACATCAGCATGCTAAACACTTGTCAGTGCATGTTGGGAACTTTGTAATAGGCCCCCAAGATATCAAAATGCACTGGTTTTAATTTGCTTATTTGTAAACTGGTACAGATGATTATACTCTAGATTATCTAAAAATTCTGTGTTGGATTATTATGCTGAGTCCGACTTTGGTTCCTCTTAGCATTTCTACACCTGTAATCAGAACACCTCCAAGTTTTTGGGGTTCACAGGTATCCACAGGGATAATAGAAGCTGGGGCACAAACATCTGAGACTTTGTATGCTCCTAAGCACTGTCCAGTACTGATGAAAATTGTGTTTCAGATTAAAGGCCTTCCTTGTGATATTCAAGGGAAATGTCTTTATCTATATTTATTTCAACTAAATCAGGAAATTAAAACAATCTGGCAAAGCTACTATAGAGAGTTTCTGGTCTGGGGATGAAGAAAGAAAGTGTACTTTTAAAGTTAGCTTCTCAGGGAATTTGAATACCCAGCTTACAGAAACTAAGGACTTACTGCTGGGAAGTCCTGATGAAAGGCTATGTTGCTACAGAAACAAGGCAAGCAGGGCCTGACTTCTGCTCACCCCATCCAACATTTGAAACTAATTCATACTCCCTTAAATTATAAAGGACTCGGGTAGAGCAGGTGAATTCCTATGGACCCTTTCCTCTATTAGTACTGAGTTATGGGCCATAGAAGGTGCTGAACAGATGTAGCTGGGACAGGGCAGAGAGGTTAGCATGATACCGAGTTCAAAGATTCTATCAACCAAAGGAAGAAATGAGCAGCACTAAATGAAAAAGTAAGGGCTCTGTGATAGAAGTGTCTCTATCTACGTGGTGTGTTTTCAAGACCATTGGGATAAATGATATTTTAAAAGAAGGTGGGGCTGGTTCAGGAATACTCTACAAAATATACAGGGGCTAAGTAAGGTTTAGGATTAGGTAAAACCTAGTAGAAGCTAGTGTAAAGGTAAGAAGCATAAGGGTGGCGAGTCAATCAGCGTAGAGGCAAGAGGAGGTTGAGACATGTGAACCTGGGAAAGTTAAGTTCCATCCAGCCAAATACTTACGGTAATTTTCTGGGAGGGAAGTGGGACCATTCTGAGACAGGGTCGCCATTTGCACAGGCTGGACTTGTACTTGATATTTATTCCAGGCTTACCTTGAACCTGATCTTTCTCCCTTAACCTCCAGAGTACTGTTATTGTAAGTGTGTGCCATCATGCCTAATGATGAATAGGTTTTGATAGGGGCTGGGGATGAGGACTGATATGGAGCCATTTCAGGGGTGAACATGGCAGTGTGGCAAGAATATTCCCAAGTGGTGAGAGACTACAGGCCAGACTAATTGTTAGGATGCTACTGAAGTCATCCAAGTATGAAGCCAAATGTCTCAATGACTCCTTAGCTCAGAGGGTGCTTGATTCATTGGCTTCCACTTCACATCATGAAGAACAGCCTACTTCACGTCTAGCTCGCAACATTAGAACTTTTTGAGTGAAGTTACTATCCCATCAATTCTGCAGCAAATAGCTCAGGCATCGTTTGCCATGATCATCTGTGTCATTGACCGACTCTCCACCTGTGATGATTCATCTCCGATGAAAGCTTTAGCCAGGCTGAGGCCCATACTGGTATTATAATGATGATTTGTGACTTGAAAGAGTTCCCGTTTCTCTAACAGGAAACTTACTTGGTTGTTGCTGTCCATGTCTGCCAAATTCTTTCCTTGAATGCCTTAAGAACATTCACCATAACTGAGCAATAAAGTTTCTATAGAAGAACAACTAAACAGAAACCATTCAAATGAATAGTGCTCGTTGGCACACATATTTAAAAGACTTCTATTTCCATCATAATGAGTGGCTAACATCCAATTGGAACATTAATTCAGTGACAAACAATGCTGTCATAGGGATTGTTTTGTGACAAATCTGGCAGTTAAAGGCCACATAGCTCCTCAGGCTGCTGTTTCAACGCCTTCCTGCATCTCATTCAGGATAACAGGAGTTTACAGGGACAAATTAGGTCTGAGTTAAGGAAGTGTATGAGTGAATTCTTTCACTTTTAACACTCAGACTCAGCCTGGTGTCACTGAGGCCCAGGCAACCAAACACATCATGTTATTACAGTCTCTGGTATGCAGTTAAACTCTGCCAAAGCAATGTGATGGCAGATTTCACAGTGACAAGTAATTTTGTTGCCATACTTAAAAAAGAAAAAAAAAGCCTGTCAATGCTGTCCTCGGCTTCTTCTTCAGGTCTGCCTGTGCATTAGCAGAGACACCCCTTTCCACATGTTTGGCCAAATATCTTTTGTGACTAGCAGTATTGTTTTGTCTACCTTTAAACAAGGCGCTGAGATGTTGTGAGGGGGTCATGCTAACGAGAACAGCCAATCACGTTGTCCATTCTTTCTGGCCTGACCACAGTGATCTTCCACTAGCTCAAGCAATGTGTTTTCTTTTTCTATATGATGGACTCGTTCTAAGCTCATTGTTGTTCTAGGTTTAAAGCTTATTTTGGCATCCCCTATTAGGACATTTATTCTAAAGGGAAAAGAAAATAGCACTATTTTATACCAAAATTTATTTTCCAGCTGTAATCTAGTGTTTCCCTGCATGTGGTCATGTCTGGTCATGTCTGGTCATGTCTGAGAAGAAGAGCATCAAGGGAGAAAGTTACAGAGAACCTGGACCAGTGAATGGTAAAGGCACGGAGGGAACAGTCAGAGGAAGATACCCGAACCGTGAATAGACCCTTTGTCTAGGCCATGGCGCTGGCCTCCTAGAGTGCTGGAAGCTCCTATGTTCATGAAGCCCTGACGGACTCACAGTGTCTGTTTTGGTAGTGTGGCCAGAGGTGGTACTGCCGAGGCCTGGGATCTCAGACCACGTATCTTAAGCCAACTTCAAAGACACATATGTTAGTAAGAGAGAGTACTCGAATGTGTTTGTTCGAATGCTTCTATTGTACATGTTATAGGTATATCCCACTTTTTGTCTTTAACTGCCAGAATTAAAACTCCTTTAGATGTTAGGAGATTTGGCTTCAGCTTTAGGAATATGGAAATATACAGGCAGAGGCACAGCCCTGGGAGCATGGGGACCTGTAAGCCAGCAGCTCTTTCTGCAATGTTACTCTAAGAACAGTGTGCTTGGAAGTGGATGCTATAGATACAGCAAAGCAGTAAAGACAATCTCCTCCTATAAAACTATCTTAGATCCACTAAAGGGTAATTTTCTTAGTGAGTTTAAGATAGATATGGTAGAAGCCAATTCCTTCCTGACTGAGAAAGCCAGTGAATGGTTTTGCCTCTGAGTGTCAGTCTGTTCCTCTGTAAAACGGGAAAAACCACTTTATAATATCATTACAAGTCCAAAATGAAAGAGGTGTGCAAAGCATTCAACATGGCTTTACCTAGCAGCCGGGTGCTCAACAAAAGTCATTCATATCTTACTTTTGCTTCTGTTCTTCTGTGGCAGCTTCTGTATATTTTAACTAGGTTGAAAAATGACTTTCAACATTTTTAATTTGTGGGCGTGTGTGTGTGTGTGTGTGTGTGTGTGTGTGTGTGTGTGTGTGTTTGTGTGTGTGAGAGAGAGAGAGAGAGAGAGAGAGAGAGAGAGAGAGAGAGAGAGAGAGAGAGAGAGTTCTTTCTTCCTTAATTTTTGCTTTTAGGTGGTTTACAAATTAAACTATGAGCTATTTCCGTTTTCTCTCGTACTGGCCATAGTGTAGAGTTGCAAACATAGTTTCTGATTTTCTTTCAAAGAGTGTCTTTCAAAGCTCCTGCAGGCCACACTTTGCAGGAGGGCCAACTCTGTCAGCCTTTATGAAGCTCTCCACCACCAACAAAACAATAGAATTAGGGAAAGCATTTCTGTTTCTACTGGTTGCTGACAGATTACGTGACTAAATCAGATTGAAGCTAGTTATTGCTTGGAAGAACACCTGGGCTCATATCCAGGAAACATCCTGCAACAGAGCCTTCCATCTAAGAACTATTTTATATTTCATTCAAAAAAGGAGAAAGATGTAACTATAGCAACAAACAAAAACAAAAAATACCCCTCCAATCCAAAAAACCAAAAAACAAAACACAACTAACCAAACAAGACAAATTTGGGACCAATGACAACGATCTCCAAGATTCCTAATTCAATATTCAGTATGCTTTATTGAAAAGGGTCCTTATTCAGTGGGAACAGGTGAAGAGGGTGTTTGGCAATTGCTCAAGAAAGTGCTATGCATATTTAGCAGCTCCTGGCTCTGGGTTTATACCCAGTAAGTGCAGCAGGCTGTAAAGCTGAATTTAAATGAGCACAAACAACAAGACAAACCTCCAAGGAAAAGGAAGGATGAGGAGTGAAACCCTGGACGTGCTGCTGGAGATGCACCTGTCTATCATCACTCTGGTCCACAAGCCCAGGGTGATTCATGTCTTTTTATTATTATTTATTATTTTTTTTGAAGAAAATGTCCATTGTTGTGACAAAATTAAATGTATTTTGGTACTTGCATGCTATGCTTATCTATCTGCTCAATCAGAAAAAATTGTTCTCATCATTCTAACACTTATTACTTTTTCAATTTCCTGTTAGTAACGTTTTCTTAGTGTTCTTTAGGGTGAGACCACAGAATTTCTCATAACAAAGACCGAGACTCATTAGAATTATGCTGATGAAGTTTTTTTTTTTTTCATAAAATTTAGAACTCATTATCGTAGGTGGCTAATCTCCAACCAAGCAGTTTTTGACAAATGTCAACTCCAACGGTGGCTTTTCAGAGTTTTCTTATTTCTATTTTAAATGTTTCTCAACACACACACTTTTCCTCTAGCCCTTCACGACTCATCTAGGTTCTTCATTGTGGGAACGGGTGTTAAGTTTACAAAACCATTTTATCCTATGCCATGCCATGTGATCTTGTGGTCTCAAAATGAAAATGAGTTTTCTGAGTCCTAGGCAACACAGCATGTCACTATTGTGTTCACTTAGTAACTTTTCCATCATGTTTTAAATATGAACATCCCTTCTCTCAATGATGCCATCTTTTTATTAAAAAGCTCAAATAATTATTTTATAGCCAAATTATACTGAAAAGATTCTCATGGATCAAAGTCTTCCATTTCTAGGTTGCAGTTTCTCAAGGTCCTTGTAAACAGAAAGCAGGCTTCATGTAGTGCATATATCGCTTCTCTTGGCTTCTGTAGGACTAAAAATGACTTGAAGATACAATGAAGAAATGTTTATTTTTTATTCTAGGCACTAGAAGAAGCCAACAGTGCTTAAAGTTGCTGATGGTTGATAACGCCCTCTGGGCCTGCCTTTTGGTTAAACTGAGTACATCTTGTAAGGAAGGCAAGTGACCAAAAGCAGCCATTTCATTTGAAAGAGGGATATTGGATGGCATTTAAAAGCATTTTCACATAAAACTTTAATATATTCAATGGGCCTTACCTCGAATCAGCTGACTGAAGGGGACTAAGTATGTATACACAGTATTGTGGTGTGTCTCCTATGCAGCAGACATATAAGAAAGCTTATGTAGATAACAGCTCTGCTCAAAGAAAATCTGAGCTTTGAAGCAGCCAGATTTGGGTTTCTGCCTAGGCTCTTTTATTCACTGTGTGGCTCTGGAAAACTGGATAACTTTCCAAAACCTGCAGTCCACCCAGCTGTGAACTGGGATAATAGTGAAGAGCACAGTGAAAATGAAATGAAATACTGAATCTATGAAAATGTTTACTGAAGAGCACTTAACATACTTGAAATACTACCTGGGCCATGGACTTCATTACTCTATCATATTTGCTGTGTGCCAGGTGCTGTTTTGGGCTTGTGGGATGCATTAAGAAGAAAGCAATAAGCTTGGAATTGTTGTGAGAGCATGTGATGTAGAGCATTTTCTTACATCAGCAAAACTGAGCTTGATTCCTGCCATTTCTCATGGGGTGACTTTGGAAGCTCTCCATCTGTACAGTCCCCCTGGATGGTGGGAAAGATCAAGTGGTTGTACCATTCTGAGAGGGCTAAGTACACTTAGTGATCTGTAAATGGTAGTAGATACTAATTTTATTATTGCTGCAAGTTGTGATCATCCTAACACCCTTTAGGGAAGACATTTTTTTTTCATTTCAGAGAAGAGAAAACTGGCCAAAGGAGATGGGATGCCTTGCCTGGCCTTCAGGGTTATGTTAGAGAGCTTAGGTCCCTGCCTGTCTGATTTGAGGGCCTTGGTTTTTAATGCTGGATATCCTTCCATGTGAGGATGTGTGCCCAGCTATGTTATTTTAGTGGAGCTCTGGGTTATTGACACTACCTACTGGCAGGTGTCTGACCCAGGGAGTGTCCCATGTTTTGTTCTTGTATATGTGTGCATTGTTTGCTTAATTTACTTATAAACTGTACTTGTAAGCACCGACTGTACTGCAGTGTTCTGCCCATTCCAGTTTACAGTGAATAGTTAACATCTTTTACTGTTATTTATCCAAGGTGGTCAAAACTAGGTGATAAAGTGAGTGGAAATTTGGAGCAATAGTTCCATTTGAATATAATGGAGTTACATAGAGGCTTACTTCTCCGTGGGTTTGAACTTGAGCCTGGCCCCCTTTCTTTCTCTGTGGGTTTGAACTTGAGCCTGGCCCCATTTCTTTCTCCGTGGGTTTGAACTTGAGTCTGGCCCCCTTTCTTGCCTGAGTTCCGACTTTTTTGTTCTCTTCTGCCTTTTGTCTACTCACTTCTTTCTCACTGGCCTTGGAAGTGAGTACTAACCAACTCATGGGCCAACAAAAACGTACGATGCATTTTGGCATGTAGAATATTTATTTCAAGGGTGGCTATATCTCACATGTGAGTTTAATGTTCTACTCTGACTTGTAACGTCTTAACGATAGTGATGGCTTGTAGATGGGGCTTGTAGTGTCCTAGGAACACTAACTCAAAGGTCAGCATTTTTTTCTTTATTTGTTCCTACCCCAATTCAAATCAAGCTTTTTTTTTTTTTAATTTTCTAATTGGAAAACTAAGAATAAATAACCACTATTTATTTTTCTAAAACCCAAATATTAAAAAGGCAGGTAATAGTCCACTGCATAGTTGTCCTGATACCTATGTCAAGGCTGTTTATCAAATAAATAACAGAGTTTCTCAATTACAATACTAAATCTCAGTTATAACTTAAAAATATTTTGAAAATCTGTGAATCTTTAACAATCAATGTATTTGTTGAATATGGTATATTTTAATAATATCCATCTTCCTCAAAAATCCCTGGCCTGACTTTAGGTGCAATTTAAATCAGTGGTTTCTTAGACACAAAAATACTGTTGTAGATTTTTTTTCTTTTGAAAGACTTCATTGGAAGAGTAAATCTCTAGGGGAAAGATCTAGAAACATGAGTTATCTCAACCTGCTTCAGGCTTAATCAGTTCTAGCATTTTTTCGGCTGTGCTGCATGACTGACTGGGTTAGGATTTCCTATTGAGCTCCCAGAGGCTTACATGGAAAACATCTGTGTTGCTGGGCATCTATGTGTGGTACACACCTACTCTTCTTTGACCATAGTTGAGAGGCCTTGCTGGCAGGAGGATACTTCTGGTCTCCTAGATTCTGACACTTTGAGGCTAATTTTCTCTGGCAAGATGTGGTATAGATCTGAGATAGATTTTTCAAGGCTAATTACTTTAGAGATTTCCTTGGCAACACCTCTTTAGTTTCTTTGATGTGCAAAGATAAAACTGATAAGCATATGAATTAGAATGAATTAGATAACCTTGTAACTATTTGGTAAGGCACACACACACATATGTATATATCTTCAGGTTTCAGGTATATGTATAAATGCAGTTTCTGGAGAACTCTGTGAAACTATATAGGGGATGAAATACATTCCCTCCACTTTTTTTTTTTTTAGGAGTAGAGATTTAGGTTCTGTGTTTCTGACTTGTTTGTTCATAGAGCATCTGGAAAATCAACCATGTCTCCCAGCCAGGGTGGCACAGGATCATGGCTGTGGGCACTGGGTTCTGATCTCAGTTCTGCCACTTACCCAAGGTGCTCTAAGGAGTTGCATTCTTCTGAACTCCTACAGCATTTGCCCATCTGTACAGGCGGAACCATCAAAGTCTTCCATGACACCCCAGAGTACTTTACTGATTGTCCCAAGCGGGTGGGAGCTCAGCTCAGTGCAGGGCAGACACTGTTTGTCTTTTCGTTTGTTTGTTTCTTGTAGTGGGATTACATTGTTACATTGTAAATAATTGCCTACTAATTTAGTAAAAACACTGATTGGCTGAAGGAAGACAAGACGTGTGGGCGGGGCTACCAGACTTTGAAAACTCTGGGAACAGGAAGAACAGAGCAGAGATGCCACAGAGAAGCCAGAGAGACACCACAGAGACACCACGAAGAGATGCCAGAGAAGCCAGCAGATGCAGAGGACAACTATGCTGCTCTGAGAAAAGGTGCTGAGCCGCATGGCTGAACAGGATAGAAATCACGGGTTAGTTTAAGAGCAAGAGCTTGCTAGCAATGTGCCAGAACATAGGCTGATCAGCATAAAATTAATATAAACATCTGTGTATTTCTGTGGGACTGTGAGACTGCGGATCTAGGGGTCTGCTGGTCTAGAGTCACAGGCCAGACAAGCCAGAAACTTAATACTATAGTTTCTTCAGATGTTACTTGGCCTAAAGGAACTAAATCCCAGCAGTCCTTCAAGATGCTTAAAGAGCCCTGCACACTCAAATGAGCCATGTGATTACTCCTTAGGAATAGACAACACTTCCCCACAAGGGCGCATTGACTGAAATAAAGTCTGCTAAACAGGAAGTAACTTCTTTTTATTTATTTATGTTTAATGCTAAGCAGGGTAGCCCTGATCAGCTCCTTGCAGCTGTAACTAACTTATTAGCTGTTGAGAATTATAGATTCTAGTTGGGAAGCTTCAGGAACTAACTGGCCTCAAAAGACTGTACAAGTCTCATCTACGAACCTCCAGGAGAGATCATTTCCCTGATACCATGAAGACAAAGGCTTAGGGGTGAAGAATGAAGAACAGCCCAAGACAAAGGCTGCAGTGGCCTGAGCTAAAAAAGAAATAGAAGGTGTAACATCTTGCTCTATTTAACAGAGACATGGTTCTCTTCTCCTAGCTCTTCAGGGTGAGTTCTGCAAAGGTGGTTTTTACTGTGCATTCCTGCTCACCTCCCTTGTTACATGAGGTGAGTTCTGCTAGGGATGGAAGCTAAAAAGAAAGTCTCCAGAGGGGCCTTTTAAAGTTTTTAAGGGGCCTCTGAGGTGGATGAGTCTTCTATATCAGATATGGAAGGGATGAGAGGGTGGCTGGTGCAGGAGTTAAGCCTTGAATGGGCAGAGCCAGAACCAAATGATGCAACTCTGGGTCTAAGGGTTTGCCACAGAGCCACCTGTAGTCAAATCTCCCTCAGAAGCCAGCACCCAGAGTCACTTCCCAGGCTGAAAAACCATGACCTTCATCAGATTTCTGGAGGTCAAGAACTCCATTAGCTGACATTCTGGTATCATGTTACAGGTCCCTGGGAATTCCTGAGGCAGTTTGAGATCCCTTATTTCTACAAATGGGATAAGTAGGCATCACAACAGACCAGAAGTCACAGCACAGCTCCGGTAGCAGAGTCCCATCTCCTCGCCTGAAGAATTTCTGCTTTCAAAAAGCATTTTAAAAACATGGATAGGCATAAGTGAATATTGCTGGCAGCAGCGTTTTTCTGAAGCATGTACATTTTATTAAGTGTTGGTTGGGGAATTAAGGGTTAAAGTTCAAGTCTACAGCCTAACGGCCTGACCCCACTCACATCTATGGACCTCACAGGTCGCTGCTGCTCAGAACCAGGAGAGCAGTGATCAGCACCAGTGTGGGGCACCGCTGCTCTTATGCTGGAGTTCTCATTTGCAGAGCATTTTGAGGGCTTGGAAAGTGAGCACTTAGGGAAACAGTGCTGAAATGAGGCAATAAAGCTCTTAACTGGGCTCCGAGGGCAGATTTGCTATGTTAGTAGAAGGATTGGGGTGGCTGATTGTTATTATATCTTTATCACCGAGAAGAAGCCAGGGTGGAACGCTTAGAATGTTACCAATCCCATGAAAATACATTTCCTGGCCTTCAGACAGAGGAATGAAAAAATGCTTTAGTAAAAAATAATAGTTGAAATACAGTTCATTCAATGGGATTTAACTATCACACCTTAAAAACTTATCTTGTGATGTGTGCAAATGAAAAATAAAGTTTTTGTCCAACTTATACTGTTTATGAAAGAACATGTAGACACTAACTCTGAATTTTCAACAAAACATGTTTGGTTCTTATTTTTATAAAGTGTCTAAATAGATTCTCTTGTTTCTGTATTTTAAAAAATAGTAGTGTTTTATGCAGTTTATGCTTTTTAAATTAAAGCTTTGTGGTAAAAACAAAATTTGTAGAGAAAAGTTACAGTTTTTTTTTTTTTTTTTTTTTTTTTTTTTTGTCAGTGATTGCCATTGGGGTGTAGGGGAGGGATGGTTTTTTCTCTGGACTGTCTGTTTTCTTTTGAAAATAAATAAGAGAACTAAAGCTGGTACGAAGATGCAAATGCGGGTGTATGTTGTTTGGGAAAAATATTTTTATATATGTTTTGTGTGCTTCACTATCAGAAATGGAATAAAGGAGGCTATGTTGAACTCCTCAGACTCAAAATCATTGCCTTACCTGGGTCTCGTGGGCCCTGGAGCTTTATCCATAGTCAGAGCCACACACTCTTTCTTCTGTTTCCACAGGATTAAAAAAACTTGTTTTTTAAGATATGTGCAGTTATGGCTTAATAAGTGCTTTAAACATGCCCAATGAGACCCCCGGAGAGAAGCGACTGACAATTATCAGAATAATTATCTCTCAGTCAAATGATTGAGATTAGCATTTATTATAAACTCTCTCTCAGATCCTGAGTCTATCTTAAAGAGTCTTGTCTTCACATTTCAATTACTGTGCTATATAGGGTCAGTTTTTGGGTTTTAATTCTAAAAGGAATAGCTGTAATTTACTAAAGGCCTAATTTTATATTTACAGTTGGAAAAGAACCCCAGAAAAGTTAAAGAATCTATATGAGGCTGCTCTATTAATAGGAACGTTTGTGTTTCAATAAAAACTTGGGTTTTCTATCTGCTATTGCCATGGAGATGTTATTTGGTTCATGATTATAATTCCGAGGACCGTGCATGGAGGGCATTTCTTTGGTTGCCCTTCTTTGGAGAGCTAAACTGTGGGGTGCTTCCTGCTCTCCTGCTCAGGTCTAAAGTGCATGATCAGAGGTCCTCTTGTCTCCCCCACCTGTCATGGGGATTGAAATGAAGCTCAGAGTTATCCCCCATCCCTCAAACCAGCCTTCCACTCACAGTCATCAGGAGGCAGCCTATAGCCCACATCATCACAGAAATTCCTGGTTTATCAAGCCCGTTTTGTCTCAATGCTTTAGTTGTATAAAAGCTTGAGTATTTGTGAATAACCTGTGTGGGTATGTGTCTTTACCCTTTTCTGTTGTTTGTAAAAATCGATGGGGAAAAGGTCATCAGGTGTGGTGACATATACCTGCTATCTCAGCGCTTGGGAGACTGAGCCAGGGGTAACCCTGTTTTGTTTTTTTAAGTAACTTTATTTAACTGCTTTTGTGTTGTATATTCTTATCTCTTTAAAGTACAAAGGTGGGCGTCAGAGTTCACCTATGAAAGCTCTCTACTGCAGTGGTAGAGGACTTGATTTCATCAAGAAACAGTCATGAGCTTCAGTTAAAATGTAAAATGCTTTCCTTAACCCCAGGATAAAATAAAATTTCATTTGCTTTTACCTTTCTGTAATAATGCCAATAAGGAGATATTGCCAAGGACACAGGGGAAAGAGTTTTGTAGCTGAACAAATTGAGGGTAAATCTACTTGCCAATTCCTCAAAACACTATTAGGAGCACACATGGGCACACTCACTCTCTACCCTCTCGTACACTGTTCTGAGAAAAGTTGAGATGCCCTAAGATGACTTAACATTTCTCTACTGAGATTCACACAGTCTCAAAACCTTCATCTATGCACCAAGGGGAAATGTTCACATTCATCTTGCTTAGTATTTACTGACTAGTTGCTCTGAGATATGACTATGTGACTCACCCCACACTGAGCCCTGTAATTCAGTTAGATGACATTAGTATCCCCCATTTTTCGGAAGAAAAGTCGGGGCACAAGAGAATAAGGAGATGAGCCAAGACCTCCTGGCTAGTGAATGCTGCCTGACTGCACATCCCTTTCTGTTGTCCTACACACCATTCTGTTGCCTCTTGCTGCATATCCAAGCAACACCATGAACTCCAATGACAGCTGTGGCATTGTTTATTGAATCTTAGTTGAGGCCTTAAACTCTTGGGAGGTATTTTTAAAACACTATTTTATTTAATCTTCATAACCTATGGGTTTAGATTCTCTGTGAGTGTGTGTGTGCACAAGAGTGTGTATATCTGTGTATCTAGAAGCCAGAGGCCAATCTCGCGTGCCATTCTTTAGGAGCTGTCTACTTGTTTGTTTGGTTTATTGTTGTTGTTGTTTATTTGTTTTGAGACAGGCTTTGTCACTGGGACCCCAGGGTAATCGAGCAAGCCAGGGATCATCAGTCGTCCACTGTCTCAGTGCTGAGATTGTCTAAGGTTGTGCTAGCACTTTACTGATGAGACATCTTCCTAGTCCAGGGTTTGCTAGATTTGATCATGCAGTTAGGAAAACTCAGGCTCAGGGGGCTCAAGAAACTTATTCAGACTGTATTTGGAGCTAAATCCTTAACTTCCTTCTTCTTCTTCCTCCTCCTCCTCCTCCTCCTCCTCCTCCTTGCACAAGTTTTTGATCCAGGAACCAAAGAGAGTGCTAATGTCCTCAGCAGTGTTGCAGCCAATGTCAATGGCTGACCACTAGTCACCAGGGGACATCGACTACCTTCTTGCCTTGTCCTGTCTGTTAAATTGTTAACTCTAGTGACTACTTTCTTTTCTTTCATATAATAGTTATGAGAGGGAAAAGTAAGAAAATCACGAAAGTGGAGGAAAATATTCTCTGTATTTGTTAAGCCTAGAGGCAGGGGTGGGGTGGGGTGGGGTGGGGGGTGTGGGGTGGGGTGGGGTGGGGGGTGGGGTGTGGGGTGGGGTGGGGTGGGATGGGGTGGGGGGTGGGGTGGGGGTGGGGTGGGGGGGTAGCAAAAGGCAGGAAAGCTCAAACACAGATCCCAAGGCAGACAAGTAAAATAACAAGACCCAGGTGGTGAGACTTCTGTTTTGACCCAAAGGCGAAGAGTCTGAAGGAGATTCAGGCATAGAACAGTAGAACAGGCTGGATCAGCAGCCATGAGTGCGGCCTGCAGCAGATGACTCCTTGAAAGTTAAAGGTAGGCTTAGATAAACTTAGCTTCTGTCTGAAGCTCAGAGAGCCAGAGAGAACTGGTTTTTAAATCAATCCCTGGGTAGGCTTGAAGGCTCATTTTGGTCTCTTAAATCCCATCTTTTGTTTTCAGGAAGCAGAAAGAATCTTAGGGAGTGAGGGCAAAAGTAGATGTTGGATGACATTGTCCCTCTGTCTGATGGTGTCTGTGTGGAATGGGCCTTCCCATCTGTCCACGTAACTATCACTAAGCCCTGTTCCTCCAACCTAGGTTTACATATTAATGCCATTATTCTCAGATAACCTTCCAAATATAAAAGAGTCGATGTCAAGAACTCCAATAAAAGTTTCTGAATATTCAGAGTTTTCTTCAAATCTGCCTGGAAACCTCTATGGAGACTTTAAAAAATTAAAAATAAGCTGAGAGTGGCAATCCTAGGTGGCAGGGTGTGTTAAGCCTTGTACTAACCTGGTTGCATATATTCATCTCTTTTGTATCACATTAACAAGAGACCAAGAAACACTATCTCGGATAACTTTTGCTCCCTTTGATGGTAGTAGATGTTCACCTTAGAAAATATGTTTTTACTGTAAGCACAAATGAACTATCCTTAAGTTATAAAATAATAATAAATGACACTAAAAACCAACTTTGATTCAATGTCTACACCACCTTGTGGGCCAGGAGAGAGATTACAGATATTAGAGTGACGGGTGGGAACTCAGGCCCATAAGAAGTCAACCCTGGCTAATCAGCCACCAAAGCATTTGAAAAGTAACACATAGTAGTCCCTTACAATAAATCCGTTTTTCACATGTGTGGGGAGCATAACAGTATATTTCACTTGGATGATGGAACAGAAAAATTAGAGGGAAAAGCCTATCCGTAGACAGATTTGGTTTTGATTTTCAACTCTCAAAATTTACATCTTGAGGTTGCTTTATTTCTGGGCATAGCTCTAGGAAGCTGCTTCCAGCATTGGCCTGAAGTACATATGAGTTATAGATATTAAAACCAACTTTTTCTCCATCCCAATACCCATAGTCCTCCAGAAATCTTAATATGCTTTGGAGAGCCTCAATTTAGAGCCGGCTGCATAAAATAATCCTTTGATGAAAAGGAATTGGAACAAGGGTTTAAGCAGATGTTGAAAGGTTACTGTAGAGGGCACAGTGTTCGTACACACCTCCTTTAATATGTGTGGTGTGCACCTGTGATAAGATGATTCATTACATGGGGCCTCTCTTTGACAAGCTCCATTGTTCAGCCCTAGAGTCTCTGATGGGACAATCCTACACCTGCCCAGGAAATATAAAAAGGTCAGCCTTTTCTTTCCCTGGGTTGTAGATGGAGATGGTTCATAATGCATTTTTTGCTTATGATTTATGTAAAATTAAAAAACCCAAGAGTTTAAGACGTTACAATTCCTGGTTTTACAGAGTAGCTGTGGCAGGGAACACACTGCCGGGTAAAGAAATAATGTTCTCTCTGTGATCATGGCCACACTGGAAAACTGAAGTCACTAATTACTGAAGCTGGACTCTGGCTTTCCATTTGGAGCACCTGACATCATCAGCTTCAATTCCTCTGATGCTTTCTGCAGCTTTTAGGGTTACTGATTACTGAAGCTCTAGCACATGTCACCTCAGTGAACATGACATGGACACATGAACCTATTTGGAGAACGGGTGTGATCCTGTGATAAGGGAGAAGGCTTAGTGGACCTGACAGGTTAAAGATAATCAACAGGCATGCAAGAGACCTCCTGAGTCCCTGAAAAATCAGTGAAAGTGCCTGGGGCTGAATGGCAGCTGGCATCTAACACCCCCTTTCCTTTGCATTAGCTCTCCACACATACACATCTTGGATTTACTGAGGTTAGTTTAGACATATCAAAGTAACTAGCAAGATACTAGCTTCCTCCATTAAAAACGATTTTTTTTAATTGAAAAAAAAACTAAGCAAGGTTTTCTTTCCAAAGTTCAATTTTTGATTGTTCATTTTTAAGAACGTTCCAACAGAAAGAAATTCTTTAACTCAGGTCATAACACTAGTCATCTCACAAAACAAAACAGAATCAGACCTTGACATTTTAGGGGAAAGAAAGAAATATCCTGCTTCTAAAATATAGAAACACTTCCCAACCCTTCTCCTATTCTTGACATTGCTAGTAAACATTATTTATTTGCCTCAAATAGATGCAGCTACAGATCACTGTCATGCAAAAGAAATTCATTTCCTTTCTGAGTTCAATCTGCCATAAAAATTCACTCTTGCTCCCATCTCCCACTCACCTGTCCTTGTGCATTAGTAACTAGTTGACCTGTGACCCCCTGAAGGCTGGAGAGGGCATTGCCAAAGGCCTGTGAGCTTGCTATGGAGCCCATGGCTGCTGCAGCAGCGGCGGCCTGACTTGCTAGAGGATTATTAACCAGCTGCAAAGAAAGAAAAGATCAGGATGAAAACCACACAAGCCACACAACACTCCCTCCAGCTTGCTCATGCAAAGAACCCCAAACTCATTGCAGCATCTCAGTAAGTGATTCCTTGGCTGGTTTCAGGAGGCCAGGGACAAGGTTCAAGGCTGAACTTTCTCCACCAATGCTGGCTATTCAGTCAAGCCTAGGAGGGATTTAACCTGAATCTGGGGGACACCACAGAGTAAAATTCCAAGCAAATGTCAGCCTTCCTTAAAATCAGCATGAAGGGGAAGCAGGACCGGTGGAGAAAATTGATGTCCACGAGATTTATGTATGGATTTATTATTTCCCGTGTAGGAGCGACACTTTCTTCAGGGTCAATTGGGTGAGGCATGTTTTTCACCTCAGAAGCAACCAAAATCAGTGAAAGCCCAGTTTCTGTGACCTCAGGGAGCTGGGACACTTGAGGCTTATGTTGAGGTGAGATTCAAAGTCACTGGTCAGGCTGACATTTGCTTTCTGCTCTGCCTAATATGAGGCCTCTTTCCTGGGATGAAGGTTTAGCAGGAAGGAATAAACAGAAGTGGGAGACAGACCAACACAGGGAGGAGGTTATGGCTGCCAAATTCTGCTTTTCCATGGAGACCAATTCAATATTCTTTATCCTGCCAATTTTCCACACCACAGGTTTTCAGGCCTTCTGACCAAGAGGCAGAAGGGTGGCATGAACTAAAATCTGCATTTAGGTTAATGACTAAATATAAATTCAAGAAACATTTAAACTATTTTCACAGTATTGGTTTTGATACATGAATTTCATTTGTATTTATTCTAGGGTGTTATTTTTTCCTCCGTATAGTTTCTCTCAAGTACAACAATTGTGTATAATAATGCATTTTCCATCACCAGTTTCCACACTGTGCAATTCCTGCATTTTAGCAGAGACCTGCCAAGGCTAAGACCTGGTGGAAAAGAATTAAAGCCACACTCAGTTCAAGTCCCGGCTCATCTAGATCTCTGCCTTTATTATTGTTATTTTTAAAGTTTCTCTCTACTTTTAAAACATTTTTATTTTTCTCTTCTCTCTCTTTCCTCTCCTCCCCCCTCTCTTGCTCTTTCTTTCTCTTTACTTCTTTTTTTCTTTTATTCTCAAAAGATATTCTGAGCCTTAATTATTTTGGAAATTTGCCCAGTGCTTTATATCATCTGTTGAGGAAGAAAATAATCAGAGAAAATGAAATAAAAAGGGGAATTTAATGCCTTTTTGTTAATGTATCTTTATGTGATTTTTTAAATTTACTTATAACCAAGTCTCATTGATCCAGAACATTGTTTTAGAAGGAAAATGCACCTTAAATTCATTACTTTATAACTTTTGTTTTTATCTCACTCCTAAAAAATATTCTTTCTTTGGCTTAGCAAGAAGCCCTGTTCTTTTCCAGATTACCACCAAGGGATTTAAGAGTGAACCTTCATCTTGGTATTTTGAGTAAGTCTATAGAGTGACTGTGACTGAGGAATGGGATGCATTAAGAGAAAATGCTCCCTGCTGTCGCTTGAATGCCCACAACAGATGGTCCATATTGTGTTCTTGGCAAACAGCACCTCTAGCACCCAGCATAGACAGTGCACACTGGCGTTCCATTCTGAGCTTCTCTGAGAAGGTTCTGCTTGCTTTGTTTTTTTGCACAATGCTGAAATCATAACAACATTTCTGGAATCGTAAAATAAACTTCGTAGCCCCCAAATAAAGATTAATTTATGTGAAGTTTGGTCTTAATTTTGAAATGACAATTTGTCTATGATCGTGAGTGAAATTTTTAGGTTTGTCCGTAGAAAATGCTGCTTTTCGAAGGTAAGTAGTTATTTCTATTAAAGGAAGAGTGTACAGTTTTTATAACTGTAAGGCACTTCTTTGATATCTTCTAGGTCAACCAAAACATTACCTAGGAAATGATGGACTATGGAAATCGAGGACACCAATGTATCGTTCACCTACAGTCCTTTACATTTGCTAAAAGTTTTGTCACTTCATAAAGAACTCATTTTGAAAATAAAGCAAATCAATTACTTAAAAATACTTCAGAGTCTTTGTGTTTAAGGGTTAGAAATGGGTAATAGGAGGGGAAGAGAGAGCTCAGGGGTTAAGTGCGCTGCTTGCTCTTCTAGAGGTCCTGAGTTCAATTCCCAGCAACCACATGGTGGCTCAAAACCATCAATAATGAGATCTGGTGCCCTCTTCTGGCCTGCAGGACACTGTATATGTGGCGAATCTTGAGAGAGAGAGAGAGAGAGAGAGAGAGAGAGAGAGAGAGAGAGAGAGAGAGAGAGAGAGAGAGAGAGAGAGATGAGGGGGAGAGAAATGGGAGTTTTAGAAGATTGATCAGCCACCACAAAGAGATGTTTTGTTACTGACATTATCTAAATGCCCTTAATGGCATTTGTGTGTGTCTCTCTGCATGTGTGAACATATGTGGGTATTTGCAGGCATTGTCTTTTCACCTTAAAGGAGAAAATGCCAGTTTAGATGATTTTTGTTGTTACTGCCCTGTTTTGAAGAACCATCTTAGGGCCTTGTATATTCCAGACAAAACAAGTACTTTCCTACATATCTATATACCTCTAGCACTGCACATCTTTCTTAATTCATGTCCAGCTAGCTTCCTGCTTTGTATTTGTGAGTGGCGTCTGGTTCTAGGGAGAAGTCTAGAATAAACACACCTAATGAGGCCCTTGTGGGGAACAAGTCTGTAAGAGTCACCTGGACAGTGTTCGTGGTGTACATAGCTTCACCAATACTTCTTGACTGTGACTTCCTGGGTAAGGATGAACTGCCATTAAGATAAAGTGGCAGGGAGGGGAAACAGCCATCACCTCAGGCCATGTCACTCTGTGTTGGTCCACGGTCATGTCACATTAACTGTGTTCCTATCACTATTTCTTCTTGATTGGCAACTCTGGGTGGATTTGGACAGCTGTGAGCTCATGCACAGTAAATGCATATAATGAGCATAGTGACGTTCTAAGTCCATCTGAGCATTTTGATGTGGCCGCCAAGCTTATGCCTTCATATCTTTCGTTGTCTATGTATCCACCAGGAAAAGGCAGCCTGGAAAAAGTCTGACTGTATTACATGGTATGTTTTCAACAGATCAGTTCAGGCTATGCTGATTCTAGTGTGTTCTTGTTATAAGTACAGGAGAGTTCAGAGTAAGGATTTGCAGCAAATGAGAATTTTCATGTTACACTCTGAGCACATCAATCCGTGGCTATGGAATCCACACTGAATTCACTCCCTGAAACACCCTAAGACATTACCCCTTCTGAGGTTTTACAAAATAAATTAACAAAATAATCTTAGATATAGTTGTGTATCACTGAAGTAGGTCTCAAATCTTACCTTTCCCTGTCCAGGCAGGGGAGAGCCAGCCTGTGAAACCAGATGTAAGAAACCAGTAGATGTAAGAAATTCAAACCCAGTTTTTTTTTTTTCTTGTTAAAATAGGTGATAAAATGATAGCACCTCATAAGAGTATGATAAGAATCTAAAGAGAGTATTTGGGTAAGAGCTTTAGATGGACAACTAGAGATTACACTCTTTAAGAAGTACCAACAATTGTCCTGCTTTCATATACATTTTACTTAGGTTTTTATGTTCATTTCCTTCCTCCCTCCCTCTTCCTCCTTCCCCCTCCCTCTTTCCCTCTTTCCTTCCTTCCTTCCTTCCTCCTTTCTTTTTTCTTTCCTTTTTTTTTTTTTTTTTTTTTTTTAGCAAGTTCTTCCTTTGTAACCCAGGCTGACATCATCTATAGATGTCATCATCCTGAGATAATCCTGCCTTAGCCTCCTCCTAAGCTATGTCACCATGTCTGGCTCTGTTATTTTTAAAGGGCAGCTTAGGCTAACATGGTAACTTAATAAAGTGAATTCTGTAATCTTAAAAAGGTAAGATAGAAGGTATCTAAAACAAAAAGTTCTTTTAGATATGTATCACTAGAAAGCATTAAAAGCAAAAAAAGGATTTCCAATAATTGCCACATTGCCACCAAGTCTTCCATCTGTCCTGTGGATAGGACATGTGTATCTGTAGGGAGCACAGTGCCCTGATTCTGGAGCCAGGATTGGCAGATGACAGAGAAGTCAGAGAACACATAACTTTCTTTATTGTGAATTATTTTCAGACTTAGTTTACATCATTTTTTAAAAATGTCCTTAAAGCGTTCACTTTGCAAACTAATTCCTGGCTCATGTCAAAACATTGTGAAGTAGTTTATGTTACAGTTGCTTATTAGATAGTGAAAGTGCACAATAAAAAGATAAGAAAAAATAACCCTTGGTGTTTACAATGATCTCTCTCTTTCCTCATCTCATATAATCCGGCTTCAAATGTTCTGTTTATCCAAGGATTGCCTTGAATTCCTGCTCCTCCTTGTCTCTACCCAATTATTTATTTCCGGGTTCACACACCAGTGCGGCTATTGGGTGATGATCTCAGGAGAATAAATTCATTTTTTTCAGGTGCATCTCTTTGGTGTCTATAGGTTATGATAGAAAAGTTAATAAAGTCTTCCAAAGAGCAGCCTTCAGAAACATCATGTATATCATCTACAGATGTCATCATCACAGATGTCACCACAGGACAGACTGCTACCCTGCATCTTGGTAGAAGATTCATGGTTCTTGAATTTGGATATAAGCATTCATAGCATTTTTTTAAAAAACTGTGCTAATTAAATTACAGTAGTGAAACTAATTTACATAAATAGGACTACACAATCAGGCAGTTTAGCTGTGCCGTGGTATCTGATGATCTTACCTATATCCCAGGGGGGTTTTCTGGATTCAAAAGCTCAATGCCTTCCTGGTGCATAATTGCCCATGATCTGTGGTTCTATTATTCTCCGTATGTGCCATGTGGATTTTACAGGTGTGGGTTTAGTAACTTCTTTTTGCTACTAACTTTTCAGTTTAGAGTCTGGGTGTGTAGTCCCAGTTCATTTTAAATGAAGACACTGAGAATTATATTTAGCACAACTCACAAGGTTTAAATGGCCCTCACTGGCTGTTTAGAAATATCTAGAACATATTGCAGTTTTCTAGTTCATTTACATCCACTAAGACTTTGGCTCCCCTTTTCCCTCTATATGGGAAAGAAATGTGTCTCTTGTGTCTTTGGGACTCTCTACCCAGATCAGTACTTCCGCTGCTCAACTAGTAAGGTGGTGAAAGGAATTCCAGTAGACGCACATTGGATGGGTGGCTTTATTCCTCTTAATGAGCTACTTCGCATGAGTTTTATTCTGTGAGACTTTCCCCCTGGTCTATGATTATTGCTGTGTATGAGACCCTTAGAACTGCTAGAAAACAATTTTGAGTGTTTTTTACTGTGCTAATCCTCTGCTCTCCCACTTGTTGCTATATTGCAGAAATGGCTCTATGTTAAGTGCTTGTCCATGAAATATCTGTCAAGCAAAGATCTTCAATGTCCTTTGAGTCAGAGGTGATTTGAAGCACTTTAATATACTAAAACACTTTGATTCATCAACATAAATTCACATCAATTTCTACATACTTCTGGAATTAATTTTATTTTAATGATAAACTGACAAGCACAGTGACTTATCATTTTCTAGTACACAGTCGTATTGCCTAACATGAATTTTAGAAAATAATGTAATGTGTCTATTGATTCTCTAACAACAGGTCTTGGAGAAGAGAAGCCTGGTCCTGCAGGGTGCTGGAGTGTGAGTGAGGCCTCAGATGTGTCCTACCCCAATATGAGGAAGGGGATACTTCATCTTTCACACCTGTCACTCACTACCTTATGGCACCCTGTGAGTAACACAGGACTAGAAACTCCCAGGTGTGGTTGACTCTTGGCTCATCAGGGAAAATTAATTCTGTAGCCCTTGGAAGGTGACAGTTGTTGAAGCTGGGGGGGGGGAGCTCATGAAAACTTGTCATTTAATTGATCTCAATAGAGATTTTGTGACATGATAACAAATGTACAATTGGTCCTCACCCCCCTTTAATTATCATAGAGCTCTTAAATCCTTGGAATTTCTGAGTGTTATGAATAGTAATAGCAGCCAAATATTACTTATAGCTCATCTGAGCTTATGCTTATAAGTTGACTCTGGAGGTTGGAGGCTAGTTGACAGAAGAGCCATTGAGATAGGCTATCAGGGGCTTAGAAATTTCAACTCACCTTTGCCCCCCAGGGATTAAAGAGGGCCTGAGAGGGTACTTACTGATTTCAAAGCTTTAGTAGTGCATACGGTGTGTCTTGAAGAGTTTGCAGGCTGAGAGGAAACCACCTAGAAACAGAAGCTCTTGCATTCTGGATCCTTTGGATCTTACCTATGCATCTAGTTCAGTGGTTTTCAACCTTCCTAATGCTGTGACCCTTTAATACAGTGTCTCATATTGTGGTGACCCCCCCAACCATAAAATTATTTAGTTGCTATTTTACAACTGTAATGTTGCTATGATTATAAATTGTAATGTAAATATCTAACATGCAGGATAGCTGATATGAGATCCTAAAGGGGTCACAACCTCGTGTTGAGAAACACTAATCTACTTGCTTATTTGCATCATTTCTAATACGCTTCATAACCAGTAAATATATGTCCCTATGTTGTGTGGGTTATAATACAAAATTATTATATAGAAAGAGGAATTAATGGGAATCTGTGAGTTTTAGCCAAAGGAAACAGAATCCAGGACAGCCTGGGGATGCAATATTTACAGTTGACATATGTAATATACATGTGGTTTCTTTTGGGGGGATATTGATCTTGTGAGGTTATGCCTTTTACTTGTGGGGCCTGCACTAACTTCAGATAATTAGCCCCAGAAGGGAGTTAAACAGCAGGAATTATTGTTAGTGTTCACAGAGAATTTTAGAATTGCTTGGTGTAGAGAAAACAGTCAAATACATTGCATGATGGTATAAATAAATCAACAGTTGTCCTTTTAAACAGTAATGTGTATGCTATAGTTAGATATTACATACAGCCTTTCACGTATCAGTTTCTTCAGGCTGCCAGCACTTACGCAGTGCCTGATATGTTTAGAGTACTGTATGGTAATGAGTGACAGACTGACATATTCCCTATCTCACGGGGCTTATATTCAAGCGGGGGAAGAAATCTGGTAATAAAGAAAGTGAAGAAAAGATAAGCCATCCATTCACTTGTCTCTAGTCTTAGGTGGTACTGGAGGCAGTAGTAGAAGATGGGCTGGATTCCAGGATACCTGAGCAGCTGTAATCTGTGTACCTGGATCTGTTCAGAGTTGTACAAAAATGTGGCTGGCAATTAAAGGGCTATTCTAGCTTAAAGGGGAGGTAGTCTTGTGTAATAATTGGGAGCCCGGATTTGGAAACTGCCCTAAGGTTCCTTCTGTTTCTCAGTTTTTCCAACTTTAGTAAAATGGGAATAAATTATGGCTTTCTTAGTTATAAATTGCCTCAAGGCTGATGGTGCAATCTAGTGGTAAAGCATGTACTTGGCATGTTTGAGGTCCTGGAACCTTAGCTTCACATACACACAAAACTATAAAATAAAACAACAAAACTTAGCCATTTATATGAACCACAGTGCAAGAGTTACTGGCATAGAGTTAGCCCCTTATAAGTTTTACTATAATATTTCTATCCATTTTATCTCTTATAGACCCATAATGTTTTAGGATCGAGTACTTTCACACCATCACAACATTCAAGGTAGCTGATTGGCCAGTTTTCATATCTAAGCCACCCAAGGTTTTTATATTTTAATAACTCTCCTTGCCATTCACACATGTCATTTTCCCTGAGCACTCTCTTAGAGACACTTTCCTTGATTATAGTATCCAAAGTACACTTCCTTTTACTGGCAAAGAGTCATACCAAAACCATTATAAAAAATGAAACCAATGCTCAAGACTTATTGCAAAATAATAGAGGATGGAAGAGTGTTCAGGTATGGAGGACAGGCCTTGGGTAGGTGCTTGTAGACACTGAGTGGCAAATTGACATGGCTCACAGTCTGCTCTTACATGTAGCTGTATTTTCCCATGATAACAGTTCTTAAAGATCCCCTTTGTGATATGTGATATTCATTGCCAAATTGAGTGGATTTAGAATCAGCATTCTGGGAGTTCCTGTGAGGATGTTTCAAAAAAGGGTTGACAAAGGAGGGAATTCTGAATGTGGGTGGCGTCATCCATCCATGGGCTAGCGTCCTCCCCTGGATAAGAGGATCAAAGAAGCAAACACTAGTTGGGCAGCAGCTCGCATCTCCCTGTTTCTTGACTACAGGCTCACCGGGACCAGCTGTCTCATGATCCTCCACACCACAATGAACTGTGCCCTCCAACTGTGAGCTAGAATAGATTCTAAATCCTGTCTTTCTTAAATTTCCTGTGTTGAGCACATTTACATAGCAACAAAAAAATATAACAATATACCTTCCTATTGTTTATCCAGTCCCAACACTTCACGACACTCATCAAAGGCCATTTGTCTGCTTTCTTTCTCTCTCTAGACTCTGTTTAGTAAAATTTGGTTCATAGTTATATCTAGTTTCCTTCATAATGAAAGACATTCAGAAGACCATTGATAGACGTTTTTTGAATTAGTATGCAAATATGTGAGGAAACTATCTGCCTTAGGTACAAGACCTTTGTGGGAAGTCAGCCCTTAAATCTTTACAGAAAAGAGTAAACATTTTTAGAAATAAACATATCAACATTTTTCCTTTTAAAAACACTTTAAACTCTCTCATTTCACATTACATCAATCAACCTAAGCTTTAGGCGTGAGGTGAAAGCCTAGAAACTTCTGAGTCCCTGGGCGTTAATTCATCAGGTGAATTAGGACCAATAAATGCAGTTGTGTAGGCAGATATCACTAGGCTACCATGTCCCTGAACAGTCTTTCTGACCATAGGAACTTAACTGTGAAACACATTGCTATATTATGTGGGCAGCAGCCTCATCCATTTCTGTTTATTGTATGTCTTCATCGCATCACACAGGACAGACAGTAACTGAGCTAAGGCATCAAGGTATACTCTGCAGTATTTGCACAATGGGTGGTGAAATGACTCAATAACACACTTCTGAAAGAGTGTGTCTGCCAGCAAACTACTCATGACTCTGGCTGGCACTGAAAGTTAGGATAGTGGTGAATGTGGCCTTTGTTTTTGCTTGTTTGTTTAGCTTTGCTTTTAAATCACTAGGTTTGGCGGATAGCATTGAGCTGTGATGGGGTTTTATGGACTATCAAGTGTTTGGGATCGAAATAGTTTGTGGCTTTATGGAGGTCACTGAGTTGAAAGTGAGGCTCTGTACAGCTGACTTTACAAAGGCCAAGTGTCACTGAAGATGGACACGGGAGGCTCTCCCCGAGTGAAGATGGGTATCTTAGTGAGTATTCTAGAATCCCACTGGGAGACAGCTAGGTGCTACAGGGATTCTGAGTCCAGGTTAGGAAGGACAATTGATGAGAACTACTTTGGAGACACTAGATGAAGAAGGAAATGAGTCTGGCTGCCACACTAACTAGGTGGCAAATTACTAGAAAGTTCTCCAAAGGAAGTACTTCTCTTTTATTTGTAAATTTACTGATAAAATAGTTGATCCCAGAATAGAGGCAAGAAACTAACTTTTGCCTTAACACACACATTGATTTGATTTTATAGTGGAGAGGCCATCTTTACGGGAGCACAGAAACCCTACATTAGGCTTTATACAAGTGCTATGTAGACAAACACAGAGTCACTACAAACCTACACATCTCATTTCCTTTGCTGTCCATTTCTCCACCTAATAACCTGAAGATCCATCTTTTTATGGAGTTTTGTGTTATTTTCTTACTTACTTACAAAGTGCTACTTTTACCAATTCTCTGTTGTCATGGCACATTAGTCAGGTAAATTTGTTGATATCACAGAATCATTCTTCCTGTATTTCTTATTCTCTCATTCACTTTAAACAAATAATTGTGAATACTTTTATGATGAAAAAGGGAAATACTTTAAAAAAAAGAGAGTAAATTGTTGCCATGGTATAGCAGTTACAATTGTTCTAGTCTCCAGCAATTGAAAAGCTTATTACACTCTTTATTTGCCCAGCCTAGTATGTCTTGGTTCCCAACACTTGCTGAGTTCCTACAAGGGAACATGGTGCTATAGAATGCACAGGACAGACGAAGAAGAAGGATCAAGGGGAGAATCCAGGGGCAGTTTCTACCTTTATGAAGCTTCATGTAAATGTCATTGTTAGATTCTCCAGGTGACAATGGTGCAGTGTCTGCATCAGGCCTCAAGGATACGGTTGTGAAGGAGGCCCTTCTTGTCCTTTCTACCAGCACAGACAGGACTGTAAAAAAATGACTAAGTAATCCAGGCAAGGGGGCCTCACCCAAGCCTAGGAATGTAGGAAACTTCTTGGGGCTGACTCTCTGAAATTGAGTCTTTAATGATGACTATGAGTTGATTGTCAGGGAGTAGAAAAAAGAGAGGAAGAGGCTTCACATCCCTAGAGACAGCACAGTCAAAGTTGCAGAGTTGAAAAACAGAACTTTGTGTGTATGAAACTATTAGTGTAGCACTTCTGCTTTGGAGAAGCATGGAGTGGTAAAGGCTGTCAGGGAAGCTTTCCACAGAACTCACAGGAGCTCAACTCTGCACACATCACAGATTGACTAGGCAAATAAAGGAAAGATGACTAATTATAGCAGAAGAGAGACTAAGGACAGAATTTTGGTATCAGAAAGCCCTCTTCCCACCTCTGAGTGTCCAGAGCACAGTGAGTGCAGAAGACAGAGTCAGATTACTTCTTAGCTGGCTTTAAAGGCAGGGAACAAAGGTAGGAAGCATTGATTCAGAAGCACACATAGGATGGTGTACTGGTGTTTGTATGTGAGAATTATAGCTCTGAAAGTGGCCTGCCTACATGCTCATCTCTGTTGTGACTTTATAGACACTGTCACAACATCTTCCCAGCAAGGAAGCCGCTGATTAGTAGCAATCTACATAAAAATAGCTTTCTATAAATGGAAATTTAAACTGCTGACTGTCCAAAAAATTATAATTAAACATTCAGCAATAGAAACAAGATTATCTTCTTTTATAATAAAGAAATTATCTAGGTTTCAAAAACCCATAATGATGGACTATAAGGACCACTCTATATCTATGGCTAGGTCCATATTTAAGACTAAAGCGTCAGCTAGTAAATTTTAATTTTATCAGTTAATTTAAAGAAATGTATTAGTTTATGACAAGATCAAATCTCTGGGAATCTGCCCCAAATAGATGAGAGTCTTTTACTTACTTTGAGATATTCTACAATGAAGGTGTATTTTTTTCCCCTATAGATTCTAGTTTCTTTGGTAAAATTCAAAACTTCTCCCAAGTCCAACTGGTTCAATTGATCATTAAGAAAACAAAACAAAGCAAAATCCTCTTTTTCTTCCATCTCAATAATCATGTTATTAAAAAGTGCTTATAAAAGTCTTCTACAGAATATCATGATTTTGAGCATGTTTAAGCTTTGTCTGAATTTTATTATTAAGCACTATGGCATGGTTGGCTGCCTCAAAAGTTTACTTACTGATCAGCTGTTATAGCCTCAGAGGCTAGGTATTCTCAGAAAACAATCTTACACTTGGGTTACACTTACAATCCCAAGAACAAAGAGTGATCAGCTTGGTTTTTTTGTTTTGTTTTGTTTTTTTTCCTGTGTGTGTATGTATGTGTTTCTGCCCTGGAACCTTACGACATGTTTTGTGAGTGTACACTAAGGATCAGAGATGGCATTTAAACTGTAAAGATAAGAAAATACCATTTCTGGTCAGGTCACACCTCTCTTAAGTTGGTGTCTATATGCATCCCTGAGTAAACATAGTGTGGTCCGTTCACCACACAGTGTGAGGTCCTCTGGCAAATGGCCCAAGAAGGTACCATGAGCATCACAGAGTTAGCTGCAGCATCATCTCTGAAGATCTGTGAATAACTCTTTAAAGGAAAACAAATGGCCAAGTTATTAGAAAAGATATGGCTGTGTAGACTGCATACACTCAGGAAAAAAAAATGATCAGAATACTCAAAGGTAAATAAAATCCTCCTGCACTCACAAAATATATTGCTTATAGGTTATTCTAAAAACATTAAGCTAACAATGAGATCCACTCTCTGTAGAAGCCGTGAGCCAAGAACATATAAATAGTTGTTGTATAGATTGTTTGGGAAGTTCCCATTAATAAAGTTGGACATAGGTTAAAAAGTATACAGCTGAATCTCACCATGAGCAATTGCAAGGCTGTGTTGAACTTTCCCGCATTTATAGCAGTAGCCAGAGATTACCAAAGAGTATCACAAACCTGCCAAAATCTAAGTAATGGCTAACAATGAGAACATGCTGGGCATGGATGACATAGAGTGGTCAGCTTAAGATGTCAGAGAGACTCATGGTAAAGTTGCTGGAAGCCAGGGCTCTGGAGTTCTCTTCCCCAGTCAGCCTGGGCCACCCTGTCTAACTTTGTAGTGAGAAGATGGTGCTAAACCATAGTTCTCAACACTCAAAGATGCCACCATGGATTTAAACACTCTGCTGAAAACTCGGGATTCATGCTGAGACCCACCAATTAATCATCATTTATACTATGCAAAGGACTGGAGGAAGCCAGATTTCTGCTTCCCCTAGAATGCTGCAAGACAGTTCCAAGAAGCTTGGCTTCCATGAGGTCTGCAGGAAAAAACTTCCCAGCTGTGGCTCTGGGTTGGATTCAACCTGCCACATCAGCACCTCGTGGAAACTCCACAAGGCACATTTCCTTCACTCCTACCTCAAGAAAGTTCATCTGGACTCACAGTAGCCAAAGCTTAAGTGCATGGTAGTTTGGCCTGGTTAATTTGGGCCTGGGCGGTACAGTCTGTAAATGATGAAGAAAGCCTCCAGTTCTGTTCTAGCTGGGAAGCAAAGCAAAAGGGAGGGGACCAGGCCCCAATGTCCCCTTTTAGATGCATGACCAAGTGACCTTACTTATTTTCTCTAGGCCTCATTTTCTACTACATCCTGATAGCACTGAAGCTGAATGGTGAAACCTTTAACAAAGGACTTGGGACACTTAAGATCCCTAAATGGACAATGGTGATGGAAAAATGTAATAAAATTGGGAATAATGCTGTAACTTTTTAAAGGCTTATAAGAATTATTAAATAAATATATTAATTGAATTTTATTCTCTCTATATCCCTCTTGTCTTTCTTTCTCCCTTTCCTAATCCCTGAAAGTGTGTGTGTGTATGTGTGTGTGTGTGTGTGTCTGTGTGTGTGTGTATGTGTGTGTGTGTGGTGTGTGTGTGGTGTGTGTGTGTGTGGTGTGTGTGTGTGTGAGTGTGCGTGTGTGTGTGTGTGTGTGTGTGCCTGTGTGTGTGTGTGCCTGTGTGTGTGTGTGTGTGTGTGTGTGTGTGTGGTGTGTGGTGTGTGTGTGTGTGTGAGTGTGTATGTGTGTGTGTGTGTGTGTGTGTGTGTTTGAGAAAGGGTCTTGCTCTGTAGCCTAGGCTGACCTCAAACTTGTGGCAATATTCTTGTTCCTTTTTCTTCAGACTTCCACATGCTGGCATTATCGATGAGTCGCTTAATATAATTTTGTTAATGGCTTTAAGAAATGGAAACGTGGTTGAGAGTAGTGAATGAGGGTTATAGTAAAGTTTTAGCATTGACTTCCGTGGTACCTTCCGGCAGCCTGAGGTTGGCAGGGTTGGTATGAAAATCTCCCTCAAGCTGAGGTGGCTTGAAACCTTTTCCATATAATAAATAAAATTATCATGATGTTTTGGCACAGGGGATAATAAAAGGCTACAATAGATTTTTAATAAGAACCAAAGTATCTGATGTGAGAAGGTAAGCAACTGCAAGTCAGCCAGACAAAAGCTTTCAAAGCTCCAGAAGACTAGGGACTGGAGTTCAATCTGAAGACCCACTTCAGGAGGACTGGGGGTGATCTGGGTGGAGGGACAGCTGCTGGGGACTTGGATAACCTTGATATTAATTTCAAAATATTTTTGCCTTAGTGTCTGGAGGGTCAAAAGTCTTATTTGTATTTTATTTGAATTTTCAAATTAGGTTATGCTTTATATAGCACTTTTTAAAAGTTGAGAGCCCTCATGCTTCTCAATTACCATCCATTGAAGAAAAGATTCAGTCCAACACACACACACACACACACACACACACACACACACACACACACACACAGAGTTCTCACTATGTACTTACACAGTCTCACATATACACACACTCACATATGTACATACATATGTGTGTGTGTAAACACAGGACCATCCATAAAAACTCATAGACACTCACACATCA
This sequence comes from Phyllotis vaccarum, assembly GCA_033318265.1. NCBI lineage: Eukaryota > Metazoa > Chordata > Mammalia > Rodentia > Cricetidae > Phyllotis > Phyllotis vaccarum. Next base: position 23,543,818 of record JARWLC010000011.1, read on the forward strand.
CACTAACTCACATATAAACACATACATATTCACATATCACACTCTGTAACATACTCACATATGCACAGACACTTACACTCACATACATACATATTCTCATAAGTCACACACGCACTAACTCACATACACATGCACATACACACCTAGTCACTTACATACATACTCATACTCCTGTACATAAACTTGAATACATACTTATACACCCATTCTCACATATATTCACATACATACAAACACCCAGGCCACACACACTTATATATACATACCCTACATACCCCCCCACACAATTGCATACACTGACCTAAAAACAAATATGAAAATTAAAAAAGTGGTTAAATAATTATTTTGTGGAAAACATTAAAATAAAATACAGATTTGGATGTGAAAGTATTAAGCATGTTTATTTTTTAAAAATTTTAATTTCAAAACCTTGGGAAAATTGACCAAGTTAGTTAATTTAGTTTTTACATGTTCCCAAGAAATGGTTAAAAAATAAAATTTTCAATAATATTGCAATGGAATAGAAGTACATAATGTCTTTAGAACAATGTGTTTGTAACTTTTAGGTATGCAAGCAATGACCCTGTGGCAGGATGCTTAAGTAGTTCCCAAAGTCTGTGTTTTGGGACTGTGGTCCCATGGATTGCTCCAGAGTGCAAGGTTTGGAAGTCAAATAGGTTTGACAAACACTGTGTTGCACATCCCTTCTGCTGGCTTATAATGAGCTCAGATGTTAATGGCTCTGGACACAGTCCATGGTTAAGACAAATTTCTCAGCATGTATAACCATTGCACCCAACAATATCTGGTCACAGTAGCTCCTTTACATATAGTATAAAATCCCTCAGAACTGTGTATTGTGTTGTGATCCCTGAGAAAATCTAGGAGTTACATCAATCTGTTACCCATAAATTTAACAAATGTACTAAAGGAATAAGCTTGAAGTTCATATTAATTAGTCCCATCATCTACATCTCAATGAAGAACTGTATCTTCAAAACTGGGTGCCCCACAAACTACCTACATCTGGAAAATGTTCCCACTGACTCTTTAGTTATGATTCATACAAATTGGTTAAGATAAGATCTATCAATTTCAATATCCTGTATCATGGAGATCACAGGCTTTGGGAATTCATAAACATGCCTGCCTTTTCCCATTGCACAACAGTGGAGGTTGTATTTTGAATCCCTAGGAAGTGGAATAGAACCAGTCATGAGCCCAACAGTGTGTAACTGTCCTCACTTTCGATACCTGATTAATCAGCAGTAAGACTCTACTGTTTTCCGTGCATGTGTGGCTTGGGAGCTAAATAAAAGAAGACCACCAACACTTTTATTTCATTTATAAACTTCAATTTAAAGTGGCATTTGCTGATAAATAAAACCAAGAAACATGTATATCATGCCTATTGCATACTGTAGCTAAATTTGTTCATATTAAGTGACAAATTTTCATTTAGTACACCATTTTCTCTCATTTCTAAAGGCACAGTCCTTTTAAGTCTTAGGAATATTGGTGGATAAATTATTTACCTCTAAAAAGAATTAACTCTTTTCCCTCACAGTTGCAAGAAAGAAAAGTTACTTAAGATGTTGACTTGATTAAATGCAAACCTTGAAAAATATTTCTTTAATGGAAAACGGAGTTATTAAAATTCACAATTAAATCTTATAACGTAAAACTTAGTTCTAAGATAAAAAGCCAGTTTTAGAGTTTGAAATTTGACTCTGAGCATTCCATTTGAAGCATGTGTCAGCTGGGCTAAGGAAGAACTGTTATTTCTGGAGACAAATCTGTTATATACCAAGAGTGCAGATGACATTATGTCTTGATATAATCATAAGGTACCACCTTGCCCTTAATTTTCACTTAAGAGGGTAGAAGGTAGTGTGGTCAGGGGTTTCTGAATTTCTAAAACGAGTAACTATGCCTTTTGTGGCCAAGGCTAAGAATATGGTGGCCACTATAGATCTGCTTCTCAGTGATGAGTATCTCTCAAAAATGGGGAGGAGGAGCCAATAAATTGTCTGTAAATTGCCCACACCAAACAGTAAAATTATGGTAGATAAACACAGGAAATGTACTGAAAATTGCATTCTATTTTAGAAATATTTAAAAACAATCCTGTAATTTTCTAAACATTTTTAATGCATTTATCTTTCATGAACTTTGTCACCTAGTATCTAAGTAATAATTGGGCAACACATTATAAAATATGTTGTTTCAAGTGGAAACGGTTTCAGATTTAAAATGGGTTTCATGGACTAGCCATTAATTTAGCGGAATAAGGGGAATATGAAGTTGGCAGCAAAATTAGTACTTTTTGTCCATTCTTGTTGTTCCCCTCAGCAGACAGAGTCTGGGAATTCACCTAGCCATGACAAGAGCTGCTCCACAGCGGTTTTCTTTTTTTCAACTCATTTTAATTGGCTTCTTTCACTTAGTAAGGCACATTTCATTTCTTCTGCACCTTTCATAGCTTGCTACTTCCTTCTTAGTGGTGAGTATTCAATGTCAGTATACATTAAATATTTCCAATGTATCACATTTCCTTATTCTTTCACTTGAAGAAGGACATATTAATTACTATCAAGTTGAAGGTAATTATGAATAGAATAAGAACATCCAAGAACATGTCTTAGTGTGGATGCTCATTTTCAGCTTTGCTGGATAAGTATGAAGGCATACAATGGGTGGACTCTATGGCAAGAATGTGTTTATTTTTGTAAGAAGCTGTCAAACTGCTTTCCAAAGTGGCTATTTTGTACTCCCACAAGGGCCCATTGCATTGTTTTCTACAGCCTCACTGTGTATGCTCTGAATGTGGGTCATTCTAGCAGGTAGATGGTAGTGGCTCATGAGTAAGTCAACAACACCACTATGAAAAGGCTACGTCCACACTGTGTGGCTCCACTTGCGGTGTTCTTGGAAAAGCAGCCGTGCAGTGATGGCAGAAAGAGGAGGATTTTAGGACTTCTGGGAGAGGAATGACGGTGGATGTCGTTATTCACTTGCTCAAACACAGGACGAGCAAGACAACGAGGGAGCCGTCAAGAAGACTGGAACTTTGGGTGAAAGCACTGATGTAGGGTTGTTAATGATAAAAATGCGCCATCTAAATGTGTGTGTGTGTGTACTGCAGAGAGGCTGTGCATTTGTGGGAGCAGGGATGTGTGTGAAAACCTTCCACCTTTCACCATGTTTTGTTGTGAACCTACAGAGGCTTTAAACAGTCAATTAAACTCTAATCACCACACACAACTATTATCATGATTACAAGTCTCCTGACCCAACATTCAAACAACAGAAGCAAGAAGAAGACAAGCATGGACCAAGGTCTGTGGAAGATCCTTTCTCTGTTCCTGAGATGATTAAGTTTTCTGAATGAAAACTACCAAAAGCGGCAAAATACTGGAACTTAAAAAGACATTTTCCCTATATTTGCTACTAAGCCTAAAGATCCAGGTTTGAGCTCCAGAACCCAGATGGCAGAGGGCAAGGACTAACTCCTTCAAGTTATCCTCTGACCGCCCTGCTCATGCTCTAACATGCCCCCCCCACCGGATTCCTTTAAGTAACTTTAAGAGATAAGCTCTAAGCTCATGAATGGACACTGGATGGACTCAGTAGGTCACCAACTGAGTGGAGAGGCTGGGGTGGAGTTGGAGTTGGAGAGAGGGATGAATGGTGTAAATACAGTATTCATGTGTGAAGTTCTGAAAAGAGCCAAAGGTTTAAATAACAACACACTTTACACACTCTCATTTACGGTTATGTAAAGGCTGAAGGATACCTTTCTTCTTCCCTGAGAGTCTATAACCTGAGGATGCACACAAAGATAGTCTCAGCCTGCCCCAAACATACAGCTCTAAGGTCATCTCTGCCTCAGGATTAGGGAAAAGGAACAATGGCTGAGTCTGAGTCTTCTGTAAGTCCTTAAATGGTGCTTTCTTCCATCCGCCTACTTTTACAGGATTCCAGATGGGTTTACCTGGAAACAGGCTCAGTAGTACAGGGGCTTTCAACCTTCCCAATGCTGCAACCCCTTAACATAGTTTCTCGTGTTGTGGTGACCCCCCCACCCCAACAACAGTATTATTTTGTTGTTACTTCATAACTGTAATTTTGTAAATATCTGATTATCTGACTCCAAAGGGCCATGACCCACAGGTGGAGAATGGCTGCTATGGGGCATAGGATGTTATGGAAGGAAAGCCTTTAGAACTGAGCCTTGCAGAAAGGAGTGAGTGGTAGGAGTGAGCAGAGAACTTGAGTTTGATGCAGGTCTGTCTGGATGTCTTCCAAGCCCGCAGGGAAGCTTGAGAGCTTCAACCGTCCATAAGTATGGGCTGAGCTAGGCTCTATTGATTTAGTTACTTATTTTGAAGAGCAAGAGTACTTTATTTAAAGTCAACTGATAGAAGAAATGAGCTTATTCTGCAGGAGAGGAGGGGAACATGTGAAGAGTGAAGATTCGCAAGGACTGGAGCTGGGCTTTAAGGGGTCACACGGGTAGGTCATCTAGTGTATCATTCTAGCCAGTGCATGACTTTGAAGAAGGAGTCCCTTTGCTACTGAGGTCACCTAGGAGGAGCTGCTGACAGAGAGCACTTCAGGCAGCTGGGTCAGCATACCACCAACTGCAGAGAAGCTGAAGGCACAACTGCACTTACCCCCCCCCCCCCACCCATTCCTCCATTTCTTACTGTGTGAATGGAGGCCTTTCTATGAAGTTTAGTGTACAATGCTCCCACAGGGCTTGCGATTGTAGGATGATGATTGCATTCTTAAGGCCTAAGTGCTGGAAGAACATTACTCCTCCTAGAACCCAGTATGTTCCTTCCAACGTAGAGGCATGGCCTAGAGACGTCAGACTTCTTTTCATTGGTGAGTTACTTCCTAACCCAGGGTCAAAACAAAATTCTCCCATCAAAACCAATCTCTTTTGTTACTCCTAAGTAATTTGCATGTGGTTCTGATCAATATCTGTCATATTAAAGTTGGTCACAGCCTAATTTCCCCTCTCATAATCTAGAACTAAAAGCAACTCAAGAGCAGAGACTAAGTCTTAAATTACTTTTTTGCACTACTGCTGAAACTCATTGATCACTGGGCTTTATTGGGGAAGCAATGGATGTTTGTTGACTGAATAAACACACAAAAGGGAAAGGTTGGTCATTTGTCACATACTGCTATTTCTGCTATTACAAGAATTTGAGATTTACAGAACCTATTATTTCCTAACTTCACCCTTGGGAAGTCCAGTGTTAAGTTTAATGAGCAATTACAGATATGGTATTAGCCTAACCCATTTGGTGTCTCACTTTCCTTTCACTCTGCATTGATTTTGGTATTTGTTTTATTGGCTTTGCTTATGACTGTTATATATATTTTTATCATAATTCCTCTTGGATCCTTTTTGAATGTAGGTAGGTTATAAATTCTATGTATGCAAATAACATCTTCCATGTTCTGGCTTTCAAAAAGCGTTCACGGATTACTATCCGAACATAACTCATAAGGTTTTGTTTCTGGAACACAAAGCTTCTATGTGTGTGTGTAATTAAGTAGATCCGATTTATTTTTGTTTTTATTGTATGCTTATAAAAAGTTAATGTAAAACAGCATTATACTCCCAAATGTGATAGAGATGATGCCTAAAATAGAGTCCACATGGAGAAAACTAAGATGCTAAACCAAAAGAAACAGTAAGTGATAAGTGGAATTATCCACCCACCTACCCACCCATCCATCCATTCACCCACCCACCCACCCATCTATCCATCCACTCACCCATCCATCCATCCGCTCACCCATCCATCCATCCATCCATCCACCCACCCGTCCGTCCGTCCGTCCATCCATCCATCCGTCCATCTGCTCACCCACCCACATTTCATTTAGTGTATGTCTGCCACATGCCTACACTGTTTTAGATGCTAGAGGATTCAGAAGCAAGACCCACGGGGGCAGGGTGCTTGCTGTTGCATTCATGAAGAAGATAGGCAGTCAGTGAGCAAACAGTGGGCGATTTTAGGTAGTGGAAAATTCAGGGAAGAAAACAAAACAGGAGAATGTGAAAGGAAGTAGTGAAAGGGAGATAACAAAAATATGAGGTCATGTGGACAGGAGAGAGACAGGAGAGAGCTCTCAGACAAGGTGAGAACGACGGTTAAGTGACGAGAGGAAGCCACTCTTGTAAAAAGATGATGTCTGACCAGGCAGAGAAAAGACAGGATGTGCAAGGTCCTGAGGCAGAAGCAAGCAAGGCTCTTTAAGCCCTAAGCCTGGAAAATCATTAATAGCCAGGTATTTGTTAATTTGTACTCAATATATCCAGCAGACTGACCTTGCAGAAGAATACAAGGCAGCTGCAGCTCCCATCCACCTTACTGTTTCCCTCTGTGGTTCTGTATTCTATAGGCCAGATGGGATCCTAGTGTGGACATATTTTGAGTTGCAATGTATTTTGTTAAAACTTTTAGAAACTTTGCTCAGATTTCAACATGGCTATCTATCATTACTACTGCAGAAAGGGAACAGCCTTGCCATGGTGTCTGGCCCAAGCCCCGGAGCATTTGATCTGAACCAAATGCCAGTACTTCTAAGGATGGAGTGTCTATTATTTTATGAGACACAGCCAATAAAATTCCTCCTCCTGACTTTGGTGGAACAAATGAGAACCACTGGGGCTAGTTGGATTTATCTTCCTCTCCGAGACCTCTAAGTGGGCCGTGATTTGGATTATTGAATCAGCTTTTAGCAAAGGTCTTTGAGTTTCTTATGGTGACTGGAACTTAGTACTTATTGTGAGACCCCTCCAAGTAGTCTCACTTCTCCTATTTAAATTGAGCATTTTGGGGGGAGGTGGTAGAAATGACTCTTCTCTGTGCCTTGGCGGGAAGGAGTGAGAGCAATGGACCTGAAGCCTCTTTCCATGTGGTGTGCTGTGGTGGGAGTGGAGAGAGATGTGAGTGAGGTGAGGAAGCTCAGGGATGTGGTCCTCAGGATCTGGAATATGTGCAGCTCTCCCCAGGATGTTTACCAATGACATCTAAAGAGATTAGTCATCAGTGGTGTGGAGCCCTAAGAATTGGTTTGCTGTGTGACGGCGAACACCTTCACACCCTCCTTCTGGCATTTGGCTCAGGAACACAGTATTTCTTCAGTGATTTCTGTTCTTACTAGTGGCTTCCACATGCCATTGGTGATGGCAGAAAAGGTTGAAACATAGTTCTTTGTGCTAAAGAGCTTGTACCATTGGGTATCACTAGATTTAATAAGGATATCAAAGAGAATGATCATTTTCTTCTAAGAGCAAGCCAAACTATTTCAGGAAACACTGCAGATAGTTGTTTGGGAGATGTGCTCAGCCTAAGGCTTTCATTTGGAAAATCTCAGCCAAAGTATGACTCATGCTAGCTCACCAGGATCTCTGGATTCTGACGGATGTTTGAGGCATTATCTCCAGTAGCTGGGATTTTTGGATTCCTGTTGCCTGCGATATCCCATTTACTCCCTTATTTTGGTCTACCTATCCACACGCTGAGGGTACCCTTTGGGATACTGGACAGTTTGCTTTCTTCTTCCTCCTGATGAATCTGACCTATTTCTGCCTCTCCCTATCTGGACAAGGATATCATTCTCCAGTTTACTAGGCCCTGATCATGAGGTTACTTTCCCCTTTTCTTATTTCTTGCAATTAATCTTCAATGACTTTTGAAACAAGAAGAAAACCAATCTGAATGAATCAGGACATAAACATTTGACAAAGACAAAATAATTCACACACGCACACACCATATATATGTATATACCTACATACATATTTGCTTCTCTACTAGTTAAAGAGATGAGTTGCTGAACCATGATATTTCCAATCTGAGAGCTGTTACCTTAGTTATCAGTGAAAATGGTATTTCTCTTATACTTCATCATGAAATTGCATATTTATTATCCCCAAATAATTCTGAAGACATATATATATATATATATATATATTCTAGAAAAGTTGTATAACTCTATTAAAGGTGTAAACTGTGTTACTAAACAAAAATCAGGAATATAATCAAATGATTATAGGAATCCATTTAATAATTAGGCCATTTTTTCTGTTTCAGTTGGAACAGGAGCATCATCTCTAGCAATCATGCAAATAAATTGAGGAGAAATTTGATTCCATACCCATTAGTCTTCCCAAACCCACAGTATGAGACTCTTTTAGGACACTTTTTAAATTTAGGTTAGGTGAGCTTATGAGAAGTGACTTCGGGTGACATCACTTAAATGTGGGAACAAGTGGGGAAGCTGGATCTGTGTGTGTGTGTGTGTGTGTGTGTGTATGTGTGTGTATTGGTGAGGTCATCCTTTGACTACATTGGTCAATTGTTCTCTGGCAAGTGGTGACCCTTTCTTCCCTGCATGTCACACAGCATTTCTTGGGACTGCTATAGATAATGGTGCCCAAACATCAAAAGCAAAGTCACCACTGAATAGTACACCCTAAGAAGGATTTGAAATTTTCAGCAACCTGTTACTAAATGACACTATGATGCTTGACCCAAATGGACAACTTCTAGGACATAAAAGGACAGGAGGCAGCATTTGGCTGACTCTTGATGGTTTTGCCTCTGGATGATAGTCATCACAGAAGTGGGAACATGCTAATATAACAGTAAAGAAGGTAAACTTTTCAATTATAGTAAGATAATACTTGTTAGCATTATCATTTGCACTTACAATATTCTTAAGATATCTTAACAAAGAAGCTCCTATCCTTGACAATATAAACAATGCTAGGTTGCAAAGAAAAGAGGCAAAGCAGTGTATGTCTGTGTTAGGCTAGCAGAATGATGTGTGGCCATGATGTTAGAGATGTAGAATCCTCCAAAATGTCAAACAGTAATATATCTATCATCTTATTTAATCCTACAAGACATTGAAAAATAAATTCTTTCATTCCCATTTTTAGGTGGGGAAATTGAGGTTAAATACCTTGTCTGAGAAGCACAGGAGCAGCTGCAATTAGAATTAGGTCTCCCCCCTCCCCCCCCCCCCCCGCAAGGGATTATACTGCCTGCTTAGAGTATAATAAATAAAAGAAAAGAAAAATTTGTAGGCCAGGTTTATACAGCTCAAATTAAATGGAGCTATGAAAATATTCTGAGAAAGCATCTATACTTCTCATGTGAATAATATAGCAATTTTTTTCTGAGTTATATGTATTTCTTCAATTGCATTGGGATGAATAGATCATTTCTAAATAAAACAGGAGAGCATAAAAAAAAAATGAAACGAATGGGCTCAATCCAGTTGAAGCAAGAAGAGTAAAATACATTTCCCTGCTTGAAAGAAAACAATTCATCTATGTGAGGGCCTATAAATGCCCTCTTTCAGAAAGTCACACCGCTGTCGGAAGGGTATTTTACCTCAAATGACAAAGGCTGTCATTTGGAGAAGGAGTATCCTCTCACTCATGACCTAAGAGAACAGCTCTCTCTGGAGATCAGGGGCATTGGTGTTGGTCATATCTAGAGACCACTTAGGGGGAATCAAGTGGAGAAATTGTCCCTGGATTTCTTTGTGCTTAAAACATTTAAGAAAGAAAATACAAAGTTAATAGTGATTGCATGGAAACAGCGGAGCATCTGCCCCCCATTTCAGGGTCACAGGACCTGGGTTCAGTCTCACTTGGAGACCACTTAGTACCTGATCATGCAAGAAGATAAAAGACACTGCCCTGTTAACAACCATGCTGAGAGAATGGAAACTTAAGGAATGAAGATGAACTGGGCACGGTGGTCAGCACGTGACCCTAGCACTTAGGAGGCAGAGACAGGAAGACAGACAAGTTCAAAGCCAACCTGCTCTATATAGTAAGTTCTAGTCCAACCAGGGCTGCGTAACAAGGTTCTGCATTAGACAACAAAAAGGAGATGATATGAGTCTACCAGGAGGAAGTGGATGTGGGTGAAGAGGAGTGACAGACATTTGGGCAGCAGAAGAAGGGCCAGCTCAGCACCAAATATAATGCTGGCTAAAAAAAACCAAGAGTCTAAAAGCAGGGCTTGGATAATGGACAGATAGTAACAAAGCACATTCTTCTGCAGGGAGAGATGGATGGGTTCCATATAAATTCATGGTATTACTATAGGTCTTCTGTCTGTGTACCTGAAGAAAAATCCCAAGAGTCTTTGGAGCATTGCCATGGTGATGATGCACAGTAGTAAGAGCTGCTTTACCCGGTGCCCCTCCCTCTCAGGGCCTGTGTCCTGTATGCCTGTTCCTCTCTCCCCTCATTTCAAAGATCCCATCAATGGCTCCTTCTAGTAATTTTGGCTTTGAACAATTTCCTACTGCTTATTTTTTCCTCTTGTGCACTATACTGTTGGCACAAATAAGGTCTTGATTTCTTCCCATTTGGGCCATTGCATAGTAATTCTCAAATTTTACATTGGCAATTCTAGGATTTGAGGAATTTGGTGACTCTTTAAAAGGCTCAGGTTGCAAGAATGATAGTTCATAGAGACTTGGCTGCTGTCATACTGTCAGAGGGAAGTCTTTGAAGATCTTGCAAAAGGCTCATGTTTTAGAGGTAGCAAAGGCTTCTAAGAAGTGCTGACAAGTACTAGGCTCAAGCAGAATTAAGACTTGCTGTAATTCTGATTTCTGGCTTCATGGGTTTATGCTTGTCCATGCCATAGGATACATAATACCGCACCATGTCACCAACAAGTGTCAACACAGCTCCAGGGAAGTGACAGAGTATATACTCTGAAGTGATCCTAGTATCCTCTAGCATGGTATACACCTAGAAGTTGATTAATCTTCAGTTGTACAAACCATGAATAGTAAAGGTCAATGGTATAGGTTAAATAATTTAACTTATTGTAATTCACTTACTCTGCACTGTATATTAATGTATGATTACACTTTTATGCATACTATACATGTACATGTATATCATTAAACAGTATATATTAAACATGCTTTGTAAATTAAACATATATGTACTAAGTAAACATTAAACTGTACTAACAGTAAGATAGACTAAAATAGAATTAAAATAGAATAATACCAAATAATAATAAAAGCTTTGTTCATCATAGCTAATGAGGGGTATGTTAGTATCATTTTGAGCATTTTGAGTACTATCTGGTATTTATGCCTCACATTTTAACAGTCATAATTCCAAACAGCAAATGAGAGTCAAGTAGCTCATGAGGTGAGAACTAGAAGGGACCTCCACCCATCTACACCTGAGAGAGCATGGCAGGAGTTTACACCACTCTAGGCCAAGAGAGGCTGGAGAATGTCACCTATGTGGGAGGCCCAGCCTCCAGGAGCAGCAGGCACTGAAATTCCTTCGGAGTTCTTCAGTCTTTGCAAAGCTACCCCTAGTCTCTGCTGGCGCCTTCCCTTTCCCTGTGGACTGGCCACTTACTTCTACCCTTGACATTTGTTTTCACACTTAAGCTCTAACAGTCTCTGAGAGAGAGGGAGGGGCAAGTGTGAGGATGGAGAGGAGGGAAAGGAGGGGAAGACGGAGGGAGGGAGGAGGGGGAGAGATTGACTTAGTTCCAATCCATGTCGTTCTAAGTTAAGCAGGGAAAAGCACCTTTCTATGTCATATACCAGTGAATGGATTAATTGTGGAATGTTGCTTGAAACCAAATGACTAGTTGTTAGTTTACAATATATTTAAAATGGGCAGAATTTAGTTATCAACAACGTACAGTTTATTAAGAATTTTTAGTTAGGACAGATGGAAGAGAACATGCTAAATGTGCTTTTCCCTTCAAATTAAAAGTATTGTGAATTAGGCAAGTGTCATAAGCCCCATTTTCCAGGTGAGAAAACTGAGGTCCAGAGAATTTCAGTAGTTTTCTCAAAGCCACACTTCTAATAAGTAAAAGAGCTGGGTTTGAATTTATTGTAGTCATACCTGATTGAAATAGAAAAGTGGCCATGAAATCAGGGAGAAAACGAAGGGAAAAACAACCAAACCCAAACAACAATAATCCCCAGCACTCTTGGGCAGGAAGGGATACAGCCTGGTAGGAGCAGTATCAGGAGGGTTGGTCCCATGGTTTAAGTGAAAGGAATGTCCCAGCCCCAGTGCTCATCACATGAGCCTGGGCTGGAGAGTAAATGAAAATAGCATCCCTAGAGAACAATATTTATTCATTTAATGGCTGAAACAAAATGCTACCTCTGTTGTGATAACAGAAGGTTTAAAGTGCATTACTGCCGTCCTCGATACACGTACGGACTGGCTCGCAGGTCATATGGTGCAACAGTCCATGTAATCTCCTGAACGAAAAAAAAATTAGGCTCCAAGTGCCAAATGGACACCCACAACATAATATCAGGTAAAACAAGCATATTGCCCCATCCCCCACCCCTTTCCAACCTCCCCAAATGTTAGAGAAATAGAGAGAAATTCCAGTCATTTCTCATTACTGTGAAGGTCAGCCTGGCTGGGAAATTGTTTCTGCTTTACAATTCCCCAAACTGTAGAAAGCAGTTAGACTTCTGGACAAAAAACTAATGTTGCATTCAAAGGGAAAAGAGGCTGAGACGGCACTGCTGCAGTAATAAGAGATTTTTTTACTCTTTCCACTTCCCTGTGAACCTAATCAACTGTGACATGAGAAAATATACTGGGCTCACCCAGCCAGAATCTGCCAGCCACCTGAAAATGTCCTCAGTACTCCACTGTCTAGGGCTTTACAATGATCCTTCCGACATCAATTTTGTGCATGTACATCAAAATGCCATTAGAAATGCCTTCCCCTTCTCTGTCATGGGCCTTCCCTGGCTCCCCCACCCCCTGCTCCCCAATGCAGGGAGACTCCCCCGTGGTTGATGGATGGCCCCTTTCAGTTACTGGCTGGAAAGCATTTGCCTATATGGAAAGGTGTCTTGGGGATCTAAAGCTCTCTGCTGACTGACCCCAGACAAGGTTTGAATATTGATAAAAGGGAATTCTGAGAATCACCTTTAATGCTTGATTAGTGTTTTCTTAAATAGTGAGCTTCTGGGCTTTTCTCTATACCCAGAGAGTTGGTTCTAGTTTAAGAAAAAGAAAAACTGAATGTGCTCACATGGGGTTGCAGTGTGTCCCAGCTGTTGTGAGGTGCTGTGCCATGGGAGCTCAGTGGAGGTACGCAGGTACACAGGTGTACAGGCACTATGACCCTGACCTCTGATGTGTGCATGTTTGCTGGGCTCATGCAGAGACACATATACATGGGTAGGTGATGCATAACATTTTTTTTTGACAAGTACTGGACATATACAATGAAATTCTTGCTGACAGTTTTATTATTTTTCAATTACGTAAAGTTGGGCAGATCTAATGCAATTCACGGTGGCATTATCATCTTCCCTCTCTGCCCTAATATTTACAGGAATATTACAAGTATTTGACATATAAATTCAGCATTTGACTGACTTTAATAACCATGTGATCAATAAGAAGTGATATTTTTATAGTCCAAGTTCAATATTTAAAGGGTCATGGATGGCAAATCTTCATCAAAGCAATAAGGCCAGATTTTTTTTTTATTTTTCAGAATCCATCATTTTTCTTTCAAAAAAAAAATCCTTCTGGAGTGATGACTACAATTAAGAGTTAAGATCTATAAAAATGTTACCAAATTTGCAAAGCATGTGGACACATGGTAGAAATGGACATGTTTCCTTCTGATGCCTTGAGAGTTGGATATCAAATCTGTGTGTTAAACAGAGATGAAACCAAAGAAGTCAGTGTGTGGAAATCTGTGAACTCATTCCTTACTCAATAAAGACACCAATTTCCAGCCCTGTAGGGGGATTAGGTTGTTCCATTTTAAATAACTGTCCCACTCATTGGTTTAATAAAAAGCGCTGATTGGCCAAAGGCAGACAGGAAGTGTGGGCGGGGCTGCCAGACTAAGAGAACTCTGGGAACTGGAAGAACAGAGCAGAATGCCAGAGAGAAGCCAGAAGAAGCAGAGGACAACTATGCTGCTCTGAGAAATGGTACTGGCTGAAAAGGGTAAGAGTCATGGGTTAGATTAAAGGAAAAGAGTTAGCAAGTTATATGCCTGGGCCTTAGGCTGATCAGCCTAAAACTTGTAAGCATCTGTGTGTCTCTGAAGGTCTGTGGGTCTGTGGGGCCTAAACCTTGAGACTAGGCCCAAAAGTCCGAGCCAGAAACCTGCTCCCCTCCCCCCATGTTCTCTGGGGTCACCACCACACCCACCATACATCACTCTCACAGTGCTCCCACACACTAAAGGCCAGCATTGTTCTGAGTACTTCCCCTAGGAAATCTGTAAGGTCAGTTCTGTACCTGCTTTCATAAGAAGGAAATCAAGTTGTTGGAGGGAAGACTCTGAAGAGTCTTCAGTCACTAAAGGAGGAGGTCAGAATTCATGCCTAAGTAGCCCTTTCTGAAGCACACCAGACTGGCTGTTGTTATCTTTACTTTTAGGGCTAAATATTACGTTGCATTATTACTATGATTCTGTGATAAGAGCTGGTCAACTGCTGCTCCTGTCAACTGTAGCCTCTAGAATATGTGTGGACAGCTCAGCAGGCTCAGCACAGAGTTCACAGATGAACACTGGCATTGATTTCATGACGACAAGCAGTACTAGTGTGAACGACATCTAGTGCAGTCCCAATGAACGCCACACCTCTGTGTTGGCTCATTTCCTGTATCACTTGGCTGAATTCTGAAGTGCTGAGATGGTTTCATTTTTCTGGATATTTCCATGACGGCATCAGAAGACTGAGCTGGCAGATTCTCCTATGCTGTATGGGTGGGATTTACCTAACTATGGAAGCCATGAATAGAACAGGCTTCCTGACCCATAGTATGAGAACGTCATGTAAACTTGCGCCTTCTTCAGATTTCAGACTTGAGAGCCTCCAATATCATGGACTCAACTTTGAGACTCAACTTTGAGAGTTGACTTCCTCTACCCTGCTGAATACTTAGACAGCCTTGACTCCATCCCCTGTTCTGACAAGCATGCTTCTTCCCACCCACTGCATGGGGCCATGGTTTACAAAGGAGAGTTGCACCCTTTTATTTTTCTGGAAATTTGTATTGCTTTTGTTTGTGGTCCTCATAGACAGAACCAATGGTGTGTGTGTGTGTGTGTGTGTGTGAGTGTGTGTGTGAGTGTGTGTGTGTGTGAGTGTGTGTGTGTGTGAGTGTGTGTGTGAGTGTGTGTGTGTCTGTGTGTGTGTGTGTGAGTGTGTGTGTGTGAGTGTGTGTGTGAGTGTGTGTGTGTGAGTGTGTGTGTGTGAGTGTGTGTGTGTGTGTGAGTGTGTGTGTGTGTGTGTCTGTGTGTGTGTTTGTGCATGTGTGTGTGTTCAGTTCCCCTCCCTACTTACCATATTTAATTCACAAGATCTGCTCACTTAACTATAGAGGTTGGCAAGCCCCAAACTCTCAGGGGAGGCTGAAAGGCTGGAATCCCAGAGAAGAGACAATCTTGAAACTCGGGTTCAAAGGCTATCTGCTGTCGATCTTCCTCTTGATGAGGAGATGGCAATCTTTGGTTCCATTCAGGACTTTAACTACCATGGTGAGGCTTTGCTCATTGTCCACCAATTTAAATGTCCAACTCATTGGAAAATTTCCTCACAGAAACATCTATTTACTATTTGCTTGACCAAATATCTGTCACCTTGGCTCGGTCAACCTGCTATATAAAAATCATTAGGTGACGTTGGAGAGGGGAAAGCTGACCACAGGACTGAAATACACCTGTAGCAGGAGAGAAACAGGACTAATGAGTATTTTTTTTTCTTTTTTAACTAACTCAGGAATCTAAGAGCATAGGATGTTCCTCTTCCAGCATTCCCAAATTCTGAACTTGACTAGAACTCAAGTCCTGGCTTCCACTCCTCCCAGTTCCTCTTAGACACTCCCAGCCCTGACAGTCCCCTCTTCCAGTCTCTGAGGCCACATGCTGGTTGCCCATACTATTCAATAGTTGATTATGTTCTTGTGTGACATACGTGGCATTCCCGCTCAGGAAACATCTTTATAATCCCTATCAATAACAATGGCCTAAAGTCACCAGGAAGCTGAAATTATATTTCTTTTCCTCTGTTTTAGGTCTGTGTGCTGGCACCTATTACTGGCCTGTCAAATCTGTTAAGGACCTACTTTACCAGGAAGTTGAAGGGTAATCCGAGATAATGTTTGTGAAAGTTCTTTGTAAGCCATGAGGCATGATACAAATAGAAGAGTTTTATTGCCATGATAGTCTGTTTAAGAAGGCAAGGGGTGGAAGTAAATGCTTTTAAAAGAGTCACATTTTACAAGTTTTACCGCAGTAACACTAAAAGGCTTAACCCTTAGATCTTCTGGGAAAATTGGCTATGGAGAGGAGCTTGTTGGAAAGCGGTAGACAGCCAAGATTTTTCTTAGTTATTCTGACATGCCTCCATGCTGTGTTTTCTCAAATGTACCACACCTCTCTAATTTTAAAACTGTATTTATTTTCATGACATGCTGGCTGGTAGATAACTGGCTTTCTATGCTCATTGTACATTTGAATTTTATTATAAATATATTTAAAATTTTTTAATCAGAGAAAAGCAAATAACTTCCAAGCCATTATCACTGGTGATGATTATATTAACTGATATTAATTATTTAATATGGTTTAATTCACATATTTAATTTTTTTGACTCTCAATTCTAGATGCTCTTCCATTGATCTCTGGGTTTTACAGTTTCTTATCAGCCAACCAACACCCTGTCAGAATATTGCTGAACCTTTTACATATGATTCTTGCTCTTCCTTAAGAATACTGCTTCCCTGAAAAGCTCATGTGAGTGGTCCTGTCTATCCATATCTCCTGACACTGGGCCTGGAGACCCAGTGGGAGTCATACTTGCTCATCACTGCTGCTCCTGTGCTGTCTGACTCTTAGCTCCGGGAAGTGATTTGAAGCTCAGCTGGACTATACAAGTTGCTACTTTTTTGTTGCAGAAATCTGTAGGTCCTTACCTTGTAAGTTACTCTGTTGCATGAAGACTTTCTAACAGGTGTTTTGTTACTCTCTATGGATTTAAGATCACTATGGCAGTGTGTGTGTGTGTGTGTGTGTGTGTGTGTTGTGTTTGTGTGTGTGTAGTGTGTGTGTGTGAGACATCAAATATCCTGGTATTTAAGTTTTTTGACCTTCTATGCTACAGCAAATATATTGCTCACCTTACCTCCACCATCTCTCATAAGGTTTTCCTCACGTGATGGCAATAACCACACTGAGCCCCTTATCTGTTACCAGTAACCTATTCTTCAGCTTCTCCTCCCATTTACAGATTATTTCTTCAACCACTTCAAATGCCATTGGAGCTTATAACATATCTTCATTGGGACTCATAATACTTAAACCTTCTCACCTTTCTGTATTCCCTTTCATTATCCATTTAGCATTTCCAGGCTAGCTTGCACCTGCTCTTCCCTACTTCTGCAGAGCTGACCATGGCAGTAGTAATACACAGTGATGCTTATAGCCTCGCAGTAAGCAGTCAGTGACCTCAAGGAAGCAGACCCTTGATATAATCCAGCAGCTGTACATTGTCCTTTAAAGACATCTTTACATCTTTTCATTTTACCTATACTTCTAGTACCTCCTTTCACGTTCTTTCTCTCATCCACTTACTAACTTTTTTTCTTATGTCACAGAGAAAAGAGAGCTAAACAGGAGAACTTCCATCCTTGCTCATTGCCACCAGCATATACCTGCAGCATCTGTGTTTGTCTCATGTCTGAGGGAAGAGCATACACAGCTCTTCTCTAAAGGACTCTCCGCTGTCTCAGTGAACATTGTGCCTTTTGCCTACTGAAGAGTACCCTAAGTGAGAGGACTGTGTCAGCAACTAAACATGATGTTCCATTTGTCACCAAAAAAGGCAAACTTTTGTTTCACTACAGTCTATCAGATTAATTTTAGAGCATAGAGTTGTCCTTTTTCTAAACTTCAAACTTCAAACACTGGACCCTCACTGTCTAGATGTGTTTTCCAGGCTTTACATCATGGTGCTACTCTGATGCATTCTTAAGTCCAGAACTTTGTAATGCAACCGACTTCTTCACATTTCTCAACCATTTAGTGCTTTCAAAAACACTATACCTGTCCTAAAAAAACATCTCCAAAACAGAGCCTGTTTGCAATTCTGTTCTTCCCACAGCCTTTTGACAGTGGACACTCTCACCTCTTCAATTGATGTAGGTCAGTCACTGGAGACTATATTCATTCTTTCAGTTCTCAAATTAGAATCTATTGGTCTGACTGTGTTTGTTTATTTTGGGTGGTGATGCACACAGTGCGTACTCTAGAAAGCCAAAAGCTTGCAGACTTACTGAAATGAATATGGGATTCTCCAGAGACTGATTGTTAGGTGACTGTATGATATCTTCCTTAAGACTTGCTGCTGGGAATTTCTATTTACCATGTACCCATTTCTTTACACACAAAGCTAGTCCATCAGCAAATGCTGATAGCTCTTCTTTAGAGCATGCAGGATCAGAGCACCTGTCACTGTTTCTGCCACAACAACCTGGTACAAACTGACATCCTCTCCTCCAGGCTTCAGTTGGCCCTTGGTAGACTTCCTGCTTGGGACTTCTGGCAGCCATTTTTTCACAACATCACTGGGGTTCTTGTTTGTCTTCAATTGCTGGTTCCAGTTTTACCCCCATGGTCTCTCCCACTCTGTTCCACTCTTGATGGCCTTTCCGTGCCTCCTTGAATCTGACAAGTGTCCTAACTCACTACTTCTGTCCCTTAGTGTGCTCCCTGTGTTTGTTCGCAGAGGTCTGTCTTGATAAAGATGCATTTCTCTGATTGACCTGTATCAAGAAGCAGGCTTCTTACACACTCTAGCACTTTCTTCTGTTTTGACTTTATTATTATATCACAGAAGTAAAATTGCTCAATGCACTGTGTGTTTAAGTACTTATTTACCTCTTAAAGTTTGTATTCACCCTTAATTTCTGCCTTAGCTCTAGACCAGTGCTTGATAGACATTCAATACAATGGATAGGTGAATGATTCAAAGGATTAAAAGATGTCTGAAGTATATTCAGAAATGAAAATTACTAAAGTGGCAGGAGCCAGAAAAAGAGTTCCCTAGATGAAGGTACCTGGTCATTTTGTCATAGACTCCTCTGTGAATCTGGGGTATCCTACCAGTCCTTCTGAAGCCCCCTCTGCAGGCTGGAATAGATGGTTGCTCTGTCCTCATTTGCTCTCTGGATGCTATTAGAACTTACAAATAAAGAGACACCAAATGGTCTGCTGTCTGGGTTTTGGTCAGAACTAGAAATGACAAACAGATTTTAGTAGGATGTGTCTTTCAAGTGACTTGACCCATTTTTTTCAGATTCACTGAAACTTCCCTCTGTGTCCCCACACAATGTATGCAGATGAAAGAGAGCAGTATCTTATAAGCTCAGAAAGCATTTTCAGGAGAGACAGGTTGGGAGAGCTGACTCCATCCACATGTACAGTGGCAGCTTAGGGAGAGCTGTGTGTGTTTTGTGGGCACTTTCTGTGCGTCTTTCTTACCTGTCTAACCCACTCATCCCAGAAGTCCTCTCAGAGCCAGTGTGGAATCAGAGCTCAAACACTGGTGGGTACACTTTACCCGGACTCAAGAACATAACATTTCACCTCAGTCCCTTCAAAGAGCAAGTGTGAGCAGAAGCATCGAGAGATCTAGTGCTTACTGCAGTTTTTGGCTCACAAAATATGCCACCTACACAGAGAAAGAGTCAACGTTAAAGCATTGTTTGACCTGTCATTTGATGAGGTGTTCTGCAGTCTTCAGAAAATAGGTGCATGGTCCAGCCACATTAGGGAGAGAACAAGCTAAATAGAAATTCCCGGCAGTAAGTCCTAAGGCTATCATACAGTCACTCCACAATCAGAGTGCATTTTAGTAGGTCTACAAGCTTCCAGCCTTCTGGAGTGCACATCATATCTCAAAGAAACAAAGGTAGTCAGACTGATGGATTCTAATTTGGAAGCTGAAAAAAAATGAATCATTTATTGTTTCTGAAGAGGAAAAAGGGGTAATCTTGTCTCTTTTGAAAAGTATCTATAGTTACAGCTTTAAAAAGAAGAAAGTAGCATATTTGTTGATAATTGAGTTTTAAATTATACCATTGATTATTTCGTTCATACTGTGTTACCCATGGGACAAGAAGTGCAGGTTTTAAGAGTTCTCACAGTTATTAGGCAGCAAATGTTGATTTATGAGCAATGTTGAATACAGGAAATCGCCACAAACATATCAGAAGGCATTTTCTGCACAGATGGGGTTGTGGGGTTGCAGCAAGAGCATCATTCAGTAGAAAATTTTCCTCTTTCTGAGTTGCTTTATTCCCCTTTGGCCTGTTGAGCTTCTAAGTGGTCCAGGCCAAAAGAAGAACATGGACCTTCTACCTGAGTCTGAGTCTTAGAGATGCTGAGGTCTGATATGGCCAGGACATCCAGTAGGTCCCTAGTGTAGAATGAAGCTATAAGGCTGTGTGTGCTCAGATAGAACTCAGTTGGGGGGTGGGGAATAGAAGAATCCCAAGCTTCACTAGGGACATCATAGCCTTGGTCCTGGGCAGGTGCCTTATTTAACTGTGTAGTCTTCAGGGCAGATGAATGGACCATGCAGCACCAGCAGCTCCAGGAATTCTTACAATACCTGCAGTGGACCTCAAAGTGTACTCTTTTTATATTGAGTCATGTGTCTGAGGCTTGCCAAAAGTCTTTGACGTAAATATTTCTGTTTTCCTTATGCTGTAATTCTTATTTTTACCTGTAAGTTTATCATTTCCAATTTTATATTTTTATGGGGTACAATATGAAATAATTGAATTAAATTAGTTAACATAACTGTAGTATCAAATGTTTGATTTTTTGTGATAAGAACATTTGAAATTTACTTGTAGAAAATTTCTATAGTAAAATACTGTTACTGGCTGTACTTACCATTCTATACGGTAAGAATCCAAAGATTCCTTGTATAACTGGGGTTTTGCCCTTAGCTCTTATCTTCCCATGCTTCCTGACACTCCCAGAGCAAAAATCCTCTTACTCTTTCTTTCAAAGTATTTGTTTGTATTCTACTCCATGTAAAGTAAGAACATGTAGAATTTGTCCCTCAGTAACTGTCTTACTTCACTTAGCTGGATGGTGTCAATTTCATTGGATTCCTTTTCTCAGGGCTAACTTGTAGTAAGAGGTTTCTGGCCCTGACTTTTGGGCCTAGCCTCAAGGTTTAGGCCCACAGACCCACAGACCCGCAGAGACACACAGATGCTTACAATTAGTTTTGAGCTGATCAGCCTAAGGCCCAGGCATGTAACTTGCTAACTTTTTACCCTTAATCTAACCCATGACTCTTCCTGTTCAGCCATGCGGCTCAGTACCTTTTCTCACAGCAGCATGGTTGTCCTCTGCTTCTTCTGGCTTCTCTCTGGCGTTCTGCTCTGTGCTTCCTGTTCTCAGAGTTTTCTTAGTCTGGTAGCCCCGCCTATACTTCCTGTCTGCCTTTGGTCAATCAGCGCTTTTTATTAAGCCAGTGGGTGGGACAATTATTTACAAAGAAACAACACAATCTCCCACACTAACTAATGTTGCATTGTGCCTTTCAGGGACACTTTACTCCTCTCCTGTTGATGGAATCTTAGGTTGGTTATGTTATTTGACCATTATGGATAGGTGCAGTAGCATGAACATGGGAATCTGTCTGACAAACTGATTTTCAGGTCTTTTGGTAGATATTTGGAAGTCAGATTGCTGGGTAATATGGAAGTCTGTTCTTTGTTTCTTTCTGCACTTCCACACAGTCTTCCAGAAGAGGTATACTAACTTATAGCCTTGTCAGTCATAGATAGGGATTCCCCGTTCCCCACATCTTCCTGACACTTAACTTTAGTCTTCTTGATAAATCCATTCTGACAGGTATGAGACGACATCTCATCTATGGTTATTCTTTGAGCACTTTAAAAAGTATCCGTACTTCTACATCATTACTGAAAAATACCTATTTGGTCTCCTTGCCCATTAATTACTTTTGCTTTGTTTTGGTGATTGGTTCCTTGCCATGGAGTTTGTGAGTTTCTTAAATATGTTGGCTATTCATCCTTAGTGGTTATGGCTTGCAGTTTTTCTCTTCTAATGTATATGTTGTCCCTACACACTGTGTTTTTTCTGCTTTGCAATAGCTTTTCTGTTTGATGTAATCTATTTTAACTTGTGTTGTTTGCTGTTTTCTTTAATAACCAATTATTTAATAAAATAGTGTGGCTTGTAGTTTATCTCTGTGAATTTTAAATTCAACATACTACTAAATGGCTAACACTAATGAGTAAAATCCTAACCAATAGGTAACTACATTGTGAACAAGAAATCTCAAAAGGGACCCTTTCCCCAGTTAGGATTTCATAAGCACAGTGGAGGCAGGAGGCCAACACCTGAAATCACATTTCTAAATGAGGTTGTTAACTATCATCCTGAAAAGTGCCTGAATACCTCACTGCAAACAAATCTTGCATGTAAAATATAAAAATTTCTGTGTTGCATTTGAAATCTGATAAATATTTATTATCAATGCTGTTTGCTTTTAATCTGTTCAGGATATCATTTTTCCAGCTTCTTAGTAGTTAAACAAAAATGGCATTTACATTACAGCATTGCTTGCCAACAATCTCATTTTCTGGTTTAGTCAGCAGCCCTTCATGCTTGATTAGTCTTTAATTATACAAATACCTACATATTTTTTTTAAAAAAAGTTTTCTTTTTTCCATACTTTGAGCATGTAATTATTTTCTCTTGCATGCAATAACCTTTAATTTTAGGATTAAGCAATTGACTCTTTTTAGTATGGATGGGCCTTTTCAAGTGTTAAAGGAAATTTAGTTATTGTATTTTGAGAAAAATTAAGTTTGGGAACCCTTTCACGAGTTCATTTGACAGCTCTGCACCCTACTGTTCCAGGAAGCCCTAGGTACTGGCTAGATAAAACCAACCTTTGTTTCTCTGCTTTCTCCCTGTTTCTGCTCATGTGTTTAGTCTGAGAATATGGTCATTTGATTAGTTATGGCCTACGTGTATCTATTTTCCTGTTTCTAAAAGCTAAGGATAACATGTTTTACATAATATTTTTATACAAAGTTTATTTAGTAGAGAAATGCAAACAGTACACTTTTATAATAAAAAATGTTTCTATAAAATACTCACAGAATAGCAGAAAGTGTGGAGTAGCCCCTTTCTTTTCAAAAGAACATGGATTCTGCAAGTCTTCCTATGCTATCTGGTACCCTGAATACTAACACTGTGTTGGTGTCTTGTCTCCTCATACCAAATCCAGAAAGCCAGCACTTCCTTATGAGATACAGTGATTCTGTGTGCATATATTCCCAGTATATGTCTCATTAATGTGTGTTCTATGATTTGTGTTAAGCACAAAGGACACAGATCTGAATTAGATTGACAGGCACCTTACAGCATATCTGTACACCTGGACTTCCACCTCTGTCACAAATCATTTCTACTTTTCTCTACTCCTTGCTCTAAATTTTGGTTCTTCTCGTGATAAAAATATCTTCTAGTCTTGTCTGATCTTTGTGTTGATGTTGAACAGAAATTTAATACCTGCTTCCTTTTGTTTGATGGGGTTACCTCCTGACCTTCAGACCCCACTGGACCAGAAAGCTCATCTGGCCCAACTCCATTCCACCACAAAAGAATCGTCATAGGGGCTGCTGATTTTCTCTGTGGGGGCCTTTACTAGATCTCTGATAGAACACCCACCTCCATGTAGAACTAGAAAGCTCCATATTCTAGAGTGGTCACTGATGGCCCAGGTCCCTGTTTTCCACACTTTTATCATGGTTGACATATATCATTGAAGTATACAATGATGAGATGGTACCTCTTGATGAGACAAAATTTAAGCATAGCTAGATATCTGTAAGTATCTGGGCAAAAGGGTTCCAGGAATACAAATTCAGCAGTTAATATTTACATGCATATATGCAAATATCATCTTCTACCTCCTTAGCCCACCCTGATTTCTTTCCAGATTCTTCTACATGCTTCTTTTAATACTACCTCCACTATTCTAAATAATACTTGCAAATTTCCTAATTCCTAATTAGTGTCCTAATTAGCTAATTTTGGACACTACTGACTTCCCTTTTGAAAGGGGGATGAACAATGCCCTGTGCTCTCTCACTTCCTCACACCCTCCCTCCCAACAACTGCTGGTTTAATCAGCATTTCCTTTAGTGACCTAAAATGTACTGTCTACTGCTGAGTCTCTTGGTATAGCACAAGCACGTTCCCTTTTCCATAGGTTCTCATCAAAAAAAAAAAAAAAAAAAAAATTAGTTTGTATTTTTGGTTTATCTGCTTATTTAGTCTCTCCCCCATTCATAGTTCCCTATAAGTCATCAAAGGAATATACGATCTTTATAACTTGCTTTCTATAAAGTTAGCCATGCTAGGCATTCTGGAAATCTCTGTCTTCTGGGTTTTTTTTTTTTTTTTTTTTTTTTTTTTTTTTTTTTTTTTTTTTCTCTCCTCTCCCACTGTTCTGGATACAGGGACTCCTTTTGGCCAATAGTGGTAAGTCGCCAATCTTCTATTTTCATGGCTTACTCTGTTTGTGTAGGACACTTCTACTAGATTTGATAAAGGGTGCAAGACAGACATAGGGGGAATACATTTCCAGAGGCCCTGCATCCACATCGTTAACGTATCTTCCATTTTGCTGGGTAGCTGTGCAAGTTATAAAAAAACACCAGAAAATCATATTCTCAGAATTAGTGTGACCTTGCAGCTTCAAGTATTGCTATGGAAAACAAATGCTATTCAGATTTCTGGGTTTCTATATTTTATCCATTTTTCTTCTTTCTTGAAAATGTTTATAATATATCTGAGATAGACTATTTTTCTTTCTATCATCTCTTCAGGTTGTAGGTGTAGTAAAATTTCTGGTGAGGCAGCATCCTTCTAATCTGGGGATCCTTTCTTTGGTAAATGTATATCTGTTTTCATTTTTTAATCTTTTGTTTAAAAGTTGGACTTTCTGGATTTCTGGTACTTATCTTCATTTTGCTCTGTGTTTCTCTTTCTTTTGTCTGTTCTTGGATGTATTTTTTTCTGAGTGATTTTCTTCATCTTCCAGATATTTTATTGAACCACATCTGCCTAATTGTTTGAACTATTGTCATGTTCTCTGCCCCATTCTCCAAATGTTTCTTGCACAGAACCCTGCGGTGTTTCATGGATGCCAAGCCTTCTAGCATCTCCAGAGAACATTCACTTTCATGCGTTTGTGACCCCTTTCCTTCCTTGTCTCTATTTCTCTTACCCTGACACTTTTCTAGTTTCTGAGTTTAGATAAAGGTTTCCTTCAAATTCTGAGACATTCTTTATTGTCTTCACACGTGTGACCATGAGGCAAAAGCACAGTCTTCTTATTTGGTGATCCTAAATATGCATATCTGTGTCATTCCCCTTTAGTCAGAGGGAGCTATCCAGACAGAACACTCTTCCTGAAGAGTGACAGACAGTGGAGCCTAGGAGGTGGTGAGTGCCTGCATGTGAACACCTGCAGGAGAGCATAGCCCTAAGGTCCAGACCCACCTGTAGCTGCTTAGCCTCAAATGTTCACACAAAGACTTATATTAATTACAAACTGTTTGACTTACGGCTTAGGCTCACTATCAGCTAGTTCTTACAATGTAACCCATTTCTATTAATCTATGTGTTGTCACGTGGCTAGTGGCTTTACCTAGGTTCCATTACATCTCGTTCTCTTGTGTGGCAGCTCAGAGCATATTTCTGTGACTCTGCCATTCTCCTTTATTTATGCTTGGAATTCCCACCTGCCACTAAGCTGATTTGCCATAGGCCAAAACAGTTCCTTTATTATCCAATGGTAATTTACAGAGTACAGAAAGACATCCCATATCACTTCTCCTTTTCTGTCTAGTTAAAAAGGAAGGTTTCAATTTCAACGTAGCAAAATTACATATAACAAAACAGCTATCAAGTAACAATTACAATTACAATATTTAGCCCATTTGTAGTTAGCAAAATTAAAGAAAATATTCTATCATCTACTTTATCCTTGTGAGTCTAAAATTTCCTATCTAACTTACTTTTTATTATAACTAAGGAAAACTACAATTATAACTAGTCTTCAACTCCATCAAAGACCACAGAAGACTATATTACCTGAGTAAACAGGAAGTGTATTGCAAGCAACTTCCAAGTTCTAGAAATGACAGAGACAGATGTCTGGCTGCCTGGACAGTCACCTATAGTTCCTTTATAACATTGGGGCATCTGTCTTCAGCCTACAGGCCTAGAGTCTTTGGTAGATTTTTTTTAGTGAAATGGGATATCTGAAGGACTGCTCTGCTCATTCTGGCATAGTTTGTCAGTCTCTTCTCCCTGTGTCTCTCAGAATGTCTGGCAGTCGCTGTGAATCAGGAACATAAAGGACCATTTTGACTTGTTCTGGTAAAGTTCCAGAGGTCACTTTCCTATTAGTCCTGCATGTCCAGTCTATACAGCATACTGTTAAGCAGTCAAGGCAAGCCATACCACCCCAAATGCAGCGATCTCCTCTGCACTCAGAAGCTAAGCAGGGTAGGGGCTGGTTAGTACTTGGATGGGAGGGGCTGGAGAGATGGCTCAGTGACTAAGAGCACCAGCTGCTCTTCCAGAGAGAGTCGGTAGTTCTGTGAAGCTGGTCTCATCATTTAGGATGCAGACTTTCTCTGTATTCTCCTGCAGAGTAAAAGCTCTCTCCAAAGACATCGTTTCTATGTCTTCAAGTCTAGAGGCTCCTTCATTCCATTCCTCATGCCTAAGTCTGATGGAAAGATTGCTGTTGCTATGCTGGGGTAGTGAGGGAGCTAACATCCTGATATGCACTCCGCATTGCCTTCTTAAACATCCTCGTGTTTTCACTACCGAGACACCTGTCTCCTCCTTCCTACCACACACTGTCTCCAAACCCAGGCTCAGTATTCTCAAGTTGCCCCACATCCTTATGTCCTCTCAAGTCCTTGGTATTTTGCTTTCACAATTCATCCACTAGTGTTTTCCCCTCAACATATTTATTGTTGAACCTTCAAAAACTATTTTTTCTTTATGATCGTTTTAAGTGGGATTTAGGAGGCAGTGGGAATAAACATACATTCAATGTATCCCCTTAATAAAAAGTCCTTTTAAAAAAGGAACTGGAAGTAACTTTATTATTTTTAGTTTTCTGGTGTCTTTCTTATTTCTTACAATTTCTTGGCTGTTAATGGCCGTCTTTGGTTATTTATAATTTTTTTGGTTAAAAACTTAACTTTTTTAACATACTCTTTCTCAATCCATTATTCAGTTTGTACACTGCCCTAGAGCCTTAATCTAATTCATTCACAATCACATGAGTTGTTTTATTAATTCTTAAATTTTTTATTATTGAGTGCCTATGGGTGTTATTCCTGCATGCGTGCACATGCACCCCATTTGTGCAATTCTCTCAGAGGCCAGAAGAGGGCATTGCATTCCTGGGACTTGAGTTACAGATGGCTATGAGTCACTGTGCAGATGCTGGGGATTGAATCTTGTTCTTGTGGAAGAGCAGGTAGTGCTCCCAACCACTGAGCCATCTCTCCAGCCCATAGAAAAGTTGTTCTTAAGTACTGCTCAGCATTAGAATCTCTGACTCTACACTAAAGATTCCAATTTTATGTTTCTGGAACTGGAGGATGGGAATTTGTATTATTAAAGAGTCCCCAGCTGATAAAACTTTATTTTTTTAGTTTTTCCCTTTATAAATGTTTAAGTGAAAAGCAAAGAAAGCAAAAGTAACTCTCCAGGACCCATTATACAGCTTCAACAATACAAACCCATGATCAATATTCTTTCATCCATTTCTTATCAATCGGTCTCATTTGTTTATTCTCTCATATTATCTCAGAAAAAGTTCTAGATAAACTGTCATTTCATTTGTGTTTCAGTATGTATCTTTAAAAGTTATTCACACAAAGCCCTACATGCCCTTTTACATGAAAATTACTGAAGTAGTTCTTTGGTTCCACCAGTCATTCAGCTAGTAGCCATGTTTCCAAATGTCTCTAAGCCTCACACTCATTCCTGATTACAGTACGCTTGAACTGTAATGTCAGTGAGGCC
The DNA here is from genome assembly GCA_033318265.1 of Phyllotis vaccarum. Classification (NCBI taxonomy): domain Eukaryota; kingdom Metazoa; phylum Chordata; class Mammalia; order Rodentia; family Cricetidae; genus Phyllotis; species Phyllotis vaccarum. Next base: position 23,572,045 of record JARWLC010000011.1, read on the forward strand.
CAACAAAAAGACCAGTTGTGTTGTCTTTTCATCTACAGGTCTAATTCCCTCACTGTGTGCTTATGGATTCATTGATGAAATCCTCTCCTGTGATTTATGTGTGGTCAACCCTCTGAAGTGCCCCTGGGGCCTCCTGCCAGTGTAGAGCCCCATCCTTGTTTACAAACACTTTGTTTGTTCCTTTATGTCATCAGCAAACCCAGCAACACTACAATTTTGGCTCTCAGAATAACAATGTTTATATGAATTAGCCTTTCCGTGTTATTGCTAAGTTAAGATGTCATCAAAACCTAGCTTCTTGGTGTTGAGAGGCTTGAAGTCAGGAGCAGGCAATTCGGTAAAGTGGTGGACATGGTATGATGAGCATTCTCCATGTGGATTCTTCTGAGGATCCACTGGAAGGTGGCTCAGTCCATGGGTGACAGACAGTAGGGCACTGTCCTAGTGAAAGGAATGTGTGAAGACCTTCAAGCTGCAGTCAGAGAGGTAGTTCAAAGCCCCGCTCCACCTCTTAAAGATTTTGTGGTTTGGTGAGTTACTGGCTTCTTTGGCTCATGGTTTCCTTATTCCTTTGGTAGTTGCAAAGAATACATGCATAAGACACCTAGCACAATGTCTGGCATGTCAGTGTTTTCTTTGTGTATTTATTTTATAAATGGCATCATTGTTTTTCTATGAGAGGATCCTGTATTCATAAGCTCTAACAATAGGATCAGGGTATCTAGAGCTTGTCAGATGGGAGTCCCAGTTATCCAGTGGTGGATACTCAGAGTGAGAGATCCATTCTCATCTTCCTTTAGTGTCTCTTCTTATTTTTTGTGCTCATAGATCATTTGGACATATAAAGCATTAAGAAGGCCCAGTTTTCTGCCTAGGATAGTCTTAATATAGTACCACCATGTGTTGGTGAGATGATGGGGGGAAGACAATAGAAAACGATGGTCTTTATTTTGTATATATTTACTCCCAGATGAAGGTAGAGATTTAAAACTTGTATCCAAACCAAGACTGCATTTCTAAAATCCCAGTGAGGAGGTATATGATTATAATGATAACAATAATTAATCCTAATGAGACCCAAGGCATTACAATGTTTGCTCTGTGATAAGCATTGTTCTCAGTAACTCAAAAAACATTATCTCCTCAAATTTTGTAAATAAATTCAAGATGTCTGACACAGCCACTTGCATACGTGGGAAATGAATAGCTGTTAAATGAGAGGTCATCATGCATAACAATTATTGATAACCCTGGAATATAAGAGGTGTGAGACACTGGCTATTTTAAAGATTATAATTGAAGTAAAATGACAAGTATACATAAAAATGATGGGGAAAAGTAAGAATTACCTAATATATGGGTTCAGAGTGTAGGCCGACTTCTGGGCCCCTGAAGGCACTTTTATGGAAGGAACAGGTTTTCCAGATGATGGGCAAGGCACCACCAAAGATGGTGGGGTGGATTGCACAGGAGGTAATAGGCACAGAGGGTTGGGGGACACACTCAGGGCAGGGCCAGAGAGTCCCAGATAAGATGGCCAAAGGCAGATTTTGATTGTAAGGTTTCTGGGATTAAAGTTCATGTTTTGGCAGCTGAGAGGTGGACTCTCAACTCATATGGGAGGAGAACTGTGTCCTCATAACTGGAGTCACAGGATCTGACGTCTTTCAGGCCTTCTCTCAGCCGAATATGTCACCTTGATCCTGATCTACCAGCCATCAAAACCAGAGAGCAAATACATGTCTCTTTGTTACAAGTGACCTGTTCTAGTATGCCATTTCAGCAGCAAGAGTGGTCCAAGACAGAAGACAAAGAATGCTTTCAGAAAATGACTGGGCTCTGGCCAACAGAGTGTGTGGCTCAAGGGAAAAAAAAAAACCAAAAACCAAAACATCCCAAACAACAACAAAAGCTAGAAGCAGGGAGGTCATTTCAGGTATGGATAGCACTTCCTAGGGCCAGGTGGGGATACTGAGAAAACTTCTGGCGCCCAGGGAGCTGGATGCCCCACCCCTTTCTCTGACTGGGGGGGGGGGGGGGGGAGGCGCTTCTGTGAGGGATGCAGCTCTTTCCAGGAAATTGTATCAGACAGTACTGCAGACATCTGTGCTTCCAGCTGCCCTTTTCCCTTTCTCCTCACACCTGGTCATCACTGTCAGGACGAACTTCCTTAGCATTTCCTGGAGCACTTAGCCTTGGCACTTAGTAGGTATATACACTAGTGATCTGAAGTGAGTGGGCTTTAGACCACGGAGGTAGCAAAACATTGTTGAGCATTCAGTTTCCTTGCAAGGTGTGTGTGTGTGTGTGTGTGTGTGTGTGTGTGTGTGTGTGTGTGTGTGTGTGTGTAGGGAGGTGGCAATGGAGGGGAGGGTGGTTATCACATTTTTAGTGTTATTGTTTTTGACTGTTGGGTGGTGTTTACTGTTTAGGGTCTCATTGTCTCCTGAGACATATCAGAAAGTCTCCCAGGTTTGAAAGCTCACCCTTGCCTATGCGAAAATCTGGCCTTTTCAGAATATTATTATTATTTCATTTTATAAACAATTCTTTTGACACTGTTTCAGTGAGAAACACATTTATATCTCAAATTAAGCCATATACATATAGAAATGCATGTCAAGGTACCTAATGGGTTGGTATACATGTATGCATATTTATATCTTTACATAAACTGTGTTTATTTCTACATACATAAACAAATTTCGAGAAAGAAGCAACAACCCTGCTATATGTCCTGTGTGTCTATTCTGTTTCATTAATCCTGAAACTGTTGGTTACAACCATTAAATTGATGTACTAGTCATCGGCAGACTGTGGGGATAGCTTATGTTCCCCATATCTGAGTACATGGTCTGATCTAATTTCAAGATAAGATCAGTAGAAAGACCAGAGAGTACAATTTTTCTTTGCTGCCACCCATGACAGCCTGTATTCTTATTCATGGTTACAAAATGTACCAGGTTCATCATGGAGAAGAAGGAGGTCACGCAGGTTTGGGGAAGGCTGACAAAAAGCAGGATCCTCTGGAACCCTAAGGAGTAAACTTTAGGGCAGGCTTCTGGCCATTGCTGGAAATGACGGGATATTCCTTCTCTGAACCTTTCCAACAACTTGCTTTCTTTTCCCATAGGCAGAAGCAGCTAAAGAAAAGGCGGGCAAAATCTTAACTTCTGGGAGCTTTTTGTAGAACCTCTTGTCTGTGCTTCAAGGTCTCCTTTCTGTCTTCAACAGAGGATAATTCTTGCACACAAGATGAACTCAGGTTTAGGCTCTATGAGAAAAGGCTCTATTTTCGTTCTCTCTCTCTCTCTCTCTCTCTCTCTCTCTCTCTCTCTCTCTCTCTCTCTCTCTCTCTCTCTCTCTCTCTCTCTCTCTCTCTCTCTCTCTCTCTCTCTCACACACACACACACACACACACACACACACACCCCACCACCATTCTACACTTCACGAAAACCAGAATCCCAGCACTTCACCCATATTGGAGCAATGAGACTCAGCAGCATAAGGTTCCCATTCTGTCATGACATCTTAGATTATTTCAATCCATACACTCCAGTTGTTGCACAAGAAAAAGACGATTTTTTTTAACGTGCCTCCACCTTCCGCACCTTGCTCAGATCCAGGGGTTTTGGCCTCTGACCCTCTGATTCCCATTCTTCATCAAATCGGTGTCGGGTCAGTCCTGGTTAAACCAAAAGGTGGTTAAGTGGAAAACCCGAATAGCCCAGCACAGCGGGCGCGGGAACGCTCACCACCTTGAGACAGTGCCCTAGTACACTCAGTGGGTAGGGAATATTTCTCGCTTACCCTCCCTGGCTTTCCCCACCCTGATTGTTTGGTGCCTGATTTGTTTCTAGTTGCAGCAGGGAGGTCAGAGCAAGCCAGGAAAATGAATGAAGCAGCCTCCTGTTGGCCGCCTGGAGCGCGCGCGGGTGTTACGGATCAGCGTAAAGCCAGCTTCCTTTCCAGTGCCCGGGCCGATGTAATTCACTGGAGTGGCAAATTACATCAGACCTACAGCTGTAACCCGACATTATGATTAATTTGATCAGTAATTTCTCCTGTTTTTCATTTTAATCGGTGTGACTATTCTGCTGTGGCGGGTCTTTCAGATCTAATTAAGATAAATTTCCCAGTAAAAGACTTGGCAGACTTTCTGAGTCAAATCCAGGCATCAAGTGTGAAGACCTGCAGGCCCAGTCAATCACCTTCAGGGAGGGCCGGCCTCCCGCTCTGCAATCAACCATTCACACTTAAGCAAATTCGTAATCTCCAGCACTGCTTAGTCATTCTCTCAAGACATCCAGGCAGAAAGGGGGAAAAAATAAAGCAGGCAGTGTCGTTCTTGCCCCTTGCTTACCCTCCACTGATTTGCAGGTACTGTGAGTAGAGCACTTTAAATGAGCTTATACAGTCCCTGAGCTGATGTTTCTAAAAATGATTTTAAATAAGCATCTGCATGTGAATATATACACACAAATATTTGATACTGAGACATACAGCTATGAAGATGTACAATACACAAACACACTTATTTATACATATATAGGCCCTTAAATAGAAGCACATAGCCATACACATGTATTTCTGGTAAGACTCCTTTCTAACAATGAATACTCCAAAATTAAAAAACCACAAATGAAGCTTGTGACAGAGCAAGTAGATGAGGTTTTGATAGTTTCCTACCATGCAACTTCCATGTTTAAGGCTTTACGCAGAACTTTCCATCCAAGCAAAGGAGCTAGTTAGCATCAGAACAGGAGGATTTCCTGAGCAAGGCTTTGTTAGTCCAAATAAGGGCTGACAATCTCCAACATTTATCACCAGCAGCTGGTGAGCAAAAAGGATCAACCTCACCTAGTGAAATCAAACTGGGCGTCTAAATCAGAACTCTACCAACTGTCAGTCTCCCTACCCATGCCTAGATCCCAGGATCACATAGATCCCAGCACACAACTCTAGTTAGAAATTCTCATAGCCTCTCCCCAACCTGATGCCTGCCTATAAGTACTCCACCCACCTCATCAGCATGGAACTATGGAGAGTCACACTCAGAACCCCAGAGTTTCCCCCAAGACTGAAAATCAAACATCCTTCAGCTGGCCTACAACCTGACAATTTGGAGTAATAGCAGAGCCAATAAGAATCTATACAACCACCATCCAAAGGCAAGAAAAACAACCATATCAAGCAGTACCAGAAACCACCTAACTCCGTATGCTTATATCTCATCCCTAAACCACAAAAACATGAACAGCCCAGCCAGAGCAATATGTGTACTTCAGAAACCAAAACTATTAACCTGATATGGCCCTAGAAAAGAAAGTTAGCTGATATACAAGATAAATTCAAAATAGCAATTATAAGCCTGTTCAAGTAGCTCAAAGAGGATATAAGTAAATGGATGAGTGAAGACCATGAGAACACAGTAGGGAGGGGGGAAGCCAAACTAAAATAAAAATTTGAAATGAAAAAAACTCAGGTACTAAAAAGAAGTCAGATAAAATACAATTGAAGGTTTGGATTAAGTGGAAGAGGGAATATCGGGTCTTGAAGACAAGGAGTAAGAAATGGTTCATCCAGTAAAAGAAAATGTTAACTCTCAAAACAAACAAACGAAAAACAAAACATAAATCAACAAGAATGAAGAACCAGGAAGAAAACATTCAGAAGATCTGGGCACTATCAAAAGACAGAACCCACGTATAACATAGGTGGAGAAAGGAAGGCTCCCAAGTCAAATGTGCAGAAATATCTTCAACAAAATTAAGGAATCTAAAATCTCAAGAGATGCCTAATGAGGTGCAAGAAGCAGAAGCATGCACAATACGAAATGAACAGGACCAGGAAAGAAACTCCACATGGCATATAATAATCACAAGATTAAGTTTTAGAACAAAGAAATGATATTGAAGGTGGTTTAAAATAAAAACTATAACTAAAAGACCAATCACTTATAAAGGGAGGGGTAGACTCATCATAATAGCATCTGACTTTCAATGGAGACTTTGAAAGCCAGAGGCCTTCACTGATGTTCAATAAGTTCTGAAAGACCACAGATGCCAGCCCAGACTACTATACTGAGTAAAACTTTCGGTTGTAATAAAATGAGAAAAAAACAAAACAAAACCCTATTTCCTCATAAAAATAGATTCAAAGAATTAATGTCCACTAAGTTAGCTCTACAGAGTATATTAGAAGGAATATTTTCATCAGAAGAGAAGAGTAAGGATATACAGAACAGCTTACCAAAAGAAGTGCAAAAAAATTAATAATACCACAATAATAAAACAACAGAAATTAATAAACATTGTCTAGTAATGACTATCAATATTAACAATCTCTCAATAAAGAGACACAGATTAATACGTTGGATTAGAAAACAGGATCTATCTCTTTGTTGCTCCCAAGAAACAAATCTCAGCCTTGAGGACAGACAGAACCTTAAGGCCAAAGGATGAGAAAAAGTATCCTAAGCAGATGGAATAAAGACAAGTGGGGGTTGCTTTTCTAATATCTGACAAAATAGACTTCAAACCAAAACTAGTAAAAGGAGCCAGTGAAAATCATTTCAACCCCATTAAACAAACAAAAAAATCCACCTAAAGATTATTATAATTCTAAACTTATATACACCAAATACCTAATTTCATAAAAGGAAGGCCATTAGATGTAAAATCACAAGTTGACTCTAACAGACTGATAAATAGCAACTTCAATACACTGTTCTCACCAAGAGATGTGTCATCCAGACAAAAACTAGATAGAGAAACTCTGGAGTTAAATGGCATCATAAATCAAATGGACCCAGTAGACTTTTACAGTACATTGCTCCTAAGCACTTAGGAATACACTTTCTTCTCAGGAGCCCAAGAAACTTTCTCTAAAGTTGATATCATGTTAGGACAAAAGGAAGTCTAAATAAATATGGAACATCTGACATAAACTCATGCATCCTATCCGACTACAAAGGAAGAGAGCTGGATGTCAACTATATTAGAAATAGAAGAAAGTAGCCAAACACATAATGAAACAAGATACTAAATAACAAAAATTAGATGAAGGGAGAAATCAGCAAGGACATTTAAAACTTCCTGGAATTGAATGAAAATGAAAACACAATATACAAAAACCTATGGGACACAATGGAGACAAGTCCTAAGAGGAAAATTTGTAGCACTAAATGCCTACTTCAGAATTCTGGACAGGTCTCATATTAATAACTTAATCATTTGGGGCTGGAAAGGCAGCTCAGTGGTTAATAGCACTGGCTGCTCTTAGCAAAAGGAGAGCAAACAACACCCTAAAAGAGCAGATAGAAAGAACTAATCAATCTTGGGGCTTTAATTAATGAAGCAGAAACAAAAAAGCAAACAAACAAAAATAATAAAAAAATAAACAAAAATAATAAAAAACAAAGAGTTGGTCCTTTGATAAAATTAAGATTGATAAATTTTTACCCAAATTAATCAAAAGAAAAGTTGGAGAGCCAACTTAATTAATTAGAGGTGCATTATAACAGACAATAAAGCAGAGAATCATAAGGTCGTGCTTTAAAAAAAAAACAAAACAAAAATCTGTATTCAAACTGGGAACCCTAAATGAATATGCTATGTACTAATCATAAGGTGAGGTGAATAATTTAAATACATTCATGCCACACAATAAAACAGAAGCATTAATTAAAAACCTTGCAAGTAGATCCACTAGAACCTGGTGCAGACCCAGGCTTCCCCTGGTTCTGTTTCACCATGCCTTTCAGTCTTTCCTTCTAGACTTTCTTCCTTTGAGACAAGCATTGACCCAGAAGAAACATTCTATACCAGGGACCCCACAAACACAACACCTGGCAGAACCCAGAGTGGGCAAAGGCAACCAGAGCATGGAAAAAGCCAGCCAACAAGGGGGAGACCAGAAATATACACCATGAAACACCTTGAACATCATAACTTCAGGTGCCTAGCTAGATTCTGACGCCAAAAAACCCCACAAACTTAAATGACTAAGTTGATATGACTTGAGAAAAGCAATTTAACTGGAGTACAAGACAATGTCTTCAAAATCGCAACTGTGAGTATGTTCAAGAGCCTTAAAAGATAGGACCAAATGCTTTAATGAAGCCCTTGAATCACTAGCAGTTGACGGATATATGGAAAACAATTCAATACATGAAAGTAGAATTAAACAAAAAAGGTTCACCAAAGAAACTCCAAGTGGAAATAAAACTGAGAATGAAAATTTAGGAAGTCAAAAGTAACTCTCACTAATAGATTCCAAAGCACGGAAGAAAGAATCTCAGGCTGAAAAAATGATAGAAGAAATGGATATCTAAGTCAATAATTAATTAATTAATTAATTAATAAGCCCTTAGGCACAAAACATTCAGGAGATCTTGGGACACTATGAAAAGATATCTACAAATGATAGCCATAAGGAAGGAGAAGCCCAGGTAAAAGACACAGAAAATATTTTTAACAAAGTCATAGAAAAAATTCTTAATCTAAAGGAAGAGGAAAGAGGTGCTTATCAAGGTACAGGAATCATATAGAACACCAAGTAGACATGTCAGAGAAGGAAATCCCCATAGCACAGAACAATCAAAACACTTAATGTATAGAACAACTGAAAAAGAGTATCAAAGGCTACAAGGGAAAAAACCCAAGTCACATACAAAGGCAGGGCATTGACAATAATGTCTGGCTTTTCAAAGGAGACTTAGAAAGCTAAAGGGACTCGATGGATGTTCTATAAGCTCTGAGAGAACACAGATACCAGTCTTGACTCATACACCCAGAAAAAATATCAGTCACGCTAGACTGAAGCAAAATATTCCAGGACCAAAAGCAAGTTTAATAATTTCTGCCCACCAATCCAACTCTTTAAAAAGCACCAGAAGAAAAACTTGAGTCTGAAGAGTTCTCAGCAAGTAATTAATGGCAGCAAACAGAATAAAAGGAAGGAAAATAAATCCCTACACCACAGCAACAAAAGAACCAGAATCAATAAATACTGTCCAGTAACAACTCTCAATATTAATGGTTCCAATTCCCAAATAAAAAGACACAGATTAAAAGAGTAGGTTAGAACAAAGGATCCATCTGTGTCTTTCATTCAGGAAACACACATTACTATCAAGGACAAATAATACCATAGGGTTAAAAGATGGAGAAGAGTATTTCAAGTAAATGGACTCAACAAGCAAGCATAGCTAGTTTGATATCTCACAAAATAGACTTCGACTCAAAACTTATCAGAAAAGAGAGGAAGGACACCGCATATTCATTATGGAAAAAAATCTACCAAGAGGACATTGCAATTCAAAGTATTTCTGCACCAAAAACAAGGGCACTCAAGATCATAAACAAAGCACCGATATAGCTAAAATCACATATGCAGCCTCAAAGAGTGATAGTAAGGTGACTTCAACATACCAGTCTATCACTAGACAGACCATACAAATAAAAACTAAACAGAGAAATGCTATAATTAAATAATGCCATAAAGCAATGGCCCTAGCTGCTGTGAGATTATGCTCTTCTACACTGCAAATATTTCTCCCTATACATATATTGGTTTAGTAAAATGCTGATTGGTCAGACTAGACAGGAAGGAGAGGCTGAGCAACCAAACTAGGAGAATTCTAGAAAGAAGAAGAGCAGAGAGACAGATGCCAGCTAAGACTCAGAGGAAGTGAGATGAGATTCTGCATTGAAGCAAAGGTACTAATACATGACTAAACATAAATAGAATCATGGGTTAGTTTAAGAGTAAGAGTTAGCAAGTAATAAGCCTGAACCATTGGCCAAATAGCTTGTAATTAATATAAACTTCTGTGTGATTTTTTTGGGACTAAATGGCTATGGGATTGCAGGTCCAGACCTTGGGACTGGTTGGGTGGGTCAGAGAGACTTACAGATATTTACAGAACATTTTCCTCAAATACTAAAAAATGTATTTCTTTCCTTAGCAGCTCATGAAATTCCCTCCAAAATTGACCATGTATTTGAACACAATGTAAGTCTTTACAGATACAGGTAAATTTAAAAACACCCTGCATCCTATCTGATAACCATGGATTAAAGCTAGATATCAACCACAGTTGAAATGGCAAAAAGTATACAAATTCATGGAAGCTAAAGAACTCATTACCAAATAAAATTGGGCCAAGACAGAAATAAACAAGAATTTTAGAATTGAATGAAAATTGAAATACAACATACACAAGCATATGGGACACAATGAAGTCAGTTTTATGAGGAAAGTTAATAGTACTAAGTGCTTACTTAAAAAACTAGAGATCTAATATTAACACAATACATTTTAAAGCTCTAGAAAAACAAGAAGCAATACCCCGAAAAGAGTAGACATAAAAAATATCAAATTTAGGACTAAAATCAATGAAATAGGAAGAATGACAAGTAATTAGACAAACAAAAAACAAACAAACAAACAAACAAACAAACAAACAAACAAAAAAACAGCCAACCAACCACCACCAACAAAACAGTGAAATGATTGGATTCTTTAAGAAAATCAGCAAGATGGGCTTTTAGAGCTTCTGAGACCTTCGAGGGGCAGATGTCCCTGGGAAACTGGAAAGCTGGTCTCACTGAGTTAGCAGGGACTAGTAGACTGTCCTCTGCCTTGAGGGCTGCAAGGCAGGATTAATGCACAGAGCCTTCTAGTATGTGAAGAGAGGCGGAGGTTGGGACCCAGAGAGCTCATATCCATATGTAGCAAATGAAGGACCCAGCATGTATGATTATTGGTGTTCTGCTGCTAATTGCTTATCCCACGGAACAAGGATTCTCTTAAGAGAGCTTACAGATATTTACAGAACATTTTCCTCAAATACTAAAAAATGTATTTCTTTCCTTAGTAGCTCATGAAATTCCCTCCAAAACTGACCATGTATTGGAATGATGTATTTGAGCAATAGGGGGCTCATCTCTGCTTCTATTGGTGGACTATGGGGTTTCTTCAGGTTCTATAAGGAGGCAATTATTATGATCCAAATTGCAGCAAAACCTTGACTCACACTGTTCTCATGATCAGCTATGTCTTTGAAGGAATAGAATCTGCTAGTCAGAAATTCTGGCTGGTCAAGAACAGCTCAAAACTGCCAAGCAGATCTACATCTGAACATCAAAATGAGCTTCCTGATTGCAATTAGTACTTGTACAGGTCTCCAAAGGTTTTTACATTAAACAGAGAATCATTCACACCTGACCATATTATGGTGATGCCACAGGTCTTCCCATGTTCTTACATTGAACAGAAAACCATTCACTCCTGATCATATTATGATGATGTCATAGATCTCCCAGATTGATACTGTGCTACAAAACTAAATTCCAAACTGTTTTTTATTCTGAAACACTCCTACCTGGAAAGACATTTGCCCATTTTGTCTTACAGTTCTGTGTAAGAGGATGTTTTGACTCCTCTTATATGGAAGTTATATGCAGATTTAGACTCAATAAGCAGAATACCTGCCCATCTTTTCTGTTGAGCTAATGTCCCCAGCATACTGTTTGCATGAGGTGATAACACAGTGATTACACACTAGTGAAAACAGTATACTATAGTCCTCACATAAAGAGGAAATTTCCTGTGCTTTCAGCCAGGGTAAAATGGAGCATGGCTAACTATGGAAAAATTGCCAGAGACCTGAATAACAACTGTGGGATTGCATCAGTGGTTGTCTATTCCTTGGTATGAAATATTACACTGTGACAAAAAGCGCTGGATTGAGGACATGTCCACATTAAGGACTTCCCCTTCCCTCTGACTGACCATTGGTGGATGAGTTACAATATAGGAAACATTGAAGATACAAGCTGTGCCATATTTTCTTTGACACCAATCATTTGTATTAACCAACATAAACAATGTTTTAATTATGAATTAAGTTAAGGTGAGAAATACTCGATTTCAGTAAAGTAACTTTCATCAGCAAACATGTCATTAGTATCCAAAGACAAAGCAGAATGTATCACTGGTACACTAGAAGAATACTGGGTAGCCTCAGACTCTTCTAGGGGTGAATATGCAGATCTATGTCTTCTACCCTGGGGCCATATTTGAATCAATCCACGGGTGAAGCAAAATTGGGACTAACAAAAACAGTTTTAATGAGGAGCCCTCAGAGCAGACACATGGAGGGAGGTAGTTCTCATTTTCCGCAAAATTGATACAGCCCAGTAAAGAAGGGAAAAATATCGGACACTGGTTTCACCAGCATCTTTGCTGTTGAAAGCCCCATGGTCAGTTTGTAATTGATGACAGACAAACTGCCATCAATTTATAATATATAAACTCCTAGGCTTGAGGCAGGGTTTTGAATGGTGCCAGTCCTCAGAATGTGAAAGACAAGTTATGCATCTAGATGTGGATGCTCTAATGTATCTGTTTCCCATAGTTGTAACAAAACAGTCTCTGGACTAAGTATTTAACAAGGAGACAAATTTATTTGCCTCATGGTTGGAGAGGTGTGGAGGGGAGAGGATATGGGGTGGGAACATGAGAGTTTGAGATGGTCAAGTTGGGGAAGGGACAGAGAGAGGAGCAATGAAAGAGCTATTCTGACAGAGTAGCCATCTTGGGTTTAGGGAGAAACCTGGTGCTAGAGAAATCCACAGGAACCCACAGGGAGGTCCTAGCTGAGACTCCTAGCAATGCTGGAGAGGGTGCCTGAACTAGCCTTCTCCTGTAGTCAGAATGGTGACTGCTCTAATTGTCATCATAGAACCTACATCCAATGACTGATGGAAGCAGATGCAGACACCACAGCCAAGCACCTGGCTGAACTCATGGAGTTTGGTTGAAGAGAATGAGAAGAAAATAGAAGGTGGTGATGGTATCAAGAGCACAGTAAAGAAAACCTCAGGGACAGCTGACCTAAACTAATGGGTGCTCATGGACTCTGGGCTGACAGATAGAGAGCCTTCATGGGATCACACTACGCCCTCCGAATGAGAGTTACAGTTGCATTAATCAAGTTTTTAATGCCCCCCCCCCCAGCTATGGAACCATGAATTACCCTGGATACAGGAACTGTATTTTTAGACCTATGGTGGGGTACCTTGCTCAGCCTTGACCCCGGGAGGAAGGGATGGGTTCTGCCTCAACTCAGTCGGCTAGCTGGTATTGACTGTTCAAGGGAGGCCTTATTTACCCTTTTTGATGACCGGGTGGGAGGTGGGGTTGGAGGGAGAGAGGAAAGGGGGGAGTGGGAGATGGTGAGGGAAGAAAAACAGTGAAGGGTATATAAAAGGAACTTTACTAATAGTTATACGATGTGGATGTCTTTCTGTACTATGTGAATATACTTGATTGCCATTTGTTAATAAAGAGACTGTTTTGGCCTGTGACAAGGCAGCTTGGAGGTGAGTGGGAAACTCAAGCTGAGATAAAAGTAAAGAGCAGAGTCAAGGACACTGCAGGTTGCTGCTAAGAAAGCAAGATGTGATGGAACACAGGTAAAACCGTGAAATGTGGCAATTCATAGATTAATAAAAATGTGTTAAGTTCTAAGAGCTAGTTGGTAATGAGCCTGAACCATAGGCCAAACGGTTTGGGACTAAGCAGCTGCGGAACTACTGGTCCGAACCTCGAGGCCAGGCTGGGCCAGAAGAGCCAGAAACTCAGGCTACAATTTTTAAAAATTAAAAAAATAGAAAGAAAAAGAAAATCAACAAGATAGATAAACATTTAGACAAATTAGCCAAAATATACACAAAGAGGATTAAAATGAATAAACTTAGAGGTAAAAGGGGGTTATTATAATAGACACTGGAAAAATCTAAAAGACACAGACATATGTGACATATGTGACCCATCAAAACTAAATCAATATGAAATAAATAGTTTAAGCAAATTCATAGACCCTTGTGAAATAGAATCAGTAATTATAAATCTCCTAACAACAGCAGCAGCAGCAGCAGCAGTGAAGTCCAGGATCAGATGGATCCAGTGCAGAGTTCTCCTAGACCTTCAGCAATGATTGAATGCCAATACTCCTAAAATTATTTTAAGAGCCTCTAGGTAAAAGCAACATTTATGTCATTGAACATGGAGAAATCAAACTGCTCCTCCATAAGAAGCTTCATCTCTCCTAATTAGTGTTTATGGTGCTAGAAAGTCCCTCTGTGTGCATGGCTGAGCCCTCATAGGAAAGGTCAGCAGTGGTGGATGAATCGGAGGAAACAGTATCTTCCAAACACAATAAGACAGATGTGCATGTGAGCTCAGACACTGGTAATATGCATAAGACCTTCCAAGGTTCAAATCAGACAAAATCCCAGCATGAAAAGGGGAAGTGAACACAAAATCCCACATCAACCAAGCAGCTATTTATAATTAATACCTGCTGTAAAGGGGAATATATTGTTTTCTAAAGAATGTCACTGTGTCTATCAAACACACAGCAGTGTGGGCCCAATGACCAGGATTAGTTGGCCAACACAAAATAGGGACATTTTGTATGTGTCTGTGTGTAGTTCTTATTTAATTTTATTTTGATATTTTTTGTCTTATTAGTAATTTTTTTGTTTTTATTTTTATGTTTTTGTTTTGAGAGGGTTAGGGACAGAAGGAGAAAGAGATGGAGAAAAATAGAGACTGAGAGAGGATAGGACAATGGAAATAAAGTTGGTAGGTACAGAAATGAAGAGGATCTGGGAATAGTTGGAGGACAGGAAATATGATCAAAATATACTGTATGAAAAAAATTAAGAGAAAAAGCAGGACTTACTACTAAGAAAAGCTCAAGGCAATATGGATTCAGCACAGAATTCTATCTTCAAAATCAATAAATAAAAGAACCAACACCAATACACCTGAGGTTATTTCATAGACTAGATACTGAAGAGACCTTTCCAAATTCTTTTTATAGATCTAATATTACCCTGATACCAAAACCAGACCAAAAAGAAAATTATAGGCCAATAATACAGATGAACATAGACACAAAATTCTTAGAAATCAAATTCAAGAACATTAGAAAGATTACCCACCATGATTGAGTCAACTTCGTCTCAGAAATGTAAAAAAGGTTCAAAATAATATACAGAGACATATAAAAACATAAATGTAATCCATCATATAAATAGACTCAAGGACATACCACATACTCATCTCATTAAAGACAGACAAGTTTTTGACAAAATTCAATATCCAATCACAGTAAAAATCCTAAAGAAACTAGAAATACAGTAAACATACCTCAACACAGTGGAGGAAATTTACAACAAGCCCAAAGCCAACATCATTCTAAACAGAGAGTAATCCAAACCATTTCTACTAATATCAGGAATATGACAAAGGATGTCTACTTCTCCACTATTGTTCAACATAGTCCATGAAGTCTTAGAGCAATAATGCAGGTGTAGGAGATAAATAGGTTACAAAGAGGAAAGAAAGAATTCAAAGTATATTTATTTGCAGATGATATGACTTTACACATTAAACATTCTAAAGACTCTACCAGAAAATACCCACAGCTGATACTTTCAGCAAAGCAACAATATGAAAAATTAACCCACAAAAATCAGTAGCCCCCTATATACAAATAAAAAAAACATACCTATAAATCTGAAAAATAATACAATTCACAATATCTTCAAAATTATTTTAAAATAAATCCAAGAAAGTGAGATGATGTGGGAATGCCTTTCTGTATGCTGTGAATATCAATCTTTAAATAAAGGAGCTGTTTTGGCCCATGACAGGCACCATAGAAAAAGTAGGAGGAGAAATTGCAACATAGGAAGGAGGAGGGTAGAGTCTGAGGGAGAAGGAGCCAGAAGCCCAAAGGAGCAACATGTAAGGAACACAGGTTAGCAACAGGCCACGTGGCAGACAGATTAATAGAAATGGGTTGATTTAAGATGTAAGAGCTAGCTAGCAATGTGCCTGAACCATAAGCCAAACAACATGAAGCTAATATAAGTGTCTGAGTCATTTCTGGGGGCTGAGCAGCGGCGGGCGGTCAAGGGGTCTGGGGCTGCAGCAGGTCTGTGGGTCTGGGCCTCTGGCTGCCCTGGACTGAAAGAAACCACATTGTAACAGTGAATGAGTTGCATAATAAAAACCTTAAGACATTGAAAAAAAGAAACTTAGAAAGATACCAAAAGATAGAAGACCTCCTACGCTCATGAATTGATATGATAGATTCCATGAAATGACCCGTCTCACCAAAATCAGTCTACAGATTCAATGCAGTCTCCATGAAAATGTCAATACTAGTCTTTACAGAAATTAAAAAAAAGAATCTTAAGCTTCATATAGAAACACAAGAAAATCAGGATAACTAAAGCAACATTGAGCAATAAAAGAACTGTTGAGATTATTGCCATATCCAATATTAGGAATATGGCAGAACTTTAGTAATAAAAACAGCATTGTACAGTCATAAAACAGACATGGTGCTCAGGAGAATGAAATTGAGGACCCAGGCTTAAGTTCACAAACACTTTTTATGAATGAAAAGACAAAAAATAAATACTGAGGAAAAGTTATCATCTTTAACAAATAGTGCTTGTCAAACTGGATGGCTGCATGCAGAAGAATGGAACACCGTTCATACTCTTCACTTTGCATAAAACTCAACTCTGAAATCATCAAAGATCTCAACATAAGACTTGAAATCCTGAATTTGAGAGAAGAGTGTGGGAATTATGCTTGAACTTACAAAGGAAGGGACTCTTTGAACAGGACCTGTAGCACATCCATTGTGAAAAGTAACTGACAAGGAGGATTGAAGCTGGAAAGCTCTTCTTTGGCAAAGGATACCATCACTCAGGTAAAGAGGCACACTACAGCATGGAAAGAATTACCAGCTGTGTATCTGAAAGAGGGCTAGAATCTAGAATATGTAAAGAACTTAAAAATAGTTAAACACTAAGAAAATAAGCCAATTTAAAAATGGGACATGGAACAAAACAGGCAGTTCTCAAAATATGAAACACAATGTCTGAAGAACACTTAAAAATGTTTAATATCTTTACTTATCAAGTAAATGAAAACTACTTTGAGGTTTCACTTCACTCATCCAGAATGGCAAAGATAAAAAACAACAAATTTTAATAGATGTGGGTGATGCCGAGGAGAAAGATAGAACACTTGTTCACTGCTTGTGGGAGTTCCCATGGCGTATCCAGTAGACAAATCTCTACAGTTTCCCCTAAAGCTGAAAATCTGCCACAAGATCCAGCTGAGTGTTCCTTAGTATATTCCCCATGGACTCTGTACTGTACTGCAGATACTTGCTCATCCCTGTCCATTGTTGCTTTCGTCACAGTAGCCAGGAAATAAAAACAGCTTAGATTATCGCATGCTGATTAGTGAATGATGTAAATGACCTACATTTACATGGTGGATTGTTCCTTAGCTGTTAAAAATATCAAGTTATGATATTTGTGGGCAAATGGATGGAACTGAAAACAATTATTTGAGGCAAGTAGCCCAGACTGAGAAAGACAAACAGTGCAGGTTTCTCCTCACACGTAGATGTCTCTTTTGAGCTTTAGCTATGTGTGTTTCATTGGCAATAAACACAGGGGTTAGATAACCAGTCTGGGGCCATGGAAAGAGGTCTTTCCAGGAAAGAGAAATAGAATATAGTATTATAAAGATGGAATGGGAGAAAATGGAAGAGAAAGGGTCAAATGGGGTAGGAATTGGGGGCAAAGGATAGAAGAGGGAACATGGAAAGGTCTAAACATTTTGAAAAGGTCTTGGAAACTTAGTACTATAGAAGCTCCCTAAAATATACATATATGTCATATATATTTATGTATATGCACATATACACATACAAATTGAAGAAGAGTTTTAATGCAGTTATGCTATATTGGGGGAAAATAGCTCAGCTAGACACCATATGATCCCAAATGTAAACTCTAGTATCACAAATGACTTACTCTTTTTTTGAGTTGTTGGCTAATGGGGTTCCATATCATCTCTCAAGCATTACTGGATATTATCAGCACTTTTATTTATCCTCCAGAATTTGACAGGAAGACCCCGTTGCTAAAGATACAACATACCTGAGTCATAGAAAATGGAGAAATCCAGCTGGTACTATTGAAGAAGAGTAACTATCAGTCTCACCCAGCTGTGTACCTTCTGAGTTACAACAAGGGCCTGCCTGCCAAGATATGTTCCCTGGGGGCAATAATGGCACTAATGTTACTGGAATAAATAGCCTCTTTTATATTGGACTGAAGTCCCACTACAGGAAATGGAACCCACTCTTAAGACTGTCAGCACAGTCAAGAACCTATGCCCCGATAGCTCATGGGCATAAGTAAGAATACTGCTATTATTACTATTGATAATAATATAATATAGCAAAACAGCTAGCTTTTGGTTCAGTGAAAAACCCTGTCACAAGGGAATAGGGTAGAAATCAGTAGAAGATAGAGAGAGGTAGAGGAAGATCCCTGACATTTTTCTCTGGCCTCCATGTGTGCAGGCATGGATCCATAGACCCATGTGTTTATAACACCCACACAATACCCACAACACTCCCCCCACACACACACTACACAGAGAGAGTCAGAGAGAGAGAGAGAGAGAGAGACAGACAGACAGACAGACAGACATAGAAAGAGATAGATTTAAAATTGTTTGAGTTTCATAAAAATGTTATTATTTTAGTTCGCCTTTTCTGTTGCTGTGATAAAGCACACTGACAAGGCAGGAAAGGATTTACTTCATCTTACACTTCCAGGCTATGATCCATCACTGAAGAAAGTAAGGCAGGTTACAAAGGAGCCTGAAGAAGAAACCACAGAGAAATGCAGCTTATTGTTTGGTTATCTCCTACTTTTGTTCAGCTAGCTTTCTTATACAGTACAGGACCAAGAACCCAATTGTGGCACCACTCATAGTGGGCTGGGCCCTCCTACATAAATTAGCAATCAGGAAGATGCCGCCACAGATATATGACCATAGCAAAATGTGATGGGGGAAATTCTTCAGTTATGTTTCCTTTACCACAGGTCTATCGAGGTAACAGCCAAGTCTAGCCATCCCAAGTCTACTCCTGTCAATTTGATGTACAAACACATCATTTTTAAACCATAGCCTTTCCCCCCCTAAGATCTCATGCTATTATCAGAATATAAAATACAGTAGAACTTTTAAGTCTTACAGTCTTTGAAATTCCCATCATTTAAAGGTTTAACATTTCTTTATAATATCTCAAATCTCTTATTTGTGGGTTCCTGTAAAATAAAAAAACAAGTTGCATACATCTTTTCTTGTAAGGGAAGGACAAGGGCATAAAAACAATAGGATCAAATTACAACTAAAATCCAACAGTGTTAATAGTGTTTGATATCTGGGTCTTATTCATGACGTAGGCTTCTCTGTTCCAAAAGACTCAGGCAGTTCCACTTCTCTGGCTCTGCCAGCCATAACATACACAGCTGGCCTTATAGGTTTAGACAGGTCCTACTCCACACCTGCTACTATCTTTGATTGTTATGCCATAGTCTGGCATCTCTAGTATCCTGGAGCTTCACTTTCCTCTTTGGAGGGACCCTATGCTGCATAGAGCTTTAGCTGTTTTCCATGACCTATTACTGTCTTCAAAATCTTTCCAGAGATTTAAAAATTGCTAAATTTAGTTGGACCACAGCTTTTGTGCACTGATCTTGAGGAAACACTCACTCACTATTCTATAAGTGTTTTCACCTCAATTATACTGATCTTTTATCAATCATGGCCAATTTCCAGCCTCAGTTAGTCAGTATCCATTGTCCCAGTAGAGCACTGGGGCTCATGGTTCCAGTAGGTTAGAGTTCATGACCTTCATAGTGAGGAGCATGGCAGCAGGCAGGTAGATATGGCACTGGAACAGCAGCTGAGAGCTCGCCTCTTGATTCACAAGCTCAAGACAGAGAAAGGTGAAGAAAGCTAACTGGAAATAACATGGGCTTTAACAACCTCAAAGTCCACACCAGTTACACACCTCTCCAACAAGGTCACACCTCCTAATCCTTCCCAACCAGTTCCACCACCTGGGGACCAAGCATTCAAGTATATGAATCTATGGGAGACATTCTCATTCAAGGAACCACGAGCATAGATTCTTAATTCAAATATACCACAGGATCAGACCTGATAGAGTGATTCCCTCAGAAACTTCACAAGTCAGGCCTCCACTATCTACATTTATTTCAACAGCCTTTTCTTTCAAGATCCCACAACAGTATCTTATTAAGCTCTGAACAGTCAAAGGTTTTTCCAAAGTTCTTCAATCTTCCTAAATTCCCACAATTCTCCTCCTAATCAAGATGGTCAGGTCAATCACTGAAAACAAACAAACAAACACACAAAAATCCCTACTTCCAGTACAATTTCTAGTTTGCTTTTTGTTGCTCTGATAAACACCATGATCAATAGCGTCCTGAGGACAATGGGGGTTGTTTCATCTTACAGGTTATGTCTATCATCAAAGAAAGCTGAGGTAGGGAGCTTTGATGTATAAGACAAAGAGAAACATCCCTTGCTGGCTTATTGTCTACTGTTTCAGCCAGCCTTTTTTTTTTTTTTTTTTTCCTTTTTAAAATCAATCCCAGGTTGCCTGCTCAGGGGTGGTATAGTCTACCATGGACTGGGCATTGAGAAAATAATCCCATAGAGTGACTACAGGAGAGTATAATGAAAACAATTCATAAGTTGATGAATTCCCGGGTGTGTCATATTGACCACCATGATTGCTCATCACAATCATTAAATGAATTTTGGCTTAGAATTAGAAAAGAATTTCCAACAATTTCTGAAATAGCTCTAAATGTAGTTCTGCAATTTTGCATTTTACATTTGTAAAGTAATATTCTCAGCACTGATGATGATCATAAAATCAAAATGTTGATTGACTCTGAAAACTGTGGATGATGTTTTACTTACTGCAACATCAAATATTTGGCCAACATTTTGTTCTTGGGGCTGGTGAGGAGGCTCAGTAGATAAGGGTACTTATAGCCAAGGCTGACAAACTGAATTTAATCACCAGAATCTACACAATAGAAAGAAACTCCTGAAAATAGTCCTCTGATGTTCACATGTGCATGGTGGTAGATGCACACACACACACACACACACACACACACACACACACACACACACACTGAATAAATATTTTAAAAGTTTTATTATTTATTTAAAAGTGATCATGCACCTTTGTCATTAGTAGCCAAATTTTCTTCTTCATAAGTGGTAAAATTATATGTTTACCACATTTGTTTCAAAAGAAATTTCTTTGTAATTTATTATCAGTAGCTGCTGATTTGTAAAGAAATCTCATATACCAATGCAAGTAGGGTTATATAAAACTTTCTCAGGCAAAAAGAGGTATGCAAGCTGAAAAGTTTAAGAAACCCTTAGCTAGAATGGGACAGCATTTAGCAGCAAATGGACACTGAATACATTCAGTTCTTCTCTAAGAGGATACTAAAGATTACAAAAGAAATGTTTATTTTCCTTATAATATGTTAGGTGTCAGATACACGTCACTAGGATTGTCTTTTCCTGCAGATAAAGGGCTATTGGCCCATGTGTAGAGTTTGGGTCAGGCTTGGGTAAATAATTCTCTGATGCAATATGCATCTGGGGAGGCAGACAGCGCAAGAAACACTGGCTTATTTTTCATTGAAATAAACATCTCTACATCTTAAAAGTAGTAAGGGCCAACTTATATAAGCCAACACTTTGAGAATAAGCATTGTGTTCATTGTTTTAGATGTGGATCATTAGGACTCTATGTTTAAGACAATTGATGGATGCTTACCTTCTCTTCATTTTGGAGGCTTCTTTGGGAATTTAAGAGCTGTTGATGCTCAACTTCACTTAGAAGCTGTATGCCAGTGGTTCTCAACCTTCCTAATGTTGCCACTCTTTATTATAGTTCCCCATGTTGTGGTGACCCCCAGTAAAATTACTTTGTTGCTACTTGATAACTGTAATTTTGCTACTCTTATGAATTGTAATGTGAATATCTGATAAGATACCAAAGGGGTCTTAGTCTACAGGTTGAGAAACACCACCCTAGGCAGATCCCATGCATTAGTATTCAAAAAACTCAATGCTGATAAAGCACAGCCAGTGTTGAGACCCAACCAAGGAGATTGGCAATTTCCTTTAGAAAAACTGAAGAAGATCTGGGGGACAAAGCACAGCTGCAGGATTATAGGTCTGTGTAGCCTGAGTTAATCAAGTCAAGGAAGAATAGTAGTGACCAGATTGGCAGGGTCCCAGCAGCCCAGAATGTATTTGGTCGGTGACCAGTCTTTCTTTCTGGTAAGAAGAGACATATGGAAGAGGTTGGCTGTCAGAATAGTGTGTAGATTGTGCTTTCAAGACATTTCGAATGGAGTCCATGTAATTCTTTCTCTATAGGCAACTTGAAAAACCCAGTCTTTCAGCTGACCCAAGCTAGTGTGAGCTTACTCACAGCTGGGGAGCCTGCATGAGACTGAACTAGGCCCTCTGAATGTGGGTGAAAGTTGTGTGGCTTGGGCAGTTTGTGGGGCCTCTGACAGTGGGACCAGGATTTATTCCTAGTGCATGAACTGGTTTTTTGGAGCCCATTCCCTATAGAGGGATGCCTATTCTGCCTTGATATTGGGGAGGGGCTTAGTCCTGCCTCAACTTGATTTGTAGTCTTTGTTGACTCCACATGGGAGACCTTTCACTCTCTGAAAGGGGAGGGGAAGAACTGGAGGGTGAAGGGAAGGAGGAGAGGGAGGGGTCACTGTGGTTAATATGCAAAATGAAAACAAAAAAAATCCCCTTTAAATAAAAAAAAAAAATTAAAAGAAAAATAGTCTTTTTTTTTTTCTGCTGCCATTTCATATGGGGCCCAAGTAACTCTAATGCTGTACCCAAGTTGAAAAACATTATCTTTGGTCTCTTGCACCATTTGCTTTCTGCCAGCAGAGGTTGGTTCTGAGGAGGCTTGGCTTTAGCCCTAGGTTGGTAATTGTTTTGAATATAGAGTACCAAATGTTCTTAGTTTGCAAGGAATGTCACTTTTTAAGATAATAGGCAGGAATACAAAGGTATTTTCCCCTAATTAAAATTAACCTTTTAATCCTTACAGATCATAGGCAGGAATGCAAAGGTATTTTTCCCTAATTAATTAACCTTTTAATCCTTACCATCATGGCCTGGAGAGCTTTCCTGGGAGATGCAAGAAGGACTCTTTTTTTTTCAACCTTCTCTTATGGGAACTTTTAAAGTCTTCTGTTTTCTTTAAAGCTGTAAGTGCCCTGCATTGCCATTGGACAACATAAGCACAGAGGCTCACCTCTGGAGAGAAGAGGCCAGCTGAGAAAACAAAGGGACTCCGAACTTTTTTTTTTTTTAATGAAAGTTAAATATTTCCTGTTGTAGAAAACTTAAGTGCTACTGGGCCCATCATTGTTGAACTGTAGTTCAGGCAAAATGTGTTGGGCTCGGAGTGTGCATTGATCGAAACCCAACTGGGCTTTTAGACATAGCTACTAGCCCAACAGAGCCAGAAGCAGACAGGTGTCAAACTCTCTCTCCACTGAGCATTTTTTGGGCTTCACAGACAGACACACTGAGTGGTCAAGGATAGAGGATTGTCCTTCCACTGGACAGCCACTCACAGAGGCAACTGCTGTGCCAGGTCAGCAGACCCTCTGGAGAAGGTGTTCCCAGCATGGTGCCCTTCTAAACCCTGCTTTTGTACTCATAAGGCTCAGTATTTAGGTCTTAACAGTGGGGGGTAGCGAAGGAAAAGGGGAACACACAAACATACAGTGCACTGCCAACCAAAACAGACATTGAAGAGGCAGAAAAACTGCAAGTGACCACAATTTGAAGTCAGACCTGCACTGAGGTACAAATTCAGTCATTTTTAATGATGCTTAGGAAGTTGTTTCAATGTTTTGAGACTCAGATTTTTAGATTTGTAGATAATTTTAGCTTCTTTACAGTTGTGTAGAAATTATTAGATTAAAATTAATTCTGTAAGATACACAGAAATTTATATTTAATAAATGGTTAGAGCTTTGGATCTTGAGGCCATAAATAAAATAATGAATATAAAAACACATGTGTAAAATTATAGTCAAAACACTCTATAAATATTAGCCCACTATCAGGAGTATCTCCTGAACCTTGCATATATTTTATGGATTATGGTATGCATGTGTGGTCTTTTTTCCTCCCCCTGAATCTGAAGGTGTAAAGTATCATCTAATATAAACTTTTCATGTAATAAAAACACAACTGGGTCTCAAGGTCTTAAAGCTAGTGAAAGAACAGACACTATGAAGGCTCTATGGGCTGGTGGGATGGCTCGGCTGGTGAGATGGCTCGGCTGGTGAGAGCACTTGCCACTTGACTACACAACCTGAGTTTAATCCCCAGGAGAGAAACAATTTCCTAAAATTGTCTTCTAGTTTGCATATGTGGGCTGCTCACACACACACACACACACACACACACACACACACACACACACACACACACACACACAAATCCACAGTAAGTAAATAAATTCCCCTTTACTTACATATTAAAAACTGCATTGGTAAGACAGAAGTAAATTTATTTTGGTTCTTAATAAATGAGATTCTGTGGGTTTAAGTCTTTAAAATGAGACCATTAGGCAACATTCTGATTAAATACCTGCATCTGCTTTCTTTCTGGCTTACTTCCATCAGAAATTCTCAAAGCCTTTGTTAAAAGTCCCCTTCAAGGAGTCTGTTCACCTTTCTGACTCAGGGTCACATGATGAAGCTCAGGTATAATCACAGCACATTTTTATAACCCAAGATTAATTGTTTGCTTTGACAAGTATGATTGTTGGTCTCACGTATCTCCCAAGATTAGAACAGCTACAGTTAGTGACTGAAAATCCCCAGTGGGCTGTAGCTCTGTCCTCTAGAACCATATGAGCTGCTCTCTCATAAGCCATTTCATTTAGTCCCCACCTCCACCTCCCAGTCTTAGAAGAAACTGAGGCTCTGCAGAATGTGCCGACTTGACTCAAGTGTGCATCAGAGGAAGCATTCAATCCTAGCAGTGTGTGCTCTAAAAGGAACCTTCTAAGGTGTCACCAAGTCTGATCTGCAGACCCTCCTCAGGGTGACAATACACACCATTGGTGCTTACCAAATGTTTGCAGAGATTGATAAAAATAAAAAATAAAAAAGTACTTTAGCTTTACAAGCTAGAGAATATTCACTTGCAATTGTACAATTTGGGAGTCAATTTTAAAGCCCATGGAAAATTTTACTTCAAACTTGTGGGAAATGAGGCTAAAACATAAAGAATGACATGGTGATAAAATACTAGAATATTATATTGAGTTCACATAAATGCCAAGTTTTGCTTGTTCAGACCAAAGTGTCAGCCAAATGATATATTAATGAATGTGAGGGTAAAAAGGTTTCAGAGCATCCTGCACTTATTTTGGGACTGGTTTACCAGCCACCATCTAACAGAAAATGCTGGGATTAAAAGGCATGTGTGGTGCCAGGCTCTGTGCTGAGATCATGGATCCACCCCATTGTCATGATCACACTGGGTCTCTTGTATTTAACCACTTAGAACTTACTATATTCAAATGCTGCAATAATTTCCACCACCCACCTCTACCTTGTACATACTTTTGGTCGATCACTATTTGATGTGAGTTTCCGTAGTGAGTGGGGAGGCCATGCTGCCTGCTGTGTTAAACCCCTTCCATATGATCTGACTAATCGAAAGAGCAGCGCAGTGGAATGGTACATCCAAACAATGACAAAGAATCACTGCCATGTATAAATATATTCTTGGTAAACTAATTTTTTCCCCTGCCACTCTCAAAGCAATATAAACTTTGTTGTTCCTCCCGGATCTCAAATGCTTGTAATAAATTCTTTGAAATGTCAGTAATGTTGAACTGAGGGTTTTGTTAAAGGAGATTTTCTTTTCTTTTCATAAAAGGAAAAATTGTCCTTTGCAGAGTGTATGGGTAAATATATTTTGCTTATTTTATTCAGTGCTTAATACAGATGGGTAAAGGGATTCCCATTTCCCACCAGGCCTCTTGCTGAATGGTTGAGTCATGAGTGAAGTCCTTTATCTTCTGGATGGTCATATGAACAGAAATAGTATTGCTCTTTTACAACTTTAGGCTAATGAAGGCTTGCTCAGCAAATTTACAGCGCAGAAAACATCTCTATTAGTGTGTTACATTTAATCTTCACAGCAAATCTCTGAGTTCGGCTGGAGTTTCTCATCCATGATAATCAAGTTTTCTTTGGCTTTTTAGAGCAAGAGGAAATATTTCCCAGCCCATGCCAATGCCTGCTTTACAAAGGTCCTCTTGGCTGGATAGCTGTGGTAGCATGTTGTCTACATGGTGACAGTAGTATTATTTTTACCAATTTTACTTGATTTCATAAAAATCCTAAATTTGTTAAGTAAAATCGGTCAGCCAACAGTTATCTGATTGTCCCAATAGTTCAATTAAAAACAAAAAAGGTTGGTTTATCTGTCATCTGCAAGGAGGAAGATGAATTTACAAGCCTCTATCCTTTTCTAATCCATTAGCCAACATGTCTTTGTTTTCCTGCTGTGCAAAATTTGATGCATTTTCCAGTATATCTAGAAAGGAGGGTGTAAGGCATACTGAAACTTAAAACAGATGGGATGCCACTGGCTGTGGAGAATGCTTGCTAACTACATCATTAACACTTTTGGTAGCAAGAGGTATAGGAGGCATCAGTGAGAAAGCACAGAGGAACATAAATACTGGTTGAGGGCCAAGATGCAGAGCAACTTAATGTAGCTTTCACCATGAGAACCAAAGTGTCTAGTTCAGGCCAGCATATCAGAGTTCCTTATGTTTTCCCCTTTGAAAGACCCCCGGGGGTTAAGGACCCCCGAAATGGACCTTTCCTCGGAAGGAGACCCCATGACCCAAGGAGGACCGAGCCACAGATCAGCTGCAAACAGCACGAGGTTTTATTGAATAACGCAGGACCTGCGGGCTACCGAGCCATTTGGGATGGTTGGCGCGCCCAGCCCTCTGTTTAGGGCCTTTTTATAGGGTTAGGGAAGCAAAATCATGCGTACAGAGGCAAAGGCGAAGTTACAAAGTTTCCATTGGCTGGTTTGAATGAAATCGCCCGTTGAGGGGTGAGGGGTGAGGGCCCCCAGGTTGCCATCCGGCCTGACCAAGCAACCTGGTTATCACCCGCCCCCAGGCCTGCTGTTTCTTTTGTTCTTTATCTTCTTTTTGGAATTCTTTCCCTGATCAGGCTGGGCCTGATCCCATAGCTAAGTAACTGCTTCCCCTCCCTTCCCCCTCTGCCCAGCTGAATCCTGATCACATAGCTAAGTAACTGCTTCCCCTCCCTTCCCCCTCTGCCCAGCTGAATCCTTGGTTGGGGGCTGTTGCTAACTCTACTTCTTGGGGAGGGGGCCTTACATTCCCCCATTTTCTTTTCTGAATATCTCTAATCTTAGAGATGATGGGAAGCTCTTACTACGCTTGTGAGGGTTTCTGCTCTCGGATCCCCTCGGGGGCACACGGGGGCAGATGGGCAGGGTCAATGGTGGGTATGTCTCAAGATTCTAATCTTGCCCTCAGCAGGCACAGGTCCAGATACAGGCTAGGCCACCAGGTCCACTGGAGATGGTGGGAAAAGTGTCCTCAGTCTCAGATATCACCTGCCACGTCTGCTCAATCGATTGGTGAAGGCTCTTCTCTAGGGGACTGTCGCTGCACACGGAGCTTGAGGGAATTACCAGTTCTTTGTCATCAGGATCTAAGCAGCAATGCCATGAGGTCAGAAGGACTTGGTAGGGTCTCTTCTAGCGAGGTTTAAAAGTCCGATGCTGGTGTCACTGGACGTAGACGAGGTCTCCCACCTGGTAGCGATGTGGGGTCTCGTCTCTCTCGGGCTGGTAAAGGTCTGAGAGCTGCTTTTATAAAGAATGTTATACATTAGCCAGGGCCTGCAACCTAGCAGACAAGGGGGTTATACCAGAGATGGTTCTCAGATCTAAAAAGTATTAGCAGAAGGAGTATTGAGCTCAGAAAAAGCTCAGAAAAGGGTATAGGGCAGGAGCATCACCCAGACTCTGTGGCCAGTCTCCAGGGTTAATTTGCTTAAGGTTTTTTTTACCTGTCCTGAACTTTGGGGTATAATAAAGTTTTTAATCAATCTCTAACATCTTGGCTAGTCCCCTAACTTCTTGGCTATTCACCTAACTTACCTGGGCCGCGGACCCTATCTTTTACCAAAAAGTCCAAACCAAGGAAAAATTTGCAAGGTTTACCAAGCGTCTTTTACTAGGAGTGAAACACCATCAGGAAGGACTGGAGCTGAGGCCGAGAGCAAGGTCCTCTTGATCTGGTCAAAAGTCTCTTGCTGTTCTTTCCCCCATCTATAGGCGGGGCATAGAGGGACCGCCAAGGCTGCGAAACCCGGAATCCAGAGCCTACAGAATCTAGCAGTTCCCAGGAACTCTCTCCGGCTCTTTTGGCTCTCAGGGGGAGGCATCCGAGTGACAGTTCTCTTTTTGGACTCTGTTAGCCATCTCTTACCGTCTTGAAGGGTCAGGAATGTCACCTCAGGTCGGCATATCTGGGCCTTCTTAGCAGAGGCCTGATGTCCCAGTTTGGCCAGTTCAACAAGCAGTTTCTCAGTCCCTTCTCGGCACTGTTCCACGGTGGAGGCTGCAAGCAATGAGTACTGCAACGGAGTTAGTTACCTTGATGCAGGGCCTCATCGAAGATGGTAGGAGAGTTCTTGAAGCCCTGAGGCAGTCTAGTCCAGGTGCGCTGTCCTGAGAATCCGTTCTTTGGGTCTGTCCACTCAAAGGCAAACAGGGGCTGGCTGGACTCATGGAGACGCAGACAGAAGAAGGCATCCTTTTAATCTAAGACAGTGTAAATGTCTATACCACCCGGCTGTTGACTTCTCTCAGGTCTCAGGCTTCTTAATGGGCAGCAATTTTGACTGACATGGTTTCAGGATTTTCTGTTCCAGCAGCCTCTGTGTGGGATTTGATCCCTTTCTTGGCATCTTTGCTCAAATCTGACCCGTAGGGGTGTGGCTGAAGGTTTCACCACAGGGGACCACTGGATCGCCAGCCTTGGTCTAGCCGTTTCTACTCATGCCTCCCCTCCGGGAAGGCCTGAATTGGTTACAGCAGGCTTGCTGACTAGAGGGTTAGTGAATTCTACCTTGGGCCCCTGGGGGTTAAAGGTGATCTTTGCCCCCAGTTTGGTAAGCAAGTCTCTCTCGGGCTCTCTGGAGTCACTAGGAAAGAGTGCTGCATTTTTTTCTCTAAAGTCCATTGTTCTTTTAGTCGTCCACGCCCTATGTCTGCACTGCTGACATCCTGGACTAATGGTTTCTTGTTGGAGAGGGAACCTAACCATTCCCGTGTCCGTTTCAAAGTCACTTGGGGTCCCCTCCACATTAAAGGTTTAGGAGGGGATTCAGAAGGCTGGCTGTATTAGCCGCAGGCTTCTTTTTCTTGGGGCAGTCCCCACTAGCTCGGTATTTTTCTGAGCTTCTGGTGCGGGCCCAAGCTCTACTGTCTCTCCTGCCTGCCAACTAAGGCAGCCAAGATTCCTCCCCATTCCCTCGTTTATCTATCGGTTTTCCTTTTTTCTCTCTCTCTCTCTATACACATCTCGCTTCCGCTGCTCTTCTCTCTCTCTCTCAAAATACTTTTTAGCCTCTCTAACTAAGTCTCAAGGCCATATCTTGTAAGCCACCCATTTTCTGAAACTTTCTTTGAATACCTATTGCTGACTGTTTTATAAAGGACTTTCTTAACGCCCCCCTCTGTTCTTCTGATTCTAGAGCAAACAGTGTATATCTCTGATAGACCTTTACTTAGCTTTACTAAAAACTCAGAGGGGGAATTTATCAGACTTTTACATCTCTTTTTCTTACCTTGGCCAGATTAATTGGTGCATCAGAGCCTGGCGACAGAGTTAACAGGTGTCTCCTACCTTCCCAATGGGACTGCGTCGGGGTGGCGTCTGAGCTGAGGGCCAGTTTCCAAGCTGCTAATAAAATCCGATCTTTTTCTTCAGGGGTAAAGAGATTTTTTCAAGTAGGCTGATAAGAGAACATAGTTTAACAGGAGTGCTGGCAATGCCCCGGGCCTCACTCTCAGTGGCGCCAGGGGGATGCCTATAACGGGTGGAGGAGGAGCCTCTGTGGGTCCTGTCGGATCTGAGACTCCCGGTAGGCAGAGGACTTCAAGGGAAAGTCAAGCTGCTCTACCAGGTACCCCAGGAGCCTTGGAAGCATCTACCGGGTCCAAGCTGCTCCGACCCAGGCTAGTCTCAGCAACCTCCGATAGGGGCCCAGGGGGAGGGAGCTGGTCACGGCGGAAGTGCCCATCGGCCCCATTCCCGGTCCCGCCCGCGTGCGCTCGCCCCGCGGCCGGAGACGCGCGGCCGGTCTTTCCAGCTGTCCCGGAGCCGGTCACGGCGCCGCCATGGCAGAAGTGTGCTTGCGGCAGCCCGTGGCTGGCCAGACCCTATCTCCTGCTCTGCCTGCGCGCGCCCGAAAGCGCGCAACCTCTGCGGCCGGAGACGCGCGCAGGTGGACGGGTCTGCGCCGGCTAGGCTGACCCGTGTGCCCGGCACCTGCGAGCGTGGTCACGCCGCAGGAGGGGTGGCCCGGCCCAATCTCCTCTCGCCCGGGCCGTGCGACCTCCCGAGCCCCATGGGGCAGCGGAGGAGAGCCAGGAGGGAGGGGGGGTGAGGAGAGTGCGGCGAACTACCGGCCTCCTGCTTCTTCGGGCTCGGGATTCGGTGAACGCTGCTGCCAAGGGGGGAGCTGTAACACTCGGGGGCGGGGTGGTTATCTGTCCTATGATTTTAAGACTGAGTAAGGTTAGTAAAACAGACAAAGGTAGACTTAAACACACACAGAACATTTAAACACGGAACAAAGGCGCTGCGCGGCTTCGGCCTAAAACCGAAAGCAAAACCTCAAACGGAGACTTGGGGGGGGGTTCCCCCTCTCCTACCAAAACCACGTATCCTTCTGATACGGGCTGAGCTCCAAAGGACTGCCACTCCAAAGCGAGCTCTATGTCCCGAAGGACCCAAATGTCCCGCCCGGCGGGACTACAAATGCCTCTAGAACGTCTTCTAGGGCTGCGAGGGAGAAGTTCTGAGCTCGTCAGCCCCTTCTGGCCCCCGCCAAATACAAATGGACCCGACCGAACCCCAAACCAAACGCGTGCGCAAATACACAGGACACAAGTTCAAACACGGCTACAAACAACGCAGATTCACAGAAAACAAGTTCAGACACAGCCACAGACAATGAACAAAACGCTGGCCAGCTTACCTCCTGACAGTGAGTCGGTGGTCCCTGAGTGGGGGTCTCAAATCCCGGAAGAGCCCCCAAATGAAAGACCCCCGGGGGTTAAGGACCCCCGAAATGGACCTTTCCTCGGAAGGAGACCCCATGACCCAAGGAGGACCGAGCCACAGATCAGCTGCAAACAGCACGAGGTTTTATTGAATAACGCAGGACCTGCGGGCTACCGAGCCATTTGGGATGGTTGGCGCGCCCAGCCCTCTGTTTAGGGCCTTTTTATAGGGTTAGGGAAGCAAAATCATGCGTACAGAGGCAAAGGCGAAGTTACAAAGTTTCCATTGGCTGGTTTGAATGAAATCGCCCGTTGAGGGGTGAGGGGTGAGGGCCCCCAGGTTGCCATCCGGCCTGACCAAGCAACCTGGTTATCACCCGCCCCCAGGCCTGCTGTTTCTTTTGTTCTTTATCTTCTTTTTGGAATTCTTTCCCTGATCAGGCTGGGCCTGATCCCATAGCTAAGTAACTGCTTCCCCTCCCTTCCCCCTCTGCCCAGCTGAATCCTGATCACATAGCTAAGTAACTGCTTCCCCTCCCTTCCCCCTCTGCCCAGCTGAATCCTTGGTTGGGGGCTGTTGCTAACTCTACTTCTTGGGGAGGGGGCCTTACACCTTGTGCTTTAGAATTGACTATAACTCAACCTGGCCTTAGAGCTTAAAAACCGAAATTTCGTTGTTGGATTTTTGCCATTTGAATTTTCA
Organism: Phyllotis vaccarum; assembly: GCA_033318265.1. NCBI lineage: Eukaryota > Metazoa > Chordata > Mammalia > Rodentia > Cricetidae > Phyllotis > Phyllotis vaccarum. Next base: position 23,604,143 of record JARWLC010000011.1, read on the forward strand.
AAATGCTGTATTAGACTATTATCTTTTGCAATTAGTGCATTAGGGGGGTGGCTTCTAAAGTTCTGCACCTGAGAAGAGAACCACGTTGTCGTGCCTTCGTCTCACTCTGTAAGCGATTCTGCCCCATGTGAATGCAGACATGTCTCTGTTCTATCAGAATTGACAATGGCCATAGGAGGCTGTATATTTGTGTACAGGTGTGGGCCACCAACACCACACAGCGCTGCTGATTCTAATGTAAAACTCCAAAGGAACTGAAAGGACCTCAGAAGAATTTAATTTTATGAATGAAAAATCCTGCAGCCAAGAGCCTTGTGCTAAACTGATCAATACTAATTGCTGAAGGGAGAGGAGTTTTGCCTTTTTACAGTGAGGAAGCAGGATTGTGGCTGAAGAAAATTTTCTTCAAAAATAATAAAAATAATTACTACTCAAGCTTTGAACTTTCTGTTTCAAAAAGGATGTTACAGCATCATCCGAGCATCTCTGCACCTCCCAGGTGGTGATCAGGCCCCTCATTTCTCATAAAAGCACAAATAGATTTCTTTTCTTTGCTCCTGTTTTATCTCCCTCTCTGTCCTTCTGTTGTTTATTAAAACACACAGTTCAACAAGAAAAGGAAAAGATTATCCTGCTTCCTGCCATGCGAGATGGCTCGCAGAAGGCCGGGGTTAAATGCAGCGTTTGGTTCCTTAAGCGTCTCTAATGCACAGGTGTGGCAAAACAATCTGGGCTGAGAGCGCATAGCAGCGACTCTCTGAGGACACAAACTTGAGTTTAATTTGTGTTCTCTGGCTAAGCTAAAACCTTCTTCTGCTATCATTATCCCACTTATGTGTGTCTCCCACTCTCCTTCCGCTTTGCCATCCAGCTGAGTGGGAAGAAATTCACCTGACCTTGAAGTATTCTTATACTGAAAACCTGAAAGTAAGGTTTTCAGCAGCCTCTAAAATCCCAGACTTCTACCAACATTTGGATCATACGTGCATAAGCCTGTAAAGATTCACAGAAATGGCAGATGAGGAAAAGCAACATCCAGAGAGTTACAATAACCTGTCAAAAGTCACCAGTGAGCTGGCATGAGAAAGAAGCTATCAACCTTCCGGTATACCACAATGGGCTCCAGACAGGCCCTGTCAGACTCTTTAGGCTTTTAGGACATCAGTAAAAATGCCTGTGATGTCTTCAGTGCCTGTAAAACTCTGAAGGATGTCTCCAGGAAAAACAGACTCCAGGTGCTGAGAAGGGAGAGTCTTGCATTCTCATGCTCTCAGGATCACTACCAGATTAGACTAATATCGAATTAAAGTTTTGAGGTTTTATGTTTCTACCAGAAATTAAGTCGTCTTTATCTAAAAGGTTACTCTGATTTATTGTTTCAGACCCTTGACTATTCTGATGTAGATGCATTACAGCAAAATGAAGGTGCATGGGCTGAAAACCATCCCTGAGTCCAAGGACTAACTTTAGTCCCCAGATGCACTTTTCTGTTCCATGAACTCTACATCTGCCTGTGTGCCCTGACTGCCTGGCTCCCGAAGGCCTGTATGACGCCCTTTCCTGTTTAGAATATCTCCCTAGGCCTCCTCAGACTGAAGAACTTGTGAGTGGGTAGGGTTTGAGTCTCAGCGGAGAATGGACACACAGCCCTGCAAAAATCAGCTTCTGCTCTCCACTCTAGACCCACCTTTCTCTGTCCATAAATGATCAAAATTAATGAACAAAGCTCCTCTTTATCCATGCTTTTCTGGAGGGGGAACACTTGTCTTGTCTGCCTTGAAACAACAATCTGGTTTTGTAAATGCAATCCATTTCATGGAATTGAGTGGAAGAGTGGAATCCAATTATACTGCAATTTTACAGAAAACCCTGACAGGAGCTATTTGGAGACTTTTGTCTAGGCGTTGCTACCTGCCAACATTACTCATTTTTTTCTCTCCATCTTGAAAAAATGACCTCACCCAAATATATCTTTCACAACCTGCTTACATTTAGGATATTTCAGAAGACATCACAGTATCTATACAGCTTTAGAAATAATTGTTATCTTTCAAAATGTTTTTGAGCCAAATATAAGACAAAAAGGACTTCTCATGCACTGGCTTTCCCTAATAATCTATGTTTCACAGTCCTAAAATGCTATTTCTCAGATGGACTTTCAACAATGTAGAAAGATAAAGCCCACAGGAAAAAGAAGAATCCATACGAATGAAACCTAAATTATCACATACAAATTTAGTTGATCTTTATTTCCTGAATAATTTTCAGACAAAAAATTTTATTCTAATTCATAAAGATCATTCATTACCTCTGAGAATTAAATGTTCAAGCAGTGCCTTGAAAAAAAAATTTTTTTAAGTTCAAACCTTGCCTACTTCACAAACTCAAAAACCCTGCAGCGAATGTTGGGAAAAAGTTTAGACCATAAAATTCTCCCTTTTCTTTACACATGCCTGATGTAAGGGGAGAGTGATTTTATTCATGTTGACATAGACTTATTCAAGTTTAATTCTATATCTACTCAGAGATGTTTTTAAACATTCAACAAGGTACTTCTTTGGTGGTCACTCATTCAGGTCCACAGGTGGGTAGTATGATCTCTACACTGTACTTAAATATCATAAATATATTGATTAAGTTTAGAAACAAAAGTCCCAACAAGAAGATTAGAATATTCTATCAGGACTATAAAGAAACAAAATGTGGATTTGAGCATTCCTTTGATGAAATATGAAACAAAACCAAACAGCATGGGATTTCCATGGCTGTTGGGGGATGCCTTAGAACTTCTCAGGTGTTGTCAGGGTTTTGTAAAGACTGGTGTCTACACAGCTCAAAGCTGGCTTTTACTAAATGGAAAATAACTCTGGGTTATAATCAACAATTGGGACAGATGTAAATCATGCCATCTCTCAGGGCAGGATGACTTTTTCTTTGGTAATTTAACCTAATTTTATGTCTCGGGGAGGAACAGTGTAGAAATGTTTAATCACATGTAGTCATGGTTTGGGTCTGAACAATCTCCCAGAGGTTCTTGTTTGAAACTTATTCCCCAGCTGGTTGGCCTGTTTGGGGAGACTGTTAGAACCTCTAGGTGGGGTGAAGCTGGCAGAAACCCATCCCTGGGGATAAGCCTTTTAAAGTCAGTCCCTGGTTCTTGCTCTGGTCTCTGTTTCTTGGTTTACAGTTGGGAACAGGCTTTACCACACACTATTACTATAGACTGAGCTGTTCCTCAAATCCTGTTTTCTATGATGGACTTCAAACTCTCCAAAATTGTGAGTCAAATTTAAATGAATTGTTTCTATCAAGTAGTGTGCTATAGACTGTAAAAGTCACCAATTCACTTGCTATGTAGGTTCATCTACTTTAACTATTCTTAAACAGCCCTTAACTCTCTCTCTCTCTCTCTGTCGATAGAGATACACTTCAGCTCTTGATAACTCTAGGGCTCTTGCACAGTGCATCTGTGCATTTGATTATGTCTATTCTCCCATCAGATAGCAGGTGTCCAAGGAAGACACTTAGCTTCTGTTGATTTCAGAATCATGTCAAAATTGGTTGTCTTGCCCTTGTAAGATTTGTGAAAAAATACATCTTAGCTCTGACTTAGGAATGTGATCATGTTCAAAGTTACCTTTAACCACTTGTCCAGGAAGTCACAATTACTCCTCAATCAAATGTTTGTATTTCCAGGTAAACTTTGGGCCACTCCACGAAAGCAAGTTCAACATGACAAAGCAATGGAGCACCCAGTAAAGTCAGTTAGTTCTAGATGTTAAATGACTAATCTATCTGCCTTTAGTCTGTGTGCTTATCTGTGTGATCTTGTTTGTTTTCCCATTCAAGAGCCATACATGCCATTACTGGTGTCATGCTTGGGTTGGGGAGGCTGGATCTAGTCTCACCTCGAAGGAAGGGGAGTGGGCTGACTGGCATTGAAGTGAACACATATACTGTTCACTTGGTTGTCATCATACCTAGAAATACCCTGAGTCATTTGGAATCTTATGGAGGAAAGTGTCTGATGTAAGTTGAAAAACAGATAGCCTATACCTCCTACACTGGCATCCCAATCATTCTGTTTGAAAGTGAATCTGTTCTGAAGTTAAAGTGTTATCATTTCTGAATGTTCCTCTTCATTCTCCTTCAATGATAGTAAATTAAAGATAAGCTTGCATTATTAACCTCTATTTATTTTTATTTTTTTCCATCTCTCAATAATAACGTAAATATATAGTTGATTTATCTTATATCAAGATGCATATTTGCTGAGGCGCTGGGCATAAATTTAGACTACTTGTTCATCTATGGAGTAATGATTGGAATCTGGGACATAAGATGGGGGCTAAATGTCTTTGCCCTCCTAACTCTAGAGAGTAGAAAAATAAAAATAAAAGAGCAGAAAGTACTGAAGGTAAGGCACTGTTGTATTCATAATATAGAGAAATAACCACCAAGCCTCATGGACAGGAGATGCAGTTCTCCACGGGGCTACAAAACTGTGCTAGTAATAATTTTAATTGGATGCTATCTTTGCAGCCTTCAAAAAGTATCATAAAATGGAGTTATTACAGGCTCCAAGTGCACTTACAGTGCTGTCCTCTCACCGAAAGAAAGACATAACATTTATCCTTCGGAGGGCAGCATCAATGGACTTCTATTTGTTTCGTTTACATGCATCCCCAGCTGCCTGCCATTTGCTTCCTCTTCCCTAAGTCTAGGAGATCAATTTGAACTGGATGCTGCAGAACAGGATGCTATGTCTTGCTGGCCTCCTGCCTTTGGGGATTGCACAACACCATGGGAAAGACCATACTCCTGAGGACAACGGGAAGCATACCTGTAGAGGGTTGGGTGGCGTGAGCGGTGATGGAAGGCTATGTCCTGGAGATGGGCTGGGTTTCTGAGGGGGACTTGAGCTCTGTTGGTTTGGAGATGACTGATTCTGGCTCTGGGGGTGGGAGTGGGGTTGATGTTGAGACTGAGTAGCCTGCTGCAGCTGAGCTGGGGGAGCCGGCGGCTGCTGTGAGGCAGGTGGTGGCTGGTTGGGCGGGGTGGGCTGGGACTGTTGCGGCTGAGACTGGGAGGGTGTCTGTGAGGCTGGCTGTGGGTGCTGGCTGGTCGGTGGAGGAGGCAGTTGCTGTTGCTGCTGCTGGAGCTGGAGCTGCTGGAGCTGTTGAAGTTGGGAGTTCAGGGATGAGGTAGCTGCAGGGAAGACAGGAAGGATGGTGTGAAGCCAGGAGAACAGATAGGATGTGTCTTTGTCCCATACATAATGACAAGGGCCCCTTCACAGAACGTTGTGCCCTCTCACAGCTCCTCAGCATGGCGGAGGATTGTGGGACTATATATGAAACAAAGTCATTTCTTGTGAAAATTTTAAATTTCAGGCCAGAATTTATCACAGCAGACATTCTCAAAGCTCTGAGCACTGCTTTAAAAGCCCTGTGTTTAAGTGGAGCGCCGGGGATGGAGACAGTTTTTAAGCACTTTCTTCCTCTTTTCAAACTGCAAAATATACTCATGCTTTCAGGATTTGATTTAGATTTTCAGAGTTCAACCCGTTTAATTCTTTTGGTAAATGCTTGACTGGAGTTAAAAACAGAACACTAAATTGTTAGTAATCTCCTTGCCACCCGTTATCAATGCCATTAGTGGCATCATTTTCACTTGCGACTTCAGACCTCTACCAATTTTCTCAGACATCCTGGTTTCAAGGCATGTTCAGCTTTAAAGAAAGTACAGACTTCTCAGTTTTACAGAGTGAAAGAACCTTGGATGATTTTTATCATTATTACTATTACTATTACTATTATTATTATTATTATTATTATTATTATTATTATTATTTTGTTGCTTGCTGATCAAAACTCTTAAACTGAAGGGATTGTGGTTCGTGGCTGTGATTTGGTTAGATACATTAGCATCTCAAAGAGCCAAGAGATTGGATGAATGCTTTAGGCTTTTCTGGAGATGTGTGTTTGTGGAAAGCTATCTCTGCACCTAATGTACATACCTTCATGCAACAGATATACCAGAAAATGCATGCACATTGAGTCCAACAAGGAAGTTAACTAATGGTTACTTTTGTAAAGAATCATTTTATAAGAGATATTGAATGCCACCTGGATACTCTTAGGGTGCCAAGAAAAGATGTAGGATTCAAGGAGACAAAGTCCAACCTTCTGGAAGTTTACAGTGTCTTTGAAGAAATAATATTAATTCATAAAAGTGTACCATTTGGAGGTAATTATTACAGAATCCTTACAGATGTATAAGCTAGATTCACAACTGTTAATTGATTAAATGATGGATGATGGTGTGAGCCCGAGACAGGACAGAGATCTCTGTGGCCCACAGGGTGAAGGCCGTGCCATGGTGGATGTGGGCCTACATAAAGAAGGAAGCAAAGAAAGAGAGGAAATCTCCAGCTGGAGAAACAGCCCGAGTCCACATGACTTGAGTGACCTTTCTGAGGGAAACTTTGAAACTGATGGTCTGAAACTAAGAGCCAAGAAAGTCCTGAGTTGCCTGAACTTCAGAGACACGTGGGGGGATGAGTCCTCACCATAACTTTGATTTCGGATTGTAAAGGCAGAACCAGTGCCATCCTGGGAAACTGGTCTGAGACAACTGGTGACTGAGGGCTGACAAGCCCTAAGAGAACAGAGAAACAATAGGAATATAGAACATATATCTTGGAATCAGCAAAAACGGGATACAGGGATACAGTAAAAAATTTTTGCAAAGACCAGATATCCCTATAAGATACTTCATATCTTGCCTGAACCTTATAGTTCCCCTACAGACATCCTGGCAAGCTGTTAACAGTCACACACACTGAATTCTTTAACAACTACCTCTTCTTTAGTTTCCCTGGCCAATTATGAAGTGCCAAGACACATAATCTATAACTTGAAACTCTATCCTATATAAACCCTTTGTAAAAAGAACTCAGAGCATTCTTCCCTCACTCTTGCCAAAAGGAGTGTTGGGAAGAGGACCCTGCCTTGGCTTGAATAAAGGAACCTTTGCTCTTGTAGTGGAGTCAGTTCCGTGGCAGTATGACTGTGGGTCCTGAGACTCAGGCATCGCAAGATGATAATCCAGGTTTACTCAAGGACAGTAATGCAGCCCCACTGGTGACTTAGCAGTGGTCCCTGGGTCACTAAATGCCAATTCTCTGATCCCAGGTACCACTAGAAGAGCCATAATGGCCAGTTTGACAGAATTCCTGACTGGATTATTGAATTACTCCAGGTCTCTTTGAATAAACCTGAGTCCTGTCTCACAAGGGCACCCAGGGGATCTTGGGACATGTATGTGACTCTAGAGGAATAGGTGACTAACAAATGACTGTATCATAATCCTTATTACTGAAACTTTAAGAGGAAGGCCTATTTTGTTATTTTCTTTCACTCTTTTTACCACACAAAATCACATCTGATTGAAAACCAAGGGTCCAAAATCAATTTTGACCTTCAAGATCTTACATTCTGGGATTCATAGAATAGTGGGTTTTGACATTTTTATGGTGTGGTTACAGACAGTGGAACCCAATTGCACTGCCTGATTCTAAACAAGTCTGTCTAAGCTTCTTCTAAATGGGGGCACATACACCAGGGGTTATTTTCATTGCTGCATTCAATACCACATGGTTTCATCTGAATTAGAAAAGCATTTATCTAAATCAGCATTTAGGAACTGGAAAGACTTCAGAATATTGGCAGATAGGTATTGGCAGACAAGTGTAACAGACCCTAACCTACTAATGAGGCAGGGTCCCAGATGTGTCTTCAATGCTTTGTGTCCATGAGTTCACATTACTCAGATATTTCCTCTAATAACAGCTTGACTGGAAAGGCACAAACCTAAGTGAAACTCCACCACAAAACTGATTTGTATCTAAAGCAAAACAGGAATGGAAAATCAGATGTGGTCATAAATGTGATGTGTACAAAGGAAGTTGGGAAGAATATGCAAGAGTGTAACCTTGATCTAAAAAGTGTCAAAACCATCTACCCTATAATTTGAAATAAAAAGCACCGTGTCTCATATTATAAAACATAATGAAATATAGGCATAGAAAATAAAAAAATAATAACACTGAAAAAGTTCAAGGATATAACTGAACTATAAAATGATGTTTACAGATAAAATGATGTGTTGGGAAATAAAACTGACCTGTATTATACAAACATGTAATAGCAAAGATTTTACTTTCTTCTGGTATTGATTTTCTATATCTGTTTACAATACACTAGTCAGGGCCAAAATTAAACATGAAATTTAAGACATAAGAGAGATGTGCATAAAAATACACCTTAAAAATTTAATACTTAAGCTTTCGAAAAGAAGAAGGGAAACAAAATTTCCTCAACCTCAACTTCCTAGAGCAAGTAGAGGGCTGTGGTAAAATGTCCTGAAGCTTTCCAAATATATAATTTAATATGGCCAAGGAATAGCCAAGAATCCTGCATTTTGTCATTAGTTCAATTTCTATATTTCAACAATATATTAAAAACAATTTTTCATTTTGAATGTTTAAGGTTTCTGTAGTGAATCCTACAGCTAAATAGGACTAGAAAACAGATGAGCATCAACATTGCATAGGATAAAATTTATGTGAGATAAATTCCAAAGCCCAGTGTAGAAAGTGAGAGAGTAGGCAGTTTAAAGAAATTTTCATTTCCTTGGGGATTGGTTTTGAATCTAGGACATCTGTGAATATGCAGCTTCACAGGTGCTTACATCTCCTCTTTGCAATAATCATATGGAACCTATGTAAGGCCTCCCACATACTTTAAAAGGCCTCTGTATTACTCATAATAGCACTGTATAAATACTACATTGCTAATTGTTATGCTGTTTTGCCTATAGAATCAAAACAATGGAGAAGTCGATGTACATTTATTACAGACAGAATTAAAAGAACTTTCGATCCATTGTTTATTGAACCTTCAGTTTCAGGACTCAGGCTGATTTTACCTGCATTTTAAAGAGTCCATGAGTTCCTGGAGAAATAAAAACACATCAGTCTGCTGAATACCATAGTATTTTTGTCATTGCACAGGAAGATCCCTCCCCTCCCTACCCCCACTTTAAGCCAGAAGTCAGTACTTGCAGAAGTCCAATAACCAGAAAAAGAGATTCCCACCGCAGATTCCAAGGGAACCACTGGACTCAGGACACACCTACTGGCCCAAGTCTCCTAACTCAGGCAATATCCCAATACTCATCAAGCATGTCACTGCCTACCACCCCTTCTCTATGAAAAGCCCATAACCCAGTCCAGCTAAGGAACTTTATGGACATCCTACTATGGGACCCTGACCTCACATGGTAGCAACTCGTCCCTAGATAAACCTGCTTTTTACTTTTTATTCCCTCAATTGGAAGCCATCTACTATGGTCTAGGTCTTTCCTTCCTGATAATCTCTTACAGTTTACTGTTTGAATTCATTTTATATGTGTACACCATGGCCAAAACCAACTTTGGAAGAAAAAGGTGTTTTTAGCTTACATTTCTGAATCATAGTCCATTATCGAGGAAAACCAAGGTAGGAGCCATGGAAGAATGCTTCTTATTTGCTTGCTCTCCATGGCTTGCTCAGCATTCTTTCTTATACCACCCAAAGCCACTTGCTAAGAGAAGGCACTTCCTGTGGTGATCTAGGCCCTTCTGCAGTAATTATTAATCAAGAAAATGCCCTCACAGGCAAATCTAGAGGCCAGTCTGAGGTCGGTTATTCCTCAGTTGAGGTTCTCTGGTGACTCTAGTTTGTGTCAAGATGACAAATCTTAACCATAACACCTTTGCTAAAATTACTTTCTTGAATTCTAGTAGTCAGTACTCTGAAAATGCAGATTAAAACTACTCTAAGATTCTATCTCACTCCAGACAGAATGGCTATTGTAAAAACAAGTAAGTAAATCAAATTACAACAAATATGGCATGAATGTGGGAGAGAAGAAACTCTTATACATGGATAGTAGAAGCATAAACTAGTGGAGTCACTTTGGGAATCAATATGGAGGTCCCTGTGCATACTAGAAGTACTATATGGCTTATGGTATACCACCCCTGGGCATACACCTTAAGGACTCTGCTCCACACTTTTATACAGACACTTCCATTCTCATGCTCATTACAGCCCTATTCACAATAGCTAGAAAGTGGAATCAGCTCAGTTTCCATCAGCAAATAAGCAGATAAATGAAAATTTACAAATGTGGAATTTTATTCATCTATAAATAAAAATGAAATTATGAAATCTGCATGAAAATGACTAGAACTTGAAATATAAATGTAAGTAAGCCCACTTAGAGAAACGCAATGTTTTTTTTTTTTTTTTCTGATATGCAGATCCTGACTCTTTGGCATATGTATCTTTCAAAGGACTTTGGGATCCAAAGAAACTGAAAGGGGAGCAATTGAGGAGGCCTTAGTTTAAGGAAAGACAGTACCGCATTAAGTGAGGTACCATAGTGTTGGCTGAATTGTCACAGAATCAGTGCTTGTCTTTGATAAGACATCATGTTACTTTCTTAATTGTTGAGATAAGTTTAGAGAGCACAACCACAAGCCCAGAAATATGAAAAATTGTTCACTGATAGCCTATACGCATATTTCTGAGTGTATTAGAACTATCAGAGGCTTTGACCCTTTGCTTTGAATTCTCCCAGATAAGAAAAAGCAATTTAAAGGAACCCATGATTATATAAACATCTTGAATTAACACCTGTAATCAGAGGTTGTAAACTCCAGCTCTTGAAATCCATTCTCCAAGAGGTCCTAAATCCAAAGAGCAGCATTCTCCTAAGAGCTGCTCTGGCCCAAGGTCAGAAATCCCAGCTGAGGCTGAAAATCCTGCACCCCCTGTACAAGATCCTTCTCTACAAAAGAATGTTCAAGGTTCCTTCTCAGAAGTTGCTTCTGGTTTATAGACTTAGATCATTTGCTCCCTGTTATTTGTGCAATTCCCCCAACCGTTTTAGGTCAGCCACACCTCTCTCTTCTAAGCCAGCCTTCTAAAGCCAAGTCCCTGGCTGAGGATGGATATTTCCCATGTGCTTTCACACTGGTGGCAGTGTGAACTCTTTGCCCTGGGCATGTTGATATTAACAGACATAGAATTAACTAGTTAGTTTTGGTTTCTGGAATGCTCAGGAAGAACTGTATTCTAAAGTGGCAAAGCCATGACTTTGAGATTGTTGAAGATCTATTAGAAAAATTGCAGGTATGTCAACCTTTTAGATGTTGGGAAATGACATTATCATCTACAAAGTCCACATTTTAGAATTGCTCAGCCAGTTATAGTAGAAGGATATAGAGAAGGGGAAGGAAAAAAGAAGAAATCACACACATAAAAGTGGGATTATGATTGTGTGTTGGACTATATTCTCAGCTATCATGGGCTTCAGGTTAGACATACCTGCCAGGGAAGGGCCTGAATTTCTTGTGAAGTGAAGCCTTCAGATAGCTATCTCCCTGGACTATAAACCTTTCCAGGTGTTTTCAAGACACAGGCACAGCACCTTAGGACAGGACCTGACTGTAAGGGCTTTGTAGAACTAAGATACCTGAATGAACAAAATCTACAAATGAAGAACAAAGAGTCCTCAGTTAGAAGCAAAGGGTACGTCAACAGATGCAGGAATGACCAGAGAAATCAAAGGATGAACCAAAGAAATGACACCAACAACAAGGCTGGGAAGGTTAATATTGTCAACATGACAGGATCTGGAATAAACCTCCCAGAACACCCATGGAGGATTAGCTCCATTAGATTAGCCTGTGGGCATGCCTCTGAGGGGTTTTCTTGGTCACAGTATTGAACCTTCTCATACCAATGCTGAGTGCGGCCCCACAGGGAGATTTCAGGAAAAAAGTTGGCTTCTCATTTTGTCTTTTGCCTGCTTCTCCTTGAGTCTTACTGGTGAGTTTATCTACCAGCTTCCCAAGTTTGTTTATGTGTCTGTTGCTATGCAACCCGCTGCCACCACCATCTTTAGCTGACACCACTGCCCAGTTTCTTTAGCCTTCCAACATCGACTGAAGACCAGTGACTCTCCAATAATTCTAGGGGCCTTCAGCTCCAGACTGGGGCTCTGGAGCATCTAGCCTTGTAGCTGAACAGCAATTGGCTCTCAGGGCTGAGTCACTACTGTTGGATTACGCACACTAACTGTGTAAAGCAATCTAAAGAATTCATTTCAAAATATAAATTTATCCTATGGGTTCTTGGCCTCTAGAGACCTCTGATAAAGACACAAGCTATTCACAAGTTCTATCTAGTTCTGTGTACCTGTTTCTGACTATTCCACTGAGCTCTGGCTATAATCTACCAGCTTTCTGATTTCCCTTGTCTTTCAGCTTAAATTCCTTGGCCACTGGTAGAGGGGAAGACAGATTTGAGTTTCAACTCCAAATCTCTCTCTCTCTCTTTCTCAAGAAGGCAAAAATAAATATTGTGCTATATATATTGACATGTACTTTGGATAGCAAGCTCTTGCTTGTTATTAGTTACTCTCTTCTGTTAAGAGCAGTGTTCAAATCAGAGGCTGTTGAGGGTCATTATTCAGCCCTCTGTGTATTGTTAGAGGACCCTGCAGGGCAGAAGTCCTGCTATAATACACCTGGTGAGTTATTATTTCTCTATTTTTACATCGTTACATGCATTCACTTACTCAAGAAATATTTACTGAGTCCTTACAATGTGCAGGTTATTGTTTAATGGAGGAGACAGTGCCAAGAAAGGCCAACCATGGTCTATTCACAGGGGACAAGCAATCTTATAGGTTTGTCCAGAAGTGATGGTGATATTATTTAGTGGCTAGAACAGCTCATGTGCACTGATAGACTGAGCAGCAGCCATTGTGTTATGCTAATGTATGCAATGGATTATTGGCTTATGGTATGAGAAATTTATTTATTTGTTCTATGTGGGGATATTTTGAAATACAATAAAAATAGTCAGAGATATCAGAGGACAGATCTACCTCCTCCTGTTTTTTTTCTGATATCTCCGAATGTTTTTGTTGTATTTGAAAATATCCTCACAGTTCTATGATAAATAACTTTTCTATTAAAAAGAACAAAATAAATGTACCTATTTATTTTGGTAGAGAGAGAGCATGCAGACAGAGGTAGAGCACCTAAGATGAGAAGGAAGGAAGCAGGTGGGTCTTCTTAAAAGTGGCTGAGTATCCCACCAGGAACATGGTGAGTAATGACTTTCCAAACCTACTGCAAACTCATCTTTCTGAAGGGAAAGAAATAGAGTCAAGAAAATAAAAATAAGCAACCTTGAAAATATGGTACCTGAAAAAACCCATCACAGGCACAAATGTGAGTCTACTAATATGATGTGGGCAGGAGGGTAAATAATACAGAAAGGAAGCAGAGGGGTGGGCCCTGGAGTCTGGGGTGGGAGGAATGGAGAGCAACTGTTAATGGCTATGGAGTTTCTGTTGGAGACAATGAAAATGTTCGAGGTCTAGAGAATAGTAAAGATGCTTCGTTCTGCTGAGCTATATGCTTAAAGGAAATAAAGTGGCTAATTTTATATACTTTATTATAATTAGAAAAGGATGTCTGAGCCTCAACATACACTGACTGCCTTCTAGTTCCCTCTCATAGGTCTGGAGGTATCAGGGTGGTCACCAGGGAAGGGCTGACTTGAGGGCCATTGGCCTGGTTGGTTGCTTGACTTGTCTCACAGGTGAACTTCTCTGCCCTGTTTTTGGAGATCACTGGGAGTCCACCTGCGTATGGAGGAACACACTGTGCCCATGGGAGAGGCATCACAGTACGGGTTAGGTTGTGTCAACCTGCCTTAAATTAGAGTTATCTGCCAAGAAGAACCTCAACTGAGAACCTCCATCAGACCACCTGTAGGCCTGTCTGCACGAACATTTTCTGGTTTAATGATGAATATTGAAGTGCCCAGCCTACCAGAGTAGTGCCTCCCTAGGTTAGAGAGTTTATGAGAAGGCAGCCTGAGCTATCCATGTGGAGGAAGGCAGTAAGCAACATTTCTCCCTTACCTCTGCTTTAATTCCTGTCTTGACTTCCTGTCCTGACTTCTGTCAATGGTAACTCCCCTTCTTCCCTAAGTGCTTTTGGCCAGGGCTAGGATGCTAATGTGGACTTTGAAATGTATAGCAAGTACTCCTGAGAAGGGTATGAGGGAGCCTGGGAGTTCACATGGACCTTGATATGCTGATAAATATCACAGGTATATGTTAGTTGGAGAGCCATATGTCTTTTACTTGCCAGAGGTAAGGGAAATAATTCCTTTTGGTGGACAGAAACCACTTCATGAATTCCAATAATCCAAGCTGAGCTGGGTCTGTATTCAATTTTGAGTCAGTGGGCCTGCTGTTTGGGGAACGGTATCTTTTGGATCTGGTAACAGGGTCATTTCGAAGTCATATAACTTGCCACATCAGTGGCTTTTAGAAATTCTGGGAGGTACTGGATGCTGTGCATAGAGGTGAAAAATAGTGTGGGCTAAAAGTAATAGGGTTTTGTAATTTAGAAAATGCTGCCATTGATTATCATGAAGTGACTTTCAAGACAATGGAATGGGAAATTGCTCTCGATGCTACACGGTGCAGGTTCAGAATGGTTCCATAACTTTTCCAAGTGTACACCACTTGCCAATGTTCCAAGAGACTCTGTAGTAGGATATCAACTTTCTAATGCCTGTGAACACAACAAAATTACATTTATGGATGGAGCAAACTATTCCCCAGTTAGGATTTTTCATAAAATCAAGCACTCGTTTGTAGATAAATGCCCTCCATGGCCATATTCCTGAGATGAGAGTGCAAAGGCTTAGACACAGAGGCTATGTCCAGCCTTAATACATGGGGAGGTGCTTAGTCTTACTGCAACTTGATATGCCATGCTCTGTTGATACTCCTGACAGAGAAGGAGGAGGAGGGGCTAGGGGTGGGTGGGAAGAGAATAGGAATAAAGGGAGAGGCTGGGAAAGAGGGAGGGGGAAGCCAGTTCTTAAACAAATAAATTTATGTTTTAAAGAACAATATTTGTTTCTTGAGTAGTTTTCTCACGTGTAACATTGGTCCTGATGTAGGCAAACCATCTTTTAAATGTCTGCTGATGGGAAATTAAGTGTTTCTTCTGAGAATAAGGATGCTAATTTAAGCATGAACCTTGGGTATTTATAAAGAGTGGGGGGGGGACAGGAGGAGGGAGATCAGGGGTGCCAGTGGAGGAAGGTAGAAAGGGCCTCAGTGTGCTCACCTTGATGACACAAGATCTCTAGAAGAAAGAAATATGGGGTCTAGCATGACTTAAAGAATTTGACCTAGAAAATTAAACACTGTTCACATACACCTTAGGCAATAACATTAAATGAAGCCGAACCAAGAATGCAAAGAAGCCACCATTTCTGGTACCCTCATTTAGAATAAGTCCAACCTGCATTAGTAAATAACAATTTTTCAGACTAGATGGAAAAATATAGATGGTTAGGAACAGGGTCTTGGAAATTCACAGAAGGTGAAGACTTGTCGGGAAATCTGTTTTATTCTTGGCCACAGTCAAAAACAAGAAAAATCAATGCTATCTTAGAGATAATGGGTGCCTGCCCATCTCCATCTGGAGTCAATTCCAAAATATGGCTGCATAGGCCCTTACCCATTTCTGTTTGTTTGTACTTAAGGCAGAAATCTACATAGTACTTGGGATGTCCAGGGAAAACAGAAACATTCTTCTTTGACAACATCTATGCAAATTTTCACCAATAGTCTACCCAGCCAAGCTTGCCTCAGTTTGATGACTTCCTTCCTCTCCAGCAACCCACTTCAGGCTGCCAGCCAGAATTACCAGGGGAGCTTGTTAGGAAGGACATTCCAGAATGGCATAAATCTGCATCCTAAAGAACGTCCCCAGGAGACCAGAAGATGTTGCCTCTTGGGACTCCTAGCAGCTTACATAAGAAGTGTGTGGGGCCTGCTCTTCCCTTGACCTTCAACCTCTTCCTTATCCATCTTCCTAGGATCTTTAAGAATATTTCATTCATATAACTTACTCTGAAGGAAAAAAAAAAATGTGATGGGTTGGGAAGAGAAGAAAACAGAGTCCTGGAAATCAGAGGTTCTCTAGTGCTTCAATTAATGTTGTAGTTATTTTGTTGTATGTCAATTCCCTAATCTCTCCTGCCTTTATTGTTATTTTTGGAGTGTATGCTTATTGGAGCACATTTAACTAGTGTGAATTATTAGACCTGTCAGATTCATCACTAAGTAGGGCAGACGGGGCGGGGGGGGGGGGCGTTGGGGGTTGGGAGCTGAGCTCTGGGTAAGGAAAGAGCAGCACCTGTCCAGTGATGTCAGAGAAGCCCAAGGTGCAGGAACAACAAGAGTCCACAGCATGCAGAGTTGTTCACTGAGGTCTCTTTATAGAACAAGTGACCCCCTCACTCCCTTGTCTTGGCGGAATGAATCAAAGCTAGGCCTAAAATATCAGAAAAATAATGGGAAGACTCTCCTCTAAAGAAATTGTAAAAGCCATTTGGAAAAGAATGGAGATTTTTAATGTGTATGTGAGAGAAATTCTTTCCCCTCACTTACCTAAACAAGCCTGTTAATATCACTGCACTATGGAGCTCCCTCCCGCTTTCCTGCTTCCCCAGTCCTTGGGATTTCCACTTACATTCCTACCAAGTGCCAACCAATATTAAAGAAACAAAACCTACCCTGAATAATTTCCTCATAGGATTGAAGAAAACCAAAGAGAAACAGGTGTTTAAAATCTGAAAGGATTTTGCAAAGAAAAATGGCCACCTACCAAGAGATAGAAATTTCTGTCATCATTATCACATACCTGCCTTACATTCATGCAACTCTGTGAGTAAAGCCAATGGAGCAATGCCTTCAAAGTTCTGAAGGAATTCAACTTCCATGAAGAATTCTATCCCAAACTGTCAAAAGAAGGGCTAACTAGGTTCAGTCTGGAGTTTAAACTTATCTTTAAGTGATGAACTTATCCCAACACAAACTAAGTGCAAATCTAACCAAAATGTTAAGTTTTCTTCTGCTAAGCCTCCATGGGTTAAGTCACATATAGCTTAACCAGTGTGGTGATACTGATCAGTTCTTACTAAATAGAATTCTCCAACACTACAAATACTTTTGATTGTCAAACATGAGCTTATAAGGAAGTAAATGCAGATGTCTTTCTTAATAAATGCAGCTTTCTTGAAGGCAAAGTGTTTCAGATAGTCTGATAGAAAAGAAGACAGAGAAACCAAAAGGGGCTAAAGATGCAGAAGTAGGTTGTTAGTCCCTACAAGCAGTCAGGACCAACTGTGGTTTTGCCAATCCCTCCCCGGGCTCTGAGACAGTGCATTGCTATAGAGTTGTTCTTGTAAGGAACATGCTATGTGTAACTTCTTCATCATAAGCCTGTAAGTAGCATGATTAAGGCAAGAAAAAGAAGTTCTATTCATAAATGTAAGATCTTCCTTCTCCTCTGCTTGTCCCCATCAAATTTTTTAAACCCTGTTCTGGTGTTAATGCAATGTCACATCAGAACCCTAAGGATTTTAACAGGCATTAGAAATCAGGTTACCATGGACAGAGTCTATGTGTTTCTTGATTTGCTTGAGCAATGTTTGCATACCGGGTAGATATTATATGTGGAAAGTTGGTTCCTGATTTGAAATCCATTTGTTCTAAAGATGAGGTTAAGCTTACCCATTAGAGAATTTTAATCCACAGTTTCTGAAATCTTCTCTTGAAGTTTGCAGAGGTTTGGTGAAGAATCTTACAGGTAGTGTCCCTAAGGAAGACTGCTCACTCTCCAGTGTGTGCACAATGACATTGTTGGATTGAGAAGTCTGAGGTTCCCCAGGCATTGCTGTGTCTATGTCCCATCTCTCTTGATACTATGTGAACTTGGTGTAGAGAACACATTTGTGAGAAGTGGGAACGTGCAGTAACACCAACCCATCATTTTTGAAAGGTAAACAGTTGTTTCTGCCTCTGGAGGTTTCTTCTTAGGAAGCTGTTATCACTTCTTGCTAGCTGTGGTTTTTTTATTTTTTAACTGCAGCGAATGCTTATTAAACATAAATTTTCTGGGAGAAAATTTTGCTTTTACTAAGGTACAAGAGGATCCTCGTTTGGTAAATGAGATTAAGGATAAAGGGAAGAGGAAGAAACATTGTTTCTATGCTAATCAAACAGTAGCAAGATCCTTAAATGTAGAAGGCAGGGCACAACATTAGCATTCACTTTTCACTTCAAACGGAGATTTGCAAGAGAAAAATATTCCAAGCAATTCAATGGCTGCTCTGCCTGGTTTAAACACAGCACTCTGTTTACTCACATTTCTTTTAGGCTATGGACACATGGGCCAGTGCTTACTTTTATGCTTGATTTAATCCATCCCCTCTGTCAGTGTGGGGCTTATTCCCTACAGTTATTCTCCAGTGATCTGTCAGTTCAGATTAAAAAAATAAATAGTTGACAAAGATGTGGTGGCTGAATCCTTTAGAAGGCTCTGGAAGCTCAAGTGTACCGTTTGAGATTTCCTCTCAAGAATCTGACTATCCTCTCTTTGTAATTCCCTCCCTACCGCCAGGAGTATCCTTATCTAGTATGAACTGGAACTTTCAAAACAGGCAATTTAATTTTGTTCCTTTACAACAATTTTAGGTTTGCCAAAAGCTTTACAGATCTGACTTCATTGGATTCCTGCTCCTTGTTATTATTGTTGTTCAAGGACAAGGACAAGGCATATTTCCTCTGCAGGTGAAAAGCTCTAGAACGGAGTCTAGGGCCACGTGCACTCGAACACTGCATGGCCTTCGCAATAAATAATGATACTTGCCTAAAGTTGGATCTATTTTTATATTTTGAGATTTAAGAATGTTCCCTTGCCAAACTTGTCTATATTTTTAAAAGGAAACATTGCAAAATGGCTGTGAATGTCAAAATGCTGGTTAAGTAAAATAGTAAAAGTTACTCACATTATTTCATAAATAGTATTATCATCTTTTTCTTATTTTTTCCCATATCTTTTGCAATTGAATTCCTCCGTGAGCCAATGAGTATACTGCATTTATAATTTTCTTATTTTGTAGTAATGTATTAACTATTCAGGGCAAATAATTCACTAAAAAGTTCCTTATATATAGTAAGTTAAAGAGATGGAAACTCATAGTTTTAGTGAATACACTAACAATAAAATTACCCGGAGAAAAAAGGTCATTAGGAGAAGAATCTTAGGAAAATTAATAAAAGAGCAATAGATGCTATAAAGGGAATGCACGTCTCACAGGTTTTTGACCATCTGTCTTATCTTGAATACAGGAAGTAAAATAATAGTATATTTACTTTGTCTTTGATACAATATTGACAACAATGACAACAGAAAAGAGGTAAAGACAATCGTACCAGGACAGGTTAGGTTACACTGTAGTAGTGATATCTCTTGGGATGGGCTAGAATACAGTCTAGTAACAATCTGTCTCTGAATGGGTTAAGATACACTGCAGCAATGAATCTTCTTTGGAGAAGTTAGGATTCACTGTAGGAACAATCTTCTTTGGGTGTATTAGGATATACTGTAATGACAATCTTCTTTGAATGGGTTGGGATTCATTGGAGTAGCAATCCTTTTTGGATGGGTTAGTATACACTGTAATACCATTGCTTCTTAAACTTGCAGTACTGGAGCTGAACAAGCTCATTTCTTTACATCAAGCTCATCACAGACACTTAAATAAAACAAACACTGTCCTGCCATTTCCAGAATTATGCCAAGAGGAAAGAGAACCTTGGAGGGTGGGAATTAAATACCCTGACTTTGCAGTAAACCCCATCACTTTCCCTCATCCTTCATTGCCATTGGTCAAAATCAGGAAATGCAATCAGCTCCCTGAGAGGGAGGGGCCCGAAAGAATGTGAACAGCTTTAATGCCTCTATGAGGGCTCTTCAGGGAGTCGATGTATTTATTGCATTTTTTCTGTTTTTATTTTCTTTGTTTTGATCTCATTACACCTTGTGTGAATCACTGAAAGAGCCTATAGCTAGACACTGATATCTTACTTAACCAAGTGATCATTCCTTTTCTCCATCTTGAATTTCTAAAACACAAATGTGATCTCACACACACACAAACACACACGATTTGCATGACTGTAAATGTTATTGTCCTGGTTTGAGACAGTCGTTCTAACGACACTGACCCCCTGAGCCTTTTGTCTCACCCTTCAAGGGCTAGAATTATAGGACTGCACCAGCATGCCAGCCTTATTTATCTCATTGAGTGTTTTTAAGAAGATAAATGCTAGTTCCTACTGTAGGCTCTTTCCGTGTTGTTTAGAGGCGGTAAGAGGACCTGAGTCACTCCGTGAACTGTCTCACCCCAGGATGCCTGGTATGAAGTAATAGCTCCTGTCCTTTCCTCTCCTGCTCTTCTTCCCTCACCTCTCTTTTCATTTCTTTTCTTCTTTCTCTGCCTTCCCTCCAATTACATTGCTTCCTCTCCATGTTCACTTCAAATAAGTTAGTGCAGCTCTCACATCTCATCACAGACCCTTCCTTTTGTGGTTGGCTGTAGTTAATACAGACACTTAACAGTGCGAAGTGTGGTGAATAACTGACCATGGAGTGCTCAGTTCTATGAATGAAACAACTGTATGGCTCCCCTGTGAGGCTCAGGTGCAATAGGGAGTGTCAGAGGCCGAGTTTGGGAGGAAGCCTGTGACTCATGAACTCACTGCAGCTGGGGCTATCGTGCATGGTGGAGGGGCTAAGGAGGCCCCAGTCCTCACTGAGGGTATATGGTTCAAAGGAGAGAAAGACATCAAAATAGGCGGGGGTGGTTAGGAAGAAGAAGGGTTTTAGTGGAAGATAAAAAAATGTAATGGGTGAAAATGCTCAAAACTCAGCACATACGTGTATAAAAATGTTAAGGACTAAAAGCAATGAATTAGGCCACTTGACAGGAACTCTGCAGAAAAGTAAACATACATTTGAATTAAACTTTCTGCTCATGTCTACTGCATCCACAGTCTACCTGCGGAAACAGATACAAATGCCAGTTATAATGTCATATGATGTTCTCATGCTACTTCTTAGATAACAATCTTCATTCTGTCTCCACTTCTCCAAAGTAAGTGTGTATTTCCTTTCTTCACGTTAAAGTCCTTCAAAACCTCACTCCAATTTCACCTTTCAGTTGAACTACCTGGAATGTAGTTCAACACTTTGAAATGGCTTCCTGTTAACATTTTGAAAAGGTGTTTTGTTAAGCTCAGATTAGCCTCCAACTCTGTGTCCTCCTGTCTCTGCCTTTTACATTTTGGGATTATGGAAATGTACCAGTGTGTCTGGACCATGTTTGACTTGCTCACAATTCAGTACAATTTCTGAAATGATCTCCCCAACTCCTTCACTCCACCCTTCCATTTGTCTTCTATTATAATCCTATATAGATGCTATTAGATTTATAATGAGGTTCCCAATAAACCCAATGTAAATTTAAATCACCTTGTCAAAAATGCATCTAGTACAACTAACCTAACTTGTCTACCTTAAATATTTTCAGGACACATATATGAGCCAGTTCTGAGGATCACATGTAATGGGGCTGAAATGCTGTTTCTGCTGACATCAGGAGTGTGGCCAAATCTATGCAGCATGCCAAGGACTGCATTGCATATTGCTAGCCCAGATAAAATATCCAAATTAAGAATTTAAGGATTGGTTCTATTGAATGTATATTGCTATTACCATTGTCACACTGAAAAATTAAAATTAAAATGAAGGCAAGTTAGGTCCATCCCTAAACCTTAGACTCACCTAATCTTTCTAGGCAGTCCCTTTCTACTCCCAGTTAGCACACAGCAAGTGCAAGACGTGGTTATTGGAGGCTTGAAATCTTCAGTTTCCACCATGCCAGATGTGGGCCATGGAGGTGAAACAAGAATAGTGTGGACCAGCTCCCACATGGAGACAGGGGTGATCTTAGAGGTAGTGTATCAGTGGCCCAGGAGATCTGTATCTGAGAGGTCATGATTGACAGGCTTCAAAATGCTCCCACAAGAGTATCTTTCAGAATTCAAAAAACAAAACAAAACAAAACTATTATATCCTCAAGGCAAGTGAGCATTCGGGAAGTTGACAGTAGTGCTATTTACTTCCTCAAAAGGCTGGGAATGAATGATGAGAGAGAAGGCTGGGTATGCATGGTAGAGAGAAGACTGGGTATGCATGGTAGAGAGAAGGCTGGGTATGCATGGTAGAGAGAAGGCTGGGTATGCATGGTAGAGAGAAGACTGGGTATGCATGGTAGAGAGAAGGCTGGGCATGCATGGTAGAGAGAAGGCTGGGTATGCATGGTAGAGAGAAGGCTGGGTATGCATGGTAGAGAGAAGGCTGGGTATGCATGGTAGAGAGAAGGCTGAGTATAAATAATGAAAGAGGAAGAACTGAAACTTAGGTAGGGACTAAGGAAGGGATGTTTGCAGAGTCTTTTCCCCAGGAAGAGGAAATGGAAGAAGTGGGGTGTGGGAAGTCAGGGGAACTGAAACGCTGTATCAAGGTGGAGTATTGATAACTACCTGAATATATATGTCCCACCTACCAACATGAAATAGTGTTTGTAGTAGGTCCAGGACATCCTGGGACATTCCTGATTGTCATGTGGGAAGGAGAAAGAACAGTCCAATTGATGCAATTTAATGTGACATCAGTATTTAGACATATAACTTTGGAGGCTCCAAGCTTTGGTTTGTTCTTTCTGAAAGAACAGCAGATCCAAGAACTGCTGGCCAATGGGCACCATCCCTTTCTCTCTTTTTCCCCCATTTTGCCCACTGAGCCTGAATCCTTTGCTGGAGAGAGGGGTGAGTTTTCCCTTCTCTGTAAACATTCATTCAGCATGCAACACATATTTAATGACCCTACATCTCAGTCTATGAAGCCTCTGGGGGCAGAGCAATCACTTAGGGTATTTATAAAGAGCCTGGATAAGGGCTTTCCTCACACAGGCTTTATTACATAGCTATCCAGTGGAGTGATAAATGAATTTCTTTAAGCACCATTTTAGTGCAGGGGCCATCAATTCATGCTGAAGTACAATCTTAGAGTTCTAGGCACTGGGCTTGGTGCCTAGGATGTCACAAGGAGCCATGCACATTTCTTCCCCTTCAAAATACAACAGTTTATGCATGCAGCCAGTAAATCACTGACCTATGTGAGCATGCGTTTCTTTATTTGGTGGTATTACAAACATAGGGCAGTAATAGAGCTGGTGTCAGGAGGAGCAGTTGGGGGAGAAGAGAGAGAGAGAGAGAGAGAGAGAGAGAGAGAGAGAGAGAGAGAGAGAGAGAGAGAGAGAGAGAGAGAGAGAGAGAGAGGGAGGGAGGGAGGGAGAGAGGGAGGGAGGGAGGGAGGGAGGGAGGGAGGGAGGGAGGGAGGGAGGGAGGGAGGAGGGAGGGAGGGAGGGAGGGAGGGAGGGAGAGAGAGAGAGAGAATATAATATGCTCAGAAAGAAAAGTTTCCTGAGAAAAATGGTCTTAAAAATGCCCACCTACTCCAAAGAAGGAGGGTGTCTTGGTTCGCATTCTGTGAACCCTGTAAGAACCAGACTTGGCATAGTCTTTGGAATGCATGACACCCAAACCTCACCCTTAGTGAGTAGGCAATGAGAAACAGAGACCTTAAGTGCCTTGTTTAGAGTGAAAGGTATGATTGTTTACCTTTATAATTCGGATATATCTCAAACCAATAAACATTTATCCTAAGAGGAGGCTCCTATTGATTTAAAATTCTAAAGTCAGTTCTACATCTAATGTTAAAATCCTTAATACAGTGTATGTCTAAATGAGTAAAATCATTTAAAAGTCTTGTGAAAATTTCTTCCTGAAGAACTATTTCATTGGACATAATGAATGCAAGCAATCCCTATGGTAATTTATTATGTCATAGCTTTTCACAATAAATTATTAAAACCAAAAATGTCATTGGTATAGAAATTAAGTTGTATATATATATATCTTTATATATATATATATATATATATATATATATATATATATATATATATATATCTTTATTTGTTCAGACAGCATATATTTGCATGTTGTTTCAGGCACTGTGATTACATCTAGAGAATTTGGAGTATTAGTGAAAAGATATTCTCATCTGGAAAGGCTTCCTGTCTCTTTGGCATGCATAGCTCTTTATAGATCACCATAGGCACCAGTCATATGGACAGCCATTTCTAGTCTTGCCCCCTGGGAGTCAGTTTCCATGCTGCTGACTCAGAAAGTCTACTGGAAAGCTCTTCTTCCTCCAATGTATTTAAGGTCTGCCTGACAAAATAACTTCTAATATCTATTGTCTTCTAGAATAAAGGATGGCTTGCTTCAGAGAAGTGGGATGTGAAGGAGAGATTTCTGCTTTGGATTAAAGCATGTTGCTTATCTCAAGGGAAGGAAGGGGAGCTCCAGAACCTCTTCTAGGAAGGGTGTCCTCCCTCTCAGCGAGAATATTAGGAAGCTTTTGCAGTCTTGAGCCATGTTTGTGAATTACTTTCTGGGTTCATTCCTCACTTTTCAAGTATAAGGATTAAATAGAATTAAGTAGTTTAGAAGACATAAGTCCATATCATTCATTTTTTTTTCTCACGTGGTATTAGGCAGTTAATAAAATCAAGTTCTATCTAAAGGTACAATTTCAGCAATAGCTTATCTTCCTCCAGTGCAGTAGTGGCTCATCTATAGTAATGCATTGAGCAATGACATTTGGGACAGCAGTGAACTAAGTGCATGGTGGTAGTATCCTCATAGAACTGTATTGGGAAGGTAGTCATGTTAGTCTGGACAAGAACACTCTATGTGTTTGCACAACAATGAGGCTCCATAAAGGATGTGTCTTTTAGGATGTATTCTTGTTAAGTGATGTAGATCGTACTTTGAGTGTCTGCAGGTCTAAATCTAGGTAAGCAGTAAACCTAATTTTTCAGAGAGGACAATAGACAGAAAACTGCTCTAGATCAATTAAGGTGCTTCAAAGTCTCAAGTCTTACATGAGAAAGAACACAAGAAAATTTCAAACATATCAAATTCTATGTTTCTCCAGGTATGATTCACCCCACACCTGTGGCTTCTCACTCATACAAGTCTGCAAAAGTATTAAAGCTTGTTTATGCCTCTCAGCCATATTGCCTAGATCCTAGCTTTATTGTCCAGTTTCTTCATTAGAGACTCAGATGTCGTGGGGATGTGGAGTGATGTGTGAGTGAGACCACAGTTATGTTTTGTTAGCATTTGCAGTTATAAAAGAAAAGATATCAAATGCTCAATCCATACCAGTGTTCATAGGGCCACCAGTAGCTCGATACCCTCAAACTTATAAGCCAGTGACATGAGTGGTACTGAGTAGGTATTTAAAACAAGAAGAACACAGACCCTATAGAGGAATAAAGCATGCTATTTCTAAAATTATTGCTTTGGTCATTTGAAATGCTGCTACCTCTGTTGTTTACATTAATAGGGCAAATGCATAGAGTTTAACTCTTGACCATCCCAGCCAGCTACTCTCACTTTGACTGGAAGGAATTTTCCGAAGTCATCAAAAGATTGAAATAAGTCAGTTTAAATTAAATTATTTTGTCAAATTGCTTATGTTTTGTCTATAGCATTAGAAAGATTAATGAGTGCATGTGGGTATAGAGCTAATGAAAACAAGAGTATGTGACCACTAGGTCAGGCAAACGTGAGGGAGGCACAATAGAAAGTTTGATTTCTCTCCCTTCAGTTCTCCTATCCTGTCCCGGGTCCTGTTGCTAGATTAGCCTGGTGGGGCATGTATGGAGAAGGTGGAGGGGCTTAGGAGGAAAGAGGGAAGGGCAATGGTATGAATGACAGAAAGGAAGCAGACCTGGGTCATCTAGCTGCAGGATCATGATATGTGGTCTTGAGCACAGAAAGGCTTCCTGCCCAGGTGATGGAGGATGGAGAGCATCCATTCACAAGTGCTTCTGATCTTTCCTAAAGCTTTAGAGTCATCAGTCCATAAACATGAACTAACACAGTTAAAAGGAAAGGAGTTGCTCACTCATGAAGTACTTATCATGTGTCTCATTGAACCTCTTTCTCTCCCACAGTTTTGGACCAATGACAAGTCACAAACTGGGCAAAGAAAGTGATGCCAAAGTTCCATAAGCTTTCTTTGATGAATTAACATTGCGAATGTTAAAGAAATAGTTGCAAGTGGAAAGATTATTGCAGACAAGTTTTAGAATTAGAGTAACAGATTTCCTTCAGAAACTGAAAGTTATGCACACCTAGCCCAACCACTCAGAGGACAGGCTTCACATCCTTCTTTCTAAATCTGGGAAGCAGAAATCCATCATGGACAAGTTGAGAAATAGTGAGGGGCTGGACTGAACACCACAGAGATTTGGGGCCTTGTTGTGTCTTAACTGTGATCACTTAAAGCTTTGTCTGGAATCACTTTTTAAACTTGTGGGGTTGTAAAGTTGTAAACTTGTGGATGTAAAGTTTTCTGAAAAAACTATAATGGTAAAGATTCTCTGAATGCACAACAACCAAAAATGTATTCAAAATCAACCATGATGAGTCCAAGTTTATAGCCATGCTCACCTGTGCTGTATCACATGACTTCACTGTAGCCCTTGGTTCTTAGCACAATAGTACACACTGGGCCATAATGCCACAAATCATCAATGGACACTACCCAAACACCTTACCTCAGATTCCAGACTACTGTCTATGATAAATTGCAATATTTCTACTCTACACACAATGCTTCTTGCTCTTATAGACACATGAAGTTTTAGTTATGAAAAACAGGACCTTTTAATATTTTCCTCAGCACAAAAATATCAAATTAGTATGTTTTTCCATTATACTGGGTTAGAATGTTTAATTTTAAATTGTTTGAATTGCTGAATAGAATCTTGTGAAAAATTGTTAAGTGAATTTTTCTTGGCATCAATTTAGAATTTTGTTTGTTTTTCTAGACAGGATTTCTCTGTGTAACAGTCCTGGCTGTCCTGGAACTCTCTTTGGAGACCAGGCTGGCCTCAAGTTCACGAAGATCTGCCTGTCTCTGCATCCTGAGTGCTGAGATTAAAGGTATGTGCTACCACTGCCCCACTCAGTATAAAATTTTAATAATTTCTAAAGCGACCCTAAACATGCTTCTGCAATTTTAATGCCACATTGATGCAAAGTGATATTCTCAATGTAGGCAATTTATAGTAAATATATATATATATATTTTTATATATATATATATCAGTTCTGAAAACCTTTGCACATAGTCTATATTTTACAGAGTAAAAAAAACAATTAAAATCTGACTACTGCAAAAATAACATCTATATAACTAGTATACAAATTTGCTTTCATTTTAATAAAGGTAAAATTACAATCCAAAGGATTGTTTCAAGATAAATTTCTTTAGCATTTATGATCAATAATTCTTTATTTGTAGATCTGTTTTTATAGCTTTAAGTATGGAATTGCAAAGAATTTTTGTGTGTGAAAGGGGTCATAGATGAGTAGAAAATGTTTAAGAAACCTTGACCCAGATTATCTTTGGGAAGGGCATTCCTGCCCTGTTACTATGGCCAGAAGATGTTTCTTTTTAAAGCTAAATCCTTTAAATTTCAAAGAGGCTGCCTGACAGTCCCTCAGATGAAAATGAGAAAGGTAATTTTCTTCTTTTTGTAAACTCTGTTTTCTCTAATATCTTTGGTAAAAGTTAGTTCCTGTGTCTTAAAAACAACAATAAAAAAAACCTTGATTAGTTTAGGTTCCACCTTTTAAAGCCAAATAAATACTTTTGAAATATAATGACTATGTATTTTAAATTTTGGCTGTTACATGGAATGCTAATGTAAATGTCATACCTTCTCAACTAGTGTCCAGACCTGTCAGTGCAGAACTGCAATCTCAACTATCTGACTGAGCATGGAGGAACATCGGTTCACAGACTACCTGGGCTACAGAGTGCATCAAAGGCCAGTGTGGGCAATTCAGGAAGAGTCTATGTATTCCATACTCTAGAGGATCTATGTTCAATCCCTGGAATCTTAAAGACAAACCAAGACAAAAACAAAGCACAAACAAAAACCCCACCCACTTGCTAATAGTCCTTTTTATAACTTCCTAGGAAAATTGTAACCTCCCACCAAAGTGTACAGAAAAACTTTAGAAACTTTGTTCCTTCTCATGGGTTTTCAAACTTTCCTGTGGGGAAAGACAGCATCTTGCTTCAACCAAGGACTGTGTATAGATGAGAGAAATTCCATGGTGAACACATTAGTAACTAATATAATTTTCAAAATACATGAGAGATACTATGCTTCGTCAGTTATAGTCAGTGGATGACTCCTGTTGGAATTGCTGTAAACTCTTCCAACCCTGCCAGCCAGCTATGCAGGCTCCTGCCCACCAGCAGTGCCACCATTCCTAAACTGAGTGAAGCACCGAGGGACCTGCTGGCAAAAGCATAGCTCAATCTTCAAACAGAAAGTCCAGAGCTCTCCTGTTGCAGAAATGAATCACATTTTGCAACACTTTATTTAGTGATTATCTGGTGTAGGCTTTCATACATGGTGAGAGTTTCTTCTATAGGGATTTTGTCAGAAACATTCAGTATCTTTTCAGTTCCTATAAGCAGGGACCCTGGACTTCTGTTCTTGAGAATGCTGATTTCATCATCGACTCTGAATGTGAGATGATTTTCCTGAAAAACTGGAAGACTATTCTCTATAAACGCCTCAGTTCTATTTCTGCCACACCACTAGAAAAACCCTTCAGTTTCTTTCCACTAACAGTTAGGATCAATTCACATAAAGGCAGAGGATATATCAGCTTGTCATAATGAGATCTGGTGTTCAGACTCATGATGAAACAGCCCTTTATCTGGGCCTCACTCCCAGTCAACAGTATCAAAGAGCTGACTGATAGGGACAGTGCTGAACTCTAACTTAATTTATCCAGTCAGTAAATGTTCAAATGCTAGCTATGTTCCTGCCACCGTTATGGAAATAAAACATGAAGCAACATAGATAGCAATTTAGATCCTTAAGACACTTACAGTCTAAATTATGAGGACAGATGAAAAAACCAAGACACACAAAGAAGATAGAATAGGTTAGATGGTACAAATTGTCAAGAGAAATCATATAGGGGGGAGGGGGTTGATGAGAGGCTCTTAAGAGTTGTGGAATTGTAGGTAGGGTAGCAAAGGACAGAATTGCCAAAGAGGTGAGCAGGCAGGGCATTCAGATGTGGGAGAAGAATCTCAGAGGCTGAAGCATCATCCTAGGCCAACAGTATGGTGGAGATGTGGGTATCAAGCATCAGGCAACCAGACTGGAGAACCTGGGATAGTAGTTCGGAATGGGAGGAAACAGAGGGGAAAACAGAGGGTGTAGGGTCTTAGACATCACTGAAAGAGGGCTAGGTTTCCTGTGAGTGAGGTGTATCCTTTGCCAATCATGGGGTCAATTTCCCCCCAGCTATAGGTTCTCTGAATTTTTACATGGCAGTGACTTGAGTGCCTGTGTGAAACCTAGTGGTCTATCTTTTAGAACATTGTTGAATTCGCATCACGTGTCCTGGAATTGTTTCTGTGGAGAAGCTGAAAACAAATTCATTATCTGTTTGATGTGGGAATGTCTTTCTGTGTGCTGTGAATGTCAGTCTTTAAATAAAGGAGCTTTATTTAAATATAAGGCTTTAAATATGGTGCCCAAAGCACCATAGAAGAAGTAAGTGGGGAATCAGAATAGGTAGGAAAGGAAGGGCGGAGTCAGAACAGATAGAGCCAGATGCCCAAAGAAGAAACATGTAGGGAACACAGGTAAGCCATGGGCCACACGTGGCAGACAGATTAATGAGAATGGGTTGATTTAAGATGAAAGAGCTAGCTAGCAAGGTGCCTCACCCATAGGCCAAACAGCATGAAGTTAATATAAGCTCCTGAGTCATTTCTGGGGGCCTAATCAGCGGCTGGTGGCTAAGGGGTCTGGGGCGGCAGGTCTGTGGGTCTGGACCTCTGGCTGTCCGGGACCAGGAAACCCTATTGTAGCATCTGTTCTTCCTAAATGATGTGTTTCTGATGCCTCTCTGCTTGGATAGGAAACATTCAAGTTCAGGGACCTGCCTTGTAGCAAGCATTCAGTATTTTCCCCCAGAACATAAATTTTAAAGCAGATTCAGGCCCTTCTTCACTTCTAAATATTTTCCTGTGTTTCTTCTGAAAATTAATTATATTTATGTAGGATCACCAACATCTACATTCTGACTTGTTTTTAGTTGCTGACATCTGTGAGATTTTCTGTGCTTTTCTTCCAGTGAGATATGTGGTGCTGTTAATTGTTTCTGGCAGTGTGAACTCTGTTATTGATGCTTCTAATTTATTAATTACTTATTTTTCCTATTAATCTCTTCTTTAATGGTATCATTATTACTTTAATGTATATTGTATCTTGGAGTCTTCTAAAAATGTCATCTATGGTTCTTATTTGAGATTTTTTTCAGTGATTTAATGTTTTCTTTCAATTCTTTTGATAGAAGAAAAAGTTCTGTCTTAGATTTCTTTGTTTCATATTAAATTTTTGTTTTAAATCAACGATTGCTTTTATTACTAAACTAAAATAAAATGAAGCATGATTGAACCCTTGAATTCTTGTTTCTTGTCAATGATTCAAAAATACGGAATGTGTCATGAAGTTGCATATCCTTCTTGCACAGGGGCCATGCTAATCTTCTCTGTATTGTTCCAGTTTTTAGTATATGTGCTGCCAAAGTGTGTACCAGACTAGATCCTTAATGGTACTTTTCATCCTTTGTTTCTTCATTTGATGACTAGCCCTATACAGCCTTATTTATCCTTACATATATCTGTAAATATAGAAATTTATGTCTGTTCTCAACCTTAGCTACACAAGTGCCACTAGTATTGCCTCTAATGCTGTAGTAGTACTCATCTAACCATTGATCATAAAAATAGTTCAGCACTTAGTTATTGGGCATCTAGTAAGTACAAGATGCTATTTTTCACAGTCAAGGTAAAACAGGTAAAATCTTTGTCTGTGGAATTTCCACTGTAATGGAGAGAGACAAAAAGTAAATGATAAGCATATGTAGATTCACTATGTAAAATGGAGAAGTGTGCTGTAAGGCCAAGTTATCATTGGCATTTTGAGAAGGTGATGGGAAAGTTGGGAACCATGGTTACTTAACAAGTTAAGTCGCCACTCTCTTCCACCAGTTCTCCAGCACTCTTTTTTTTTTCCTTATCAAGATCATGTGGCCCTTGGAATTCCAGATGAAGGCTGGGGCACCTTGTATATTAAGTAGGGAGACAGAGAAAGGGGTCAGCTGTGACCTTGGGCAGGTAAGCCTTCATTGTTCTGCATTTTCCTCCCTCCCTTTACACTTTAGATATGGTTTGAGTATTCCTCCCTAACTTCACATGTTATGAGCTTGGTTCTTGGTGTCACTGCATTGATAGTGGAATTTGTAGGGAGTGGGTGGGGCTTAGTGTGAAGAGATTTTATCTTTTGGTGCTACCTTGGAAGGGATTGAATTCTAGTGGAATCCTATTAAGTTCCCTCAGAGAAGGGTTATAACAAACTTCTCTGTATCTCACCTGTTTTACTGTGTGAATTCTATCATATGAACAGCTATCATTATAGCATAATCTTCCTGAGGCCTGATCAGAGACCAAACAGATCAGGCCACAGTATATTGTTTTTTTCACCTCTAATAATGTGAGTTAAGTCATCTTTCCTTTACAGATATCTTGTTGTGATGACAACAATAAAAGAAATAAATTAGGTTTGTTTGCAAGGAGCTCTCCATACTCTTGAGCAGGATGCTGGTTGGAGGCTCTGTTCTGAGGGAACATCTGGCTGCCTACAGACTTATGTTTGAGTTTGTTTGCTTTTGTGAAATGACAACAGTCCTGTATCTCTTCTGAGTGAGCAGGCAGAACTAAGATGTGCTGTCCATGGCATTTAGCATTGCACTTCATTGGCTTCATAAAGAATTAACTGATAGATAACAGTTTCCTCATTTTGAAAACAGTCTAACTTAAGAGGGCTGGTCTTCATTTGGTGCATAAGGAAATGAAATATGAATCTTATTATTAAGCTTGTGCTTATGAATGACCACCTCCTTTGTGTTAGAGTCATATGACACCAACTGTAGACATCCGTGCATAAACCTGTGTACCTTTTACACAGCAGGTACTTTCCTAAGTATGTGCAGTATTTCGAAACTTACTCTACTTTTCAGCCTTAGAACATGGGTCTTTTTCTTGATATTTTGATCCAATGCACAGATCTGAAAGGCTTGCCATTCCTTACAAATGTTTCTCTTTTTCTTTTTCTGCTCACAGCAGAACACTGTGAAGTATTGCATGGTGGGGCTGCAGACTCTGGATTGCCCTAGATTCTGGCAATTCAGGATGAAGGTCCAATGGCACCCGTAACTTTGCCTTCTCGAAGGGTTACAGCAGCCTTTTGTTATGTGATCATCTCAGCCAAAAGAGCTGAATTCTGCACTGCTTGACAGTCACTCCATCTGAAAAACCCTCTTTGAAATCAGTGGAGCTCTGGGCACCAAGAGGCCAGGCATAATATAGGAGAATTAGGCTCCATACATTTACAACTACAAAATGACACAGATATGTATTTCTTACCTGCTAAGAAAGGCTTCAAAGGGCACAGCTTAGCTACCTAATGGTGTCTTCTGAAGAAGCTATATGGAAAAAAGGAGAGTGGGTTCTCCCATTTATGTAAGTCACATCCTGTGTCATGCCACTGACTCGTATAGTTGTTGGATAAAAGCCTAAATTGTAAAGGAAAGGTAACCTTGTGAGAATGGCAAGTGTAGACTTTCTTCGTATTTTATGCAATTAAAATGTTAACCTTGACATTATACTAGCCCTTCAGTTTTCTTTCTATGTCCTTCAGATTGCAAACCTGAGGAACGTGTTTTTTTTTTTTTTTTCCTGGCATGTATGTGAAGTATCTACAGTGAAGCACTATTTTTTTCTGTCTGTGACATCTTTGTGAGTAGTCATGGGGATTGGCTGTCCCAGGTGAGACCATCGACTTCTGTTTGAGATTTCCTTTAGTGTCTCGATTCCCCCCTCCCCTTTCCATAAACTTTCCCCCAATCCCAGCCCACCTCCGATGCTACTGGGTGATTTGGTAGGTGGAGAGGAGGATGATAGTGAAGGCTGGTCTTTCTAGCACTGAACTGGCAAGTAAGACTTCATGTGATATCTCTTCATTCATGGAGGATTCCCTATTTCTTCTTGGGGAAAATTGGTTGTGCCACCTAAAACTCCCAATTTTCCTCAGATGCAGCAGAACCATTTATTTCTTCCCCTGATCTGTGCCATGATGCTTCTCTGTTGTCCTTTTCATGCAGTAGTACGTACTCATTTTTGTCTGTACAAGAGAAGCACCCAAAAGGAGACTTGGTGGTATAAAAAGCACCCTTTAATGAGTGTTTGTAAGCAGCAACATCCTCTCAGAAATCCTTCAACTGGTAGTGATCTGGTAGGCACAGAACCCTTAAGTGCCCCTGTTCGATACCCATCTGATGTCAAGTTTCCTGAGATTCTGTAAATACACTTGTCTGTGTCTATTCTGGTTCCTATTTCTGTCCCCACCTCCAACTCTTCTCTTTGGTAAGGCAATAGTAGGGTTGGCTATGGGCATTTGTGAGGATGCTGGTTGGAGATGTATTTGATACTGGTTTAGTGGGGTATCTTTAAGTTAGTGCTGGATATCTTGGTACAGGAAAGCATTAAGCACTATTTCTACCACACATTTTTGTGATGTAGACAGGTATTCCCAGTGTGGAACCTGTCACTGAAGGATAGTGAGTAGCTGAGGCAGCCCTTGAAGTGTGCAAACCCGGAAAAATTATTCCATCATTATAACTCTAACCCAAAACCCACCACAATACTAGTGACTAAAAAAAATTAATCACTATATAATGATCCTTCAGAAATTTTTATAAACACTGATATTACACAATTTCTGTTATCTGAAGAGGCATTTGAAAGATAGTAATGTTGAAGCAGACGAAAGACTGTGTCGGTGAGATTTTTGTGATTTTTTTTTCTTTTTCAACTTTTAAATTCCTGTTTTGCTATAATTTTCCTTAACTCTACAAACAATGCCTAATCTTGACATATCTCCAAATTATGTAAACTTTTATTTCTATAATTCTAACCTGCCCATACAGAAAGAACATAATTTACTTAAATCAATCAATAAGTAAATATTTTTATATATAAACTATTAACAAGCAAGGCTTACACACTTATTTTTCCTTGAGTGCACACGCCTTAGAGCCAGTGTGACCAGTGGTAGTGTCGTGTGAGCCTTAACACAAGGTCCAAGGTCCATAGAGATGGCAAGCCCAGTTTGGATGCGAGCTTCCTTCAGTCACTTCAGGTCTTCATGGAGCTTGTTGTTCAGATATTTTTGCAGAACTTGCCTTTCTTATTTACTATCCTTTTCATCCTTCTGTTTTTTGTTTTTTTTCTTTTCTTTTCAGGAAATGATCTGGGATCGTGCACCAGTATGGATTCAGCATAATGGTGATCAAATGTTTCATTTTGTTCGCATTGAGTTTTCCAGCCCTCTTGGTGAGGTCAATGTTCCCTTTACTTGATGCAACATGAGCACACCATTTACCCACACCCCCTAATGGCACCGATGACAAGGACTACTCATTGCTGCCTATGGCTGTTGCTGCAATTCTTAAGGCTCACTGCCAACACAGAGGCAGCATCATAGTTATACACAATTCTCTTGTGGAAGAGCTTTCAGTTACCTTAAGTGCATTTTAGGAACTGAAGAAATTAATTCTTCAGAGCCCATTTTAGGACTCAGATTCTTATCTGTGGAGCCATCATTTAATGGATCTGTTGAACATCTGAGTATCCTCATAGAACTTATTAATGAGTCATTCCTGCTAAATTACTTCTAATAGATCCCTTCAAAATGTCTCAAAACAATAACCAAAACTGTATAAGGAAATTAAAGAGAATAAAGGAACAAGCTTAATTCAACTTGAAAAGAAATAACAAATAAAGAGAGCCTTGTGGCATGGTGATCGGAAGTCATCAACTCCAGCTGGACAGAAATTATCCAGTTTAAGGTCAACAAAGAAAATGAAGCTTTATGCATGCTGATAGCATGAACTAATATCATCCATTTCTGTTGTGATTTAAGATGTGAGTTCTCAGCCATTCCTGTTGCCATGTCAGTTGAATGCTGCACCTTAACAGGCCCTCTTAGTAGGATCCAGAAAGACAGTACCAAGAGCAATTTGTACTATGGAGCCTTATTTCCCAGGTTGGCAATATTAACAACTGGGCTAGGGACCTTTCTTGTGATATTTTGGCAAAGAATGTGGCTATTTTCTGTCTTTGTCCTAAGAACTTGCCTGAGGCTAAATTTAAAGTTATGGACTAATTTCTTTGGTGGAGGAGATTGCAAGACAACCTAATATTGAATCTGTTGTATGATTATTAGGTAATCACTTTTATACAGGTCTACAATGGAAAATGTGCAAACGAAGCAGAAAACAATATAAAATGTACAGTTTAAAAAGAAAAAGAGTACCTGGAAATTTAATATTAGAGCCAAGATTTATGCTTACAGAGATGAGATTGAGCAGAGGCTTAATATTCATTGAAACACTGGAAAGAATGCCCTCAGAGAAAGACATAGTTAGCTAAACTTCCAGATTATGAAAGAGCCTACGGTTTACCCGTTCTTGTAAAGCAACAGCAAACAAAAGCTGCTGCTCATGTAGTTTAAA
This sequence comes from Phyllotis vaccarum, assembly GCA_033318265.1. NCBI lineage: Eukaryota > Metazoa > Chordata > Mammalia > Rodentia > Cricetidae > Phyllotis > Phyllotis vaccarum. The sequence continues at coordinate 23,640,035 of JARWLC010000011.1, forward strand.
AGGGCGGAGGTCCACTCTAAACTGGCATCTGAGCTTGGCAATTGTCTTTGCCGTAAAGATTCATAAGTAAAGGGGTCGTAGAATTCGTTTCTGCTGTTTCAGAAATGCCACTGAACTCAGGCATCATATGCAGGGGGATGCCTGAATGGAGGTTTGAGAGGCTGATCTGTGAAGCTGTGCTTATAAAGCCTAAGTTATATCGGAGACTTCAAGGTACTGGAGATGCCAGGTCTCTGGGATATCTGCCAAGGAGAGCTGAATACAGAGAGTGGAACCACTGGGAATTATGTTATAGATAAGGAAATTATGTTATGTTAACAAAGGTAAAAGGTGGGACCCATATAAATCTATTGGCATCAGACACAGAACTACAGGATTTAGTGTTTTTCCTGCTGTGTTAAAGCCTTGTGTTGGTCCATTATGCTTCCTCCCATTTCTTCCCTTTAGAATGATAATATATATTGTGTGTCATTGTATGTTAAAGTAAGAGATTTTCTTCATTCCTTTCCCTCCCTCCCTCCCTCCCTCCCTCCCTCCCTCCCTCCCTCCCTCCCTCCCTCCCTCCCTCCCTCCCTCCTTCTCTCTCTCCCTCCCTTCCTTCCTTCCTGGGTTTTATTGGTTGTGAACCTAGCCTTTAATGGTTGAACCAGCTCTACAGCCTGTAATTTGATTTTTGATTTCACAATGGGCTTCCATTAAGAAATTGCCTTGAATCTCAAAAGAGCTTTGTATTTTAAATAGTGTTGATACTGAAAGATTGTGGAGACTTTTGGAGTTGGACTAAGTTTTGCATTATTATGTGGCCCCAAGCACACAGAAATAGTGTTAGGGAATGGAATGTGGTATTTTGAATAAGATGTTCCCTACAGGCTTGGATGTTTGAATATTTGGTCTCAGCTAGTGGCACTGTTTAGGTGGGTTTAAAAAGTGTGGTCTTGTAGTTGAGTTATGCCACTTGGGGAAGGCTTTGAACTTTCAAAGCTTGACCTATTTATTCCCAGTTCACTCTCTCTGTGCTTGTGGATCAGCATGCAGGTTTTAACTGTTCTTATCACCATGCCTGCGAGCCAAAAACATGAGTGGAGTTAAGAATCCAGGGACATTGGTTATGGCATTCACCAGAATATAATAATAAATTCCAGACAGTAGAATTAGAGACTCTCAATTAATACCTTAGTAGTGTTATAATAGTGGTAGGATTATATAGGGGGACTGAATGTGGGTTCTAGAAACATGGGCTTAAGTCTTTTGATAGTTACTAAGTGTTGGGTTTCCACATTCATTAAACAAGTTTAATGGCATCTAGCTGTAAGGATGTTAGGAAGAATAGGTATGGGGCTCTTGGTAAGCTGCTGAATAGTGATAGATTCCCAAGGGATGATAGCTATCATCTCTTTTGTGGGTTGATGCTGCTACTGCTGTCCTAAGGTCATTTCCTTAGACTCATTAGTGGTAAATACTATTACAAGCAAGCATGACTTTATCTTCAGTAATTCTAACTGGTTATTTTCAAGCTGGAAGTTCTGGTTGACTTAATGTGCTGGGTGCTCTTGATTTGCGAACCTGGCCTCTGTTCTATCCTTTACACATATAAGATTTCATGGGCTGAATTTACAAGTATAACATTTGACTCTAATATTAAGTAACTATGGAGAAAAAGGAAAAAGAAATGAAAAATAGCAATGAGGGTTATTCTCCGAAGAAAGGAAATTGAGTTGTTCTAGGGTGGTTAAAGAATTTAATATTCTATTTCAACCAAGAAAGTATTTTTTGAAGGTTTCTAAGAGAAAATTTAGCTCATTTCTCTTTTCTTTTATAAATATTCAGTGGCACTCACATACATGAGAACTCAAGGCATCAGGCTTCAAGTGTTCTTAGCACACTGAAGAACATAAGCAAAGACCTATTTACAGCCCTCCATTTTCAGAGAAGTGTGTGACACCACCAATTTAAACTATGAATTTCCCTCCAGATTATATTCATGTGTTCTCACTGCAATTGCACAGCAGGAGGGTGGGGTGGTGGTGATTATCGGCATCTCCACATGTAATTATGACATGTGAAAATCTCAAAGATTCAATCTTGAGCACTTTAGCTATTAATAGAAACACAAAGCATCAAGAAATGTGTACTGTAGTCAATGCACCACAGCTGTGGTATAAACATGTGTGAGCAACCTGATTGTCCTGGTCTCATGCAATAAATCCCAATTCAGAGTGTTGCTCTGATTTTCCTTTTACACATCATGAGCTACACGTGACAAAAGCACCTTTAAATTAAATGTATTTTGATTTAGATATTATCTTTAAAACAGTGAGTGAGAAATTCTCATTGATTAAAAAGCATCAAAAGTAAAACATTTGGAGTTTTACTAACTGTAGGCCCTTCAACAAGCTTGATTTCCCCAAGAATAAAATTAGGAAGAATTTTTTCTTAATAAAGTTACTATGAAGATTAAGTGAAATAACCTACCTAATGAGAATATTTTAGCACTAAGTGTGAAACAACAGTAATTGTTATATTCTGGTATGTAGATACAGCTGGTGTTTTACATCAAACATTAACATGTGAACTTATATATTTATACAGTTAAGAAAAAGGTTTCTGAAGAATGGATAAAAATGTGGTGGATTTATAAAATGGTGAATTATGCAGCAGTAAAATAAATAAATAGCTAAATAAATAAATAAATAAATAGATAAATGAATGAATGAATGAATGAATGAATAAATAAATAAATAAATAAATAAATAAATAAATAAATAAATAAATAAATAAATTAAATAAATGACATCTTGAAATTTGCAGGCAAATGGATGGAACTAGAAAGAAAATCATCCTGAGGGAGGCAATCCAGACCCAAAAAGACAACATGGTATGTACACGCTCATGAGTGGATATTAGACATAAAGCAAAGGAAAACCAGACTACAACCCACATCTCCAGAGAACTGAGGTCAAGGAGAACCCAAAGAGAGACATCCATGGATCTTCCTGGGAAGGGGAATAGGTAAGATCTTCCAGTAAATTGGGAGCAATTTGAGGGCGTAAGCAGAGCTAGAAAAAGAACACGAGGATGGTAGAATTGTGGAAGGGATGGAGAGGGAGAATCAAATAGATGTCTTGACAGAGGAAAGCAATTTGAGGTTAGGAAGGAACTGGTTTTCCTATCGGGAAACTCCCAGGAATCTTCAAGAATGACCCCAGGTAAGACTCCAGGCAATAGTGGAGAGGGTCCTGAACTGACCTTCCCCTGTAATCAAATCGATGACCATCCTAATTGTCCTCATGGAACCTTTATCTAATAACTGATGGAAGCAGATGCAGAGATCCACAGCTAAGCTCTTGGCCAAGATCCTGGAGTCCAGTCAAAGAGAGAAAGGAGGGATTATATGAGCAAAGGGGTCAAGATCACGATGAGGAAACCCACAGAGACAGCTGGCCTGAGCTATTAGGAGCTACTGACTCTGAACTGACAGCTGGGGAACCTGCATGGCACTGAACTAGGCCCTCCAAACGTAGGTGACAGTTGTGTGGCTTGGGCAGTTGGTGGGCCTCTGGCAGTGGGACCAGGATTTATTCCTAGTGCATGAACTAGCTTTTTGGAACCCATTTCCTATAGAGGGATACCTTGCTCAGCCTTGATGGGGGCGACTGGGTCCTGCCTCAACCTGATATGCCAGACTTTGGTGACTCCCCATGGAGGGCCTTATCCTCTCTGAGAAGTGGATGGTGGGTGAGGGTGGGGCGAGTAGGAGAAGGGAAGGGAAGGAGAACTGTGGTTGGTTTGTTTAAAAAAAAAGTCAAAAAGAAAAAAGTTTCTTTGTAAATCACAAATATAGATTATGAGTTCGGCTCGGTAAGGATAAAACTAAATGGTATTGTGTGATTCCACGGTATGGAATTTATCCTTATTTTCTGAAGTCCTATAATTATTTCCACAGGGAATTTTGTCACTAACAAACCTAAGTGTCTGACTGAATCCCTGTGATTATCTGGTCTGTTGAAAATGCTTGAAGAACATTAAAACTAGGGCAGTCTTTTCTAAATATGGTGGTGTGTTAACTGTACTCCTGTTTTATATGGTTACTTTCATGCTCCTCTTTGCATGAGGAATTTCTGTCTACACCAAGGATGATGGGTTTTGTTTTGTTTTGTTTTTTTAACCATCATCATCCTTGGGGCCATTTTTCCAATCCAAGTTGGTTGAAGATTCTTTCTTGGTTTCTTTTCTCCGTTTTTTTTTTTTTAAATTTTATTTTTATTTTTTATTTTCTTTGTTTTGAAAAACTGGATCAGATCCTTGGAAAGATGCTGGGATACACACTTAAGATGCACGTCCTCCTAGTAAGCAGAGGCTTGGTGGAAACTGGTTCTGTGAGGTATCTGAAGATCCTTGATGTTCAAGACACTGAACAAATGTGACTCAAAAGATGGTGATTTAAATAAACTCTCAGAAGACTGTTCCTGTAAATTTGATTTTGTGTGTGTATTACTGTTATTGTTTAATTTTTGAGGCTGGGGCTTACATGGCCCAGGCTGGCCTTGAACTAGCTATGTGAATGAGGCTGGCCTTGAATTCCTTTATTTTCTGTCTTATCACCCAAGTGCTGGGATTACAGGCACGTTCCAAAGTACTCAGCCCTATTTCTGTAGTTGTAATTTTCTCCTTTTTCTGTGATGCACTGATGTTTTTTTAATTACTGATTTGTAATAAAAATTGTTAAAGGTATATCCTAGTCTGTCATATATGTTACAGATTTTCTCTATTATCTATCAATTTTTTTAAATGTGAAGATATTTTTATGTGCCATATCTTTGAAGATTTTTTTTGTATGAACTCAATCACATTTGAGCAAGTTACATAAATTAGTCCAATTCCTTAGTTGGGATACAGTGGATTGAAACAAATGAATAGGGCTGAACGCAACAATTTTAGAAATTTTAAAAAGTTAAATAGCTGCAGTCTTTTCAAATGAGGACAAAAGTTCTCTTCAGTTTTAAAGGTTGACTGACAGGGGACAGATTTTCATATAGACATCTTGTGGGGTGCTAGGTCTGCCAGAGGAAACAATTTTCTGGAATTTAACAATAGCTTGCAAGGTCAGGGAAAAACTTGAGAAACCAGCTTGCCTTCCTAACTGGATACCCCAGTGGACTTAACAAAATATACACCCACCTTAATTTCCACCAGTTTCCAACCTTTGTCTGGTGTCAGGTCCTACTCACTCTCCAGGCTGCTGCTGCACCCAACTGTGATAAATACCTAGCCACCTTGTGGCAGAATGCTCCTTCAACCTGCAGGAGAACCGAGGGCTCTCTCATTTGCAGGTCTGTTTTGTATCTGAGTAAACTGCTTTTGCTTTTTTATCAGCCATGTTTATGATTTTCTCAGTTCACAGAAATAAATACCTGAACCAGGTGCTATGTGAATTACATTTCTTAACTTCTTTTTTTTTCTGAGAAGCACTGGAGAGGAACTTCTATAGTATTTATTTAGCTTCTCTCTTCCTTTCCTACAAATGTATAGACCACATGTAAATTTCTATACCTACAGTTTATGAATCTTGAAGAGACCAAGTCTTGCTATTTGTGTTTTGTGACATCATGCATATTCTAGTCAGTCTTGGGGATTTGCTCTCATACTGACTGAGAAAGGAAAGTCAACCTAAACTTCAAGGCATCATTCCACTTTGCTCAACCCATAAGATCAATTTCCTTCACACCTTCCAACAGCTGCAGGAATGGGATATTGTGAAAAGATAAAGTACAAGAAGAGCAGCAATCTGGGAATGATTGGTGTGATGTGGGAGTGCCTTTCTGTATGCTGTGAATATCAATCTTTAAATAAAGGAGCTGTTTTGGCCCATGACAGGCACCATAGAAAAAGGTGGGGAATCAAAATAGGTAGGAAAGGAAGGGCGGAGTCAGAGACAGACCAAGTCAGCCACCAAAGGAGCAACATGTAAGGAACACAGGTGAGCCACGGGCAATGTGGCATACAGATTAATGAGAATGGGTTGAGTTAAGATGTAAGAGCTAGCTAGCAATGTGCCTGAGCCATAGGCCAAACAGCATGAACTTGATATAAGTGTTTGAGTCATTTCTGGGGGCCTGATGAGCTGCGGGTGGCTAAGGGGTCTGGGGCGGCAGGTCTGTGGGTCTGCACCTCTCTGGTCACCCGGGACCAAGAAACCTTGCTGCTACATTGGTGTTTCTACCCACCCTTACACAAGAGCCAGGTAGAGGCATGGCAATACAAAGCTGGCTGCTGGAGCCATGCCTCTGTACCAACCACTACTCTTTCAAGCAGGGACGCAGAAGCAGTGGTTTTTTAATGTTACCAAGTCAACAACCACAGCTTCATTTGAGAACTTGTCAGACAAGCTTCATCTTGGACCAGCTGCTAGACAACTCTAAATGGGTCTCATAAATCCACATATACATTGCTGCATCTTCCTTGTGATTCTAGCTCAAGTTTAGCTAGACAGAGCACATAGAACTCATATCTAGTTCTCTACATTTCAGTTATTCATTACCTAGTGGTTATTGCACACCTCCTAGGTATGCAGTCCTACCTAATTACTTAAAGCTCTCTGGCTCAAGCCTCTAAAGGAGAAAGAACACAGGGACTCACAACCGTTATGAAAATGTGATTCTAAATTTACTATATGTTCCTGATCTTCATTGTTTCTCTCACATTAAGACCATTGATACTTCTAGGAAGTCTCTGTGTCTTGTGTCATACCATCACCATTACTCTTCCAAAGAGTGACACATCATACTCTTTATTGCCAATGAGCTTACAATTTCACTGGGAATCAGCAATCAGAGAAGAAGCAATGTCAATAAAGGATGCAAACAGATGTAGATTAGATACAGACAGATATATATATCTATATATACATAAATCTATATCTATATATATATATTTGTAGACTGATAGAGAGATAGGGAGCTAAGTAAAAATGCTAGTTATTATGAAGTTAAACCTTTTGTTAAACAGAAAAGGATACAAACCTAATCTACTGAATAGTACAACTCAGCCTAGCCTAGCCTACATATGCTCTGAAGATGTACATTAGCTTATTGTTGGCAAGATCACTGGACATACAGTATATTTAGTAATGAAGCATTAAGTAGCTCAAATAATTTATTGAAAACCCTCCATCCTCCATGCTTGCTGGTTGGCAGGGTGCTGCTACTTCCTGTTGCTATCCATCACTGAGAGAGGATATGCTATGCTATATCGATATCTTGGGGAAAATATTAAGATTCAAAATCCCAAACCAGTCTTCTGGAAATAGGATACTTTTGCACAAACATCAAATATCTAAATTCATACCATTGAAAGCTGGGATGGCATTATTAATTCTATGTGCAAATATGGGTTACTCAAAGTGTCTTCTTTCCAGTCTTCTAATACTCCAACCGCATGCCCAAGCATTTTAGCTTTGTGATAAAATCCACAAAGACACAAAAGTAGGGAAAATAAATGTCATTCCAAGGGTACATATTCTAGTGTTGAGCCTACCAGTTTTTGTCTTTGCTGGGTTTTTGGCCCTGGAAATACCTATGCTGCAGGTTTCCATTCACTTTTGTGACAGTCTTTGGGTTACTCCAGTTAAAAATGTCGTGACTTTTGAATTTGCCAGGGGAATAGGGCCTACAATTAAGAAAATGTGATTTAAAAAAAAAAAACAAAAACAAAAACAAACCAAAGGAGATAGTTTCTAAAAATCCTGGAAAAACTAACTTCATTCTCATGTAAATTTATAGCATATCTATCTATCTATCTATCTATCTATCTATCTATCTATCTATCTACCAAAAATTAATTTTAACTGCCAAGAAATAGACTAAGTTGTGACCTTGTAAAGTAGGAACAAATCAGTAGTACAGGGAATTCCTTTCTTTCCTCCATGAGGACTTTAATTATCTTTGTAAATTCTTTGAAGAGAATTGTTGACATCTCTCACATATCTTTTTGGATGGGGTTGAAAATGTGAGCTCTGGTGACCTCACAAAATCCTGACCTCTGGAGACCAAATCCAGAGGACATCTGAATAGAGAGCAGCAGTGTGGGGAGCAGAGTGGACTGTCAAAGACTTGCCCTTATCCCGTTCTTATTTAACATTTTCATGAGTGACTGAAGGGAGGGCAGAGGGGGAATCACTGCCAAGATTATGTCTGACAGAATGAGGGTAAATGAGATTGGGGGGGGGGGAGATATAAATGCAAATGATAAAAAGCCTGACAAGATAAAACATAACGAAGAATAGTTACCAATCAATTTAAACACACACACACACACACACACATACACACACACACACACATACACACACACACACACACACACACACACACACACACACACACACACACACACACACACACACACACACGCCGTTACAGAACTCCTAGAATAAGGACCCATGGGTAACAGCAGGACACACAACACAGTGCCTTATAGATTCTGACCACAGAGAGCAACAATGGAGTCAACAAAATTCTGGGGTTGGCCTAATGACACAATCAATAAAATAACAGAACCTCAAACAAAGGTAGTAGGAACCCCTGTATGCAGGGCAGGCTTCTCCTGTGGGAAATACTGTGTTTAGTTTGGGATGGCATGATTTACTAGGGACATTGTACAGAATTCCATCATTTCTTTGTGATGTCAGAATACCCTGATATGACTGAAACTAAATTTCTATAACTGTGTCAATCCAGACTTGACAGGATAGCTAGAGAATGGGTCCTTAAATTCTTAAATGGACACTGGAAATTGCATTGAGCATTGGGCTGGGATGACATCGTCGCAGAAGAGCTGGGGAAAGAAAGGAAAGACTGCTTTCCACAGCATTTTACCAAAATACAAATGGAGCACATTTTCCCCAGGAAAATTAAAGGCAGGAGCCCAAATGGATGCTGTGCTACACGCCTTTAATCCCAGCACTTAGGAGGCAGAGGCAGGCAGATCTCTGGGAGTTCAAAGCCAGCCTTGTCTACATATCCAATTCCAAAACAACCGGAGCTACATAGTGAGATCTTGTCTCAAACAAAACAACAAACCAATAACACATCAGGCCCCCAACAAACATCCCCCCAAACAAAACAAAACAAAAAAACCCAACCCAATCCAAACTAAAATATAAAACAACCAAACCATCCAATCACACAAAAACAGTAAACGAAAATGACCTCTCAAAGGTGGCATAAGCCTTCTAATAAAGGTTTTTCCATCATGACTTTCCCCACATTCTTACACGGATGTCTTTGGAGGTGGGGTCTTTAAAGATGACAGTGGAAGAATATGATGTCATTAGGTGACTTTAGTCCAGCAAACCTGATAGTCTCATAAAAAGGCATAATTTGGTCAGATGCAGGCAGAAAGGGACTGCCTAGAACCTGGGGAGAGGTCCAGAACACCTTCTTCACATGATCCCTCAGAACCAACTATGCTGACACCTAGCCCAAAGATAATGTCTCTAGTGTTAGACATCTCCATCTGCAGTACTGACTGGAAATGATGGCTGTCCCCAGCCTTAACATTCTGCCATGGGTACAGGGCTTTGGTTATTAGTCCTTCTCCCAACATGGAAATTTCTCCATGAGAGACAACATTTGTAAAACCCTTTCAAAGTGTTTGGTTTTCCTCTTCAGTATTTCATTACCTCCCTGATCAATCATTGGCCATCCTGGTACATCCCTTATTAGTGTTTCCTTTGCACATTTAACTGAATTCTGATCTCTGCTTTATTTGTGAATTCATTATTCAGTTGAACCATAGAGACACTTTAAAGTTTTATAGTTTATGTTTCTGTGACATTTTGATGAAGGATAGCATGCTGCACTGGCCTTTAAGAATATTATTAGTGGCTGAACCCGGCACTCCTGAGCAGTCACAGGTCTGGTTCTCACCAGTGTGGCTGGCCTTTGGGAGAGGATGCTAGACTTGGCTACCTAGCCAGAATCAGGGCAGCTTTGAAGGACAGCTGCACAGGCAGGGCATGGATGCTGGGGAGGCTTTGTCTCCTGGCTGGCAGAATAAAAGGCCCAAGATTTTTGACAGGGAAAAGCATGCCAGAAGAAAGCTGCCTCCAGCAAGTGCAATTCCACTAAGTTAAGCAAGCTGTGCCTCCCTATCTTCCTTGCAGAGAATTGTCTAAGCCTTTCCTGCCACGGTGGCCTGGGAAGAGTAGAGGAGCTAGCTGAGTGAGGACCAGCCAATGGTACTGTGCAAACTCGAGGACAATAGAACCCCCTAGCATGGTTTTCCTTTACACAGCTGCCAACTGTATACAACTGTAGTCAATTCCCACGACTTGTAGAGTTCACGTTTTAATGATGAATGAAGCCCATACCAAGCTTGAAAAACTCTGGCTTCTCATTATCTATTTAGTGCTAGTTCTCTGCTGGGCCCCAGCTGGGAAATTGACATACTCCTCCTACTTTTATGTTGTGTATATTTCAGAGTCTTTGTGTGGTATCAAATGCTGTAGGCACAAATTAGGGATTGGATATTATTATTATTATTTTATCTCTCTCATAGTGAGTTCCAAATGGATATTTATTAGGTGGATGGAGCAGAAATCAAAGGATTGGTTGATAAGGACCAGCTGTGTAAGAAAAGTCTGCGAGATAAGTGGGATGTGTGTGAGATGAAAACAGCACACACTCCTGGCCATTCCAGGAAAACAGGTGAGGGGAATATGCTGCATCTCAGCAACACACCTAAGAAGTTTCACAGGTAAGCTGGCCTCGGACCACTAGAAATCTCTGTTAGCGTGCATACTCTTACTTAAGGCTGCACTTAACAAGGGAGATGCAAATGCCACCCTGGCCTTCTAGATCAATCAGTGACTGTGTGTGCTCAGGCCATGATTTCCTACTTTCCTATTTTGTTTAAGTAGTTGTGAAGATTAGTAGCACAGTTGAAAGCAAAGCCATGCAGATATTTCTTGAGTAGGCGGGGTCGGTCCTCAATCTTCTCTGCATTGAAAACAATTAAAAACTCTTTCGACCACCTAACTTACTCAGCATCACAAGATGGCTATGCAGTAGCTGCAAAGAGTGGCTGGTCACTGTTGTGCGCACATAGCAGCAAGGGAGCTGCAGCTACCTCCACCTGCCTAGCATGTCTGGAGAGGATTAAATTGCTCATTACTCACTAAGGGTTGTAGCCAAACTTGGAAGTCAAAGTATTAGTTCTAGTTACTGTATTTCTGTTGTATGATATGATTTTTGTGTTCTGACAAATAAAGCTTGCCTGGAGATCAGAGGCCTAAGACAGCCACTAGTTAGCTATACAGGCTGGGCAGTGGTGGGACAAGCCTTAATCCCAGCACTTGGGAGGCTCATGCCTTTGATCCCTGAACTTGGGAGGCTCGCATCTTTAATCCCAGAACTCAAGAGGTAGAGATGGGAATATAAGGCAAGTGGACACAGGATTTTGGTCCCATTCAGTCAGAGGAACAGGAGAAGACACTGGTGGTAGTTCCTTTGTTTTTATGATCTTACAGGTTATTACTTTAATAATTGACTCCTGGTTTTTATTGATAAAACTAATTAGGTTCATGTTTCATATTTCACCTGTTTAGCTTTGAAAACCACTGTGGGTCAAGAAAAACTTGAAAGTAGTTAAAATAAATTTGTATATTATAGATATGTGGCTTATAGCATCCTTTATTGAAGGCAATTTTCAAGTCAGCTTTGTCTGATGACAGTAAAATGCAGAAATAAACTAATAATGGTGTGTTTCACCAATAATGGCTTTTGTCTCATCTAGTGATGGCTGAGGTCTCACTGGTGATGGCTGTGGTCTCACTGGTGATGGCTGTGGTCTCTGAGATCTCTCTCACTGGTGATGGCTGAGGTCTCACTGGTCATGACTGAGGTCTGTATGGTCTCACTGGTGATGACTGAGGTCTGTATGGTCTCACTGGTGATGACTGAGGTCTCTATGGTCTCACTGGTGATGACTGAGGTCTTAGTTGACTAAGTGCCTTCCTTCCCTCAAGTATGTTAGAGTCTGAAAAGTATGTGTGTGTGTGTCCTTGGGTATGTAGGGGGGTGGGAAAGAGAGAGGATTCATTATGAAAATAATTTAGCACTAATATTGACAAATGCAGTTTTAATAGGATTTCTATTATAGATTTTATGCTAATTACTAAGACTTCTTGACTTAACTCTTTCATAGGCAAAATCAGACCTAGGATTTTTTTCAAATGTATTACAATCAAAGCTTCTCAGGCTATAATTATTGTTCTGATACTCTTAGATCTCAGAGAATGTTAGAGTTAAATTCCCTGTGGCTTTCAATAAGATCAATCAAATGAGCTTTTGTTAAGTAGTTAATTAATTTACTATTTGCTCATTCAGTCAGTCATTACTGAACCTACTCACTCTTTGGCAGAGATAGAGCAGACATTGAAGAAATAACAGTGGACAAAAAGGTACAGTACATCTTATTCTAGAGCTCTGAGTAGAGTGGAGGGAAAATATGAGCCTCATATTTACACTTGAGGCTTGAAGCATCTGCAGTGGCCCTTCTGGAGTGGACCAGGCACTGGAGAGAGACCTTGATGAGGGGGATGAAAGGCTTCAGACAAGAGGGACGGGGTTTGTGAATATCCTGCAGTGGGGATGTCTGGGAAGCTGGGAAAGAGATCTAGGGGCTGTTTATGAATTTGAGGTTTTATCCAAAGAGCTAGAGGGACAGAACATTTTTCTTAAGACAATAACCATGTTTGCATTTTAGAGACTAGATTGGAATTGGGGGAGAGGTATGGTGGTTATTTAAATGCGAACATGTATGCATTATTAATACATGTATGACTAAGACATGGTATCCTGCTCTCAAGAAAGAGGCAAAAATTACACTTCAAAAACTGTTTGTGAGGAAAAAAACAGAAGAGACATTGATTAGGCTTTAGAGTTCTCATAATTAAGGAAGATTAAAGAACTCAAAGGTTTTCTTGTGCTCCTTGAGTATTAAAGATGAAGTGATCAGCCTCAATTTATGTGACAAAGCTGGTCTCCATCCTGAAATTACGAAACCAAAAATTGTAAGCTTAATTTTCAACTTCCTTAAACCTGAGTTATCTTGTTTTCATTAAGCCGTCTTAGTAAACGTGTGCATAAGAAATAAACGTGCACTGAGATATGAAGGGCTATCAGTGTTGCCAACTAGTTAATTCCCAATAAAATGTGAAATGCTAGGACAGTAAGATTCAATTCTATAGAGACAGGAACCAAGGTCTCTTTTCATATCCTTCAATCATTCTAGTATCAGAAAAAAATATTGTTAATATGGAATGAAGTTTGGTTAAATTGTACAAGTTTCTTTGTGTTGGAAAAATATTCTTAATAATGTGTTAAAAAGAAATGTTGAGTGGATAAATTTTAGATAGCTTAGCATGAAGGTTTTAGAGATCATTGTGAAAGAACTCAGGTTTTCTTGTGCAAGTCCTAAGACAAGGGAGTTTTACTCAGTATACAGAAAAAGCAATTGTGTTAGTTGCAGTAAAATGACTGTAACTAGAGATAATAGCATTAAGTGAAACAAGCCAGACTCACAAACTCGGAATTTCCACCCTTTTCACTGCAAGTGACTCACAAAGACAAGAATGGCCAATTTATTTCCCCCATATTGGAATAAGTCTAGATAGGAAGAGAAAAAAGCAATGAAGCTTCACTTTCCTCTACTTACCTAAATGAACTCTTTTCAATTTTATTTTTAATATGATTTTTTTTACATATGTTTGCAGAATGCATTTACCCTTCATATCTACCCGCGGACTTGGCATTTGGAAATTCAATTAACCAAGTTCAAGCACACACTTCTTTGTGGATCTATCCCGTGTCCAAATTCCCCAAATGCTTTCATCTTGTTCCTGAACCAACACAGTGTAACAGCTTCTCACACATGAGTTAGATAGCAGCAGTCACCTAGAAATAGCTTCAATTCTTGTGTGTGTGTGTGTGTGTGTGTGTGTGTGTGTGCAAAAGAAGTGTACAAAGACAACCTCATTTTACATGGGGCATCAAGGACCCATGGATTTTGCTTACCACTAAGGGACAGCTGTACTATTAGGAGAAATTATATTTGATGAGTCTTGTTAACATTTTGGATTGAAAAGCCTCTTTTAATCCATCAACTTGACCAGTAGTATTGGTACAGGGTAAAAACCAAGATGGCAAATACCATTGTGACTGCAGCTTTCTGAAGGGATGTTTGGCTTTCCCGATGACACGGTACCCGATTCCTGTCCAAACATATGCTCCATTTTAATTCCTGTCACACAATCACAGCCTGTGCTAGGTTTTCATATCTAATAAATGGTATTAGCAAATGCCTCATAGCTTTAGTATCCTTGTTTAATTTTCTATTTTCCTGCTAGTTCTCCTTTTTTCTTTTCAGATCCTCTGTTCCGTTCTTGCACAGGCCAAGGTGTCTGTTCTATCACAGTTTTCCTTCTCACCCAGGCCATGGTGCCTTCACTTTCCGGTTTTCCCAGGGTATAGTACAACTGAGGTGGACGGGTCATGGCCATTTGTTAGAGTGAAAAGGAATCAGGATTTACGAAGAAATTCTAACAAATGTCTGACTTTCAGTTGGAAATTTTAATTTGTTCTTCAGATGCTGCAGACATAACACCACATTCTGATTTTACAAATAATTAAGCTCACAATTTCGTCCATTCAAGTCTTTCTTGTTACCATGGTCACATACATAGTCCACTGAGCCTTACAAAGAAGAGGGCCCATTTAGCTCAGTTAAGGGCAGCGGGCAGGATCCTCAAACCCAGAAACAGAAGCAGAGAAAGGAAGGGAAGCTAAAGGAAGTGCAAGGCAACGAAAAGGAGAGGAGAAGAAAAAATTCAAAGGACATAACCAAGAGGCCCCGAGTGGCCTTATTATATGAATAGACTGCAGATAACTACATCTTTGTACCACAGTGCTTCATAAATTCCGTCATCTTGTTAGGCTTGTCAGAAGCACGCTGACCTCACTTCCTCCATTAACAAGCTTGCTCTGTTTTGAAGGGACGTTCTTTATGAATGCACAGCCCAGGAACATAAATAGCTTGCCAGCCTGGTAATTCTGGAAGGAATGAACTTCATGCCAGGCAGAGGAAGGACAGCACCTTAGAAGGCTAAGGAGAGAGGCCCTAGCACAGTAAAAGTGAGCAGAGGCAGTCTCAGCTCCTAGGCTTGTGAAATGGTTCAAAGCAAGTCTTTCTGAGAAAGGTGTCAGAGCAGGATTGCTCTGCACACGATGGTCAGTGCTTCGTTTATTCTCCCAGATGCTTCCTTCCATAGGAAGACAGAGGCAGTGAGATCTTATGACCAAATTTGCAAATATTCTACAAAACAGTTAATTTGTGTACAGCCCACTTTGAGATTTTGCTTTTATTTTATATTTTATTTTTTTGAGGGCTACTGCAAAATTCCATAATGCTCCTTTGCCTCTCTTAGTTCAGAGTAGATGAAGAAAATGGCTTTACATTCCCAGTGTTCTGGGATGAATTGAATGGTCAAAAATTGCATTCCATTTCTACGACAGTTTTTGCTGTGGTCTCCAGTATAGCCATGAAAAAGAATCTTGACTCTATAAAGCCAAAAAAAAAAAAAAAAAAAAACTCCCCACGGTCAACTTATGCACAAGGCAAGCTCCATAAAGCTGCTCTTGCTGACTAGTTTGGGTTTTAGTGTCTCAAGACAAACCGCATCAAATTACACATAGAAACAAAGCATCCCGAATGCCAACGACACCTTATCTCCTAAGGTGTTTGCTCCTGCTCCCCAGCCGACTGCTTTTCACTCCTGCTGATTTATACTTTCTCAGTGGACACAAAGGTGGACCCAGCACAAGCTGTTTAGTGCATTCCTTGGCGCGTTGAACAGATAATGAAAACGGTTCATGGCCCGCACTCCCTTTCTAGTTGTAATGATGGCTTGGAAACCTTTTCACGGTGCACGCTGTAATCAGAGCTCATGGACAGGCAATGGATTCATCAAAATTCATTGGATGCATTTTGGGGTATGTGGAGGTGGGGAGCAGAGAGGCAGGCAGGAAGGTGGGCTCAAGCACTCACCTTCGCTCTTCTGGGTTTCACTGAGCTCAGCGCCAGTAGAGAGTGTGTGGAGGGTCATCAGTTATTTCCAGTTGCTATTTTGGTCGGCTACATAAAAAATATCTCTGACAATCCCGAATTGCATGTATAAACCATTTTATGACTGCTGGTCCTCTTGTTGCTCTTTCCACTTTCAGCCTTTTCCCCCTTCTGAGTACCCCATATTTCCTCCTCTCTGCTACATCCAACATAAACATTTATCTTCTTGGACCACGTATTCAAAAAAAAAAAAAAAAAAAAAAAAAGGTATAGGGAATAGTAAAAATACAGAGTCAAATGTGAGTGGCAGCCCCATAATTCTTTATGAAGTAGCAGGTAAGATTGATTGTCAAGGGTCAAAAGGCTAGGTCAAACTCCGCTCATTCGTCAGCTGAATGTCATTTTTGTTTTCGCTGTCACCAGATAGCTTTAAAAAAATTGCAACTCCTTCCTCATTATCTGGGACTTGGCTCCTTTTCTGCCATCCAGTATTAATGAAACGGTGCTTCAAGCCTGGCCCTCATCTTCTGAGGTCCTCCTTCATGTACTGCCTTTTTTTCCTGAACACCACAGAGAAAGCACCATTTCAAAGGCCATTTTCTCTCACAGCCACACTGGGAAATTGCCACTAGAGTGAGAATGATTTGAAGACACACAAGAGGTATAAACGTTTGGATGAACAAGAACACAATTAAGTCACAGCAGGTGTAAAGCTTGCTTTCCAGTGTAATTGGATAGTGGCAGTGTCTTTGCATCTCATAAGGGAAAAACAGATTGAAGTACATAATAATATCTGGGAGCCATTGAACATAGTGTGTCATAAAGAAAAGAATCCCCTCTGTAATTACAGAGGATCTGAACAGCATAAAGCAAAACTTCAGATCCTGTGTTGGTCTTGTTGGGTTTCTAACATGATTTTCATGGCAGGTCAAATGCAGGTCAGTGCCACCAAGTAATTTCACCTCCTAAAGCATCACCTAATTAGCTCATATTTAATTATTTTAACATCTTTTTTGGCTTGTTTGTTTATTAGATGTGGAGATCTCTCTATGTATCTCTAGATATCTTGAATCTCATGTAGCCCAGGTTGGCCTCAAACTCATAGGGATCTGCTTGCTTCTGCCTCCTGAACAATGGAATCAAAGACATGCACAGTAGGCCTGACTTACATTTACATTTTACAGTTAAAGATAATGATTGTTAGCTGTGTGCCAATTAACTTGTGGTTTTTTTAGAGCATAGATCTTTTGGGGGCTCTAAGTCATAAGTTAACAGAGATAACACTTAAATATAGATTTATATCTGCAGATAGACAATACCAAGATTTTAAATAAGAATGGTAAGTTTTTTATTTATGATCCTGTTGTAAAAAACTTCTGACCTGTCCTAGCCCAATCATAATCCTTGTGCTGTTTTCTTCTCCAGCCTATTTATTTTTTAATATTTATTTTATTTTTCATGTGCATTAGGATTTTATCATGTGTTGGATCCCCTGTAACTGGAGTTACAAACAGTTGTGACTTGACACATGGGTGCTGGGAATTGAACCTGTGTCCCCTGGAAGAGCAGTCAGTGCTCTTAACCTCTGAATCATCTCTCCAGCCCCTTTATCCTGTTTCTCTAAATATTGTTAGTACAGAAACATGGCCCATATTAGATTCACAAATCTATTATGGTGGTATGATATAGACTGATCATGTAATTCTCCTACCAATTTGCATTAGACTGTCTCCTCTTATTAGTTGGCAGCTATATGTGATTCTGAAGTCTGTAAAGGCAGGGAACTTCTCTTCAGAACTGTGAATTGCAGTCCTTAAAGGAGAGTATATCTGAGGACTGCAGAGAATCCTGGCTGCACTGATTTGTAAAATCCACTCATAATCTCCTTCTAAGGAAGAAATAATCTTGAGAAAATAAACAAAATCCTTTCACGAAGTTCTAGGCTCATTTCAATTGATCAAGAATCCATAATTAACTTAGAACGTAGCATGACTCGGTTTTATCGCACAGTTTGCCTTTTACAAAAATGTCATAAATTCAAACATTTACCAGGTTCACTTTAAGTTCCTGGAGTAAAGGAGATATAATATAACCATATTAAAAGTGTGGAATATAAGAGTCAAAAGATCAAAGGACAATTCTCCACAAGGAATGGCTTGGTGTGCAGACATACCTCAGAAGCCTGAAATTCTTGATTTTCTCAGGGAGCTACTTCAGGTGAGAGAAGAATGTGGGCTACATGAATTCCAGAGAAGAGAGTTGGATTCTGTGGGTGGAAGGGTCACCCTGGGGACAGTCATTGTAAAGAGCAACTAACTTAGTGAGGGGACAGACACCTATGATAGAAAAAGTTGATGAGCTAACATGGAGGGGATTTGAACTGCTCAAAACCTGTGGAGGGCAAGGAAAAGCTGTGTTGAACTTTTTGAAGTATTATATTAAAAATACTTTTCTAACTGTGAATGCTCAGATGTGATTGTTTTCATCGGTCTGTCTCTATCCAAGACTCAGGGGACATCTTGAAAGAAAGGGTGAAAAGAACGTAAAAGCTGACAGATGTCACAGAGAGCTGTGACATGCTGATTTCTAGACTTGACATGGCTATTGCACACATTAAGTCACAACTGTGGTTCCATGTGAAAGGCCAAGCCAGTCAACATTCCAGCATGGATGGGGAGGAGACTCAAGGGCCCACCCCTAGTGGAGGAGCTGTTGTTACTTGATAGCTGTTGAGGGAGAGAGTCACTCTCCTGTTGGGATATGGATGTTGGTCATACCCCAGGGGCTGGCCACACACTCTTGCATATGTGCGTGGTACTAATTGGACTCAAGATTGTTACCAACTACAGAAAAGAAGGGCCTGAAGTTGGGAGATATGATGTGGGGGGGCACTAGGGAGAGGAGAGTAGGAAGGATGTAGTGGTGGATGGATGTGATCAAGATTTATTGTATAGCTATATAAAGCTTCTAAAGAATAAATAAGATATTTTAAAGATGTACTTTTCAGGTTGTATTTTTTCTGACTTGCAATTTTGCTTTATTTCATAATTTCTGAGAAGTGGTGGCTTCCAATGCTGTTTCTCTGAGTTTTACGCTTAGTCTTTGAAACATCACTGGGACATCTTGGGACTGGCTGTGGCCTGAGCCCAAGTCCAAACTGTATAGTCACCACACCTCTGCTCACATTGCTGTCAGTAAATGGAAAAGGAAGTGTCCAACAGATGACTTAATCCTCCTGGGGATTGACTCAACCACAGATAACAGCACAAAGGACCATCTATTACTCTAGATGTTCGACCTGGATTGCATTCTGTGAGGTTAAGGAATTTGTTCCAATGAGCATGAAAACCAGGCTTAAAATGTAAATTCATATTACTAATAAGAGCTGTTAAATGCTGACCACACACATTCTCTAAAACTATCTTTAGTTTCCACAATAGAAAGTAGTCTAGAAGAGCCATTGTACATTTGATGCAGACTCTGTTCTAGCCAGAAACCATCTGCTCTGTTACCATCTTGTCACCAAGTCAACTTGTTGGGTTATAATCAGCTGAAATTTTTTTTCTTGTGGCATATGTACTGGCATTAACTCAAATTTTCCAGTTTTAATAAATGTACAATCCTGGTTTGTTATGTTTTATTTTACCTGTGAGTATAGTTATTTTCTGAAGATTATTATTGCTGTCTTTCACCAATACATTAATCAATGATTCATCTCCTCCCTATTGACACTTTTGAACTCCAAATCCATCTTTCTCCAGAACTTTAATTCTAGTGTGGCTGTCAATCATTTAACAACATCAAGATGGTCACTATGTCTCGCAGATGCCTGTCTTCCTCTGCTGTGGCCCCTTTTGGCTAGTTCCCTGATAGGCCCTGGAAGTTCTCCTTTGTCACAGATCTTGCTGCATCTGAAATCCAAACACTGGCCAAAGATGTCCATGTGGCTGTTAGGAAAACAGCAATGATGATGGCTTTGAGTATCTGAAAATTATCCCAGGATATCTTTAACTTATAATAATATCTGAAACAGCATTTGGGAGTTATAAGAAGATATATTTGGCTTTAAGAAGACAAAGAGAATCCTTAGAACACCCGAATACCTCATACAGGGCTATATAGGTAGCAACCGAGTCAGCACCTAGAACAGAAGGAGCCAAATCAGATGGGGGCTTGTACAACACAGTTCCTAGGCCACCATGACTTGAACTTGTTGACTAATAGTTGGAGATAAGTTATTCGCTCTGGCCATGGCCATCATAAGACCATCACTGCCATCGAGCAGAGCTTCTGTGGTAACCTAGGGAATGGCCAGAAACAAGAATAAGTGGAACACTACAGTGGTGCCTACATCTATGTGTGGGAGCTTTTAACACTCCCAGGTATGATGGACCTGGGTTCTGGACTTTCACCTGAAATTCCAGTCACTACTTCCTTCTGCCTCTCAGCTATATGTAGCCTTCTTGAAAATGGCCAGAGCATTTAAAAAGGAGATGGTTAACTGAAAGTAGGGCTTCAATAATGCAGCTTTTGTGGCTCATCAATAATGCTGGGGTGGTACTTTTCCTTGATGAGTCGCTTCTGGGGTCTCACATGCCCCTGTAAGCAAGTCCAATAAAACTCATTTGTTCATGGAGCTGGACTCAGATAGAATAGTTTCTTTCACCAGAAGTTGGTACTTTATACATTATGAATAGACATTTCTCCCTGTGTATCCTTAAGGAAAGAAGCACACCAGCACTGATGGAGCATCTTTTTGTACAGTTGCTATGCTTTGTATATAGTTTGAGTGTGTCCTTAAAGAGTTCACATGCTGAAAGTTTGGTCACTGCACTAGCCTCCCAAGTGCTCATTATAAACATGTGCAGCTGTGTGGATATGCATCATGGTTTTAAAGCCAGTAAATAGTAAGAAGTTACAAACTAATAATTGCCTGCTACCTGTGAGTCACTAGTTCCCATGTTTATTATTATTATTATTATTATTATTATTATTACTATTATTATTATTGCCATATATGAGAAATTCAAAGCTAAGAAGGGTGAAATGATTTGCCTGATATCATACAGTTGGTTAGAGACAGAGCTGAACGCGAATCTATCTTCACAAAGGTGAATGTCATGACATTACATCTTGCTGCTTCTGAGGATAAATAGTCTGATGAATTGTTAACATTTTCTCTCACAACGTAAGCCTTGATTGCAGCTGGAATATTAAATAATTAAACGGTTAAAGAGAAGAGATAATTTGGAGCCAATCTGGATCTTTAATTGCTGTTTAACATGAGTCTGATTTTCTCTTATTTAGGGAAATTGTGGTGTCTGCCCTGAATAAGCCTTGTTCCTTCTAGTCTTTTTAGGACATTCATTCTGGGATTTTCTACTTGGCACACTCCCTGCTAACAGGTTTATGCAGATTCAACTAATACTTGATGGTACTGGAGAGCTCTGATGGTCCCCTACTAATTACAAAGCCCAGGACTCTTCATGTCTTAGTCCTTGTGCTCACAGTTAACCTGAGAATCTTGAGGAAAAAAAAAGGGAAGGTTCCAAATGAACAGATACAAGATTTGAGATTCTCCATCTCCAATCTGCTGCAATATAATCCTGGGGCTGCAGGGCTCCTGAAAACCAAACAATGGCAATGGGCAAGTAAAATTCAGCCTCTCAGATGATGGACCCAAGATCCTTCTCTCTCTCTCTCTCTCTTACATCTTTGCCTCTCTGTCTCTGTCTCTTTCTCTCTTGTGCATGGGTTCATGTGTGTGCATGTTATGGAATCTGAGTGTGAATGGCGAGGCCTGGGGAAAGACCTTAAGTGGAAAATAAGAGAGAAAAATAGCACATAGCCAATAGCACTTGCATAGTGCTTTGAACACATTCCATTTGATTTTTGAAATGACAGTGAGATTGTAAACCATGACTTTCCCTATCTTCAGCATGCAGATTATAAGCCACAGGGAAGGGACACAGCCAATAGAAACTACAAACTGAATCACAGCTGGAAAGAGAAAGCATTGAGACAGCCACAGGGAAAGAAGCTAGGGGCATGCTGAAGCCTCAAGATGCACCACAGGCACAAGTCCATATTTAGAGCTTATACTACTTGTAATTTTTTCAGATCTTTAATTCTATAAAGAAACAGATTTATTTTGTGTTTCTTTTTTGTTACTTCTATAAGCATTGCCTGTTGTATGGACTATTAATCTTTAGAAATGCATTTTAGAAAGACAGTGATGAGGTAAGCACAAGAAGGCATTGGTTCACCTTGCTTGAAGACTCACAGCATCTAGTAGACTACTAAAGGCTTAGAGAAGTGTCTGAGCTAGCAGGTTGACTCGACAATGGTTAAGGATTTCATTCTATTTGATCATAAATTCCCTGTTTCTCTTCAAAAGTTACCTCTTAACATCTGCAAAACTTAACAACCACTCTCAGGGCATGGTGTGGAAAATGCTGATATCAGCAGATGAATTACAACCAATAAGTGAAAATTTCAGAGGAACAGGTCTCAAAGTATTCTAACTCTATGATCTGTTCAAAATAATAACCTTGCCATCATCGAGGCTGTTCAAGGAGAAGCCAAGATAAGCATTTTTAGGAAGATGTGCCATTTTACAGGATATGAAGCTGGTGTATAATACCAGTTGAATTTTACATAGTCTTATTAATTTTTCCTTAATTTGACAATAGATTAAGCTATGCGATTGAACTAAAAGGGTCGTCTAAGAAGTGGTGTTACAGAGCAATTTCAGTTGTCTGCTCAATGTCTGAACAGGATTAAGCCAGTCAACATTCTAGCATCTTCCCCAAGATGAGGAGCTTTTGGCAATTTGTGGCTTCTTATTGAGGAAGAGATGTATTTCTTTTTGAGTATAGTCTCTGGTAGGCCATCTACGCTTCTGAGACCGGCCCTATATCCAGGATCTATGTATAGCACAAATTATACTCAATAGTTTATTTAGAACAAAAGCAGATTTGGGGAGGTTTGGGTAGATCTGAGAGGCACAAAGAAGGGTGGGAATGAATATGATCAAACGCATTGCATGAAATTCTCAATGAATGAATAACAATATCTTTAAAGAAATAATATTATTTAAAATGCTGCCAGTGATTACTGTTGACTCACTGGGAGCCAGGATGGGGTGTTTTCTCTTTATGAACCATGTGTGCCACAGCTGTCCTGATGCAGAAATACTTTTGTGATCTTTGGCCTGGGCATGATGTTTCTAGAGTACAAACAGCAGCTGTATTTTCTACAAACCATAATTTCAGTTCTCCTGGCCCCTATCTCCTCACATGCAACTTTCCCAAATACTTTCTGGGGATAATGGTCCTTTTCCAAGGAAAAAGCTCTATAACCAACAGGAAAAATGACTTCAAGAATAAACATTGGTAGGAAGGGAAATCATTGGTGCCTCCTACTCCCTCACTCATACCCTAAGTCACTCCATCAGTCAACACTAACGCATTCTAGCATGTGGCCTGGGTAGCAAACAAGATTCGAACCTTGTCTTCCGAGCACTCATTCCTAAAGCCATTTGCATTCCTGACAGTGGTTTCAGGTCTGACTAAGGGGAAAGGCATGAGAGAGGGAAAGGTTGCTGAGAGGCAGCAGCATGGAGATGCTGGGATGTGATACAGAACTTCAGTATGAGGGCAAGGCCAGTTCTATCACGGTATTTTGTGTAATTCCAGATTTCTTTCCTATATGGCTGATTTTTTTACTTCAGTGTTTACCTCATGCACCTGTGAATGTGTGCATGTGTGCATGAATGTATGTGGGGGTGGGAGTAGGGGTGCATATGTGTATGTGTGTGTGTATTTATATGTTTATTTGGATCCAAAGAACTAGGTGTGATTGACAGACTTTGTCTCTTTTGTATGAACCAGGTAAACCACCATAACAGCCTCCATTTCCTTCTCAGGGAGGCAGCTTTTAGCTACCAGTAAGGACGGAGTACAATGCTTGGGAATTATGTGGAAATTTCTATGGTTAAAGTTGGCAGAGAAGTGAATCTTCTAGACTTCTAGTAGACCCCCAAAGCCTAATCTCTGAGACACAATGGCTGCCTCATACTCCCAGTCATTCATTACTGGTGTTGGAATCACATATAACTGGGGTTGGAGATGGCAATTTCTAAAACTGCTAATATCATATCTTTATCATCTTGTTTTAATTTGACTTAGAAAAAAATAAAAGATATCTATTATTCCTTTCACAACATGGAGAAACCCAAACCTATTATGATATTAATGTCCAACATATTAAAATCAAAACTAGGAGGTATTTGAAAACCAGAATTCAGAAAAAAGTGATGTTTCTCCAAAGGATACAGTATCTCATTCCCATTCTTAAGGCATTATCATTATTTTTAAAGAACAAAGATCAAATTAAATGTTCAGTGCTGCTACATGCTGTTGCCAAGTTTGAGAGTATATTTATGAACAATTCACAATTTGAACTGTTTTCCAGACAGCTGGTCATATTACGTTAAGGCGGTCATAATAATCTGTCAAGAGAAATTTCCTCCAGCACATTCATTGGAGAAAATAAAGGCGAGCCTGGCCGCCTTCGCAAACCCCATGTGATCCCTTCATCTCAGGAGCAGCTGCCAGTGTGCCTGTAAAATCCATAGAAAGCCTAAGAATGCAGGAGTTTATTGTGTCCCTTTCTTGTAAATTTGCTTCCTACTGTGAAGTCTTTGGGCTCCAAGCAGACCAATCTAGATGCATCCAATGAAATCAGCCAGAACTGTAGCACATGCGCTGAAGCACCTCTTGGACATGGTGGGAATATTTAACTCACCATGAAGTTTCCCTAGCAAAGGGAAGTCTCTTGCTTTTTGAAATTGTAGACTCTTGCTAATCTAGTGATGGCCTGGGTGGTGGTGTCGGGTCCAGATACACACTAGATGGCAGATGGAAGGTATTTTCAGCACTGTTTCCTCATTTACTAGATGCATGCTTAGGAAAGTCACCTCTGTAGGGGGATTACGTTGTTCCATTATAAATAATTGTCCCTGCCTATGAGTTTAATAAAAAGCACTAATTGGCCAGAGGCAGGCAGGAAGTGTGGGTGGGGCTACCAGACTAGGAAAACTCTAGGAACAGGAAGAATAGAGCAGAATGCCAGAGAGAAGCCAGAAGATGCAGAGGGCAACTATGCTGCTCTGAGAAAAGGTACCGCATGGCTAAACAGGATAAGAGTCATGGGTTAGTTTAAGGGTAAAGAGTTAGCAAGTTATATGCCTGGGCCTTAGGCCAATCAGCCTAAAACTATTGAAAGCATCTGTGTGTCTCTGTGTGTCTGTGGGTCTGCGGGCCTAAACCTTGAGGCTAGGCCCAAAAGTCTGGGACAGAAGCCTCCTACTACACCCCTCTATAGTCTCAACTTCGGTGTCTTACTTTTGGAATCAAAGTGCATATGTCACATTTTCAGAATGCTTATATACTGAGTTTTTAAGAGTTAGGAAGAGACATGAGTTTTGTGTCTTTAGGCTGAGTTACACAGACAATATTGCTTTACCATGTTTGGTTGACAAAATCTGTGGGCCTTGGGAACGATTTATAAGCATGATTTACTAAATAACTCAAAGATGGAAATAACCCAATGTCTAATACATGGATGGATAACAGAATGGAATGTATAATCCAGTGTTATTGTATTATATTATAATATATATGTGTGATACATTGTTAATATATAATTATGTCATATATACATATATTAAATAATAGCCATAAATAAGGAGATTGTGTCTGATAATATAGCATAAATAAAACTTGAAGATACTAGGCTAATCAAGTAATCCAGTTGCAGAAGGAAACATGCAGTATAATTCCGTTTATATCTAGTGCTTATACTAATCAAAGTCATAGACTGAGAGAGCAGAATGGTGGTTGCCAGTTGCTGAGCATGGGAAGACTAGGGTGTTCTTGTTGAATTGAGAGCATTCAGCTTGGCATGATGGGAGAGTTCTGCAGAAAGTAGATGTGGTGGTTCCATACCAATGTGAATGCACTTCCTCCTGAATGTGTAATTTAGTAGTAGCACTTATGCATATGTTATTATGATTACAAGCTCTATAAATAAAAACTCATGACTTGTAAGTAGATCTGCTTCCATGTGACTCGTCTTCTCTGCTTAT
Organism: Phyllotis vaccarum; assembly: GCA_033318265.1. Lineage (NCBI taxonomy): Eukaryota > Metazoa > Chordata > Mammalia > Rodentia > Cricetidae > Phyllotis > Phyllotis vaccarum. The sequence continues at coordinate 23,666,307 of JARWLC010000011.1, forward strand.
TTCCCCGTATTTTCTGTTAGCAGATAGGCAAATTCTTAAAAGACACATTTACCTTGTAACATGTCCTTTGGTACCCTCTGAGGGAACTTTGTGTCAAGAGATCAGGATTCTAGCAAGATTATGAATGTTTGGAAATTCACTAGTGTCTGCCAGCTCCCGAGAATCTCTACACAGGATCTTGAGGAAATGGTGTTGGGTGATCACTTGGTGATCACACATGGTCAGTCAAGTCTTTTGTGGCGTCGGCTGAGTCTGGTGAAGTTCTAAAGCATTTATGTGCTATTTACGTTCTTCTGACTGCCTTGTGTGTATTGTCTTAGTTTTTCTCATTTTCTTTCTCCAGCCCTCTATCTAACCATAGATTGCGAGTGCTCAGTAGAAGAACTACACATTCCAACTCCCTGCTTCCTTAAATTACCTCTAATGAATGTATCACATACACAATTTCTGAAATAGTTACAATTACTTCTCTCTCCAACACACACACACACAGATTCAGGTGCTTCATCAGCAATTTTCATACACAGATGAAAGGAAAGGAAATTCCAGAGACACGGTCTTTATGAATCCCTGTGTTTGGGGGGATATGTCCATCTAGCAAATCCGTCTGTCCAGATCGCTTTCACTTTATCAGGACACTGGCATTCACTGAGTAAGAGCCTTGCATTTTGACTTGATTGCCCAAGGCCTTGTTTTGATTTTCTGATGTTGCAGCTCCTCTGAGGTTAGATGGGAACACTCAAAGAAGAGGATAGAAAAGAAAGAGCCTCCTGGGTTAACTCATGCTTTGATTGTTGGACCTTCAGCTGTATCTGAGGATCTGCTGGACAAACCATCAGTACACTCTGTGGGAGCAAGGGCTCACTTTATTTATTTGCAGTAGGTTGAATTATATTCGCCCAAAAAGGTACCTTGAAGTATGACTCCAAAATACGGGGCCCATGATTCAATGCACACTGGTGCCTGGATAAAGGGAATCTTTGGACACGCAGAGAAGATGGCTACAGGTAGATAGAGGCTTAGAATGATGCATCTATAAGCCAAGGAATGAAGATGATTTCTGGCAAAGTATTAAAAACGAATGAAGAGACATATTCCGGGAGAGTATTATTCTTCCTATACCTTCATTATTTACTCCAAGCCTCCATAAGATATTGAAGTCTATGGTATTTATTTTCTGAGCAGCTCATGAGGAACCAAAATGTTGTGTAGTTGTATTATTTTTTCAGGCATCTTCAGGGGGTTATTTTTCTCTCATTTTATGGTAAGTAAGACCTAGAAAAGCAGTGACTGATGCAAAGGTCATACAAATGTCATGCAAGCTGCAGGCTGGGTTCCCTCAACATGGTGGGAATGCTAGTTGCTGGTGTCTAATTTAGACTCAGCATGAGAGCAGATACTTGTTGTATGGTGAGAGAAAGTGTATTCCAAGGTGACATGGCAGCAGAGGCTCAGAAGGTGTGAAACTGAGAGGCTGGAGCAGAGGACAGATAGGAGCTTGAGGCCATCAGAACAATGGCTGGAGTTCACCCTGGAGGTAGAGGCCATGACAGACAGTGTATTAGAGACTTAACAATGGGAGCTCCTGGGAGGTGATGGTCCCTTAATCCCAGCAGTGACATACCTGTGGGTCTCATGACTTAGAAGGCAGAGGCAAAAGATCTTAGGTTTGAGGCAAGTCTGGGCTACATAACAAGATCCTGTCTCAAAAAATAAAACCCCAAAAGTTGAATTAAAGAGCAAGAGATGACTTTGGGTGCTATTTCAGAGGGGAAGTCTCTAGAATGTGGTCACTCACAGGGTTGGAAGTGGCTGGTGATGAGGAGGGGGAAAAGATGTAGTCCCAGATCTCTAGTCTGAGGGACCTGTGGGTAGTGATTATGTGACTGTGTAAGATAAATATGCAAGATGAAATGCATGGAAACTCTTCTGAACAGAGCTGTGTGTATGTATGGCAGCAGGCACATTTCAATACTGGGTAGCTCCTGGATACTGACATGAAGAAAGAGCATAGACATGGAACCATGCTATGAATGGGTTCCTTACAGCGATAGAAGAACAATCATTAATCATGAAAAAAAGATCCTGCTATGGTTTGAATGTTTTTTCCAAGTTCTTGTGTTGGAACTTTAATTCCCAACTCACGAGTCCCGGGAGATGAGGCCAAATGGTGGGTGTTTGAGCCATAAAGGGCCGCGTCTATTAATGGACAAAGCTGATTATAGAGACCCTGAGATTGGGATCTCAATTTGTTGTTTGTTGCCCTCTTTTTTTTCCCCACCTTTCACCTACTATTGATGACGCACCGAGAAAACTCACCAGAGACTTGATCTTTAACATTAAGCTTCCTGCTCTCAAAAACTACCAGAAGACATTTTTTTTTTTTTTTTTTTAAACCACGAATTAAGATAGGCCTTAGGGCAATAGTACAATAGCTAGGTCAAGCATACTTGCATAATGCATGTTCAGGTTAACCTGGCTGTAATCTATGAGGAGGCCCTGGAAGCCAAGTCAGAACCCACTGAGCTCACCTTTCATTCACTGCACCCTCCTGTATGCAGCATTAGAGCGTGGGTTCATCACCACACAAGAAGTGGATGAAGAAGCATACTGTAACCTGGGCCATGGAGCTTTTCTGGCTACTGTGAAGATAAGCACAACTAGGTAAGTAGATTTCCCTCACCCCTGACCATGCACAGAGTAACCACAGTCAGGGCTGGTGCCATTGCTCTGTGCCTCCAGGATCTAGATATCCAGGGCAACTGATTTATAGTTTCTGGTCATACTCTAGAGGTGACATGTCCTTTGGTTCTGAAATGCACTTTTATGCTTCTCAGAGTTTCTCTGACAGGATAAACCTTTAGGGGCTTTGCTTATCCACAGTCCTCACTTTGCCTTGTGAGATAGCCTGGCTCCTACAGAATCCCAGGTGAGTATCTCACTGGCCATGAGGGTAACGGGACTTGTAAAGGAGAAAGTTAGCCAGGGTACTCTTTTTTGTCTTCTATGGGTTCTGTCCCCATTCCATTGTTGGTGGCAAACCTTTGAGGTCCCACATGCTCCACCTCCCCCAACCCCTGTGGTAACAGTCGAGGCTCTGCTGCTTGAAGAGTCCATAATATGTGCTGCTTTTTTGATTATGCAGATGTGTTAGTTGGAAGGTTGAAAAGGACTTCTTATCTACCCAGGTTTATGTAAAATTCAGCTGTTTCATAAATTTTATTGTTTATACATCTCAAAGACATTTTTCCCTGAAGCAAATACTGCTAGCTAAGTGTTGAAAGAGAATTTTATATATCGATAGCTCAAATTAAATACTAGTATGCAGAAAGAAATCTTATCGAGAGAAGTTTGAAATTGAAATTATGAGGCCACCAGACTTTGTCTGTCTTGTCAGCCAGCTCCCAAATAATCACCTGAAGACTTATTAATTATGAAAGCTTGGCCTTATCTTAGGCTTGTTTCTAACTAGCTCTTATAACTTAAATGAACCTATTACTATTAGTCTAGATTTTGCCTGGTGGCTTTTCTGTCTTTCCTCTATCTCGTGCTTCCTCTTCCTCTCTGTGTCCTCTGTCATCTCTCCTGCACCTCAGTCCAACTCCTTTTTCTTCCTCTCTTCCTGGAAGTCCCAACAAACCTCTTCCTGCCTATATTGGACGTTCAACTCTATTAAACCAATCAGAAGGTGTGCTGGCGAAGACATACCTTCACAGTATATATATATATATATATATATATATATATATATATATATATATATATATATATGTAAAACTATTCCACAACAGGGAACAACTTTGTATTTACTTCTCTGACTATGTTCCTTCTTTTCTTTTTCAGTTTTTCATGAATCCTCTCTTCTGAGGATTCTTTGTAGCTTTCCATCCTATAATTAATTAGCTGTCTTCTCTCCAATTCTGGCCTGTTTTTTAATTTTTCCATATTATATTTGACCTTAGAGTTCAGGCAAGCACTGGCCAGGAATACTGTAGAATGTCCTCTAGTCTAAGTTTACCTCATCTTTTTGTCTTGGTTCAATAAGGTTAAAGGAAGGAAAATTATGTATAAATAAAGCATTTTCATCACATCACAGCAGGGATACGAGCTCAAACATCGACCATGGTAATAACCTTTCTGGCTTGATCACCGCTCTGCATTTTTCTCTCCTCATGCTCTGTCCTTTGGTAACAAACCACAAGTTGTAACACATCCCAGAGGTAGGAGTGATGGAACAGAATTGAAATCTACTTCCTAGAGGTGGGGTTATTATTTTGAATTCCTAAAGAAAGACCTGTTGACTTCTAATTCTCTCATCTCTGACATGCTCAAGTTGGTACTGGGGTTTGTTGGTTAGGAGCCTGCACATCAGTTCTGATTTCCTCCTTTCTTGCTGTTTGATTAGAGCAGCCATTTGCTCTACAAATACAAACTTGGTGCTAAATGGCGGAAGGAGGGTGTGAAAGGAGAAACACACTGTTGCTGAATAAGTTGTCTTCACTTTAGGATTGCCTTTTTTTTCTTTTTTTATCACATAATCACAGATGCTGAAGTTCAGCACATTCAGCATAGCAAATCCACTAACTTCGTTGATCTCAAGACTTCAGTTACAAAGACATCTATCTATAGCTATATGTTGCTTGGCCTGTTTATTTCCAGAGAGTTCCATGTTCAGTGGGAAACACCTCTTTACTAGTAGAGCTAACTGGGTGCATCTGCTTTTTCTTCAACAAACATTTAGTTATTGGATAGCTATTAGAGCTTTGGCTTTAATGGTTGAATTTACTATGAATAAAATATGACCTTATCTTCCAGGTGCCTCCAGCCTGATAGAGAAAGATGAGAGAATCTCCTGGCACAAGAGGAAGATAGGATGAAGCTGAAAGGCATGTTCCTCCAGCTGCACTGAATGGTTAGGAAGGTGTGGTCAGCCTAGACTCTACCCCTCTCTAATCTCATAGATTGTGAATTGATTATGTTTTAATTTTAGTAAATTTCCATTGGTATTTATGGCTCAGGTCTCAGTCACTCTAAGTATTATATTTTCCTTATAAACATCATACAAACAACAGAAGTATGAGTAGCCTCTTCCTTGTCTCTTTAGGTACCTAGACTTACCCCTCAGTTTCCTATGTAGCCACCACATATTTAATTGTACCTTCAAATTCAGTATTTTTCCATCCAAAAGCAACTCTTTCTTTCTTTCTCTTTCCCCCCCCCCTCTCTCTCACACACACACACACACACATACACACAGTTCCTTATCCTCTTTATAACCTTATGGATCTGGTGATCCAAGTACCTGGTTTGGTCAAAAATAATGAAATCTTCTATTTCTTCTCTTTTTCTGCAAATTGATTTTGTTTAAAACATTTCCATGAATTTTTTAGTTAAAAAGAGAAACAAGAACATATCAAGGACTGGTTGGACTGTTCCTGGATGTCCCATCCCCACCTGACAACAAATTTTCTTCCTGGCAGAGCTAATGTTTGAAAATGAGTGTCTGGGCATGTTACTGATGGGAAATGGTGGCACATGGGGTGAATTTTCTGAGCCATGAGAGGGAAATTTTGTGAAGCCTATGCTGCTGTGATAATCTGCTGCTCCCTATGGCTCACACAGCTGCCAAGCCACTTTTGCAGACACAATCCCAGGCCTTAGGCCTCCTATAATTTCTTGACTGTGGGGACTACTGCCTGGTCATGAAGGTTATTTGCTTTACTGATTAAACGCAGGGCGGTATCTGTGTTTCTTTGTAAAACATACTAAAATCCTAGATTTTTTTTCTCTTGCTACATAATAAATCCAGGGTCAGTGAACATCTGTAGAATACCACAAAGAATCTCTGCTGAATCGGCTCACCTCAGTCGGGGTGTAGAAGGAGCCATAGATGAAGTGCAAATGGATGCCCAGGACACACTTCCAGTGAAGCTACCTGTGTGTACTGCAATCTAGTTATTGTCATTTCATGTTTCATGAAAGACGGTGTTCCTTTTGATATCTTTCAAGTTTCAAAAATGAAATAAAAGAAAAAAATCTTAGCTTGCAGATATACATCTCAAGTAGAGGACTGGAGCTAGCCTACTAGTCCTGGTTGGCCAATACCTGATATAGGCAAATACAAAGGATGCTTTGCCATGTGGCCTTAGACTCTTCTGGCTCACAGCTGGAGATGAGGTTAGTTTATGTTCTCTGGGGTGTGCCATGGTAAATTAACTAAGTCAGGATTTTGAAAAGGACTTTCAGAATCATGAAAGAAGAAGGAGTCTCAGGGAATATTTAAAATAGAACCTATAGAAAAAAAATGCCATTTAACGTGTAACTTGAGTTTAAGTTAGCAGTTGGAACAAAGAGCTAGCGTTCTGAATATAAGATTCAATAGCTTCTGTTATTTCATATGTAGGAATACAAGGAAATAAGATCATCAGTACAAAAATAAAGTTTGTGTAGCAGAGAATTCTGTCATCCTCCAAGCCTACAGTGGCCATGAAGGGTACATGTTACTTCACTGCCTAATTCATTGGTAGGACAAGGTTCAGGGAGAGCCTTTGTGTGGCGTGAAGGCTCCATTTTAACTTTGCCATTAAGAGGCTGTGTCCCTTCCTTCCCCCCCCCCTACTCAGCAGGAGAAAGAGAGAATGATCAAGTGACAATGGCAGCTACCATTTCCTAAATGGATTACTACAAAATGATAGTAGATTAAAAAATCCACCTCCCTGTATTCTGCCCACAGGGTTTTTGACAGGCTCTCTAAACTATATGTGCCTCTGCTTGCTCACCTATAAAGTAGCACTGTTTCAAGGATAGGAAATTTATAATGATGTTTTGTGGGCCCAATGTGATGGCCCAGGTGTGCAATCACAGCACTTGGAAGGCTTAGGCTAGCCCAGGCCATATAACAAAACCCCGTCACAAGCCTTAGAAACAAGCAAACAGACAATGCCTGTTCTGTTGACACAGGCCTGAAATCCAAAATAGTTGGGCCAAGAGGATCTCAAGTCCGTGCTATACCGGGTAATTTAGTGAGATCCTACTCAAATTGAAAAGTTAAAATGGAGAGTTGAGGTTAGATCAATGGTAGCGTGCTTTCCTAGCATGTGCAAAGTCCTGCATTCAATCCCGTATCTCCTCCCCCAAAGAAGGTACCTTTTTCTCTCTCTCATCAACCTCAGAAGGAGTTTTTCTGGCAGTTTTTCTGGTTAAACAGGTAGAGATTTCTAATCATGTGACATATATGAGGACATGAAGGCTCAGAGAAGTGACTCCTCATGGTGCCACCCCTGGAATGTGAGGCAACCTACTTCCTATAGGAAGAAAAGAAGAGAGAAATAAGCAAGGTTGACAGCGGGCTACCGATAGCTCTACCACACATTGGGAACTCTTTTCCTAGTGCTTACTGTTTTAAGTTCCTATGCAGATAACACCCCCCCCCCCAAAGATACTACGTTTATATCTACTTCATCTTGGCATTGAAATTTCAGTTTTGGTGGGTAGAGAATTGGGTCACATGATTTTACCTTTCTTATTTTGTCTCTAATAGACTTTGTAGTATCAACAAAAATGAAGACAGTGGCCAGGATGAAGACTCGCACCCTCTGCGGCTATCTTTATCTCCTACAAAGGATACATCATAGCTTATTGCAAGTTCCTGCTTTGTACCTGACAATTTAAGCTGAAGGAGGCTTGCTTAAGACACAGGGGGCAGGGTCCCTAGGAAAAGGGAAAAGTCTTTAGTCTAAGATGAGACCCCTTGGAGGCCTGAGATAGAAGAGTCTATGAAGAAAGAAAGACCACTTCCAGGACCAAGGGATGCCTTAGACATAATCAACTGACTCGTTGATACCAAGACCGACCTACTCACCAGAAGATCTTATGTATCTGCCAGAGGGATCCTGTCACAGAACCTGGTGGAATTAAGGCCTTCCTCCTGACACCAAAACCAGCACCTTTCTGAATCAGGAGATATCCGCGAATAATCAATATCCCACTGAAATGGGATAGGCCCTGTGCTACAGGCAGCTAGTACTGGGCCTGACTCAATATGAATCTTGCCTACTGACTGCTTGGGCCTTTGTTTTATTTCCTTGAGAAATTCTCAGCCCTATTACACCAACTACAATTTCTTTGTAACATTGTATAACACTCCCTTACAACTCCAATTCAAAGAGTATATACTTCCTACCTCCATACTTCCTAAAAATTAAAAAAAAACCCAATACATTCATAAAGGAGAAATGAGAGAAAGATGAATTTTTGAATACAACAATGTATCTCCATCTTGAAAGATTAGATATGACTATAGCAAAAATCCTTGTGGCAGCTGTAACAGAACCGTGTGAGTTTGAGAAGAGCCTAAGAGCACGGAGATGTCAGTTCAAACACCGCAGCAACACAGGAATCCACATCTGGAATCCACAGAGAACCTGAACTAAATGAAGACTGGCCCTCCTTTGATGCCAGTAGGAGCTGCACTCCTGGAAAATGCAGCGTGTAACTGTATAAAACGTTATTTGGGGTTCTATGTAAAGTAGATTTAAGGTTTACAGCTGAGATCATCATCAGAAGAGTTTTCATGAACGGAAGGTCTGGCAGAACATCTGAGAGTCACACTGGGTCAGGGCAGTGCTTCCCTGTGCCAGGCTGGCCCCGTGTGAGCTTTTCTAACCCTCTCATATTATTCTAAGGGGCACAGAGTGACAAAGGAGCCTTTTAAGTGCTGCCATTTGGAGTGTCCTGCACACCCTTCTGCTTGAGCAACTTAACAACTGTTCTATTTCTCTGCTTGAAAAAAAACTCCCTGAAAGTCATCAAGCTCCTTTCGCCTGGGTACTTCCTAGACTGCTGTCTGTTCCCTGGTGTCAGCCATCACCCTGTCATGTTTTGTATGATCGCTTCCGAAGCCCGAGTACTCATAAAGATAACACTGGCAGATCTGCACTGGCTCCAATTAGTGTCTGTGCATTGCAATTCCAGCTCAGGTGAGTGTGCAATGGGCAATGTGATTTTATTTTATCTACTTTCCATTATCTTTGATGGACTTTACGGCAGCAACAAAATCAGCCACTCTAGCACGTGACTCCACGACTTTCACACTCTGCTGCCATGTCTCCCTGTGCAGAAGGCACATAAAAACACAGCGTATTATTTGCAGAGCCTGAAAGTGAGGAAATGTCCAAGAGCTAGTTCATTCTGGAATTCACGCAAAAAAGTTCAACTTTGCAATGCAATGCACATTGTGGAGCACTGTACCTAATGTCCATACAGATTTTTCTTATAAGCAAGCTGTGCATGATTCACCTTATTTATTTAAAGCTCAAGAAGATGCAAGGGGTTAGGGACAGGGTAAACCTTGCATTGGAAATAATATGCTAAAAAATGATCAGACATGGGAATTATAGTGTTATCATACTGGATAATTATGATTAACAGTACGCTCTCAGTTAAAGTAGAAGTTTAATTAAAAGCAGCTCTTGCTTATCAGTTAGGTATATAGCTTTGAAAGGAGTACTTATTAAGACTATACAAATTCAGAATGTTATGGGGACTGGACACAAAACGAATCTTTGCAGGTTATGCAATGACAAGCAACAGGTCTGAGGTACCTGCTGCCTTCTCAGGGTCCTCATGTATCTTGTTTAGTGCATATGTAGTAAATGCACACATGCATTAACTCATAGCCTGAACACAAGAGGTTATACTGACAAATTTTCATGTGCTGGTTGAGTTCATTGGAAAACTGGCTCTGAAAGGGGTATTACACACCTCATATTTCAGACTCAAGCATTTTGTCTCAACGTGACTCTAATGCTACTTACCTGGGATGGACTGTCTCCTCACTCTGTAACAGGAAGGGAAGAGACCAGCAAAACAGCCCAACAGTGAAAACACCTTGAAAATGCTAGAGTTAAATAACGCGTTTCCCACAAAGGTTACCATTGTTTACTCCATGACAGAAAAGTGAGAAGTCTGCAGTGGGAAGCTGGACATTCAGTTACAGGAAGTTTCTCTCTGGAAATAAAACTCGACCAGGGGCTCTAGCTGGCTGCCTCAACTTCCCAACCTAACTCCACTGGGTGCTATGAGTGTCCAATTTGATGACTTTATCTGCTGATATTTATCCTTTATTAGAAATTCTCTCCTGAGACTTTCTGGACCAGGACCTCCTGCTAGCTTCCTCAAGGGGCTTCCAGTTAGTCAGTCTGTCTGTCTACTTTACCAGTTCTTACTATTTATTCGCTCACATTGGCTTGCTACATTTTTGATGAGCTCCCACATTGAAACCAAAAGAATAACTGGGCCGTGGTGGCATATTTCTTTAACCTCAGCTCTTGGGAGGCAGAAGTAGATGGTTCTCTATGAGTTTGAGGCCAGCCTGGTCTACAAAGTGAGTTCCAGGACAGGTTCCAAAGCTACACAGAGACACCCTGTCTCAAAAAAGCAAAAAAAAAAAAAAAAAAAAAAAAAAAAAAACCAACCAACCAAACAAACAAACAAAAAAAACCCCAAAAAACAAAAGGTATGCTATTGTAGATCATTCTATAAATGGTAAAAACCAGGTCATCAAAGATAAAAATTTTTTAGAAATTGACACTGCTGTATTTGAAGAGTTTAGAGCTCAGAAGCAAAATTCCCTTTATTTCTGCTGCGATATGATTTTGTTTCTGTGTGTGTGTGTGCAGGTTCTATCTTATCTACACATTGCCATTTACATCTTATTTCCAATATTTTCTTTACTCCTTATGTTATTCAAGCTTACTGCCATTGGTAACTACTATTTTTCAGCATTATGGTAATAAATTAAAGGCAGATTATCATGAAACATAGTCTTCACTTCAAAAACATCACTGTTGGGAAGTGCAGAGGGCCAAAGCCAGGGCTGAGATAAAAGTAGTTCTTGCAGAACCTGATGGATAGAACAGAAAGTGTGGCCCAAGTGCGATCATGCTGTGGTCGACTTGGACAGTTGGCTTTTTCAGAAGCTATTGTGATGAATCTCATCTTATACTTCTCCTATTCAACATGTACAAGGCAAAATGGTTTCATTATTCATATCTCTGTGTTATAATGAGATATTTGGGAGGGAATAGGACCGGGATTAAAAATGAAATTCATCAGTTTCACATTCATCCTATACAACTTAACCAGAAGGTACATTTTTACGCTGTTTCTAATATGCCTATATTGTGATTGACCTATCACGTGAAGTCAGTTGTGAAATTTTCCACTTGAAGAGTTACGTTAGTAATCAGATTTTGAAACATTTTGGATTTCAGAATATTCAATTAGGGATGTTCAATCTTTATAACAACCTCATGGGATGCAGTCATATTGATCATGACTTTGAACCCCATATCCTGGTCAGTACAGTCTCATATCTGACCTTGTTCCTATGGCTGTCCTCCAATCCCAATTAAAGTTTTTTCTTAGATACATTTTAACCATAAAACTGTCATTAAAATCTCCTGTGGATCTTTGCCAAGGGAATTCAGATGGTGGGTCAAACACAAACTCAGCTGGATTCCAGCCTCTGAAAAGAGCCCCGGTGAACCAGTCTTCACAAGAATTCTCTGTCCTGGTGGGGAGGGATACTTTGATACATTTGAAACCTACACTTCCAAGGAGAAGGCAGACACCTTTTTCTTCCTGTTAGTATTTGATATGTTAGCGATTAAAAAATGTATGGGCTTTTGAACATGAAGGGTTAAATGGACTTCCACGGATAAGGGAGAATCCTTCAGGAAACTCCTCGGAGACACTTGTAATTAATTTGATCTTCTCTAGTCATTAACTCAGAGTCATAGCGACTCCTCTACACACTGCTCTATTAATTCACTGGAGATCACTTCCTGGGATTCATTTAGTTAAGCAGCACTGTTGGATTACATTTTAAACCCCTTAAAAATAGTTGTAATTGATGTCTGTTTACAGAAGCTTAGTTTAATGGAGTCTAAGCTCCATGGAAGGGGTGCTCACCAGCCTTGAAGGTTGGTTTACATATAGGCCAGCTGTAAAAGTACCAAGTTGAATTAAAAACACTGCTGATGGAATAATTATTATTAGAAACACTCCCTGTTTTAACATTACTAACAGCATGGAGCATTTCTTTTGCAACAGTGGGAATGACTGACTGAAAGCCACCTGCCTCTTTAGAAATGTGTGTGTAAGCCTTATAAGCATAAGTCCTTTACTTTCAATATGCCACACATAAGTAAGAATCATGTGTATATATGAGAAGAGGCTGTGACAATAAGATGTATTTATCCTCTAAAGGAAGTAACAATAGAGGGGCCTCAAGTTTCTCCCAAGTGTCCTTGCCCCCAAACCATGACAGAGCAGCTCAGGGAGTCACTGGATGTGGTCACTAGATTAAACACCCTGGCCTCAGGTCAAGGATCGCCACAGGCTTGAACTTTTGGGATTTCAAAGGTAATTAAAATAAGAGTTCCTCTAATTTACCATAAACTTGAAGTTGGAGTGTAATCAAGAACTGCCTGAGGTACGCATTCGACCTTTTCTGTTCTGTTTATTTCACCAGGCCTGCTTTTCTCTGCCTGGCCAAACTTTACCTTTCCTCCAAAGTTCAGCCTTTGGCCTAACAGCCTCCTCTAATAATCCTTCTTTGACAATAGAGCAAATACTGTTTTGCTGCAGAGACATTTAGAGTTTTTCCAATCAATTTAGGATGCCTTCTTGGGTCCATTCCTTGGAACAATTCTTTGTGATATTTAAGGGTTACCAGTATATTCACAAGCATACATACAGCTGGCCTGTGATGTCCAAAGGTCCCCCATGTACAGATTGTAATGTATTTTAAAGATGTTTTGAAACATTTATACCTGTTCTGAAAATATACAGACATTTTTTTCTTACCAAAGCTCCCAAGCAATGCAGTATAATAACTATTTATACAACACTTATATTGTATTCAAAATTATAATGAATCTAGATATGATCTTAAGAATACAGAAAGATATGGCATGTTTTGTGGAAATACTATACTGTTTTATTTAAGGGATTGAACATCTGCAGATTTCAATATTTTCAAGGGAATTTGGAATCCATTCCCTTATGGATATTAAGAGATGACTGTTTTCACATAGGTAGGCACATATATGGCCACTTTAGTCTCTGTTACTGTGATAAAACTTAAAACACGGATCAAAAACAATTTAGGGATTATTTGTTTTACTCTTTCAAGTCATAGTCTATCATTGAGGAATGTCAGGGCAGGAACTCATAGAGGAATTTTGAAGCAGAAACCACAGAAGAACACTGCTTGCTACCTTGGTTAAGGCTTATGCTTAGCTGCTTTCTTATATAGTCCAAGATCACCTGCCTAGGGATGGTGTTGCTCATAGTGGGCTGAGCCATCCTAAACTAATTTAGAGAGTCAAAAAAAAAATCCCTTAAAGATATACCTACAGTGTGATAACAATACTCAATTGAGATTTTTCTTTTTTGATGTGTTCTAGGCTATATTAATTAAACAGCTAACGCTAACTTGAAGGATGGTCAAAATTCTCCTCACACAAACTCCTACTGAAAACTTGCTATGTATCAAGCACAATTCTAGATTCCATGGATAAAAACAGTGTGTTGAAGTCCCTGCCTTCATGGAGAATCTCCCCTTTGGACAGGAAATGATGATAAGACTTGGATGGGGAAAATAAATAAATGATTTTCAGTATTCTGTCATACACAATAAGCACAATAAGAAAATGAGAAGGAAATGCAATTGATAGTTATGTTGGTTTGTGTGAATGCAAATATTTGTACATATACAAGTCCTTTCCCATTTACAATGGACATCAACCCCAACAAGCTCATCCAAGGAGGAGAGAATACAATCAATTCAATGTGAATTTTAATACCCCAACCCAGCATACATATAGCTTAATGACACAGTTTACTGCAAGAAATCCACTCCCCCCCCCCCCCCCCCCCCCCCCCCCCCCCCCCGCAACCATGTGTCTGGCTGTGAGCTGTTGCTTGGTGTTCATTTCAGTACCCAGAGATGGTTATATTGTACATTGTTAGTCTGGGTAAAAATTCTAATTTAATATTAACAACATAGTTTCTGCTGAATATTTATTTCTTATTACCCCACAGCATATGTGAAAAAAAATTTAAGTCTAGCTACAGCTAGTTGGGATCATCTATAAGAGGTTATATGAGTCAAAAATATAAATTTTATCAGAATCTTCTCCCATGTATTCTATTTATTTATTGAATAGCTTGTACTCAAGCAATAGTCAAGTTACACAGTGATGTGTGTCTTAAATAAGCAAATGCATAATCCTCAGATCTTTATAAGTCTACTTAAGCTCAAAATTAAAGGGACAGTTCAAGCAATAAATGAACACTAAAGTATGTAAAAGACAATACAGTGTGTGAATGAAGCATTAAAATAAGGCACAGTGCGTGATTAGGAACAACATTGAATATTATCAGTGGTTAACTTTGAGTTTTAATATCATGGATGATTTGAAACCACATTTTCTTATTTTAATAATACTGAAAAGAGAAAGAATGAATCATTTTTTCCTTCATTTCTTGACAAATTTGGTATAATTTTAGTTTTCTTTTTCATGTTTTCTGTATTTTTAAATTTTAATGGCAGCCTCTCTACTATAATAAAAGGCACATAAAAGACATCTCTACAAATGTGGCCTGAATTTCTGGGGACCGCATGTGGTTTTACAACACTAGGAAAACTATTTGCCACAATCATCTTTAAGGTGATATGACCTTGTATGAGTGGAACACCGTACCTTAGGAAACCCAGCACCCTTGTCTGTCTTCAGTAAAATAAAAGTGAAGGGAGATGATGATTTTTCCAGCAACATCACTCTTGTCAAATAGAAGAGAAGCAAAGCTGGGTACCATTCACAGGAAACACACGGGTAATTTTGTTAAGTATATGTTACACGTTCCAGTGCATTTTACATTAAAAAAAATCTAATGCTGTGGTTTATATAGTCTTGAAAAAAAATAAAACAGCTGCAACTGTACTATAAATAAAGTGCATATCATGGCAGTCTAAAGTAGCTGCTTGCTGTTTGTATAAGAATTCTGTATATTTTTATGCTGATCCCTTCAGAGTTTTCCTAGTATATTCCTCTGCTTTTTTAAAAAAGTATTAAAACTAAAAAATATAACAACAAAACTTTATTGTTTATAAAAAAGGAGCACAAGTCTGTCCCTCATAAGACATAGCAGTTGTTGGGTAATTAGTCTTTTCAGAATGGGAGGTGAAAAGCAGTCAGTTGTGGATTCTACCAGTGAACTATTAGTTTGTGGAGGCTCACACGCAAGGAGAGAAAACAAATACATGAACACCAGCAGTTCTGGCTCAGTCACTCCGGTCCAAGAAAGCCTCCTTTCCTGAGATATGGTTGTTGGCAGTTGGAACTCTTCCTGTACTATCCCTGGAGCCTCAAATAAAGCCAGCTCCACAAGGAGGGGTCCTGAGTCATTTTATCAGTGTAACTCTTTAATGCCTGAAGCTCAGCTTGGGTTAGAAACTAGTTGTGGGAAAAAGATTTTGACTGTTGAGGACCTGCTCAGACTGGCACCCTCTACAGACTTTTCTTATTCCAGACCTGTTTCTAGCTTTCCTCCACCTCCAGCAGTGCTTCCTACAGCAGCCAGCTCAGAGAATGCAGCCCAACCCAGTTAGCCTGAAGTCTCATGAGACCTAGGATCTAGACAAGAAAAAATACTGAGTGTATTCTGAATTTGTAGGCTCATTTCCCTCACACATTTTTTTAAAGATGTAAGTTCTGATAAACTTTCTAGTAAAGTCAATCTACATAAACATGATAAAAAATAAAAAAACCTCATGTATTTGAATAACACAAAAAGAAACAAATCACAGAGCTATAGAAATAAAAGGCATTTTAGGGATTGGGAACTACTTCATTCTGCTACTTCTTATTACAAAATGGCAGTGTCATATACTGGGTTAAGGCTCCAGGTCAAATTCTGAGTCTGCTGTGGTGTGGTGGTGGTGGTGGTGGGGTGGTGGAGTGTGTGTGTGTGTGTGAGTGCAATTTGTGTGGTGTAGTGTGTGGTGAATGTGGCACATAGGACACATGTTCAGCCTGTCTGCTGGAGGCCGTGGATGTGCTCCCAATGCTTAGGCAGCCCTGGGCACCTGGGCACTGCATATCTTACAAGAGAGCCGAGAGCTGAGTGGGAGATTGGGCTCAAATAAACTGTACTCAGGTTTCCTAGAAGAACCAAGGAGATTGTAAATGAGAACAAGGAAAACCAATAGGGAGAGGAATATACATATGGGACACGCAAACTCCCTGAGCAGCATTTGAGGGATGGGGGAACAGGGTTAGAGAAAGGTTCCATTTGCAGAATCCGGACAAGTGTAGCATTTCCAGATACCTCTCCAGTCCCCACAGGCTGCTCTCAAGGCCTAGGAAATTCAGCATCACATAGGCCAAGTACCTGCTTTTCCAGACACATCATGTGATTTCAAAAGATAAATGCTATTCTTGGGAAGTCTTCAAAAAGGAAGTAGCTCCAAGGGCTCAGGCTGAGCCACTGACTACTGACCACTTCCGGTCAGGCCTCTGTTTTTCTGCTTTGCCTTTTGACCTCTTATCCCTACTGTCCCACTACCCTCTCCTTCCTTTTCCCAGGGGCCGTTTAGTTTCTCAGGTAGAAGTTGGGATTCAGGTCTCTTTGGGACAGACACACCTCTCTTCACAGGTTGAGAACAGTATCCAGATTTTTTTCAGACATCTGTTAGCTGCTGTTTTTGTTTTGTTTTATTTTTCTTCTACTAATACTGAGACCAGAAAGCAAAAATCTACCACTGTTGAAATTCAAAACCATTTTATTGGGAAGACAGTGTTAGGTTTTGTCGATCCATAGTCTTCAAAGGTCTTTGTTTACTGTGGCTTCTGGATAATCATCTAACTTTTGATAGTGTGATTACCAAGTAATGCTATCAAATAACAATCAGGATTAAATAAGTTACATGAGCCCTCAGGCCCTGAAGCAATTTCTTTGAAGAATGAGTTTGTCCTTCAAATAACATAATAAGAAAAAAATTAAGTATAAGTCCCCAGAACAGTATGTTACACTGGGAGAAGCATAACATTTTTGTCCCTTCCTTAGAATTTCAAATGGCCTGAGTTAGAATACCTTTCAATGCCACCAGCCCCTGCTTCCTTTCTTTGTCCCATTTAACACATGTCCCTGTGTTTTTTCCATTTACTTTATTTGTTTACTATTTACTTATTTGTTTATGATTTACCAATGAGAATAAAGACCCACAACACAACCACAAACATTTTGCAGCTATTGATCAAACATATGTTAAAAACATAATTTATGTCAAGAAAAAAAATATAGTAGTTATATTACCATTTTGGAAATTGTCTTTAAAAGGCTTTTGTAAAGTTAAACAACCAGAACTAAGATGGATTGATTTATTTGTATACAAAGTCTAGGCATAAGATTTGTAAAATGTAAAACTTAGGCCTGTTGCCAGCAAGGCTAAGTGACCTGGGGTATAGTGTCAAAGCATGTGAGATACTGGATAAATTCTAATAAGGCTCTGGGACAAAGGTGATATTAAGATTCTGGTTTTCACATTTATGTTCAAAAGGCAAAATCTCCCAGAATGCAGAGTAGTATTGTTGCTTCTGAGTATGGGGGATGGGGCAGAATGAGAAAATGAAAAAGTAGAAACCCTTAGCGTCTGCTTCTCCTGTGTTTCAGTGGTGTGGTGGTAGGGTTTAGAGTTCATGCTACTACCCAAGGGCATGGGAGGTAAGAAACCCGAGAAGTCCTCACTGGCCTCAGTTTACATTAAAATCATCCATCCCCTTTGTCAGCTCTGGCATCACTGTGGAATGGGAGGGATATAGTGGTGACCTGATTATTTCATTTTACAATGGTAAATATAAGTAATTTAAATACTCATATTTTACTTTAAGAAGTTTTGCTGCCTTAGCACAAAAGTTACAATTTTCTAAAAGTTTTGATGCACATGAGAATATATTTTCAAGAAAGAATTAAAAAGAGTAAGTGTGGATTGTATGCATTACTGTGTGTGTACATACTGTCTGTAAGAGAGCCAGCCTTTCTCAGCAAAATCTGTGAAGCCTTAGCTCACACATGACCACTAGATTTTAATTTTAAGGCTTCAGGTTATAGGAAGAGAGTTATCCCGAGGCTGTTCCCTCCATGGCCTTCTGAATTTTGTCTTTATTTGCAAGTAGGCATCTCTCCTGCCCTGGAAAGGGACATGGAGCATGAGGCTGTGACTTCACAGGGTTGGCTGGGGAGGGCCAGGCAGTCACATGGTGACACTATGTAAGGAGATTGTTTCAGGAAGGTTGATTGTGGATTTTATTACTAGATAATACATAACAATCTTCAGAAAAAGCAAAATCAATAGAAATAGGAATTTAAAATTTCACTGTGTTGGAAAGACATTTTTCTCCTTTAAAGAATTGAAAATTCTAATCTAAAGCTTATTATATGGTTTGCATTGTAATCAGCTCTTATAATGGCTAAATAACATTTTTCTTTTCAGAACTTAGATTAATTTTTACCCCAGGTACATGTTTTTTTCTTCAAATTATTAGAAAATATGTAAATGACAATTCTCCAGACCATGGGGAAAACTGTTTTCTCTCCCGTGTTTCTTCATTATCAAGGATTTTGCCCAAAATTCCAAAGTGTGGGTGTGTATGCAGCTGATAAACTTAGCTTGTGCTATGGGAATGTATAGATGTGAAGGGCATGTACCCGAGAGAACTATTGTGGTCCATTCTCAGTGAGCTGTATACTTGCTAGATGACCCTGGCACTACCAGCTGTACAAACAACACAAATGTGTTATTCTACAGTCCTGGAGATTAACAGTCTAATGTGGGTTTTATTGAGCTAAAAACAAAGTTTCTCCTGGGTTGTTTTCCCTCTAAGGAAACACCTATTTTCAGCTTCTAGAGAGGAGCTGTGGTTCATGGCTCTGCCCCCATCTTCAAAGCCAGCAATGCCTTGCTTTGGTTCCAACATCATTCCTTTCTTTTAATTCCTTTCCTGCTGCCTCTTTGGCCCTTAAGGAGTCTCCTCTTCAGGCCAGCAGACATTGTTACAGGCCTTAATTCCAGATACAATCTTTATGCCTTGTAACACATCACAGACTCTGAACATAAGGACATGGATTATTTTCTTTAGTGTAGGAGAACAATTCTTCTTACCAGAGGAGAGGAGACAGAGATAGAAGATTGATAGATAGACAGACAGATGATAGATAGATGATAGACAGATAGATGATGTGGGAATGTCTTTCTGTATGCTGTGAATATCAATCTTTAAATAAAGGCCCTAGATGGGGAATCAGAATAGGTAGGAAAAGAAGGGTGGAGTCAGAGACAGATCGAGCCAAACACCCAAAGAAGAGACATGTAAAGAACACAGGTGAGCCACAGGCCACATGGCAGATAGATTAATGGAAATGGGTTGAGTTAAGATGAAAGAGCTAGCTAACAAGGTGTCTAAGCCATAGACCAAACATCATAAACTTAGTATAAGTATCTGAGTCATTTTTGGGGGGCCTAAGCAGCAGTGGGTGGCTAAGCGGTCTGGAACTGCAAGTCTGTGGGTCTGGACCTCTGCTCAGATGGGACCAGAAACCTTATTGTAACAGAAAGATAAAACACAGACAGACAGACAGATGATACATAGATAGATAGATGATAAACAGATGATAGATAGATGACAGATACATACATAGATGATAGATAGGTAGAGAGATAGATATGAATACATGATAGACATAATGTGGAATGAATTCTATTTTATCTGTCTCTTCTTCCGTCTAATGATTAGTAACTTTCTTTTTATTTCTTTTCCACCTCATGACACCTTCTCTTGGGATTTTTGATGCTAAGGTCTTTGGTTCATGTTCTTTTCTTTGGTCAGGTTCTATTCTTTTTGTGAAAAGCATGGCTATATGCTACATACTAATGGTTTCCTTCTGGGAAATATATCATTAGGTAATTTAGCCACTGTGCAAACATCATAGAGTATATTCACACAAATTAATATGTCTACAAGATATCTATGGTGTGTCTAGGCAACACAATCTTGTGGGCTTATCATGGCATATGCTTCTCATTTTTACTGAAATGTTATGTACAGCATGATCTCACTTACTGAAGCTTTATTGTGTGCAAGGCCATGTATGTACTTTATTAAATGTATATAGATTTATACGAACAACAAGATGAGACTGATGACAGGTAGGAAAGCACAATACAGTAGGGTTCTGAAAAGAACAAAGATGCCAATCATCTCCCAGTGGATGAGGGAACATCAAAGGAGGTCACGGAACCTAGCAGCAATCAATGATCAGCAGGTCACTCTTGCTCAAAGCAATCAAACATTGTAGTATTACATGTATACTAAGAACTTCTATATACCTATGCAGTTTCTAAAGTAAACTTTATATTAAAGAGTTACACAACCACGTCCTATATGTCCTATATATTGTCACAAAATAACACAAAAATGCATATATACAACTACCTGGATCAAATAATAGTTCATTGTCAGTAACCCAGAAAAAGCCATCTGTTTTTTTTTTCCCCTGGGGATTTTTCTCTGCCTCCCTTCTCTCTCCCAATCCCTCTCTCCCTCCCTCCCCCTTCCTCCCTTCCTTCCTCCCTCCCTCCCTCTCTCTCTCTCTCTCTCTCTCTCTCTCTCTCTCTCTCTCTCTCTCTCTCTCTCTCTCTCTCTCTCCCTCTCTCTCTCTCTGTGTGTGTCTGTGGTAAGAGGTGGTAAGATGTCAGATGCCTTTCTTTTATGATCTGTATTTTGTAGTAGGAGGTTTCTGGCCCGGACTTTCAGGCCTAACCTCAAGGTCTAGACCAGCAGATCCGCAGACCCACAGAGACACAGAGACACACAGATGCTTTCAATAGTTTTTGGCTGATCAGCCTCAGGCCCAGGCATATAACTTGCTAACTCTGTACCCTTCATCTAACTCATGATTCTTCCTGTTCAGCCATGTGGCTCGGTACCTTTGCTTAGAGCAGCATAGTTGTCCTCGGCTTCTTCCAGCTTCTCTCTGGTGTTCTGCTCTGTGCTTCCTGTTCTCAGAGTTTTTAGTCTGGTAGCCCTGCCCACACTTCCTGCCTGCCTTTGGCCCATCAGCGCTTTTTATTAAACCAGTGGGTGGGACAATTATTTACCATGAAACAACACAATACCCCTACAGTATTTTATGTTTTGAGACACAGTCTCTCATTGCACCCAGATCTCACTGGTTCTAATTTGGCTAGACTGACTCTAATGCCCCAGGGCTTCAGTCTCCTGTTCCTGCAAAACTGAGGTTATCATACTACAGAAATGTTTTTACATAGGTGCTGGGGATCTAGGTCAGGTCCACATGATTGCACAATAGGCTTTGATCTCGGTCATCTCCTTACCCCCAGCCCACAGTATCCTCTTTGGTGTCCCTTTCAGACAATGCCTTTCTTTCTTTTCTCCTAAGTGATTTTAATTTTGTAGGTGTTTGAAACAATGTATTTAAAGCGTGTGGAGTCTGGGAATACAGAAAGATAAAGGTGCTTCCTGTTGCCGCTCTCAGTTGAAATCTGTGTGCGTGGTGATGGTTACTACAGCCAGTGGAAAGACAGACAGAGTCCCCACTAAGGAAGCTCTCTTGACTTCTCCAAGGCTGTCCTGAGCTTTAGAAACATGATGGTTCCTTTTCCTTACCTGTGATTATCCCTGCTGGAGTAACATACTGGCTAAAGGTGAGCTTATTTGTCTGTTAGTTCATCTGAATCAGGTATTTAGCTGATTTAACTTTTAAGTAAGTAGAGTTAAAACTTTTATACTCCCAACCTAGTTTACATTCTGCTCCATTTCTCCAAATATTAAGACAAGAGTCATTTATTATTAATTCCTTAAGTATTTATTGACCACTAAATGTGTTAGAGTCTTCATACAATCTTCTTTCTTTGGTACATTCCCATCCACTTTCTGAAGATGTGCTTTTATAATTTAGCTTTTTGCCTATGTGCTTGGATCTTTTATTACTTTAATCATTATGGGTTTTTAATTCCCAGTGTATGAGACCCAGTTAACTTTACAACACTGAGAATACCATTTGTATTTCAATTTAAAGCAAGATAAATTAATTTCTGCAAGCTTCAAGTATTTCTTTTAAAAGAAGACTTAATTTCTAGGTGTGTTTCTAACTAATGTTGCTGTCTGTACACCCAATTATATACAATATAATTAATATAATTATGTATTTTAACACTCAAAATTCTTCAGACATTTTATAAATATAATCACACTTAGTTTTTTATAGATAAATCTGTATGCTTGTTTGGGTGTGAAATGACAAGTGCTTTAGGTAGAATTACAAAAATAAATATAAATATAAATATAAATATAAATATAAATATAAATATTTGAAACAATTTTTGGTAGGACATTTTGCCTTAGCCTAGACTCTGAAATTATTCTATTTTATTCATAAAGACTTATAGGCATTTCATTTCTGTCTTACTATGTGTGTGAGGTGGTTCAAACAAATGAGCAGGGGTAACCATATTCTTGTAAAAGTAGGTACTGGTTGATGTGAGCAGTAGACATGGAGGCTAAAGAGACAATAAGGAGCCAGAAAATAGAGAGAATTGGAGAAACTAGCCATTGAAGTTGACATTGTAGGTGATATTGTAAGTACTTGGAGTCTGATGGCTTGATAAGGGAGCAAAAGAATAGATGTTTAGAGAGAAACAGATACTGGTAAAAGAATATCAGGCCACTGGAGACACATTGGGGTTCGGATGCTTTTCAAGGCTGATTACCCCAAGCTCCACTGTCTGTAATGCCCTTCTCTGGTTTGTAGGAGGTCCTCACTGAGAGCTTGAATGGATGTGCTTTTGCTGGAGTGGGTCTCTTCTCACCCACATAGAGTAAGACGAGCATGACAAGATTGGGTCCATTTGAGGTAATTTGTGCATGAACCTTGATTCTCTTTTGTGGTAGCCTTTGTGACTGTGAGAGCTGCCCTCTTTGCTGATGGAATGGTGGTTTAATGGATGCTAGGTTCTCAGAAATGTCCAAGACAAAATAAGAAAGAGGCAAATCTTAGTGCCATTGGCTTCCACATTATTCAGGCATCCATATTTTCAGCAAATCTTTGTACAACCTTATTGTATGTATAAATATATGCTGGGATTCACTGGATAAACCAGGAGATACCCAGTACCTGGAAATCAAAGGAGAAGAAGACTAGATAGAGTCAGAAAATTGTACCATGAAGAGTTGCATGCAGCGATGGAGGCCCAGAGCAGTGAACACTACTCTTGTCCTGAGTTCTGACCCACCCCACAGCATATTCTGTCTTTCAAATGGGCTCAGGACCACTCTTTATGGTCTACCATGAGGTATTTTCAAAATGCATCCTAGAACAGATAATGGTTAAAAGCTAAATGAAGATGAGCCCAGATTTAAAGAGCTGGATTGGAGATAATGAGTAAGCTTTCACGGGAAAATGATGACCATTTGGCTGTGGCAATAGAGTAAGAAGCAGGTTTTTTTTAAACCTCATTATGTGTTAAGAAAGAAAAGAAATAAAAATTTCTTTGAATCACCCTATTTTCAGGGGTTGTCAGCACCTCTTCCTCTCCACCTGTGCTTTTTTTTAAAAAAAATCAATCCTTCTCTTTGCATTGACACTGGGGTCTCTGCCTCTCAATACAGTGACCTATATTACATGTTTTCCACTTATGTGCAATAGTAATCTCGGCTGTTGTTCTGAGGTTCGTAGCGATTCTGTAATTTCATTCCCTCATTAGAAGCTGTGTGTTTATTTATTAAAGCTGCACGCTGCCCAAAGGCAACGTACAAAAAGTATAGAAATACAAAAATTAAATAAAGGTTATTACTGCTACTATTTTATAAAGCTTGTCAATTGCAAACCTCTGCGTTCAAGCACAGAATGGAGGCTTTGTTAACCAGGTGCTATCCAGAGCCTTAATTAGCAAACCTGTGCTTGCTTTCTGCAGCTGTCATAGGGTCATAGGCCAAGGCTCCAGCACGATGAAGAAGGCAGAGATCCACCAGAATCTTCCAGAAAAAAAAAACTTCAGTTTTCAAACTACCCATTCAAGTAGCTCCCTAGAGTCATTCTGCTGAATTCAAATACTCTAAGAACACCATCCCAAGGACTGAATGGACATTTTTGTATTTGTCTAGGTTCATTCCTTTATGGTCGTTGAGGAAACAGACATGTGACATGACTTCATACCTGGAATAGTCATAGAATGCCTTCTATGACTTGACTACTTGGGACTTGGAAAGTCAGCGAGAACCACACACAGTCATTTGTTTGCCCAGCAGAGCTTCCATTCCACAGCAGAGGCAGCAGATGAATAAAGGGTAAATGATGTTCTGCTGCATGTTGTTTAACGTTCTGAGTGAAAATATGGCAGGGAGAAAGCATCATGTGCCTCCTGGTCTTGGGTTTTGGTTTCTGTATGTTGGTTCAGGCTCTCCCTGATAACATGCTGTGTGCAGATCCCCTGGCAGATAACCAGGTGGAACTCACATTGCACGGGAAAAGAACAACTTAGAGCTCTGAGCACATGTGAACAGAAGCAGAGACGCTGTGTTTCCCCAAACAACTGCCCAATTTCTGTAACAGGAAGCTCGTTAATGACCTGATGTAAGGACCACACCCACAGAAAAGAAAGATATGCATTATGGCATCTTTGGGGGAATGTGCTTTAGATCATATTCTTTCTAGCATATCCATTTCAAGCTCTCAGTTAATTTTGTTCTCAGAGTCTCCAGTATTTACAACAGTGCCAGGGTCAACTCTACCACTGATGCCTCAGTACAGACTGCGCGGGAAGTCTTCTCTCTCTCTCTCTTTTTAATTTTTATTTTTCCTAAGCTACTGTCCACACTTCTATCAGGAGGCAAAATGGGACTGCCTCTTCAGTTGGGAGCGGAGCAGGAGTTTGAGGTTGGAGAGATCAAGAGCTAGATACTCATGTCACCGATTGGCTGATATCTTGGCCAAGTCACTTCCTTCTTCCTAACCTCAGATCTTCACTTGTAAGTAAACACATTCTACTTAGATTGTGTTTGTAAACACATAGCTCCTCAACCCTGGCAACTAAGAAACAATAGTGTCCTCTTTCCTTACCCCTGCCTCTCTTCTCTCTCTCTCTGTCTGTCTCCCCCCCATCTGTCTGTCTCCCTCTCTCTCTTTCCCTCTCTCTGTCTCTCCCTCTCTGTCTCTCCCTCCCTCCCTCCCTCTCTCTCTCTCTCTCTCTCTCTCTCTCTCTCTCTCTCTCTCTCACACACACACACACACACACACACACACACACACACACACTACTGCCACCATCTTCTATTTAGGTCTGAGATGGAATAAGTTGAGATGCTTTGTGGAAACATTTAATAATTTCTACTCCTAAATGTGTTGAAAGGCTAAGGGAGTTCTATGGCTTCTCATAATTCATTCTCTGTATACCTTTCTCATCTCTTCTCTACCTTTTTGTATGTCTGTCTGTATGTCTGTCTTTGTCTGGCTGTGTCCTTCGTGTGTGTGTGTGTGTGTCTTTATTTCTGGTACCTGAAGAGATCTAACCATGGCAACCACTCTGTAGGTACTCTGCTCATAGTCCCTTCTGACTCATCTGGAACAGGATCCGTGCGGAAGTAGGTTGGTGCATTTGCTGAGTGATGAGGTCTCTGAGAGATACTGACCAGTCTTTGCCTGAACTTCTTTAGTGTCAGATGCCAACCCATCTCTCTAGAGACAGGAGTACAATGAGGGAAATGACAAGCCAGGCCTGGCCAGAAAGGTTGTCAGAGAGCCATGTGTCAGGCAAGAATGACTTCAAGGTACCAGACACTTGCACTTGGGGAGCACGTCAGATTCTGTGAGTGACCCTTTCCTATCTTTGCAGCTCCTTATTTTTCTCCCCTGGCTAGAATCGACCACTAGGAGGGTCATTGACAGAGTAAGATGAGAACATACAAAACGCAAAACCAAAAGATCTTTTTCCACATGCCCCATGCTGGTGATCTGTAGGTCTGACAGATTCTGGTGTCTGGAGTGTCCCATCCTAATGTGTGCCAGAGGAATATGGTTTCACTGTGCATGATGTCTCAGGACCCTTCTTCAGTTGACTCTGTCTATGAGGAAGTCTTGAATGGAAGATCAGCAAGGTTGGGGAGTTATATTTTTATTTCATCTACTTCACAGTGTATACACTGCAATCTTCTTCTGATTGGCTGGCATTTGAGTCAGTTTCAGTGAGAGGAAGGCAAAATCACTGACAAGCAAGCTTGCATTTGTGCCACAAATTGTTAACTAGCCATGAAGTGAAGGCAAGGAGTTCTTCCAGCAGGCTCCAGCGAGGGTCGCAAGCTTTTCTAAACTCAGGCTTACAAGTGTGATTTTGCCCATTCTCCTTGCCTGAAACTCATTTCAGAGAACACTGCTCACCATGATAACTTGTGTTTTAAAAGGAGAAATGTCTCCTCTGATGCCATGAAATGGAAATAAAAATAATAATCTTCAAGCTCTTTGTAAACGTAAGGTAGTACTGAGAAAGCTGGTGACAAAGGAGCAGGCACCACCTCTGAAGAGGGGAGACAAGAAAGGAAATAAAGCGCCAAGCCCAGAGTCCGTATCCTGTGCTGAGCAATGGAGCCATTCCAGACAAAGCAAACCTGCTTCTCTTTAAAAATAAACCAAACCCTGGTTGAATGAACATAAACAAGTGATGCCTCAGGTGTGAAGCTTGTGCCCTTAATTAGAAACTACAGAAGTCTGAAGCGTTTTGTTCTGGATCTAACACCTCTTTCCCCAGGTTAGCGAGCTTCAAGGTGAATGTTATTATTGTTATTCCAAATGGTTACACAGAGACAAAAACTGAGTGGCTTTGCAGTTATTCAATAGAGCAAGGTCCTGCTGGGCTCCATGATTTTTATTTGAGAGAAAATGGTGTTCTGGTTGGTCTTATCTGTACAACAGGGACATCACACACACACACACACACACACACACACACACACACACATACACACACGTACGCACATGCACACGCACATGCACACACACATGCACACACACATGCACACACACATGCCCCCCCACATGTGCACACACATACACACACACCATATGAGATAAAAGAGAGAGAGAAAACAGTTCATAGAGATAATCCTTTCCTGGTCAACTCAACTTCCTCTTGAGAATGCCTTGTGTCATTTATGATGTCATTACAGGAAATGATTGAAGTTATTATACTGGGGAAGAGTGACAAAGACACCACCTGTACTTCAGGAGGGCTCAGGGGCGGGGGTTATTTTCTCTTTTATCCCCATTGCCAGAATCTCCTAGCAGAAGGACTACACTTCAAACAAAACATTCCCATCAACAAGCCATGAGCTAAAGAGCAGCTCATGAATAAGGAGATCCCAAGGGGCCATAGTGGGCTGGATGCAATGTGGATATAAAAGGGATCTGGTTTTCCTCATACCTGTGTACCAATGAGCCACAGCTTTAGATAAGGCTTTCTCAGCAGGACACCAGATCTTATCAAATGTTGTTACATACTATTTAGTCCCATGGGTGACACTAAAGAAATGGCATCAACCAGCAAGGGTGAGAGAAAACACAGACAATCAGAAGCTGTGCAGGAAAAGGGCTCAGTGGGCTGTGCAGCCATTATTGCTAGATGCTGTTCCAAAATGCTGAGCACAGAGAGAGAGAGAGAGAGAGAGAGAGAGAGAGAGAGAGAGAGAGAGAGAGAGAGAGAGAGAGAGAGAGGAGAGTGTTGTCAGGGTTTCCGGAAGAGGAGATGTGAACATACGGGAGAGATAAAATTGCACCCTGGCTGCTGAGATGGGAATGGTATTTGTTTTCCTGGGCGCTGGCAAGGCGCTATGCTCTGTCCCCTGCTTTTGTCCTTCAGAGTCACAAGAGCCCATGCTTTAATGCCTGCAGGTTGACCACGCATTGTTATTATACAGTCTTCATGTTCACATCATGTGTCATCTGACCAAAGGAGAGTCTACAAAGTGAAAGGGCTCATGCAAAATTTATGCTTATATGGCTGTTTCAGTCAGTGGAAAAATCAATACTGCAGGCTTGATGCACAGAAATGACTGAGTACTCTCTGACTGACACTAAAAGCACCCGGAGATTGAGAGTTGCATTTGCTGTTCAAGGGATAGAGTGTATTAGGGCTCTTGTAATAGTCTGCTCACCTTATATTAGCCTTTCCTTGGGATTATTTTTTGATAACAATTATGATTGTGGGGTTTAAGGCAATTACACTATTACAAAGAAAAAGCTGCTCTTTATGTCCTGTAAAGCTGTCATATATTTCACACTGCAACCGCCTTCCAATTATTTTGCTACAATGCACTTTAGAAGCAAAATGTCCTAACTGATATATATTAGTCCTTTATGTTTTATAAATAAAAATCAAAGCCATAATGTAATCCTTCAAAAGGAGCTTCTCAGTTTCCCCAGATGTGATTTTAGAAAGAACAGATCTGTAATGGGCTTCCTGCGCTTTGAAAGAGACACATTGAAATGTTTGTGATTCTGTGGTATGAACACTATGCAGGGTGCTGTTTAAGATGGGAGAGAGCAGGTGTCTAGGAGCTAATAGTTCTGTTAAGTGGAGGGGAAGAGGGTTTGATGAAGCAAAAAAAAAAATAAATAAATCCT
This sequence comes from Phyllotis vaccarum, assembly GCA_033318265.1. Lineage (NCBI taxonomy): Eukaryota > Metazoa > Chordata > Mammalia > Rodentia > Cricetidae > Phyllotis > Phyllotis vaccarum. The sequence continues at coordinate 23,695,065 of JARWLC010000011.1, forward strand.
TGAAATTAATTCATTCAGAAAAGAACTCAACACATTCTAACAGTACATTAAACAGCCAACAACAACACAAAAAGGATTTCTTCTTAGCTTTCCATCCCTATTGCAAGGAAGATTTTACAGCTCTGCTGGGTGGGCCCCAGATATAAAGGAAGGAGTGGGGATGGATATAGAGACTGGTTCAGGGGAAAAAATACGTATCAGTAGAAAAGGAAATTTGTAGGCTAAGAGGAAACCTTCTAGTAGGGACCTGCAGACTAAAGAGGGCTGGAAGGAAGCTCAGTGAGATAGAGTGGGATGGGAGGAGTGTAGGAGATGCTATTGTCTCCAGTCTTCAAAACCAGGAGGCAAGTCAGTCAGTGCAGTGAGTTTGGAAGTGGGATTGCTAGATTGGCAACCTAGCTGAGCTACCCCAGTGAAATGGAGCTACAGTGCTCACCAAGTGAGTGAGCTCAGCCTCCTAAGTCCTAAGAGGGCTTCTGTGGGCCAGCGTTCCCCAAGTGAGCAACAGCAATGCCTCAAATAGCTAGAAGCACAGTGACGATTGTGATAAGGACTAACTGCATGTTATACACTGTGTGTGCATTTCACAAAAATAACCTACCGAGGAGATTCATCTCTCACGAATCAAGAAAAGGCAAGGTGACTCTGTAATCCTAGTTGCTCACAAGGAGAGCTACTTGAAGCCAGGAGTTTGAGGCCAAGCATACCAAGACCTTATCTCTTAAAATAATAATAAAAAAACCCATATAATTAAATATTTAGATAAAATTAATTATAAGAAGAAAAGGTCGTAGGATTTTTTAAATGCAGAGACTTCCATGTTCACTGGGCTGCCCTATTGTCTCACAGAAGCACAGGTGAACACTAGGAGTGTCCTCATGCTGAGATGGGATAAACATGGAAAGCCCAGGATGCAGCAGGATCCATCATCCTTTGTCTCTGGGGTTCTTTAATTCTCTGACTGTAACTCATCATTTGGAAACACCCTACTCTTTTTATCTCCCTGATGAGAATTCTTTCCTCGGCTTTTCTTGTTCATCCTTTGTTTTTTTTTTTTTTTAATTGAGAATGCCCTTCTTTAGAAATCTTTCCTAGGTGGATGGTTAGTCTGAGACTCAGCTCATTGGTCAGAAATATTACTTCACTCTCTTTCTTCTTATGTATCTTTCTGTCATTTGAGAGGCCAACAATATTTAATAAGTCAGTGTGTCTTCTTCTCCCAAAGTGGTAATGTCATTGTGCTTTTCTATGAATAGAGTTGTTGTGAGCTTTACAGAAACCAACCTACTAAGTTTCATCTGTAGTACTGGACTACACATGAGAATACTACCACCACATATTAAGAAATAAAGTATATCTGCAATTTCTTAGGCAAAGGGTCCATTCAGATTAGTAGGAATGAAAGACCCAGAAACAGCATAGGAAGATTAAAAAATATCTAGAGATCTTCAGAAAATGGTAGATACCTAAACTCTGAAGGTCTATGACCCTGCAGCTGCCCTGGAGTATTTCACCACAGGTGACCGTTAAAAGCCCAGAACCACTGGGTCTTGGCTGAAGAAAAGTGCTAGCCTAGGAGAGTGTATTATGGAATTCCTTCATGGTCTCAGGGGAGTGAGATCACTCATTAAACTGCTTTGAAGGAACAACTGACCTATTGTTAGCTAGGATGACGCCTCAACATACCTGGACCATGATAGAAAAGGCACTGGCTTTAAAGTTCAAAGTCCTCCGTGTGAATTTTTCTATGAAGCTTATTAGCTGGGTGACACTAAGATATCCTTCTAAGCATCTTTGAGACTTTGCCTCTTCATCTTTACAGTGAAAATAATCATCCCTCACTAGCAATGGTCATGAATTAAAGGGCAACTTTCCACGGGAATGCACCTAACACAGGCCTTGCTTAGACTGTCGGATGGGCAGGAGAGACATATTTGCCCTTTCTCTAGTTACCCAGAGTGATGAACAAATCCCGAAGAGATTTGATCTGGAATGGGTCTCAGAACTGAGCAGAGAAGGAAGTTTCCATCTCTTCCTTTGGGGGCTAGAAATATCCTTAGAACTGAGGAAACACAGTTGGAACAAAAACCTAAACCTGATCCCGATTCATGAGTCCACCTTTGCCCTTCTGTTTCCACCTCCTATTCCATGAGGAGCAGTTATAGCAGCTGTTGTGGATTAATCATTTTCAGGAGGGAGATCCTTCTCAGAAAGTCACCTAATCAATGCCTTGAGATTAGCAGGTTGTTTTGCAATCCCAATTTTCCATAAGAGAACTCAAGATCAAGTTGTTGAAGTAACTTGCCCAAGGTCAACTACATAGGCTGGAATTGATATGTGACACCAAGAACCCTGGTTTAATTAATTTTTCAATAATATTCCTTAGTTGTCGCTTTCAAAAACGGGTCAACCTATCTCAGCCTAAATTACATGTTTTCTATTTTCCCTGCCCTGACATTGGTTTTTGCCCCCTTCATAGTGCTTATCATAATTTTAAATGACATTCTATTTGAGGCCATCTTTGGCTAAGTAAGTTGTCTTTCCAGTAGAAAAGCCTTTGGCTTCCTTGTTTTTCCCAGTGACTATGACAGCGCCTGGAACATAAGAGGGGCTTAGAACATATTTGCTGAGGAATGAGTTCACTCACTGGCTGTGCACCTAAAGGTTGGCCAACATTAATCTGATGAGAACTTTGAAGTATGGTGGCAGGTGGAGAGGGAAGCCTTGGGTTTGGCTTTATCAGGCTGAAATATTGGTTGTTTCTCAGAAGTTATCCCATGTCTTGGGGAGGGAGTATGTGCAGCACTCTGTAGCTCATAGAGAAGAAATGATATAAGATGAGTCATGAATAACATTTCAGATTCACCCTAGGTTTGGTCTCCAAATTTCATCTCTTTCCTCTCCCATCTGCCATGTTTGTGGAAGGGTTGGAAGCAGCGGAAAAGGCAGCAGCCTTGTCACAACATGGTTTGCATGGTTAATTTTGCTTGGTTGTTGTGCTTTTCAAGCCTCTCCACTGGAACACGCTACTGAAAATCTAAATGCAATTCTGCTCTGTCCAGTGCAGTTGGGAAAACCATCAGCGTGTATGACAATGAGATTTTCTGTAAAAATTAAGTTATTCCTCAACAGAGTGAATGCTCAGTTAGTCCAGCCTGTCGGACAAACAGAAGCACACAGAAGGAAAGTAGTGTCTTTGCTAATAATTGTGAGGAAAAGGTGAACACTTGGTAAAAAATACAAGTCATAAGGGAAGACAAGAGAATAAAATGTATTACTATTTGGATAGTCTCTTGGGACAATGGCTTGGAAAATATTCTTCCACAGAATTTGCCAAATAAACACAACAGAAAAAAAATAGAACAATTGCTGTGCTTTACAGAAACAAAGCAGACTTAGTTTAAAAGCAGCTCATTTAATTTTAGCATTTTACTTCCTAAATCTCATGTTAGTTCTAAGAATTACCTACAATGCTAGAAGAGACTACATCTTCAGCCCCCCCTTTTTGAAACTGGTTATTATTGTACTGAGAAAATTAAAGTCTGTTTGGTGAGTATGTGCCTGCTACTGACCGACTCTGCCTTATTAAGACGGAGATATTCTATATCCCAAATCCTTTGTAATGGAAGAATTGTTTTGGGCAAAGGGTGGCTTTACAGGGATGTTGAGGAAGACATGGTAGCAATTTAGGTCCTCTCAGAAGAAGATGGTGATACTGTCCACAGGAAATATGAATGACAAATCCAGGTGTGGTGGCTCAGCACTTAGGGGCCCAGGGAGGATTACTGGGAATGGAAGGCTCTTCTAGATCACACAGTGATTCCTAGGTTACCATTGGCTGATGTGTGAAACTCTGTTCCATATCTAGAACGGCTATGAGCTATCATATATCATATATCAACATTATCCAACACATCCCTCCCCGTGTTTTCTCTGAGTGTGTGTCTGTGTGTGTTTGTACATGTGTGTGTGTGTGTGTGTGTGTGTGTGTGTGTGTGTTGGGCTGTGTGTGTGTGTGTGTGTTTAGAGAAATGATAGAAGTGAATGATTAGTGCATATGTTATTTCCTAATATAATTCTAGGACAAAGGAACTATCAGTGAATAAGTAGAAACTTTCTTCTGGATTTTAAAAAATAAATTAACATATTTAATTCTCAGAATAAGTATAAACATTCTTATCTACTTTATAGGTGAGGAAGAGCAATTATAGAGAAGAAAGTTGGATATGATCAGAGGGCAGAGAATGAAACCAAGGCTTGGACTTAAAATAGAATCAAACAGCTTCTTACGAATAACCAAAGTAACCAACTGAGTGGGAGAGTTCTCTGCAGAACTAGCTCCTCTCTAAGAGCCATTCAGAACCTGAGAATGCCTCAAAGACACATCACAGTCTAAAGTGAATGAACTTGAGAATTATTGTGATATTCCAAAACTTGGGTCTTACAGCATCTTAGTTGGGTTTCTGTTTTTCTACCTGTGATTGTATTTTATCTAGAAATAAACCACAACTTTTTGTTCAATAAAGTTTACCGTTAATCTTCTCATTGGTAGTACTACAGAAAAATGACATGGATAGAAATTTATCAGTCATTTGTACCTTTTTGATAGAAATGTCTTCAAGACTCTCTTGTTTTGTATTTTGCTTTAAGAAGTTGAAGACTGGTGTGGGTCAGTGGCTTGTCAATTTCCTGACTCCAGAAATCAACATGACACTTGTGTATCACTTCTCCACAATGCCTTTCCACATACAGGTCTGCTAGAGCAGAGTACATCAAATTTCTGCTTCAAAGAAGGCGATAGTTAAGAAAAAAAAAAGCAAATTCTCAGTTCCATGGATGACTTTAAGACAAGTCAAATGGATTTGGGGGACTTCATTTCTGGGGATTAGCGTACCATCCTGAAAAAACTTCACTTTCACATTGTTACAATATAACATCTCTAAAAATATGTCCATCTTGGTCTAGTGGCACAGATTTTCCTTGCTCCTAGACTAAATTATTGATGATACAGTTATCACTTCTTATGTCTTCTTGGGGGACTCAACACAATGACTTTCCCACAGCTGGGCTGATAATTGAAAAAGAGAGAGTGGGCTTTGTGTTATTTTTGTTTGTTCCCTCTTGTCCATCTTGCTCTGCAGAAGTGGTTTCAAAGGTAGGTGCTACCATGCTCTTGGGGGGTATCGGCTAGTGACTCTGGGTGTATTAGTTGTTCATCTCATTTTTTTTAAACAAAATACCTGAGCATACCAACTTGAGGAAAGAGGGGTTTATTCTGGCCTACACTTCAAATAGGAGGCCACCATGACAGGGAGACCTTGGTCATAGAAGCATGGGGTGACAGGTGACCACGGTCAAGGAGAAAGAGAGAGAAAGAGGGAGAGAGGGGGAAGTGGGGGCCATGTTTGGCTAGTTTTCACCATTGTACGCATTTTAGAACTACAGCCTGTGAAATGGTACTTCTCCCATTCAAGGTGGTTTTTCCACCATAAATAACCTAGTAGTAGATGATCCCTTACAGGCATGCCCAGCGGTTCATATCTATACTAATTTCATATTCCATCAAGTTTATAACCATGGTCCATTTGGACACTGGATCTTTAATTTTAGTGTGGAACAGATCAAAATTGCATACAACTAAGTAAAAAAAAATGACTCAGATTTGCAACTGTTACAGGAGAAGAATCTCTGCAAGCTGTCCATCAACTGGAGGAACCACAGAAAACTGGTAAGGAACTCTGCAGTTGGCCAAGTCTGGGAACCTTACATTTTGTTCAACTGGATAAATAAGGAAGCACATTGCATTGTTACTGTCTACGTACTACGCCATCTGTGCTACGCTTCATTGAGAAAAGGAGCTATGCCTGATGTATCTGGTAAGCCAGTTTTTGCCTAAGAACCAGAACTATAAAATAGGTATAGTTAGTTATTTCATTTTTAAGAAATCCTTTTTATTTTTATTGGCACATAATAAATTGTATGTGTTTATATGTCCTGGGTTCTTTCCATTTATAATGTCAACAAATTTGATAAACCTGAATGGACATATTTCTATGGGGGCAGTATCATTTGGTCGTTTTTAGGTATATTACCAGAGTTCACATTCCTCAGGCAGCACTTTCACTTTCTAGTTTTATGATCTATAGCAAGTGATTCAGTTCACTTACACAATAAACAAAGCTAGTCTTCAATGTTGGTTGTGTGAAAATTGCCCAGTTCCACATGTGGCAGCCATGCCAAAAAAACTAAACTTCCTGCATGCATCTGGGGTAGTATAAATAAAAGTAATTATGATTTTCAAGACCTTGGCAGGCACTGTACATGGTGCTTTGCACACTGCAAATACACTGCCTGGTAGCTGTAGACCCTCTACCTGCTCTGTTGATTCATGCTTGCTTTATGTAGTAATCTCTCATCTGGTTTTAAATGCACACACATTTCTATTCCTAGATATGTTTTTCTGCAGCCTTGATTTTATCATGTGGCAATCCAAGGAGAAGAACACTTACAAATTTCTCGTTAGTAAAAGAGGATACAGAGAAGGCGGTTGAGAGACTCGCTAGTAGTCATTAGGAAAGTAAAGGCTAACGTCTCAGTGAGCTGTTGCTCCACACTCGTTAGAATGCTCAGCTAAAAACAATAAATAAGAAGAAAGAGAAAGCAAACCCAAAACAGATACACCAGGTGCTGACAAGGATGTGATGTAACAGGACCAGCTGGACATTGCTAATGGGATTAGAAAATCATACATCCGCTTTGGAAAACTGCTGGCAGTTAATGTACATCTAACAACAATCTTCTTCTCAGTATTACCTAAGGGAAATTAAAATATATGCTCAGAGAAAACCAAATGGTTATAATGCTTTTATTCATAGTTACTAAAAGTAGAAAACTATTCAGATATTCTTAAGCTGGTGAATATATTAATAGACTGTAATAAAGTCATGCAATAAAGTCTAATGCAAAGGAATTTACCCACCAGTATTAACCAGGATGCTTCAAATGTATATGCTGAATAAAGAGAGGCCGACTCAAGGGATGCATATGGCTATGACATCCAGGAAAAGGAAGACTATTGAGATAGAAAGTAGATTGTTTGCTAGGAGCTGAGAACAGTGGATGGCTAATTAAAAAGAAACTTGATGTTTGAGGACAATTCTCAATCTTACTGTGGAGGTACTTACAATAGATTATTGTGTCTGCCAGATCTCATGAAACTATATACTAAAAAGACAGATATAACGTTATGCACCACGCGGGTCAATAAATCAAAGGAAATCCTTCCCATTATCAGACATGCAAGGTTTAGTCAATTAACTAAGCAATAAAACATATCCTCTCAAATGGGTCCTTAAATACAGTCCCCTAATGACCTTCCCTGTCTTCTGTCAATGTCCCTCTGTCAATAAGAGATGCCGTATCATTTTACTTCTTTATATTTGTCCAAGATATCTTGCATATGAAATGCCTTCACCAGCTGATGATGCATGCCCAAGTCACTCGGATCTAAGTCAAATGTTACTGCTCCAGTCACCTCATCTACCAGTCCAGTTATAGCTTTAGAAAATTCTTCTGTGACTTTGTTCGATCGTTCATTTGGCATTTTAATATTTTTATTTTTACCTAAATGCTATTAGCTTTCAAACTAATTCTCTCACTTATTCTTAGATTTATTGGACATATTTAGATAAGCACCAGAGAAAATAGATTAGTACTGGAACAATCATGATTACAGGGAAACCCTTCAGTGGTATGTTCAAATATGTCTAGTCCAGTTCAAATACAGGAAGTGTTGGATTTTCTAAGCTCAGGCAGAATTTACACTGAATAAAACTCCCTTCTTAGTCCATCAGGAAACTTTTAAGAAACCCTGTCCAAGAACACTTAGTAGTTTTCTGCTCTAAGGTCACATGAAGATGCAATCTAAAAGCTGGGGAGATTCTGTGATAAAGTTCTCTTTGGTGCCGATTTAGTGCATGCCCCCAGGGGTCCACAGTCTTCACAACTTTTCCACTCCTTGTCTTACAAGTTTCCTTAAATAAAAGCGGATAAATAGGCCTTGATTCTTAGAGAGATGACATGGGATAATATTCATATTGATGTCATGTGGCCTTAAGAAAAATTACAACTACAGGTTTCCTTGGAGTAGGAACGGCAAACATCCTACTAATGAGGTGAATCTTTGTTAAGAGCATGGGACAGGCACTTCTCTAGAGCTCTCAGGCATAGCATCAATTCCTGTATACTCTTTGAGGAGGGTATAAATACACAGCCTGAAGCCCTCAGTCCAGATTCTATAGATATAAGTGCTCACATACACACATACATGTGGTACTTATACATGTCATTTATCACATCACCTCTTAGTATGGTCTAAATAGCATTCCACAGTCAAATATATCAATATCCTGTCAATTAAACTGCTTTCTTGGGGCTGGAGAAATGGCTCGGTGGTTAAGAACACTTGCTACTCTTCCAGAGAACCAGAGTTTGATTCTCAACACTCATTTCAAGTGGCTCATGACCATCTATAATGCCAGCTCAAGGGAATCCAAGTACTCTCTGGCTTCTGGGAGAACCTTCATGCACATACATAAACTTACTTGCATGTATGCATTCTCTCTTTCTCCCTCACACACACATGCACATATAAATAAAAATAAAATAATAAAACTCCACCTCTTTCTTTACACATGTAGTGGGATAAATAAAAATTTATAAATATCCTGATACAGATTAAGAATAATTTTGCCTCTAAATGGATTACTGAAGACATCTTTGCTTTGAAGAGAATATTTGAATTGGAAATTAATTACGTATAGGCCTACAGTGCTTGGCTCTTTTACAGTATGAGGAACGAAGGTATTGTCATGACAGCTTATACAAGCTATCTCACTAATTGGTGATGGGATCATGAGACATACTGCTCAGGGTATTATCTCTAGGTCTACCTGACTGTGTCTCTCATGAGAGCATGCACACACACACACACACACACACACACACACACATGAACGTGTGTGCACACGTACAATTTCAAATCATACACACTCACTATATGTATAAAGTACACTTAATTTAAACCAACTAACCAATAGATTTCCCATCATCCTGACCTAGATGATGAAGGTGTAGGACATCTGAGCAGCCCTGGAGCTTTTCCCTGCTCCACCACAAGCACCACCTGTACCACATTACTTTAACATGTATCACCATGAATTAGTTTAACATGTCCTAGCACTTTATTCAGGTGACACACAGAATGTACCCTTCTATAGCCACCTTTTCTGGCTTTGTCCATCCTTCTGGAAGTAGACATAAATTGTTCTTTTTAATTTTGCATGCTAGTTTGCAGTACAAGTATATCATTCACACTCAGCCATTTTTCTCTTGTGGCAATGTGAGGTGGTTCCAATTTAGAGGAGGTTCTTACTGCCATCAACTGTCAGTATCTAGCCCAGGTTTAACCTCCATAAGCTATCCCACATTCCTCCAATTGGGATGAAGGCCTCTGACCTACAAATACCTTATGTTTATAGCTCTAATTCAGGGTTCTTACAAGACAAGCTTTTCTGTAAAGGGTCATATAATAAATAGTTTTGCCATGTGATCTTCATGGCAAATTTAGACTCTGCCACTGTAGTGCATTATCCCTACAAACAATATGTAAACGGGTACGTGTACACTCCAACACTCCTTCAGTTGGAGAAACAGGAGGTGGTACGATCTGATATGTAAGTTACAGTATGGCAAAAGTTCTTTCCTCATGAATGTCTGAGAAGTCATTGAATCACTGGGGCCCTGCTTCTTACTATGGGACCCTTGATCTCCCTTCTTTACCTCTTCTTTCACGTTTATGACATTGAAGGTTTGATTGTCACATACCAAGCCATGGAGTGCTCTTTCCCACCGTTCCAGAGTAACGGAACTAAGTGATTACGAGTTGGAGCCTCAAAACTGTTTAAAAAATAAAAAATAAAAATAAAAATAGAATACCTTTAGCCTCACCAGGAACTTATGCTGGGTGTTTTGTTGTAGTGATGGATAAATGGCCACATATCACTTGAGTGGGTACCATTTTTGTTCTTATTTTATGATGTCCAATGTGAGGTTGGAGATACTTAACAACCTGCACACTGGCAGCAAATATACAGTGCTATTCTGTCACATCCATGAGTGAACCTCAAAGTATTTGTACCTCCTGAAGATATATACTGACATTCGTATGTCTTAGGGCATATGTATTTTTATGCAGAGCAGATCTGTAACTTGAATGAGCATTTAAATATGTTTTTTAATTCCAGATCAGGAATAAATAACTAATGTCTAGAGAGATGAGAAATGGAATCATGAGAAGTGGGAAAGGCCATATGGTTTATTACCATGTGTGTAGCTGAGGCATTTGTTTTTTCTAACCAGTAAAAGTAATACATCTAAATTCTTCCTTCAAATATAAATTTCAGAAAGGGATATCCTTCCTTAGAAAAAAAAATGCGATTTTTCTTCTGAAGGTCATCTCCCTTTTGTATGAGCCTTGCCTACAAGGTGTGGTCCAGCAGTATTAAATTTACAGGTAAGTATGTGAGTTTGATGCTGAAACACTTGGTACTGCTGTTGTTTCTGAGAGTCAATAATCCCACATGAATAAAAATATCTGTAACTCTAAATTTGTATCTTTACAAAAGTGCCCATGGCCTGCAGCTTGCATAAGTTCTATATCTCCAAAGTCCTTCCGACATCGAAAAAAAGAGCAAGACAGTGAACACATAATTGTTAGCTGTATTTCATGTTCACAATCCCTTTGAGAAAGGTCCTAATTAGTCTAAGCAGTGTTTAATGTAAATCAAGTTTCACTCTCAAAATTTCAATGGCCCCATTCTGACAGGATGTAGATTTTTTTTAATGCTATACATAAAACATGGGTGCTAGTAAAACACTGTAATGACAGGCAGGGAAGAACAGAAATCAATACATGGAAAGTTACTGAAATTAGGTAGGCATGACCTCCTGTAGCAGCTTTGGAAAATAACCCTGATCACCCGGACTCTCTAGGTAGTGACGAGGGCTGGGACTTCTGTCTTTGCACCCACCACTGTGCACTCTACCCAAGCTTCTGCAAGTGATTTCTCTTACTTACTGAGGAGGAAAATGCCTCCCTGCATGAGAAACATGGTGCTAGACAACCCTTGGGACACTGCTGAGATTCTCAATGCCCTGATTTATTTTACAACGTAATTCAATTATGGAAAATAGAATGTGTTTTTATATTTTCCAATCCTCTTATACACCAAATCACAGAGGCAGATTCCTTCTATTAGCATTTGATAACATGTGGTAAGCAGGGTTATAAAGAAAAAAAAGAAAGGAGTACTTACAGACTTAGTATAAGCGATGATTAATTTTTATTAAGAGGATACATTTATAAATCATAAGCTGACAATTTTTTCAATGATCTTTTTTTTCCTGTGAGTTGGGTAGCCCTTTGCTATGCAGAATGCAGAACTGTATATGAGATATTTGAGTGTCTAAAACGATGTATGATAAATGAAGTAGCGTGCTACTTAGACGCTTATCATGCTCCCTGACTAGCAACAGGTTCAGCAAAGGGCACAGCCAGTAAATGAAATTTTCCACCAGGACAATATATCATCACAAGAAATGTATGCGCTGGAAACTTACAAGCTTGCTCAAGATGCAGACAAGGTATGAAATGGTAAAAAATGAAAAGCAGCACATCGTACGGCAAATTTCAAATTCAAGTGAATATTGGTTGGGGCTGATGCTGTAGCTGTTTCAGACCACAAGAGTGAAGGAGAAGATGCAAACACTATCTGAAGGCAGGAATAAGTTTCTGTTATTACCAATGCCACAGAAGCAAAGTAGAGGGCATAGAAGTGTGTGGATGCTATGATATTAATTGAGAAAGAGGTTTCAGTTATATTTTCTGAGGAATCTTCATTATATTCAACCTTGAACAAGTCCCTTAATACTCCCATACTTTAATTTTTCTGGTTGCTAAACGCAAAGCAGGATAAATAATCTCTGAAGTGTCCTCTTTAGAAAGAATATTTGATGGTTCTGATTTTTATTTTGAAACTAGCAAGAGAAATGGTCAGAGCAGGGGGTTTTCACTGCATATTATAGTAACAGGTTTTCAGGAGGATGTTACAATTGCATTTTGTTACTTAACCCAACAATAAAAGCATTTACAGAAGGAAAACTCAAATGTGCTTGGTTTCAATAATTATCACACCTCGGAGTTTACTCATGTCATCTTTGATTTTCTTCAAAGCCACCGAACAATGTTCCTGTCAAAGAAGTGTCTGTCTAATCCTGGAGGTGCAAGCTAGATCTCCCCACATGTTCAGGAGACACCAAGGTCCTCTGTTGATAGGCACCATGCATTCCATTTCCCTTTGCTAGCTACCGCTGGTGACAGTGTGAAGTGACAGCTGCAAGGGTGAATCACCTGCAGGTAGTGTCAATAGGTATAAATTACAATAGACCTCAGTGACAGCTATTCTAAAGAAGGGCTTCCTGTATGTTAAAAAGCTCAGTAGAGACAATGCCCAGGAAGTAAAAGAATAAATGCAATCTGATGTAAACCATGTCTTGTCAACACCAAGGACCTTAGAGGAGAAATGGACTGAGACTCAGGGACATGGAAGGAAAGAGGCAGTATGCTGGGCAGTATGGGCAGGCTCAGCACGACAGCTGACCAGCTTGTGACCCTGAATGACTGAAATGGGGATGGTAATAACTGCCTCACCAAGTCACCATGTGGATGAGTGGAAAGTGGCTAGAGTGCCCTGAGTATGCTGCTTGACATCTGGGAGTCATTCTCCTTATAACAGGCACTGATCCTGCTGCGATACTGCTTTCTTTTCTTTCTTTCTTTCTTTCTTTCTTTCTTTCCTTCTTTCTTTCTTTCTTTCTTTCCTTTCTTCCTTCCTTCCTTCCTTCCTTCCTTCCTTTCTTTCCTTTCCTTCCTTCCTTCCTTCCTTCCTTCCTTCCTTCCTTCCTCCCTTCTTTCTTTCTTCTTCATCATCTTCGTCTTCTTTTTCTAGAAATGAATGCCTGTGAATCTGTGCCAGCAAAGAGACTTCTAAAAAGAATCAGGCAAGTGAAAACAATGTTTATAGTAAGGAAAGGAAAAGATAAGACTGTAATAACTAGGATAAGAAAAGTGGCTGGTCCTACATTGTAAGGGAAGGTTTGTATCATCCTCCTAGTGGTACAGACATCAGCTAAATAATCCAGCAGGTTGAGGTGTAAAAAGTATTAGAAATGCATGAACCAAAAATAGGAAGGCAAAAACCAGTCTTCTGTACACAGTGGAAAAGCTAAGTCTGAAGAGAATTGTAGAAGACAGCTTATATTCACTTAGGTCTGGCAACAAAGTTATTTTGTTAGATGGTGCCCTGATGTGGATCATTTTACTTCTAGAAAAATGTTCCACGTCATAGAAATAGACAGAAACAATGGCATTAATGATGCATGGAAAATTCAATGTGCTGGCAAGAAGATTGACATTAGCAGAAAGCAATTTTTTTTGAGAAGTCTCCATTAAATAGTAATTTTATTCATGTGAAGAACAGATCAGAAGCATGATTAGAACAAAAGACACTTTGCCACCTAGAGGGAGTGGGTTGCTGAGACACTAAGGAAAGCATTTTCTAGGAGCGTGCCTGACAGACCCTCCTCTCCCTCCACTCTGCTTCCTTCCTAGAAATGAGCACATGGCCACTGTGGTGGGATTCAGATGTCAGCTGATAAGGTCCAAAGATGCTTATCCACGGTCCCGGGCTCCTGAAGGGAGAGTGGCCAACCAATCCCAAGATCCCAGTGGCCACTCTCCCTTCAGGAGCCCGGGACCGTGGATAAGCATCTTTGGACCTTATCAGCTGACACCTGAATCTCACCACAGGCCACATCCTAACCTAAAAAGGAAATCATCAAATCCAATAAATGATGCAACCAATCTTCATAGAAAAATTCATAGCAGCTAAGACTCAGGAGCAACAAGGGTCCCAGTCCTGTGTGATGTCAGAGGGTGCCATCCACAGTACACTCTCTCTTTGCATCCCAAAACTTCCCAGTAGGCAGGGTTGAAAGCCCCGTATGCTTATCAGAGACAAGGGAATATTTCAATTCTAATTTTAATTATAACAATGTTAATTATAATAATCTTTGAGAGTGTCATCTTATTCAATATTTGAGTGAGCCAATTCATCATTAAAATGGAAACCCATTTTTCTTAATAGAGAATTTACACTAACCTTGGCTTATTGTCCAGAGGATGGGGCAGGCTCCTATGGTACTGTGTGCTTAGCTTCTGCTTCGGGTGGCATTTCCATGCAATTTATGCTAAAACAAACGGGACAGGAGGCCCACATATCTATGGGTAGCAAAACATTAAAGATTCAGCAATGCTTTTCTCCATGCTGAATACCATTTAATGAAACATCTCAGAGGAAATAACCACATGCTCTGATTTCACAACTGGGAGCCTGGAAAACACAAGTGGGGGACAATTGAGCAGATGGATTGATATAATTAAAGTCATAAGGTTTTATGTTTTTTTAAAGACTCTGCTGTGCAGGGAAATGAGTCACAAGGAGGTACAGCCGTGTAGCTATGTGGTGGGGGTGACACTCTTAAGCCTACATTTCTCACAGAACACTGGCTGCCAGCAGGAATGGTCTGATCATGTGGAGATGTCCAAAGTCCAAGGGCTCACATGCAGCATTCTATATCATAGACCCTGTAGACATAATGACTCCTCTGTGTAATAAGAGGGAAAATGCACGTTCCCCTGCAAATCCTTTCTTCCCATTGCAGATAGCAAGAACACGGCAATGCAAGAAGCTTTACACTGATTTGTGTCTATAAGTAACAAATTATTGACAACTGAAGTGGCTTGAAAGGCAGCTAATTTGGTCAAATAACAAATTACTAAATTCAGGGTAAATACCATATTATTTAAAACATTTGAAAAATAACAGGAGCCCAACCCTTTTTCAAATAACCTACTTTTATGTTCTATCTTTCTCACTATAGTAAGAACTCTCTATTGCTTATGGTAGAATATTGCAACATTGACAACGTGGGTCATAACTGGTATTTTGGGGACAGCAATGAAGTCACTAGTTAATAAAACATCCAAGGAATGATGAATAACTAATGATTTGTACATGTTTTATATGAAAACATTAAATACTCAAGTTTCAATGTTATCTACAAGAATCTAAAATACTATTAACAATAAGGTTAAAAGCCAAAAAAGTAGTTCCAAGAAATATTACAGGCAGAGTTAAGAAATTTTGCAGGTGTTTTTTAGGAGAGCACAAAACTTCATTTCATGGGTCAATTTCAAGTTTAATGCCATGGAAATTGATCCCACAGCAGCCGATTCTTTGCCTTTAGCATGTGCATTATTTCAGACCAAGGACATGGGCCATAACTACTCCCGGTCTTAGCATGCCATGGAAACATGAAACAATTGCTAGAGTGATAATATTTGCTTCATATGTTGAGTTCAGTGAAATTCCTGCTATCAAGAAGCTAAAAGAGAGTTCTAACTACTTCAGCTCCTATTCGTCCTGTCCTGTTCTTCTCCCTCTGTAGTGGCATAGTACTATTAAGATTCATTCTCTAAATATTGGAAACCGACTCTAGCTGGAGGGACCAACATGCATTCTTATAATGTTGAATTTTTTTTAAAATAAAGAATCCTCAGTCTAGTGGCCACAATCCGCATTCTTCCTAGGGGAATTCTGCTTTGCTCTACAGCTTGAAAATGCAATAGTAATCATTCTAGTTCACCTTGGCTATTCATCAAAAGCCAGCAGTTTATTTTGATCTAGAAAAGGAACATGCAAACAATATTGATTATGTTCTTTCCTTTTTTATTACAAGATCTTTGTAGCCCATTTGTCTGCTGTTTGTGTTTGAAAAGATGAACAATGAATAAGCATCTAGGTAATATCAAAAACTCATGTCGATGATGGTATATATTCAGATGGTAATCATAAAATAATTATTTTATCTGCTTCTAACATTTTAAACTACCGATGCATTTCAGGAATATATTTGTAGCAGGTTTTATCACCATAATGAGAAAATCCAATGATTATTATATACTTTAACTTTTCTACCTAAACAAAGAGAGGAATCGTAGACATCATTTTGTATTCACTTCTTTAAAAAAATTGTACTTGTTTCAAAATGATTGGTAGTCATTTATAACATAATGCAGCAGAAGTGTCATTTGACACCAAGGGGTGTGACCTACAGGTTGAAAACAACTGCTCTGAGCTTTTTCTTAAGTGCATTGGATCCTTTGCATCTGAGAGATGGGGTAGGTTTCACAGCACAGTTTTCAGGGGTAATTCCGGAAGAAGATACTCGAGCTCACCTACATTCTTTTGGCCAGAGATGTGTCACAGAGTCCTACTCAGCTGCAAGACAGTCCAGAGGATACTCTGTGTATCCAGGTGAAAAAGAAAATCAAGAATTTTGTTGTTAATCGAAACACTGTCTACATTATCCAATTGTTTTTGGTCAAAATTACGCCTTGTTTAAAATGGTCCAGCTATATAAATTCTCAAGAGTTGTGATGATTAAATATGATGTTTATAAAGCATCAAGTGCCTGGCACTTAATAAATAGTCAAAAGGATGTATTCTTGGAATTTTATTTAATTTCTGTGGTCAAGTCCATGAAACTATGAAGGATGCAAAAATGTTTCGGTAAAGCTAACAATATTAAGATCATCTGATTCTAGGCTTACCACACTTTCCAGCCAGAAAATCTTTCATTTTCTCACTATAAATGCAATCAGGCCTTTATTCCACTGCCTCCCGTTCACCCTCCACCATCTCTAAGCTCAGTGTACTTGACATTTTAGACTGGATAGCTTTACCTGCAGGTCTGTCCTGTTCCTCACATTCAGAACTGTCCCTGGGTCTCTACTCTGTAGATAGCAATAGGGTTGCCTCTTCCATAAGGAGAAAAACAAAAAGTGTTTCCAGACATAGCTATATATTCCCTTTGAGTTGGGGGATGAATCATTCCTAGCTGAGAACTGCTGTACTATATATTATTTTTCTGGATTGAAGATTGAACTGAAGGCCTTGTGCATGCCAGGCAATTCTCTACCACTTAGCTACATTCTCCAGTCCTCTTTCTTCCCTTGTATCTCTGAACCTTATTAACACAGACCTATTTCAGGTGGTGGTTGTGTTGTGACAAATTTTGTCAGCTTAGAGTTCATCTGACACATGCAAACCACATTAAATATACCAATAAATAATGACCCCCACTCGCCTTTTGCTTATTTATTTCAAGAATGGTAGATGCTATTAGAATTAAGTCTGAAGCTTCTGTGGGAGCCCTTGTGCTATTAAGACTTTCCTTAGCATGGGAAACTGGAGGCTGTTCTTCCAGTCACTCAGTTCCATAGGCTTTGCTGGGACCAGTTACTATCTCCACATACCAGGGCGATGCCATCCAGTTGTGCTGCCTTAAATTTAATACAAAGCTTGTGGGAAGCATTTCATATTTCCTCAGTGTGAGAACTAAGTGGGATGAATTTTATAAGTGTTCAGCATTTAGTATATATTCAGCAGATGTGAACTAAGTTTGAGGTGGTATAATATCTGTATTAAAAGTCTCAATATTTCTGTTAGAAACCCCCACTATCTTACAGTGTCCAAGACCACACACATTGTTTGGGGGCAAAGATGATAAGATAAATGGAAAAGAACCTGTTATAAAATTCCTTTTGGACACACACCTTTTCTATGTGAACAACATCTTTGTGTAGATAATATTTATTTAATTGCTGAGAAACTTTAATCAGTAGTAGCTCTTTCTACTTTTTAAAGTTTATTTATTTATACTATTTTATGTGCATTGGTATTTTGCCTGCATGTATATCTGTATTAGGATGTTAAGTTTGGGGTTATAGACAGTTGTGAACTGCCATATGAGTACTTGGGTTTGAACCCAGGTCCTCTGGAAGAGCAGTGAGCCCTCTTTAATCACTGAGCCATCTCTCCGGCTCTCAACAGTTCTTAATACATGAACTTAAACATTGAGAAGTCGATCAGTTGACATCAGAGCCACTGTAGTGAATACCTTATTAGCAAAGACATTAGACAATGAGGCCACAAGGAGGATGAGAAGTGGAGGAGGCATTTCTTCTTTCTAGAATAATCTCTGATCTAGTTAACAGATGCTTAGCTTGAGCCTTCAATTTCTAGGCTTCTGGAAAGATTACTGAGAAATGAAACTTGTAAGAGAGCAAGGTCATGGGCGCCATTGCTGAGAAGGGGCTTGGGCCGAGAAGGGGCTTGGGCCGAGAAGGGGCTTGGGCCGAGAAGCATCAGTACACTCTGCTTAGCAGTTGATACCAAGGGAAGAAGGGAGAATCTTTATTTTGAATAAAGCTTTCTCCGTTTTCTCTGTGGTTGACCTTTTGGACAATATTTTGCCAGCTCTTCAAGACTGCCTTCTAAAGTACAGGTGGAGGACACACAAACAAAAGCCATCATATTTCTCTCTGTCCAGCCCTGAATTCCCAAGTAAATGTCAAGAGAGCTGCTGTCTTCTAACTGAAGCTATCAGTCTACCACCAGCAGCATATCTCAAGAGAGGCTCTCTTTACTAAACAGGAACCTGAGGCTGAAAAGGATCCCTGCATCCCATTCCACAACCACCACTCACCGCTCTGTGGTCTATTGCAGTCGCTGATGGATTAGCAGTGATGTACTTGTGGTTGCAAAGAGATGGAGATCAGAAAGCTTTCAGTGTCTGAGTCTCATCCCCAGGGTCTGTTTACTTTACTGATATGTTCTGTAGAATCCCAAGGCACTCTCAGTACCAGTATTGTGGACTCATCCATGAGCCAGGGAGCAAGGGTCCCTGGCTCAGCAGCTATTAATTAAGGTAATTGTTCCCAGGACTGCAATTACAACCCAAAGGATCCCACTTAGCATCTCTTCAGGAATCTCTTGTTTCTGTAATGCAGATGTCTCTAAAAGATTCATTTATGGCCACTTACTGATTACATTTACTTCAGTATATTGTTTCAGATGGACAGGACGGGAAGCCGATACTGGATATTGACTTGGGCAGCATCCTGTGATTACATGGGCTGCCCTAGCTATCATTAACCACCCTGTTTTATTTCCTGAGTGCCACAAACACCACTGGTGACAGATCCATGACCTTTTCCCTAGAAATGTTATGAACTACACGCATGGCAGAAATGACTTGAGGGATGGATGTCAGTTGGTTCTTTTAATGCTTTGACAGAACCTACAGCAACAATCTCTGGCTCTGAAATTGGAGGATATTTTGGTGGAAGAAGTGATCGCCTTGCATTTGTGTAGAATAATAAAGATGGAAAAATGGAAGCAAAGGTCTCTCTTCTATATAACATAATCCAGCCAGCTCTCAGAAGTAAAATTAATGTTTGATTTTAGATTTGGAAAAACACAATTTAAAGTCACCACCATTTTAAAAAAATGAGTGAGATAGGAAAGTGCTTCCTGGATAAACAAAGACCTGAGTTGAGATCCACAGCATCATGTAAAAGTCAACAGAGCAGCATGTATCTGTAACCCTGTGCTAGGGTAGGGGAAGACAGGCAGATCTCAGAGACTTGTGTCTAGTTTAGTTGAAATGACAAGCTCCCAAAGAAGTAAAAAATCTAGTCTCAAAACCTGAGGAGGGAGAAAAGAGGTCAGTGCAGAAGTGGGGGAGAGGGAAGGGTGGAGGCAAAAATAGCAAAATAATGCTTGAAAAAGCCATAAGGAATTATTTTTATTTGTCCCAAATTTATGTAATACATCAAAGTATGTGTGTTTATATAACATATATAGTTTAAATAAACTTAAGTCACTTGGGCTAACAATGTTCCTTCCAAGAGTCATAGGTTAGCTAACAAAATACCTAATACCAGGCATGAGAAACATTCTTTCAATTTGTTTGTCAAGAGAGTCCAAGAAACTCTCCAAACAATATAGACTATTGTCTTTGGGCTCTGTTGCCCACTAAAGGTGGAAAGTCTGTGCCTACTGTTGAGGATACCGTACACTTCAGACTCCAGAGTTGGAGGCCCTGAGCTGGATCTGATCTGAAAATAACCTCTCTAAGAATTAGCTTTCATGGTATGGGTAGGTGCCATGCAAGCTTCCAAGGGAGAGAAACAACCAACAGTCCTGCCCAGCTGCAAAGCCTATGAGCCACAAAAAAAGAGCATCATGCCAAGATAATCCTAAGGGTGCAACAGTGGTGCTTATATCTTAATGGTAACCAATAGCTATCTATTGACTTAGGGGTAGAGAAGAAAGATCATGGCTGGCACTGGAACACAGGGCTAATGATGTCATGGATCTTAGAGGAAAAGCCAACACCACCACTTTTCTATAACAATATAATTCTTAACTGCCTTCTAAATATTTATTCTTATACCCACAGATAAGTGTAGCTCCCAATCTTCACCAAAACCAAAGAAGCTTCTTTTTGCGACACACAGACACCATTACTGAAAACTCCACCTGCCCCAAATTCAGAGAATAACTCATGTACTGTGGGGCGCCCTGCTTCTACGGATACAGCTGCAGCACAATTATAAACCGAAGGCTCAATGAGTGTTGAAGATAGGACAGGAAGTCTATAAAATCCAGAGGACCAGGAAATTTGGTGTGAGATTGTATCTCCTGGAAATGACAGGAAAGCCTGCCCCATGATACCTCAAGAATATAGGTACCTAAAGAAGACCTGGACAAAACCAATAAACATGCTAATGTGGAAGGGGGAGATCTCACAGGGCCCCCATCCTTAGACAAAGAACTATAGGCAAATAAGGGATGATGAGAGACAGAAAGTCGTCTTCCCAAAGAGAGGAGCCTGCTAACTGGTTATCCAAGGCTCAGTGGTCAGCTCTTCTGTCAGGTTTTAAGCAACAGGTTTTATTTACACATACACACACACACACACACACACACACACACACACACACACACACACACACAGAGAGAGAGAGAGAGGGGGGGGAAGAGAACAAGAATTAAAAAGGGAATAGGGAGAGAGGGCATGGAAAGGAAACAAAATGGATGAAAATTATAAAAATATGTTTTAATAAAATTATTTTCCTCAAATTATAAATAAAATGTAAAAATAATTGCTGAAATGTGAGATGGAGGGAGATAGAGGAAGGCACCCAATTTTGACCTCTGGCCTCCACCACATACCCCTACATGCTGGGGTGCACATATACACACATGTAGTGCATGCGTGTGCACGCATACACACACACAAACTCATACACACAATTTGATAATATCTAATACATGGTATATTTTGAGTTTCTGACATGAAAACATTATTAAGCATATAAAATCCCTTATAACCTGGTTGTATATATGTCTATTTTCATTTTTAAAACGCCCACAAATACAAATGCTGTGTGTCAAATAACCTCAGATTATAAAAGCAGGGGGAAGGAAAAATGTGTGACCTGCAAAGGCAGGTGAATTAATCCCCAACTTTCTAACCCTCTCTCCCCACCTTCTCCATTTACAGCAGCTTAATTTCACCAAGTGCTCTTGGAGCTGCTGTCTGGACGCCAGTTATAGACTGACTCCCAGCAAGATGTTTTTAATGGTACCAGAGTCAAGAGGTTGGTGGACCTAGCAAGACAGAGCCCTGTAACAGGGTGGGGAAGTCATAACGTTTCTGAAGCTTCCGTGTGGTGACTTTGACAGAGCCCATCACTGCATGAAGAAAATAGCCTCAACTTCAACTTACAGAAAGAACTTGCAGTTTTCTTATTAGGGAAAAATAGAAAACTCAAAAAAGAAAATCTCACAAATGAAGTTTAGTTGATGTGAATAGCGGCAATAAAAGAAGCAGTCCAGCCAGTCAGTTTGGAAGGAACTGTTTCCAATACTCAGTGGTTTTATTGAAATACAGTACAAGTGTTAATTTAGCCAGTGGCCTTAGGTTTTAGAATTTTTTTTAAAAAATAAATTCTACCTGTAGTCCTGCTTCATGAAGAAAGAGACAAGAAAGAAAGAAAGAAAGAAAGAAAGAAAGAAAAAAGAAAGGAAGAAAAAAGAAAGGAAGAAAAAAGAAAGGAAGGAAGGTAGATAATAGATTTCAAAATTCTAAGGCAAATAATTTCGTGGCTTATGCTTTGCCTCAGGGATCAGAGTATTTAAATTATATCAGATATTTAACATATAGTAACTAGAAATTAAAGACTTGACGAGGTCACAAGCAGCCATTGGTGTAGTAGGGGAAAGAGGAACCGCTCACCCTGGTTCCCTCTCACCCCCTCAGCCCTGTCCCCAAACCGAAGGGGACAGGCTTGTCCTTTCCTTCCTAGAATGCACATCTCTGGTCACAGAAACAATTGCAATTATTTCACAAAATTGGAACACAAAGGGAGAAAAATGGACTTTCGAACAATCTGTTTGTGGGAAGATAGATGTACATTTGCCATTTTGCTAACACGTTCTAGGTTTTGATGAGGGGACAGTCACACTTTCGAGACAAAAAGGAAAGTGGTTTAAAATAAAACCTTTACATTCGGTGCGCTGGCTTCTCTCGTGTGCATTTGAGGGTTTTCCTGGACATTACCTAAACAATGCAGAACTAAGGAGCAGCCGCAGCGCGCCTCTAAAATGTGCAGTTGGACTGTGTTTGTGAGCCTCTGATGTTCTTCTCTAATAACCTCAAGTAAAAGGCTGAATGCATTCAACAACAGTAGCTGAAAAAGTGCAATGAGTCATATTATAAGAAAATGGAGAAAAGGATACAGGCCTCTCCACTGAGCACAATCCTATATTGTAGGCAATCTGTGATAACACCCTTTTCATTTCAGCTCAGTCCCATAAAATTACCACTAACATTACAACTCATGCAGAACACAGATAAATGTAAAAATGTCACAGAATTCTTCCAGATGGGACTTTTAGTTCCACTAGATCACCATCTACTTTTTACTTGTCTAATATTTCATTACAACCTTCCATAAGTTAATTTTCTTCCCACTGACCATGTAAATCACAAATCAATTTTCATTTAAAATGCCTGACTACAGATTGCTCCTGAAAGCTTGGAGCATATGCTTCAGTGAACTCTCCAATGTCCTTAATGTACATTAGAAAAACGTTGTTTTCTTTTTAAAAAATCCTTTTAAAAAAAGAATTAATTTTACATTAAAATCTGGCATGAGATCTGAAGCTTCCTGTGTTCTCCCTAAAAGGCAGGTGTATCTTTAGGTGTGAAATCACTTGTGGCCAAACATCTACCATGAAAATAGCAATGTTTTACACCAGCATAAGGCACAACCTACTTACCAAAGAAAATGCCTTGCACATCTCACACATCTATTATACACACAGTCTAGTTTTTAAAGGATAAAATAGAGGTAAATTTTGAGATAACAACTCTTTTATAATTGATGACCATGTGAGTACTGTAAATATAGAAATGTTTCCTTAATAGTTATCCACTTGATATTCAGGTTTCTCTTCAATGACAGAGGTAGGAGATCAACTACATATATTCTCAGAAATATTCAGGCACTAAAGACATCTTCAGCTTTTGTTAGGAAAATGTGAAGCTTGTTAACTGGGGTTGAACTGGGCAGTTATGAAGCAGCAAAGTTTTTTATGCGAGGCCTCAATTTTGTTTCTTAATTAAAATATGTAATTTGATAGTGTTCTGCATTGGACAGATATTTATGTCTGGTAAGATTTTGAGTTCTTTTCCAGCACTGGTGGAATACAAAGAGGTTTAAGGTTTTGTTCATTAAATTTCTAAGTAGTACTTACCTGTAAATACAAAATTGAAATATTCCAGATAAGAAGTGGTTGTGTCATTTCTCAAATACAGTGGGTAAATTATCATAACCAGAAAATTGTCCCAACATGGAACCCTGTCCCAGGTTCTACAGAGAAATTTGGGCTTGCAGAGTCATCTTCTTTGGGCATGTCAGGAGCATGGTATGCCAAGATAAGTCAGCAGCCTGTGGCTCTGAGGTGCTCACTTGGCCTTGTATAGGAATCAAGTATGTTCACTGTACCCAAAGAATTGTGAGTCATTTAGTCAAGTGTCTGGGCAGAAATGCAGGGTGTGCTACCAATGTTGGTAGCTACATTTCCTCTTTTTTTAATTTTTATGTTTTCAAGTAAAGAAACATGTTCTTTCTATTTTGAACAGCAAATAGTCTCAGAGCAAGGCTTTGTGGGTTGGAAAAAGCATTACCTAGGAAACATACAACTTTCTTCCTGGAAGTTGGCCAAAAATTAATGCAATTTTATGATCCATCTATTAATCTCCTGAAAAGGATGCAATGTTATTTTATGAGCATCAATGACATTATGATCTTGTGGGGCCTCTGCTCACCAGCTCTCTGCTTTTGAGGTAACTTGGCTACTTTACTTTTTACTCTGTTTTCTACCAGAGCATGTGCAGGTACCCAAAATTAAATAAAAGTGTGTGTGTGTGTGTGTGTGTGTGTGTGTGTGTGTGAATAGCTTTAGGGCTGATTATTTTGATTTAGGTAATTACTGAGAGGGCTCATCCCTTGAAGAGGCCAGCTCTACGTCTCTGGGCAGTCATTAGTGGCCTGCCTATAGGTCTTTGTCAAAGGGTGGGACCTCGAGATCTTACCCTTCGATGTCAGCATGTATATTGATATTATCATTTTCTGGTCTTCATTATGCAGCCATTTACAGGAGATACTTTTTCATAGCAAACTTCCTTATGTTTAGATATGTGTGCATACTCAAACATATGTGTGATCGTTATAAGCCATGTGTAAATAATGAAAGAAAAAAAGGTCTCTGTTTGAGATTAGGAGCTAGAAGGGGAAAGAGGAAGAAGGAAATTATGTAATTATATTTCAATTAAAATGTATACAAATAATAAAAAACATTTAGCTTCATACACAAAAGAAAAAACAAGGTAACTTCTTCCGATGTGTTGTCTACTAACTGCACATTACATTTTTTTTGAATAATACCAATTCATTGCATGTAAAAATTATTAAAAATACATACACTGAAAATGCCTAGATTATAGTACACAATACTGGATGAAAGGCTAATATAGAAAATCAGTGCAATTTTGTTATTACTTGAAGCCCCTGTGACAGAAATTTAGGTCGGAGCAAAATCACAACTATAACAGAATTTATTAGAAGACTTATTACTATATTCTGAATTGAGCAGAAAATACTTCCCTACAGATGGAAGCATGAGTATGGTAGGAAAGTTCTAGATAGTTACAGAAGGTAATGTAGCAGTGAGTGTAAGTATATAAGTATATACTTACTGTGATAATTAGTTTTAACTGTGAACTTGACACAGTCTAGAATCACATGGGCAGGGAGTCTCAATGAGAAGTTATATGGATGGTGTTGGCCTTGGGTGCATGTCTGTGAGGGATTTTCTTATTGAGGTGGGAAGATCCACCCTAAGTGTAGGCAACACAGTTTCTGTACTGAGTTAAAGGAGGGAGCCAGCGGAGCACTGGCTGGCATGCATCCATTCTCTCTTTGTTCATGACTATGATGTGACTAGGTGCTTCAAGTTCCTGCTGCCTTGATGCCCTTGATGATGGACTTGTGAACTGTAAGATAAAATAAATACTTTCTACATAAGTTCCTTTTGTCAGGAAATTTTGTTATAGCAGCTGAAAAGGAAGCCAAAACAGAGTTCTTAGGATTCAGAAAAGAAATTAGATGCTTCCCAGAAGTATGGCTTTGAGATTGGAAACAAATGTCTCTAAGAACAAGAGAACAACTGAACAAGATACGTAAAAATCTTCAAGAAAACTTCTCTCTTATCATATGTACTTTTTGTCCAGCTAAATTTATAACTATATTGGAAGTCAATAAAGAAATAGAATTAGTAAGGCAATAATTTTTTCAAGGCAAAATTTGCTATGTTGACCCACATGTCTCATGAGCTTGTATAGATCTAAAAATGTAAGTCTAAGAGCAATTAATAAATACTGTAATGACAACATTGGAAATTGGAAGGGCATGGAATATAAAGTAACTTCCCAAGCATGTGTTCTCTTGAGGTTATTTCAAAATTTGTAGTCATGTAGTATGTTCAAGTTCTATCAGCCTGAATCTCTAGGAAATTGTTCTCTCCAAATGAAACTCATCCATACAAAATGACAACTTTATATCCACTAGGATGACTGTTACCAACAAATCAACCAAACAACCAATCAACCTCACCAACCTATTAAACAAAAAATAGAACCCAAGACAAAAATCCAGAAAAACAATAATATGCTGGCTATTAATTTTGCTATTAGTTAAGTTTGAATGGCAACATTAATAAAGATACCTTGGTAACTCATAAAGAATCATTTTGGGGTATGCATGTATAGGTATTTATAGACGAAACTGGTTTTTGAATCCATGTGCATCATCTAATGTAGGGATTATCTATCCAATTGTTTAAGAGATAGAAGAAAGACGCAAAGGAAAGGTGAATTATTCTTCCATATCTCCTGAGATGGGACACTTTGGATCTCCTGCCCCTGAACAGCAGACTCCAAAGTGCCACAGTTTGCACAATGCCTTGATGACTTCTCCATTCTCAGGCCTTTAAGTGGCTGTGACTTGTACCTTAGCAGCTTCCTGACAGTTTCCAGACTCAGGGCGAGCCACAGTATTGGTTTTCTAGGTTACAGAGGAACATCACAAGCTTCTTTGGTCTCTGTCAACTCTTATATTTCTCTAGAAACACTTATTAATACATTGATTTAACACGGACAACTTCCATGTTGTCACTGTGTAAAATTATGAATTAAAACATATTAAATTTGTATATGGGCATTCATGCATCAGAATAAATACTAGAAAGCCTGTTGCCTGACACCCTGTATCCATGACAGTAGACAGGGATCCAGGCTTAGTTCTCTTAACACCAATACTAGTACACTAACTCACAGGTCTGGGGTCTTGTGTTCAAGCCAGTAAAGACATTTGAACGGAGGCCCATGGAAAAATCCAGAATGCTTGAAGTGTTGTCTCAATAGTAAAAAAGATACCACTATTCCTTATCTCAGGGAACTGATAAAGATGTCTGCCTCTGTCAAAGCTCTGCTTAGGAAAAACATACCCAAGGGAAACTGGAATCCAGATCAAAATACTGCATAGCAGACATATGTCTAAGCAGACAGATTATTCACTGAAGTCTTTTGGGCATGTCACAGAAACAAACCTTATATTTAGCAATAATCACACAGCCCCTAAAGTTGAAAGTTTGAATAAAAAAAAAAAAAATCTCTTTTTAAAGTGAGTTCAAAATAGAAAATTACTTACCCCCCCCCAAAAAAAAAACTAATCTACCTTGACAACTGGAAGGACAGCATTTTAGTCAACTGCTCTGGAACTTAAAATAAAGTAGAGTTGGAAGCAGGCCAAAAAATCAGCTTATTTAAAATGATTAAAGAGAAATAAGAAAAAGTGAAAGAAGAATCAAGTAAAAAATCTAATAAATAAAGCATATTTTTTAAAATAAAAAATTAAGGCTAATAAACAATAAACATAGCTACAGAGAGAAAAGGTAAAGTGGATGTAGATCTAAAGAAATCAAAAAATGGGCAGCAAGACAACAAGGGTAGGGCAGCATGAGAGCAGTTAAAAATGCAGATAGGAGACCTCTGTATGTTGTAGGAGATACAGATGTCAAGCAAAAGAATTAGAAGCAAATCCACCTAAAGGTCTTTCACAGTAAAATTGGAGAATCTCTAAGATAAAGAGAATATTTTAAAATTAAAAACAATCAAAACTGCATTTTATTTATGCAGAAATGACAAAATAACATGTTTATTATCAACAAAATATTGATAATTTTCTAAAAGTAATGACACAGAATTCTAAGCCCAATTAAGCAATTAAAAAGAAAAGTAAACTGGGCAGTGGTGGCTCACACCTTTAATCCAACCTTAGGGAAGCAGAGGTAGGTGGATCTCTGAGTTTGAGACCAGCCTGCCCTACAGAGAAAGTTCCAGAATAGCCAAGGCTACACAGAGAAACTATGTCTTGAAATGTGGCGGTGGAAAATTTGTCACTGAAGACGGAGAAGGAAGAAATGTGCTGCACAGAGAGTGAAGACTTCTGCCGCATGACAAAGATTGCCATAGAGCTGCCTATTAAAATAT
Source organism: Phyllotis vaccarum (assembly GCA_033318265.1). NCBI lineage: Eukaryota > Metazoa > Chordata > Mammalia > Rodentia > Cricetidae > Phyllotis > Phyllotis vaccarum. The sequence goes on from JARWLC010000011.1 coordinate 23,723,274, forward strand.
TCTAAGTATCTCACACAGGGAGCCCTGAGGAAGCATAAGGAGGGAGGACAATGCGGGCTCATCACTGGGAAGAAAGGCTTCTCTAGATGCCTGAAGGCAGTCACAGCTAAAGACTAAAGACAGACGTTTATACCAGCAGATGAGAACAAAGAAAACACACGAATGCAATCAGGAAGCACAGAAGGAGAGAACAAAGTAGAAAAAAGTATGATCAAAAGAAAACCCCATAAAATAAGATGATTGGAATAAATAAAGTGATTCTTTATCTACAGCAATACAGATAAATCTCAAATACAAAACAGTGAGTGAAACAGACAAAATAGAAAAATATATTCATAGTACAGTATCATCATGCAAACCCTTAGTACACCGAGAAAGTAAGAATTCTGTACTTCATGTATGCCTATCATGATATTATCAGCATCAGAGGGGTGGTACTTACTTCTAAAGGGCCGGGGTGCTGTGGGGTGACTCTAGGTAGAGGTGGAGGAGGCTTTAGCCATAGTCTCAAAACCTCTTGAATTTCTTAAGATAAAATATTGCAAGCAGCATGAGGATGAAAAATGGTAATAACTTATGTCATATAAAGTGGTATAAAACCCATTGCTTTGTACAATAACCTGAAGATTCATAAGCAGATGAAGCTAATGTCGACATCTGTTAATTTATATCACTTTTATGTCCATAATATATATAAAGTTATGCAGCCATATATTTGTATTTTTATCTATTTAAAAAAATGACAAACTTTTCTCTAAATTTTGAAGAATTTCTTTGTATAGTCTAAAAATATATATCTCCTTGGATTGTGGCAAATGGAAGTCTCTTAAAGTACTGTGCTGTTCCTTTCTATACCCCCAAAGCCCAGAAACGACAGAGGGAAACTGTGAGTTGTGCTGTGCAATGGTTGTTGTATACATGGATCTTTTGTAAGTTTCTGCTTGAGTTTCAAAGATTGAAATGTGTGTGTGTATTCTTATTTTTAGTCAATACAGCTTGTAACTCGTGCTGTATGTACTTGAGATGGGCATGCAGTTCCTTCAGACCAGCGCTGACCAAAGCAAACAATATGAGACACAATTGTGACTTAGAATTCTGGCATCTTTGCTTTAAAAAATGTAAAATTAGCAGGGAAATTAATACAATAATGTATTCTATCTAGGCTCCGACCTTTTTGTCTGCTCTTGGGATTCTTCTTATTGGGTTGTCTTGTCTAGCGTTGATATGCAAGGGCATTTACCTTGTTTAACGTGTCTTATTTCGTCTTGTTTGACTGTTGTCTCTTAGAGGCCTACTCATTTCTGAAAAGGGAGAATAGGTTTGGGGGTGAGGGGAGGTATGTGTGGGTAGATGCGAAGAGTAGAGGGAAGGGAAGCTGTTATCAGGATGTACTGTATGAGAGAGGAACCCATTTTCAATTTTAAAACGTATTGTATCTAAATAACTCAACAAACCTAGCATAGATTTCCAACACCGTGAATTGATAAGCTCGCATCTTCCAATAGCTACCTACCTTACAACTGTCAAAGGGTCACATGTGGCTTATGATTGCCATGTTGAACTTCACATCTTTCGGTCACGAAAGTAGCTATCATCATTGTGCACTTGGACCTTGGCCAAAGCATGTTCCATATAGCATCATATTTAATGTTTAAAAATAGCCATGGAAAACCAGTGAGTGGCTGGCTGGAATTAAAGCTGGTCAGTATGATTCACATTATCATTCCATTAACTTGCTCCCAATGTTTGCCTAAGGGCAGAGGGTCTGTCCTAATTAATTTTCTCCTGGCCGTTAGCCTTTATTGTAACTGACCACCTCAACTCTTATTCTGACCAGATGCTTGGGGTTTCCGTTAAGTATCATGGTGGAGAGCCCTCGCCAGGTACACTCCCTTCTCCAACATCTCTTGTCAAAGAGCTGGGAAATGGGATCTAATATTTTCTCTGACTGCAAATCACTTTAAAATGAGACAAAATGCACCGGAGCAGCAACTTGCAAAAGAAAGGAAGAGACTGATGTCGTATAGCTTGGCCACTGCTGTCTTGGAATCTCTGTCATCCTTCATTCTTCCGCTGTTTGACAAACTTCCAAATAAGCCTGTGCTCCAGGAAATCCCCATAGCTGGGAAAGCTGTGTGCCTTTCATGGCTTCCTAATAAACTGGAAGTCAGGAAGAACACAAAATCAAAGGGAATAAAACTGCAGAGGCTGTTGCTGCTGGGGCTGCCTTCTGAATGTGGCATCTACAGTATCTCATCTGTGCTGACACCTTTCACTCTCAATTATTTGGTTGCTGTCAAAACAAATCAATCACATTACAGCACTGTGTCTTCATGTTACCATTCTACTGTAAGTTAGCGACATTAGCTTTGAAATATATAGAAGTATAAATTTTATCTCTATTATTTATTTAATATAACTTGCTCCCATGTGAGTTATTTTCCAAACACAGCAAACTCAAATTATCTTTTGTCAAATGCTGAGTACATATATATATTCTGCTAAGAATTTCAAACATAACAGCCCTCAAGGGAACAGCGATGCATAAAGATGTGCTAATGGACCTCAGCACATATGCTAATTTTATCCCAATGATAAGCAGCAAATATACCATGTGGGATTTTTCTTCTCCCAAATTTTGGCTGAAATCTTAGTGAGCACAGTTAACAGATATATTTAGGAAAAGATGAAACTAAACAGAAGTAAAAGGCTAGCAATAGATAATCAATATTTTTTTCAAAAACTGCTATTCCATATATTACTTAATTTTACTACGTAAGTAACCTAAAACATACTCCCTAAATTATGGTTTTTACAGCACACAGAAATTGTACTTCTCTACAGACAGCGTCATTTCCACTAACCGACAAAACTGTCGTTGGTCTGACCCAAAGGTCCTTTAAAGAGAAAAAAGAGGGAAGGGGATTCAAACATTTTCATTTTGAGATTTTAAAGCTACAACTGCATTTTTAAATAATAGATCTAAATCAACGGAGTTACTTTTCAGTAAAAGAGAAAACACTGTCAAAGCTTTCATGTAAAAGCTCTTAAAATAACTTTTTTATATTTGGAAACTTAGCATGTCCTTAGAAGATTAAAAGCCAGCTGACAGATGGAGGATTTTCCTCCTCCTTGCTCTGTTCTGGCTATTATAGGGGTAAGCCGCAGGAACTCCAACATGTGTCCTGTGACTGGAGCCCAGACAGCTCCGAGGAGAAAGTGAGCAAACCTGCTGTGGTGGGTGGGGTGGTGTCTTCCTGGGCTTCCTTCAGCCCTGGAATTGTCGTTTTCTTTTCAAATCCCTTGCCCCCAAACCTCTACTTTCTCTGGTTTAGTCACATCAGGTTTCTGCAACAGGATCTCCTGCCCAGATCCCATTCTCCATTTCAGCTCCAAGGATTCCAGCTGATGCAGGCATCTCCACCTAAGCAGCTAGATTCTCATTGCTGAGCTAATCAAGGCATCTGTTCTCCCGCATTTCTTCTCACTACTCTCCAGCAAACGTTGGTTCTTGTAAACCCACATCCTCGAGGCTTCTAGAGCAGCCTTTCCGGCGCTGCCACCCATGCTCTCCCTGAGTTACGGTGACAGTCTCTTGATTAGACTGGTGCCTGCCACAGTACCTGGCAAATAGCAGATGCTAAGCAAATGGTTATAAACTAGATCCATCAATGTCTGGGCATAGTTAGTGGGAGAAAAATAAGATTTAGCTTTTTCCTAGAGGAAGCTGATATAGCATAGTGTGACCTCTCACTAGGAATATGCTCTATGGAAAGCGTATGCCTAAGAGATGAGTTTCTTGGGGGAAACTGTAGCTCCCCATTCTCTAAACTGTAGGGAAAAGGGAACATCTCCTATTTCCATATTTTTTTTTACTACCTCTTCACTCTCCATTTCTCACTCTTCTTCCAGATACAGATATCCTCATTCGGGAAAAGGCAGCCTGGTAATCCCTGTCTTTCATCTTTCCCAATGGTGTAAGAATAAGAAGAATTTTAAACAGTCTGGTTTTTCTCCAGGCAGGCATGTATACCATGGTAGAAGCAGCCATCTTGGGAAGGAGTTTCACCCTCTTGCCAGCTCTGATGGCTGACTTGGAATCTAATCCAGTTTGCACATACTAGTGTAGACAGATTGTGAGATGTTGTGGAAATTCCTGATGGATTTATAGCCTTAATATGTGCAAACTGGGGATCACATTACTTTCCTGCCTTTTGCTTCGAAAGTAAACACTTTGGCTTTGCTTTGACATTTATGTGGCAGCTGGAAACCATTATCCTTTGACAATGCTTTATTCCATTGACAGTATCTTTTAAATACGCAGGGTTCTAGTCAAAGTCCTCATTCATGAGCTTCTGCTTTAATCCATGCCCCAGTGCCTCAGCAATGCCTGTTTCAAGGATAATGTACTGCAGAATAGGCTTTCCAGGTATTTTAAATAAAATGTTCAAAGTCTTGGAGATACAGAGGTATGAAAACTGTCAAAATAAGACACACTGTAACTACCTTTCACAATTTCTTCATGGTGGACTTGGTATTATTGTATGATGTATCGTGTGGGACTCTTCTGAATCACTGAAAATACGAATTTATGCACTTGGTACTTTTAATATTGTGCTTGGTAACAACAAGCTGCATATCACTGAGAACTAAAAGACAGAGTCTGTCTCATCTCTGCTCTCAAGCTTCTGGTGTCACGGTGGAGGGCAGCTTTCTGAGTGTGTTTATCAGCAGGCTAGCACTAAGGGAACTCCCAGGAACAAGCAGTTGCTAGTAGCTCCTTGTCTTTAAGACAAGCATGATTGTATTCAGTGCATGTGTCCATCATCTTCTGTCCACACTCCAACGGCGGCAACTTCAATCAACCCTTCAGACATTAGACTGAGATGAAGTCCTGCTCAGACATAATGAATGCACATGGTTTTATGTTCATTGCTTTTACTTTGAGGATCAATGCACTTTGAGTTAAGAAATAATTTTTGAAAAACAAGATAGAAAGTTAACATAGCTAATGTTGGTGATGCTGGCAATAACATTTTGGATATGATCTCTCACTTTAGTTAATATCAAGTATTCTTATTTTAAGATAATTATTAATATAGACATTTTGGACTATTTAGATACTGAACAGAAGAAATTCAATAGTTTATAATCTCTGACTCCGTAGACTGTATTAATAAGACTGTTGTATATATATGGCCCCTCATTGCTATAGATTGTAAATCCTCAGGTTCAACCAATTTTTTGAATAAAATAATAAATAAATATTTATTTATTCATCTATTTATTTATTTATTTTGGTTTTTTAAGACAGGGTTTCTCTGTGTAGCCCTGGCTGTCCTGGAACTCACTCTGTAAACCAGGCTGGCCTTGAACTCAGATCTACCTGACTCTGCCTCCCAAGGGTTGGGACTAAAGGCATGAGCCCCCACCACCTGGTGAAATATTTTATTTATTGATTTGGTGGATGTATGCTGCAAGACTGTACTATTATTGGAGTTCACTGAACAGGGCATGTAAGGATCATGCATCTTTCTTGCCTGCAATAGCCTGATGAAGGCAAGGCCACCGCAAACAGAAAGGAAATTTGATGTAACTCCCAAGCATTCCTGAATACTTTGCTGTGTACAGACTTTAATTTTGGGGAACATTACAGGTGGGTATAGCTTCCTCATCAAAGGTTCTTGGGTGGGAGTTTGTTCTCTATGTGGTGGTTTTGGAATGTTGATGTGTGAATGTTGATAGGTGAAGAGGCAATCTTAAAAGGCAATCCGATACTGGGGGACTTGCCCTCAGAAGAAACTCATGCCTCTCTTGCAGTGTAATTCTCCTGAGAATCTGTTGTTAATGGTGCTACCCCATGTGCTTAGCCTCTGATACTCATAGCTGAGTCCTTTTGTAGTCCTTTACCCAAGACCAAACCTACAGAAGCACCTAATTTCAAACTTTGAATCTCTCAAACTATGACCTAAGGAAATCTGTTCATCTAGGACTCGGCATCAGTGATTCTGTTATAGTAACATAAAGTAGACTAATCTAGAGGGTCAGAGAAAACGGGGCAGGATTTTTGCCAGAGCCAAGGACAGGAAAACTGTCTTTGACCTGATTTCTTTTTAAACTTGCCCTGTACTTAATTGCTTTTCCGTGTTCAGGTTAAGCTGCAATCTCTAATGTATTTTTGGTCATTAATTTAAATGTTTTGCCCGACTTAACTGGAATGTTCCCACTTTGACATAAATCTCCTTCACGACACATTTATATTCTCCATTTGTGTTGCCCACAGTAATGAGTGGGCCACTCTGGTTTGCCTGTGAGAACAGGTCCCTAACCTGGCTCGTCTGTCCTGAGGTAGTCCTAAGAAGTTGACATTGACATAAACACTGTTTAAGCCTCTGCTCTCATTTTCTGTCTGAGTTTAGGCACAATAAAAGACTCTGCATATTTGTCTGAGTTCTGGGAATGAGATTCCATTTTGCCGTTCCAACTAACTGATACTTTCCTGAGCTCCAAGGCACTATTTTTAGCACAGTATCTGCTTCACAAAGGAGTCGATAAGATGATGATTTTTTTAAAAGAGTTTTAAAATAATGTGGCACAGAACACACTTGGCAAATTTCTTTCTTAGAGGTTCATTGTCATTGCTGATCTTTTCACAGTTGTGGGTTTGATTCTAGCCACATGGAATGTAAGCCCTATGACCATGGTACAAAAGATCGAGCATGTTCCCTCAGCTTCCACACATTCCAATACACAACGAATAAAAATGAACACCTCAACAGGAGGCCTGTTAATCTCCCATGGTTTGGAATATTTGTTCATACAAAGTTGTGCTGCATTTGCTTATGTTGTGGAATATTTGTTTAACTATGTAAAAATGTCTCACATGTGTCCAACTATATAAAGATGTGTTGTTGTTTTACCATACCTGCCTACAGTTTCTGGTTGGTTTAATAAAAAATTGAACAGCCAATAGGAAATGAGGATTTCCAGACTGAACTTCCAGGCAGGGAGTGTAAGTAGGAGGAAGAATTTAGGCTCAAGGAAGAAAGAAAAGGAGACACCAGGGAGGTGCCAGAGGCCAGACAGACAGACAGACATGGAGGAAGCAGGAAGACAGGACGTATAGGATGAGAGAAAGGTAAAAAGCCCCAAGACATACATAGATCAATAGAAACAGGTTAAATTAAATCAAAAGAGCTAGTGGAACAAGCCTAAACGAAGGCCAAGAATTCATAATTAATAATATGTCTCTATGTCCTTATTTGGGAACTGATTGGCAGCCCAAAGAAAGTTCCAACACTCAACTTAGTAGTGAATTTATAAAGTAATCAAGAATAAAAACATCCCATCCTAATAGGCAATTTCTTTCTTGGATAACCTAAAATCTTAATAAGTGAAATGAAAGGCTATAAAGACAATGGAGCTTGATAGTGGTATACATTTCACATAGCTACAAGAGTTGGAATGTGGACTACAAATGAACCAAGTTTCATTAGCAAAATGGCCAGAAGGTAGCAGGAAAAGGTGTAAAACAGGTTCTTAATCATTCTGAGCATGAGGGATAGGCACTTGCCTACTGTATACAGGAGGTTAGTTCTAATCTCCTCATATCCACTTGGATATTCTGAGACTGGAATGAGATTGGCCTCATGGGAGGGAATCTCTTTCTTGAGAGGAAATGTCTGCTGAAGAAGAATGAACACCAGTAGGCCTTACAGATGGATTGTGGGTCAACCCAAGTTTTCTTTGATGGATAATATATTTTCCTAGATAAATTGTTTAGTCATACTTTCAGCAAGCAAGAGCGTTGGTTCTCTTGGTCTTTGGAACACAAATGCACTAACGGAAACAAATATGCCTCCAATAAGTTACACCTCGGGTTGGCGACTTTTCCTAGGGATCTAGCATGGGGACAGGAGCAGGAATGTTCACAAGGGCACTGCTTAGCCACATAAGATGCTCAGAGTTTGGCAGAGGACCTTTCTGCCCATATTGGGGGATACTATGACCTGAATGATTGTGTTTTTTCTATATTTTTACTTAAACCCAGTCCCTCAAGTATTGGTATGAATAAGGGCCTTTGTAAAGTGGTCAGAGGATAACACTAGTCTCCTTATAAAAGAAAACCCAAAGAGCCCCTTCTGCCAGTGTGGACTCAGGAGACAAGCGACTGTGAAGGAGGGAGTGAGCCTCTGTCAGAACTGACCTCAGATTCCCAGGCCCCAGAACTTCCAGAAAGAAAGGCTGCTACTCTTTGTTAATCACCAAGTCTATTGAACTTTTGTTATAATAGCCCAAAGGAACCAAGACTGCATGAGGTGAGAATTTGCCAACTGGAGACAAAAGCGTCTTAGTTTCTTTTACTTCTTAAATTTAAATGTGTACAGGAGTCACCTAAGAAAAATTATGAACATGCAAATTCAGTTCAGAGAGCTGCTGAAGCCTGAGGTTCTGTTTTTTTAAGCTCCCGGATGCTCTCTAGGATCACCTTCTGGAGAGGAGTTGGTCCAGGGGATCAGAGTCTTGGAGGACCAGTCACCTGCACTCATTTTATAATGCATGTGTGCATTATGGGCTCCTCTGAGAACTATGCTGTTACTTGATAAGAGTTATAAATGAATAAGTTGTCAATCACATTAGTACAAAGGAAAATATTTGAAAACGTATCCTTGAGCTCCAAGCCATTCACAAACTAATGATAGAAACTCAGTTTTCATCTTAGCCGATCTATAGCTTTTGAATTAGAAGAATGAACAGAGGGGGGATTATCAGAGAAAATTCTTATTGGTTAAGTTAATTCATGAATTAAAAACATAATACTCTACAAGAGGAAAGAGGGAACTATCCAGGTCTAAGTGTGGCACATAGGATCAGGACTAAATGTGTTACACTTAAAAGCCTCCCCCCCAAGTTGCCCTACTCAAGTCACTGGGGAAGTGGGACATCCATTACAGATGAACAGACTTATTAGTCATTTCAAAATACTAAAAAGCATCCAGGTAATGGTGGTGCATGCCTTTAATCTCAATACTAAAGAGTCAGAGGCAGACAAATCTCTGTGAGTTCAAGGCCAGCCTGGTCTTCAGAGCTAGTTTAGGACAGCCAATGTTACACAAAGAAATCCTGTCTCAAAACAAACAAACAAAATAAATAAATAAATAACCCCCCCCCCCAAAGTGAAAAGGCTTTGGACCTGAAGTTTCTGTGTTAATTGTGTGAGGAGAAAGATCTGCAAGGAGAACAGCCTTTTACCCTTTAAGATGACTTTCGACTATATAAATGTGGGTACAGATTCATTCTAACATGTTCATTGGCCAGAGCACCACTTTGAGGAAAGTTGTGAGCTGAGAACATTAAGGACTGGCATCTCCATCTCAAAGTAGACCAAATCCTTGAAGATGATTCTGCTTTCCTGCCAGCCATCTGTTCACCCACCCACATGACACTATCTTCTTTAATTCTATATAACTCGGGAAGCTTCACCACCCATAAGTATTGCCTAGAAATCATCACAGACTATAGAACAGCAGTTTGTAACCTTCCTAATGCTGTGACCCTTTAATACAGCTTCTCATGATGTGATGATTCCCCCCAATCATAAAATTATTTTTGTTGCTACTTTATAACTGTAATTTTGCTACTGTTATGAATTGTAGTACAAATATTTTTGGATAGAGGGTATCCAAAAGGATTGTGAACCACAGGTTGAGAACCACTGATATAGAAGGGCACCTAAAGGTGCTGAGATCAGCCTTGGGCTGAGCGCTGGCAGACTGATTTTCAGGTGATATTTACATCACTCTTCAAGATAAAACTTCTGCTTATTAAAATTATCTTGAACTTCTTGTTGGGCAACTAAATCATTTTGATTTTCCTGAAAAATTCCTGGTTTCAAACTTGAAAATACTATATCTTTGGAAATATCTCAGTTGCCAATAACCAGGAAGGTTATGTCTTTGTTTAATGAGGTCTGGGCGTTGAGCAATCATGTAAGAGGATATGGAAGGGTCAGAAAAGCCTAAAGAAACCTAAGCTAGAATTCTTATGTGATGTTGATTTGGACCTTAAAGGAGAGGATGATGGAGGAGGGCCTTGATGTTAGAGAAAGGAGGGAAATTTCCCCCTAGTTAGCTGGCTTACTGATGGGGGTTTCTCCTTAATGATCTCATCATCTCCCTTCCAGAACCACTGGAATTTTGAAGATGATTTAAAAGGGAGAAATATTGGTTCATAGTTCTGGGGCCAATATGAGCGTGGTTGAGAATATAAATACACTTCTGAAGGCAATGCTGATTGGAACATTTGCCAAGGGAACCAAAAGACATAAAGAGTAAATGCTTCTGCTGCCCTTACCCAGGACACAAACACAGGTTTGACATGAAAGAACCAGTGCCCAGAAGTCAATGTCTAAATCATAAGCTCATACTTAAAATTGACAAGCAGAACAAAATGGGGAAGTTCTTGCTGCATATAGGCCAGCACTGCTCTCGAAACCCTAGAATAACAGGCCTAAGATCCCAACAACACTGACCTACAAGGAAAGTATAAAAAGACTTCCCTTTTTCACTTGAACTTTGGTGTCCCTCTTAACCAAGCAGAATTAATTCACAGCCTAGGAGCTCTGCAAGCTGATGTTTATTTATAATATTCAATATTCCCATAAGCACACATGTTCCAAATGGAAGGTTGCATTTTGATAATGCCTGTTTCTTCATTAAGATTTCATCATTCACCTACATTAAGAAGCCTGGCTCCACACTTTGTTGCTTCCACCTTGTGTATTCCTGCTTTATTTGCTTAATCTCAAGTTCCTGGCTTCCCAGGCACTCAAATTTGAAACAAGCAAAGTTCATGCATTAGTGTATCCTGAGCATGCATGATTTATGAATGGCAAGGTTCTTGGCACAATTTAATGGTAAAAGAGAGACTTTGTTTTAAACATTAAACTGAAAGTTAGGGAATAGCAACAATGGGTGGAAGATGAGAGCGTACAGACTGAAAGAGATCCAAGATTCACTAGTTCTTGGTTGTTCCTCAGTGTGTGAATAGATGGTCTAAGTAATGCAATAAACCACATACACATCTAAAATATGACCGATTTTAAAAGGAACTTTAAACTGTTATTTTGAGGACTTATCCAGACAAACTTTCATTCTGTAAAACAAAACAAAAAAATTGCTTACATTTACGTAAATGAAAGTGTCAACCAACTGCTTTAAGTGTCCCAGAATAAATAGCTGGAGTTTTTGTTTGGTACCAGACATTATATTTTTATTTAGAACCTTTTTTCCATAATCATTCTTTCTCTGATAAATAACTTGGAAGTCAACCAGAGTTGGCGTTATCAAATTTTTAAAGAAAAGTTAAAATTTCAAACTCTAGAAAAAAACTTTTTCTACCAGGTCCCCCTTTTACCAAAAAGTCCAAATAATATAATCTTTTTGCAAACACATATTTAAAGCCCATTTAGTAGCAAAATCATCATTAAATTAATAATTTCATATGACACTTTGTATTTGTGGTGTCCCAAATAATTAACATAGATATAAGTCACATCCAACCTTTCTTTGCATGTCACCAAATTAAATACCTTGTCAGTTTTATAACTGTGTCTTCAAATATCAATGCTATGGTTTTCATTTAAGTGATGGTGTGGCCTGCAATGATTGTTCACGAATACTTCCAGAGGACCTGAAAAACTTTGCTGCTCAGGAGAGGAAACAAGGGTTGAAAAACCATGGCTTGAACAAGCTCAGGAATCATAAGCAAGTGTAAATGTCACTTTCTGCCCTTTATGATAGACATCTCTCTAATTCAGAAACCTCAGCCAGTGAGTGGGGCACTGCATAGCACCTGGGCATAATGTTACCTTGTAGATTTTGCAATGGCAGAGTCATGATGCCTCCAGCTGCAGCTGCTGCTACCAGGCCTTGGATGTTTGTGAGATTTGCTGTGGGCAGTGTGAGGACCAGGCCTTGCTGACCGCCTAGCTGTCCCGCCATGTTGAAGGGAATGAGAATGGGCTGATTGAGAGCTGGGGGGCCTCCTGGCATCACCCCGGCCACAGCAGAGGCTAGCTGCTGTGCTGTCAGAAGAGGCTGCAAAACAAGAGAAACCTGATTCACTTTTCTGCAGAATAAGACATGGGCTTTCAAAGCACAGTCCCTCCATTATATCCAGTCAGAAAGTTTCTAAAGTGGTAAAGAAGCATCCCAGAAAAGAAGACTGTAAGGAAGAAACAATATTTTGAAGTTAAGTTTTGCTTATTTCCTTGAATTTATTTTTATCTTTTTAAAGAATCTCTGTGGAGCTTAAATATCTTTAAAAGAAATACCATACCTTTACAGACTGCATATTCAACTGAATTTTCATTTGATCCTGATTCTTATATATTTAAAGTGTTCAGCTAATTTATTCTATGTTGTTACAGAAAGAATTCACTGATGCTGGTAGGATTTTTATTCTATTTTTGGTTCAAAATAGTAATAACATCCTTTTTCAAAGTATTATATTAACAAAAATAGTGTAAGAAATTTTCTGGATGCAAAGAGGTCTTTAGTGATGCTGACATGCACATTTGTGGCTGGAGGGCCAGATTGCTGGTATAATCCTTTTGGGGAGCAATTTGGAAATACATACATATCAAGAGTGGCAAATCTATTTATCCCCATTTAAGTCAGAACATACTCCTAGGATAGACATAATTCAAAGGAAAGAGAGATAAATGCATGAAATTATACAATGTACTTTAAATTACATAAATGTTGAAGCAGTTTGTGTTATAGACCTAAGCTTGCTGAGATGCTGTTTACTCATTAATATGGATCATTTTGGTACCTATTTAGAAAAGTTAAAAAATGTAAACTGGATAGTTACTAAGTAAACAAGTAGATACTATTGAAATGGTGTGTGTGCATGTGTCTGTGTGTGTACATGTATATGTTTGTGTAATGTCAAGATCTAAAATTTAATAGAAACCAAAATATGTACACTTTAAGAAAAGGACTAAAAAAATCATTTTCTGTTGATTCTTTAATATTCTTTACCCAGTTAAGATGTTATTATAAAAACACATGTTTATGTCCACTCTTGATTGAATAGTCACAGTTTGGTGTAAAAGGCAGCAATAGAGCACAAAACTTGTTTGAGTGCTTGGGGTGAGGTCCTCACTGGAGTGGTACACTAAGATTATAGTCTGTCTGCGCTAAATTACAGCACAAGCCATCTGACCTAAAGCCAGGACTTTGCACCCTTGGGGGAGTTGTGTTGTAAAACAAAATTTCACATTTTTATTTTCCTCTACAGGATTCAAAACAAAATTCTATCTAGGATTAACTTTCTTTTTGGTGAAAAATAGAAAAGTTATTAAAATGTTAATATGAAATAAGGCTAAATTATAATCACCAGGCCCTATATTCCAATTATCAATGAGACCCAGAGAGTTTCGTAACTTCCTGGAAATTTTATGTCTCGTGCACGGAGAGGTTAAATTTAAGACCAGATAGATTGTTTCAGAGTTTATCTTGTTTACCCTTCTCCAATACAAGAAACAGATTCAGAAACAGGGGGTTGCTGCATTTGAAGAATGAGGGCAAAGGTGGGCACATTCTCTGGCTATCTCTCCAGAATACCTTCTAGATCTTTCAAAGGAAGCTTTGGAGAGGTTCTGGGCTCCCAATATATTTGTTCACAACACCGAATTCACACTAATAACTTTGGTCTGCCCTTTAAAAACAGGAAGTTACTCTAGAACAAATCATCATACTTGGGGAATAATAACAAAATTGTGTCTTGGCCCAAAGGTTCCTGGTAAGGTGTTATGGACTGTTAGTTGAAGATGTGTTACATTTGTTTATGGTTTGGAACATTTGTTTAAAATGCAAAGATGTTTTGCATTCCTCTGTGTTTCATTGTTTAACTCTGTGAAACCATGTTACTTTGCCTGCCTAAAACATCTGATTGGTCTGATAAAGAGCTGAATGGTCAATAGTCAAGCAGGAAAGATAGACAGGTGAGGCTGGCAGGCAGAAAGAATAAATAGGAGGAGAAATTTGGGAAGAGGGATCAGAGAAAAAGAGAAGAAGGAGAGGATGACATCAGGGGCCACCCAGCCACCCAGCCACCCAGCCACACAGCCACACAGCCACCCAGCCACCCAGCCACCCAGCCACACAGCCACTCAGCCACCCAGCCACCCAGCCACACAGCCACCCAGCCGCACAGCCGCACAGCCGCACAGCCGCACAGCCGCACAGCCGCACAGCCGCACAGCCGCCCAGCCGCCCAGCCGCCCAGCCGCCCAGCCGCCCAGCCGCACAGCCGCACAGCCGCACAGCCACCCAGCCACCCAGCCACACAGTCACACAGCCACACAGTCACACAGCCACCCAACCACACAGCCACACAGCCGCCCAGCCAGCTGCAGAGAGAGAGGTAAAGAAAGGTATACAGAATAAAGAAAGGTAAAACCCCAGAGGCAAAAGGTAGATGGGATGATTTAAGTTATGATATGCTGACTAGAAATAAGACCAAGCTAAGGCCAGGCATTCATAAGAAAAAAAATAAATCTCCACATATTTATTTAGGAGCTAGGTGGCAGACTCCAAACAGTCAAAGAGTAAAATGTAAACAACCAATAACAATAAGATATTATGGACAATCAATATGATGCTGCATGGGAATACATGTAGCTCTCAGATTGTACATGTAGTAGCTCTCATGTACATGTAAAGTTTAGGGGCTTGACTTGCAGAATTTCAAGATTGCATTTTTGGCTTAAGAAAGGGTATGCCTGCTCCTGATTGTTACAGAGCTGTGCTTCTTCATAGCCTTCAGCCTGTCATCTTAATTTCCTAACTTATTCAGATAAGAATATTAGAGCGTATTAGGACTTATGTGCTTCTAGGCACATCTGTGCATACACATTTATAGAAGCACAAACACATGAATATACGAGGAAAGAAGAATGCCATCATGAGGCTATGACACATAAAAGCCAATGACTCATGTTCTATGAACTCTGTGTAGGCTCTGGTCTTCCAAACAGACACTGTCCTGTCTTCATGTCTATTAACCTGGAGTTGTGTGGGCTTAGAGATGGGTGATGGGATCTGAGGCCACTTATTTCAGGATGGCTAGGAGTATCCAAATTGACTCAAGCTTTACACTTAGGCAAGCTCTCTTTGAACTGAAAGTGACTAATTTCTGGAAGAACAATGACAGTAATTGAGAGAGAAGGGCCCAGATTCTCTCCCTAAAAGCAAGAGGACTCTCAAAGTTTCCCATGATGGCAGAGGTTAAAGAAAGCCCAGCCATTTATAATTGTGTTCTACATCTCCATATAACCCATGCCAGGCTGCAAAAAACAAATATTGGACTTTAAAAAATAATGAATGTATTTCTTTATTAATGCAAGAGCTATGTGTGATGTACAGTATTGTCAAACCCAATAAGCTGAACTTGCATTAAAATTGCATTAACTTTTTTATATTAAATCACATCTTGTATTTCAAAAATGGCTATAGTAAGGTTGAAATAACTTAATTTTCTTCACACTCCAGTCATTAAAGTTTTACTTTGGAAAAAAACTGCATGGTAACCAACAGTCTAAATGTAGTAGGTTTTAAAGTGGGGGAAAACATTTCCACATTATTAAGACTAACCTTTCCTTTAAGAAGAGACTTTTGCAAACATATTTTCTTGAGTGTATTTAATAAATAATGTAGTCATATAGCTTCTCATACAAAAATTTATCACCATCTTTGCTCTGTTGGAGTTAATTGGATTTAACTCATTATTATTTATTTGGTTATTTATATGGTAAAACAAACTTAAATGCAGCATAATGGAAAGCAGTTGAGAGATACTGACCTGTGGCCCAACTGGAAAGGGGGGGTGGGTCTGACTGGCCTGATGTTGGTCAGGAGTTCCTGGGTCTGATAGGATTGTGTGTCCTCTGGCCCCTAGAATTCAAAAGAGAGAATCTCCTTTAGTATCAAGACCAGCCTAGGAACAGCCCATTTCTATGATATCACAGGACACTAAATAATAGAAGCTTACGAAAGAGGGCTTTTCAATAGCTCCAGTTATGGCAAAAAATGATGCTACGATACATTCAGGATGGCCAAATTCCTCAGGAGATACAAAGCAAAGACAATAGGAAAAGGTATACTTCCATATATATATATATACCAAAAGATTTATATTAGACATCAGTTTGGATTCTAGTTCGGCATGTGTATGTTCACATGTGTTCATGCATGTGTATGAAACTGTGTCTGATATGCCAAAGTACAATCTCAGACATGACTTTGTCTGTTTATACTGTTCCATCATAGGGATTTTTCCCCCCTTTGTTCTGGACCCTTAAGCTGGCTCTTCATGCTGGCTTTAGATGAACTCTCATGATGAATGCCTTTTCCTAAAATCACAGCCTTTCTCACTGTTCCCTTCCACAATGTCCTAAAAGGAATATGGGTCCCCGTAGGCTAGTTTTCTGGGTGCATAGCAAAAGAGGAATGTCTCACCATCAATTCACAGAGACCTGCTACTGTACGCATTAAACTTGCTCTATTCCTATGCTGAGATCCTGTTGCATTTCCAGCACCCTGACAGCAAATCTCGACAGCCTTTGAGTATTGTCAGCATGCTTATGTGCTTCATTTCAGGACAAACGGTAGTGGTTAAGATAATTGTAGAAACAATAAGTACTTGAATAAGAAAATAAACAAAACTGCCAACAATTTCTGAGTTGTCCCTATTGGGGGGTTTTTGTTTTCTTGGAGTTTTTTTAATGGTGTGGTTGAAATCCAGTTCTAAGCAAACCTTAACAAGATCCATTTTCCTGGTGTTTGTCCTATGAATAGCAAGTGGAAGACTTTTCAAACTCTGTTTACTGGCATGCTGAGGCCAACCAATGAAAAAAAGATATAATTCTGTCATGCTTATAAATTTTAAAGAAGGTATTATTGGCTCATTTAAAACAAATTCTTCTATATAGTCTCCAAAG
Organism: Phyllotis vaccarum; assembly: GCA_033318265.1. Taxonomy (NCBI): domain Eukaryota; kingdom Metazoa; phylum Chordata; class Mammalia; order Rodentia; family Cricetidae; genus Phyllotis; species Phyllotis vaccarum. The sequence continues at coordinate 23,740,282 of JARWLC010000011.1, forward strand.
GGACAGACTTATAAATAATGGAAATGTGGAAAAAATACTTCAGCACATTAAGCTACAAATAAAATTGACTGCTACATATTATTCAATTGACTTCTATCTCCACAGCAATGTGTCAATCATAACAGCATTTTATAATAGGATTAAGCAATAAACGTGCAAAGCCATTATGCAGAAATCTGAAAATCTGATTAATTTGTAATATTTTTTGTGCAGGAAGTCAGGAATGGACATTGCTTGGGGAATACTTACAAGCATTCTATTGAAATTTTTAAATTGATTTGGAGCAAACTAATAAAAACACAGACTTGCTGACATTTTATAAACTGAATTCTGTCAAGATATGTTTGGCATTTTAATGATCACTGTCATTTAATAACAAGGGTAAGATGACCCATCAGGAGATACCAACAATCCCCATATATGCAAAAGAGCTTTGCCTTGAATTTTTTTATATGTAGTTTATTTATTATGCTTGAAAACCAGGGCGTGCTAATCTAGGCAATGCCTTAAGTAATATAATCTCATAGTCCCCATTAGAGCTGTTGATCACATATTAAGATTAAGCTAATTTGCAAGTGACTAAAAAAAAATCACTGCTTAGAAAAGTATGATTGCTTCCTCAAGATTGTCAGGCCTGGATTTTTATACCAGACTATAAAAAGAAAGTTTTATAATGTACAGAACAGTAGAAAAGTCATTTTAAATCAATTAACTTATACATTTTGATATTAAAATTTTCTACAGCAATACAGGCCCCTTTATATATCATACTTTCTTCATGTGTTCAGAGTCTATTTTTTACTTTCTTAACACATCCCACCATAATGTTGAGGACTTGTCCCATCCAGGCACTGTGCCAACATGAGTGTACGTTCATTCTCTACAATTCCATATAGATTACATTTGCTTATATTTATTCTTTGGTACTCTGAGGCCCTAACTGGTGCTCAGCAGCTTGTTCTGAGAATGGCTATTCTCAAAAACCATGTTCAATGCAGTCTGGGGCAATTCCACACAATTTCATGTGTAAAATGAAGTCTTTCCCAGGCTCTAGAGGAGATTATGTATGCTTTCTAGCCTGGATCAAAAAGTAATGCTTCTTCGTAATGCGCATCTCCATTTTCCCCAAACACATGTATCACAGTTAACCTTGTAGGACCATAAACTAATCTGTTTGTTTGGAAAGCAGTTCCTGTGCAGAGGCCTAGCTGGAGCCAGAGGGGAATCCAGCAGTCAGAATAAATAAGAGGCACTGGATAAAGTTTTAGAGATTTGAAGCAACACTTGCTCTCCAATAGCAAATAATTTGAAGTTAGGCATTTCCATGGTAAAGATAAAAATAAATAAGTGAACATTATCAGTCATTGACCAGGAACCTAGGAAGCACAGTACACCACTGGAAACCCAGGGTCCCAGGACAGTTCTCTGATGTCATCTGTGTAGTAAATGACCTGGGCTTTAAAACTTTTATAACATAAAAATATAACGTTGTGTGGTGTTTTCCTGAAAATGTAATGTTCTTTGATCATATTCACTCTACCTCACTTTTTTTTTCTTCTATCTCATCCTCTTATACTTTGACCCTCTTTGCTTGTGGTCCCCTTTGACCATGGTTAATACAGTCAGGCTAAGAATCTCTTAGTTATTCCAATGTAGGAGAATCATGATCCAGTATAGATTTGAACTTGCCTCCCCGTGTGGAGTAGACTCTTCCACAGGAATCCCTTTAAGATTCAGATATAACAGCTTTTGTCCTATGTGGAAGATCTCCTTTCTGGGATCTTACCACACTGTTTTTGTATAACGGACCCTGTGGTGGCTGCAGGCTGAGAAGGAAAGTACTTAAATCAGACTGCTCACCACAGTGTGCTCCCCAACATCTTCCATCACACAACAGATAGCACAGAAAGCTCCCTTGTTAAGGACCAGTGCATTTTTAATGAATCATGTTCTTCAGAAGTCTGAGCGGGGCATTCTCTCCTCCATGCATTAGCACAAACATAATCACATGAAAGTCATGGGGAAATGCCAGCTCCTTCTGGTATTTCATGCGTGCTCACCACTGTCTACAGTTCTCCACTGGCTGAGGGATGCACAGGGTGCTTACTAGAAGATGGGCAGTTGAGTACATTACTATTTCATGTTAAGCAGGTGAACCCAAGCTAAGCAGGGCAGAAGGCTCGTCTATATTAAATTTCTCTTTCTTTCAATTTCTTCAAGATTACTCAGTGCTAGAAAGGGAGTGGAAGTGTTGGATGTATCTAAAAAAACAATCAAACACCCCTTTGCATAGCCACTGCCTGCACTTTTCATTATGGGATGGAATATTTTTATGACATTGGATACACACATGCTTACGTAGAGAACTCTACCCACTGTTGGTAGAATTTGGGACTCTAAAGTAATAAGGCTAGCTCTATAAAGGATACCTTAAATCCCATACTCATTAATGGATGGATTTGTGTGCTTTTGCAAGAAGCTCAGAGAATAGAGAACATCTCATGATGTTAATGTGAAAAATGTATTTCTTTTTACAGGCAATGACTCACGTGCCCTTTGGAAAGAGAATCTCAGCTTTATTTGAGCGAAGGGTATAAGTTCATGGTGGTGCTAAATGATGACCTTTATCTTAGGGAAAGTCAAGGGAAGTTTCGGGATATTTCGGTAAAGCACAGATTACTCCTCTCACATTTCTCATTGGACCTGGTTACCTGGTGATGACTGTGTTCAATGACTCATTCAGTTTTACATGTGGATTGAGTTTATGTTCTCTATAGTGATTTTAAAGATTTTTTTCCTCAGAATTTATCATATCTCCCTTGCCTTTCTCCAACATTTCTCTCTTATCATTTGTTTTCACATCTATCTAGTAAAAACAGAGACCAACTCCTCTGATATACATACAGACCAATGTCTATAAATACTTGGTGAAGAAAAATGAAAGAGAGCCATCAGTTGTTAACAAAATTCCCTGGCATGCTATTAGCTGATAAAGAGCTTGGGGGTAGGCAAGGTCCCTGGGCACTGTTGTGTCCTGTAGTGTGTTAGACTTCCCAGAAGACTGTCCTTTCCTAATATCCTGCAGGCCAGCCCTGGGCTGAGTTGTGGGTGCATTCTAAACGTATGCGAATTTCTGTATACCTGTTGGTATTAGATACTCTGGAATGAGTCGATATTCTTAAAAGGATGAAAAATTAATCACAGATTTTAAGCCACTTTGAAATGGTGTAACTTTAAAAAAGTTTTTTGAGCCCAGAAAGCCTTGCTCATATAACATAACACATATCTCCTGGGAAATTGTAAGGTGACTCATTGTTACATGTAGCATTTCTTCTTGATTGTGGTACTCTGATGGTGTACCAACAAGGTAGATTCTGTCCATCCGGTGGCTTTATGTTCATCTATGGAGATTTGTAGCATGATCCACCTATGGCTAGCTTTATGAAAGTATCAGCTACATAAGCTGTGGTGCTCAGTGCAAACAAAAGTGCAGGACCATGACTTGGGGATGGGCAGTTAATTTCCTTTTCCTCCAAGCCACTGCCTCAACCTTCCACAGACGGATATACTCAAAGCTTGCAATCCCCCATGGTTTGCATTAGCTACTGGGATCAATGGTGGGTGGGAATATGCCAATGAGAAATGATCTACTCTTGCCACTGGAGCTCATGACCCTTAAGAAGAGCAAAAGGGCTGGGCATTGATGCATGCCTTTAATTCCAGCACTTGGGAGGTAGAGGCAGGTGGATATCTGTGAGTTCAAGGCTAGCCTGGTCTAAAAGGAAGTTCCAGGACAGCCAGGGCTGTTACACAGAAAAACAGAGAAACTCTGTCTTGGGGGATGTAGAGGGAAGGATGAAAAAGCCATTATGGCAGGGAAAGGGCAGAGGTCTGGAGGCCACAGGCTTCCTAGTCTCTCCACACTCACTCCACTCAGTTTACCAGTAAAACACAACTCAAAAGGTAAATTATTAGGACTTTTCAGATAGAGCCCAGCAAAGTTTGGCCCACACAGGAAGTCAGGATGGTCAGCTGCCCTCAAATGCCCCCCTGACTCAGTTTCTAAAACATTAAAGCTGCTTGTTTTTAATTAAAAGTCTTCCTAATAAAGGATCTCAAGTTTTTAAATCACACCCAAGCTTTTCCTGCTTCAGGGAAACTTCTTTTTTAATCAGTGTTTAAATCTAAAGAAAGCTCATGTCTACAGAGAAATTTAAGCATATTTTTATCTCCATAAAGAAACCTATACAACTCCTCAGCCTGTTTCTGATAGGCTGTTATCACAGGTTACATTTGGTGGAAAATTAAGCTAAAGATAAAATATTTTATTTTCTATTGGTAACATTATCAGTGTTAGTAATGAATTGACTGGGTGTAATTCTTCCCAAAAATATATGACAAATGTCACATGACCTCATTTGCCCAGCTATCTTTTTCTCTAGAAGTCAGAGATAAGACAGTTTTTTTTTTTTATTTGTTTGTTTGTTTAACTTTGTAGCTCAAGCTGACCTTGAACTCTTGACCTTCCTGCTTCAGTATTGTAAGTGCTAGAGGGCAAGATGCATTACTAGGCTTGGCTTTGTCATAGACTTGCCTTTCTAAACTCTTGGGCTTTTGTTAACGTAGATCATCAAATCATCACCAAGCTTGATAGCAAGGGACATGGTTAAATCATTCAAAGCATTGTGGTTAGTTTAGTTACATTTTTTTCCAAAATACTCTTTTATAGAACAATGGACAAAAAGCACTAGGGGGTCAATTTAATTGTGCTTAGAAAATAGAGTATTTAATAACTTTGAAATGGAAGGTAACCAGGGGCTAAGGGGACTCTTTCTTACCTCACATGTGCACTACAGTATTGTGTTCAAGTGGAAGGACCAGACTGTCTTAGAGGTTTTCAAGTCTCATCCCCCTGCCTCTTTCAGGAGCATCCTGCTTTGTACTAACATTGTCAGAGTTCTCTTTATAGCCTTTTGTTTTACAAGGCTACCCCAATGAGGTTCTCACAATGAGATTTTCATCCATGTTCAGCTGAGTTTTAACCTAGTCTCACATGGATACCTGGAAACCAAAGCCTGATAAGGACATGAGGTCCAATAGGTCTAGTTAAATGATGATGGTGAAACTGAACTCCTGGCCCAGCCCGATGTTACTACTGATATACTATGTCATTTCTTTCCTCTCTAAGACCTCCAGACACTGTCTAACATCTGATATTGCAAGAAAGCACTGATAGAATATGATTTAATCATGAGCTATAACAGAATGCATCATTATTCCAATTAAAAATGTTGGGCCTCTGGGTGAAGTCACTTCTGATAATAGACAGAGTACAAGATCTCATAGACAGACCTCCAACAAAGAACTTGTGGATCTCACTACAGTGTCTCCATTTATAACTTCAATGGGCATGTAGTCCAGCAGTCACAGACAAGTCACTTTCCTAGATTATGGGATTTCATAGGATAGTCAAATTAAGAAAAATATTAATAATTGAGTAGTGCTCGGTGTCCTATTTTTTCTATTTGCTGCATACTGTAGTCAGAAGTTTCTGTCCCACCAACAACTCCCAAATACCCAGCAGCTGCTTCCCAATTAATTGACTTGGAAGCTTAATATTATAGTAAATGCTGGGCCAGTAGCTCAAGCATATTACTATCTAGCTCTTACACTTAAGTCAACTCACAATTTTTAATCTGTGTTTATCTACCTAGCTTGGTACCATTTCTCAGTAAGACATTCTCATCCTACTTTCTCTGTATCTTGCTGACGAGTACATCTCTACCTTTCTTCTTCCCAAAATTTTCCTAGTCTGGTCACCCCACCTATATTTCCTGCCGGGCTATAGCCAATCAGTGTTTTATTAAACCAATACGAGTGACAGATCTTTACAGTGTACAAGAGCAGTATCCCACAGCTGCATACCTAATCATCTTTAACCTAAAGGAAAGCCGCATTCTTGGGCTTACTTGTCAAGGCCTGACCCCCATGACCCCATGGTGTTAGTAGGGACTTGTGAAAAAAAGATTCACTTCTGTTTCTCAACTCCCAAGCTTCAGGCTGCTCGCTAGTCAGATCCGCATTTGGCACAAAAAAGAAAGGCACTGGTTTCGAGTTTATAACTCTGGCCTTCCCTCATTTCATCTATTTTGATCTCTACCAAAGTCTTTCCCTCCCTTTTCTAGACTTTAAAAAAAAAAAAATTGATAGTACTTAAAGTATAAACGTACTTAAGACTTTGACTCCTAAATTGGTCAGACATTTTTGATAGGTTTTCAAATTTCTTCCCACGGGAGTCAGCAGGGTAAGAGGCAGAGAAGAATTAAGAGGAGGGTTCGACAGGATTGTCCAAATTAGAGCTGCTCTGATCCTGAGTCCAGTGCAACCCATATAAAGACACCCAGCCAAGAGGTTTCCAGCAGGAGGAAGTGCCCTAAGTTCTTAAAATGAAGTTCATTTACCCTTCACAAATCACAACAGAACCAGTGACAAACCTGGTTCTGTGACTTATCACACATTTTCTGACCACTTTCTTCTCTGTTTCCATATCTTTATCTTGCTATTTGTGAGGATTCGTGAAGAGTCTGGCTTATCTATTTCAGTTATTTTGCACTCAGAATACCACATTTCCTACAAAAGTAACCAGAGTACCACTGTAAGAAAAAGAGAGAGAATAAAAATTTTAAAACCTCTAAAAAGGAAATAAAACTGCATTTGTACTCAGATGCTTCTAAAGAATAGCATTTGCAGCCAGTCCTGCACGTGGCTCAGGACTGGTGAAAGTGAGGTCACTTAGGACTCAAGGACAGGAAGAAACACCCCAGAGGAATTACACTGCATGAAATTGTAGCATCACACCTAGTTAGCAACCCCTTACCGTAATGGAGCCTCTCTAACATCACAAGCGAACACAGCTGGAAGAGAAGGACGCTTCCCAACACACTAGGAATGAATCACTAAGACCTCCAGAGATGGGGTAATGAAACATTGCATTCCCAATAATACTAGGCATTGCTCGAATCTGAAAATGTCAGCCCATGCCCTATCAGTAAACTGCCTTTAGAATCTTTTAAACCCAAGAGTTGGTTACTTAAAAACAAAACAAAAAATCAGCCCAAGAACTAGTCCAATTCAGGTGTCTTCTGACCATTTTTCTCTCCCTAGTCTATTTATTTCTTAGCATCACTGTAATTGAAAAAGTAGCGATTGCTAAAAGATGCTATTAACTGGAGTGCATTCATAGTGTGTGCCTCTAATAGAGTGAGGTCGTATTCTTTATCCTTTTAGCATCATTTTATTGCCCCCCTCTTCTGTAGCGTTTGTTACACTTAAATGAAACAAAAGCTCCGTAGAATTTGTTCAGATGGTTTTTATCACTGTATTTTCTCTATTGCAGGAAGCTATCTGATGTATAACAATTTCCATTTGCTATGTTGCTGTATTGGGGTGTACATCACTGCTTATCTTATATAAAGACACCAAAAAAGAATCATTGATTCAACTCATAGCTTGCACACTCTAAGTTAGAATATTTAAAAAAATAAATCCATTTACTGAGCTCACATTTCTGTCTAGAACTTTAGTGGTAAAATAAGTAAATCTAATGCCTAAATACAAGGAGGTAATAGTTGAAGTATTCACTAAATTATATATGATACTTAAGATGTTATTAATGTCAAACTAATGAATACTGTGTGATGTAATAATAATAATAAAAAGCTGCTATGGAACCCTGGCATACACTCAACTCTAAGACACATACTAGTTCATCCTGTTCCCTGTAAGGTGGCACAGTAAAATGAATGTGAGGCAGAAAATCTGCAGATGTAAGTGTAAATAAAATATTTTAGTACTCATTGCTCACTGACTTTCACATATCAATATATTATGATACAACAAATAAGTGATAAAGTAAGATGGAAGTTTACATGTAACTGGGTGGGAGATAGCGATTGGATAGGACGGTTCATGTAGAAGAGATGACTTGACATAAGGGGTCAGGGAACAGAAGGGGTGCTGAGAGCCTGGAATATGACTGCAAACTCCATATCTGGCATGCCATTCACTCTCCAGTCTAACACAGAAGTTGAGAATTAAGACCCAGGAAACTGAAGTAACTCAGACCCACAGCTTACAGTCATTGCTACCATTGCATTTTTCTTTTGGTTTGTTCAAAAGGAGGGAGGAGAGAGGAGCTGTGATTTAAGTTGGAATAAGTCAGCTTTCCAGGCACTTTTAACCCTAAGTGTGCAAGACACTAGGGAGCACAATCATCATAGTGGTTGGGGGGTGGAGCACTATCATCATGGTGGTTGGGGGGTGGAGCACTACCATCATGGTGGTTGGGGGGTGGAGCACTATCATCATGATGGTTGGGGGGTGAGCACTATCATCATGGTGGTTGGGGGTGGAGCACTACCATCATGGTGGTTGGGGGGTGGAGCACTATCATCATGGTGGTTGGGGGGGTGGAGCACTATCATTATGGTGGTTGGGGGTGGAGCACTATCATCATGGTGGTTGGGGGTGGAGCACTACCATCATGGTGGTTGGGGGGTGGAGCACTATCATCATGGTGGTTGGGGGGGTGGAGCACTATCATTATGGTGGTTGGGGGTGGAGCACTATCATTATGGTGGTTGGGGGGTGGAGCACTGTCATTATGGTGGTTGGGGGGTGGAGCACTATCATCATGATGGTTGGGGGGGTGGAGCACTATCATTATGGTGGTTGGAGAGTGGAGAACTATTATAATCATGGTTGGGGGGGCAGTACTTCAGGACATGTTAGAAGTGGGGAACTTCTAACTTCTGGTTGAATACATGAATAATTCCTTAGAAAGCAAGAAAGACCAAGTAAAGTTGGAGCCCTTACTGGTGAGATAATGGCATTCCATCAAGTCACTTTGGTGAACATTTGGCTATTTTGTGATTCAGACACTGACCTTGTTTTTGTGATACTGAGTGTTCTGACTTTGCCCTGATCTACCACAGTCAGCATGGCCCCATCCGTGAAGTCATTTCAGATCATTGGGATGCCATCAGTGCCTGCTGTGGCTCTAGTCTCCAACTTGGTTGTCAAGGACCATCTTCCCTTTCTTAGTTGAAGTAAACAAGTTGTATTTTGAGGGCTGCAAAATGAGGTGGAAGAGATGGATGATCCTCTCCATATAAATTTTGTTCAGCAAGAGACATCGGTGACAAAGAGCATCCCCTGGAAGGCCACTTCCCAGTCAGGTGTAGAGTAGAGTTGTGTGGATCTAGGAAACAGTCTAGCCAACCGGTTGTGCTGTTGTAACAGAATTTTCAGATGACAAGACCAGGCTTTCCAGATCATTTAGAAATAACTGAGATTTCAGAAAATCAGATTCTTCAAGCTTCTGAAATCATCTCTATGACCCATAACTAGAACCACCCCAAGACAACAGGTATCTTTAAAACAAACCTGTAATGCTAGTACTTAGGATGTAAGAAGGAGGACCACAGTAAGAGACTCTTTAAAAGAAACACACACACACACACACACACACACACACACACACACACACACTCAATCTCAGGAAGTTCAAATAACCAGAAATGGACTATAGAAGATTGTAGTATGAGTTTTCTGGCCTGGACTTTCGGGCCTAACATCAAGGTTTAGGATCCACAGACCCGCAGTCTCACAGTTCCACAGTCCCACAGAGACACACAGATGTTTACTTTAATTTGAAGCTGATTGGCCTAAGGCTCAGGCATATACCTTGCTAGCTCTCTACCCTTCTTCTAACCCATGATTCTTCCTGTTCAGCCATGTGGCTCGGTACCTTTCTTTAGAGCAGCATAGTTGTCCTCTGCTTCTTCTGGCTTCTCTCTGGCATTCTGCTCTGTGCTTCCTGTTCTCAAGAGTTTTCTTAGTCTGGTAGCCCACACTTCCTGCTTGCCTTTGACTAATCAGCGCTTTTTATTAAATCAGTAGGTGGGATAATTATTTACCATGAAACAACACAATCCCCTACAGAAGATTTCTATAATAAAATCTAGCGTTCCTCAGGAACAGATTCCCATCAACCTAAAGGAGCTATTTCTCTTACCTCTGGCAGAAGGGACACTTCTGGCAGAAGTGGCTATCTGTGATGACTATCAGCATATCAAAGTCCATGCTGGCCTCCTGGCTCATCCCTTCCCGAAGCCACTCATTCTCTTTATAATCTATGTGATTTCTCTACTCCCCACTATCTTGTACTCTTGCTATCCCTCTGCTGTGTTCTTTTGTCTCACAGACAGCCTGTCCAGCCTGCTTTTTATTCTCTCTGCTCTAGATGCCTCTGGATATTTTCTCTTTCTTATTCACAATAAAAACCTTCCCCGGTTAATAACATGTCAGAAGTTTCTTTACTGCATATCCTCAAATACACACACAATAAATAATAATAATAATAATAATAATAATAATAATAATAATAATAATAATTTAAAAAGAGTCCTATGAGGTGGCTCAACAGGTAAAGCCACTTGCCACAGACCTTGACCCACAAAGTGGAAGGAGAGACCCAACTTCTTCAAGTTGTCCTTTGACCCCTATATGAGCACCATAGTATGTGCCTGCCCCTAAAAATAAATAAACTAACAAGATAGGGAAAAGTTGAACTGGTTTATGCTTTTATCTTTGTTTCACACTCTAACTGGTCTGGCAGAAATGAAGGTATTCTAGAACCACCCTTGAGTTACTTTATCAGTCCAACAGACTAATAAAGCAATGGGCCCCAAAGGAATTCCCCAGGAGTTTCATGCTGGAGGAGGAAAGGGCAGCAGCCAGAAGGGAAACTTGTCTCCCAGAAAGATTTCACACAGTTCTAACAACTTGGCAGAGCACCTTAAGGATGGGACTGGAGTTAGAAAAGAATAGGTCAGTGGTGAGTGGGGCTGCATTTGGACCAGGACTGCTCAGTTGTGCACATCCCTGACCTGATCTGCACCTCAGTTTGACTTAAACCCAAAAGATGGAGCTGGGAGATTCACTGAATTTCTCTGTCCCTCTTTCCAGTGTGGTAATGCTGAATAAATCTCTTCTTCTGCTTTCTACATTTTATTGAGGACAGATGGCCACATTGGACTTTGGGGCATGGGATGTGAGTCTCAAATTTCAATAACAAAGCGAGTTGCCCATAAAAGCAACCTTATATTAAGTTCCTTCAGCAGTGAAGTGGGGTAACAATAGCATCCATAGATCTCAACACTTGCGCTGATGTTGTAAATGTTCTGTGTAACTAGAGTGCTGTTACAATAACTTGACATACATTATCACATCAAACAAGATTTTGGTAAAAAGACAGGCGTTGGAGAACACTATGGGCACAGAGGATTCTCTCTAATGAGGGGCCCTTTAGAAGAACCTGCAAAGTCAAACAAATAGTCTGCCAATACTCAGGAATAGAGACAGATATATTGGAAGAAATTTAAGAAGCCTGAAGAAGAGATAAGTCTCTGATGTTCAGCTCAGCATCTCCAGTCCTTGGAGCTCCTGATCCGTGTTTTCACCAGTGGGTTTCCCACAGGGCTTCTCCAAAGAGTCACCTTCTTCCTTGATTTACTGAATCTCCTCATCTGCTCATCTGGACACGTTCTGTTAGCGCTTGTTCAACTTACTTCTGCCCTGCTCCCTTAATTGGCCCACTCCACCATTACTCATGGCTTGCCTCAGAGACCCTCATGGGTACCCATACATATCATAGGCACATCTTTGCTCTATCCTGTCTCCTGCCCATCCAGCTTGCTGGTGACAAGACAACCTGTCAACACTGAAACAGAGTGAGGCGCCACTGATACCCCACCTTCAGTCCCTATCTCCAGAGATAAAAGCCATAATGGTTTGGAAAAATGGGCAAGCAAAGCTTGTTTGAGTCTGCTGTGGTGACAAGAGGCAGCCTAGGCAAAGGTCTACAAGAGCATTAGCTCCTCCTCCAGAGGAGACCATTCTGAAGTGAGGTTGAGATTGTCTCTCTCCACTATTTACCAGGTGTGTGATTTCAAGCAAGTGCTTAACCTTTCTAGCTCAGTTCTGTCATGTGTGAAACTGAAATAAAATCAGTACCTGCCTTAGAGGTGAGGATTAAATCCACTAATCCACACAAATAAATAGCATGATTGCAGATTCTGGCACAGATGAAGCCTTCAGTGAATGTGAGCTTTCTTAAAGAAAAAGATAGTGACCACTTTGCCCAGCATATAGGAGGCGCTCCAGGCACCCATCCTCTAGAACAGAGTCAGCCCAGTAAACCTGGTAGCAGCTGTTTGATCTGGCTGAGGCTCTTGAACCCCATGCATTGTCAAGACCTTGGAGTGAATAGGGCCATAGCTTGCAGCAGAGTCCTATGAAGACAGCAGTGGATGGAGCCAACACAAAGGTACCCATCCAGCAGCTCAGGGGGTTTCTGTGGATGGAAGACAACTGGAGGGCTCAAAGCTTCAAACAGGATTAACGAAGCCCAGGACAGACAGATTTGCTCCTATGTGACTGTGGTAAAAACAGATTGTGAGAACCTGTGTTTTTAATGTAGAAGGGAGAATTTGCATGAAAAGTGCCAGCAGTGATGACTGGTAAAAAATTGTTCAACTGGCGCAGAGGAATCTGCACATGGGCTGAGGCAGAGTTGCTGTGAGTCTCCAGAACTCAGGTCTGTGTGCCACATTAGCCAGAAGGATGCTCAAGTGGATTCTAAAATAAGGGCCACATTCATAAGCAAGAGCTGAGTAGTAGAGCACTACGATACCCAAGCTGCAGGCTGGTCTCAGAGCCTGGGCCCAGCATGGCTTCCGTTTCTAGTTTCTTGCCACTGCCAATCACCTGAATATACTTCGCTGGTTCTCTGAGTCCCAACTGTACTACCAACTGTGAAGTTCCTCATCTGAAAATTGTTCATTCACTCACTCCTCACTCACTCAGTCACTCATTCATTCACTCCTCACTCACTCACTCATTCATTCACTCCTCACTCACTCATTATTCACTCACTCACTTACTCATTCATTCACACATTCTACATTTTTGTTACAGTTTTCACTAGGTGAAGTATGAGATATTAGTAACACACAAACAGTTGTCATATCACACTCTGCTGCTGGATGAATTCATCCATTGACAACAAATACTTTCTGAATGAATGCCAAATATGATTGCTGACTGTATGCAGTGTACAGCCTAGCAAGGAAGTTTCTCACTGAAGTAGCAGTCAAGCAAAGAACAGAAATCACAGAATTGGTCCCAAGCAATCTCTAGGGAACATACAAAACAGGGAAGGACCAAGATGTCCCTCTCCATTTCTGAACACCTGGAATGTACTCCTCTGAATAAGGATGTACTTTAATAGGGGATGATGTTAAAAAAACAAAAACAAAAACAAAAACAAAAAAACCCTGTAATTGTCCCTCCTCATAAGTTATCTTTTAAAGCAATTTGCTTGATTTAATTCATCCCATGAAATGACGGTTTGGAAAATACTTGGTCCTACTCTTAAAACTTCTATTTAAACAACAAACAAAAAAAGTGCTGAGAAATGGATCTGAGGCGGATGGGTTAATCACTAGAGTGCTTGTAGTAAAGCATGAGGACCCAAGTTTCCTCCCCAGCAAAAGTGGAAAACCAGGAGTGCTGGTACATGCTTGCAACCTCAGCGCTGGAGAGATGGATCCAGGTGGATATGTAGGGCACCTAGCCTAGGCTAATCATCATGTCTAGGACCTAGTGAGAAGCCCTGTCTCAAAAAACAAGGTAGATGGCTGTGAAGGAACACTGAAGATTGTGATCTAGTTACCACACACACCATGTGCAAACACGAAAACACGTGCATGTGCATTTTTACACGTGATTCCCCAACACACATGAACACATGAACCCTGAATCCTTACACACACACACACACACACACACACACACACACACACACACAGAGAGAGAGAGAGAGAGAGAGAGAGAGAGAGAGAGAGAGAGAGAGAGAGAGAAGTTCAACAGCTCCCATCTTGGTGTGATTAGGCTGGGATTATTTGCAGGGCAACCCCCATCCAGGCTATTGTGGTGCTTCCTAATGATTCTGCACTGAGCTGCCCCAGAGCCATCACTTCCTTAGGTAACAATGGATAAACATCAGCTTGAGAGATTCCAGGTCTGTATTATTTATGAAGCTGCAATTCTCCTGTAAATAACCCAGTTGTTAAAATGATATGTATCTATGTAATTGAGTCTTCTGTATACAAATAAATAAGACTTTATTGCAATGTCAGAAGTTAACAGACCAGTCAATAAAATCAATAACTCACTTTTTCTTGCTTATATATCTAACTTTCTCCACCTTTCCTGTGTCCTCTGTTTGTTCTGGTTACATATTACAGCTCTAAAGAAAATACAGCTCTCGTACGTGTGTTTATTAAGTGCTAGGTAAGAGGAGGTGGAACCAAGGGGCAAACAAAGCCACTAAATTTTCATTTGTCTGCTCTTTCCGATTTCAGAAAGTAAAGAGGAGGGAGAAAGGCCTTCTCTGAAGTCTAGCACACAGTTTCACAATGTCCCATTAAGGAAAGGAGAACTGGATGACAGCCATGCCTTTGGTGGGTGTCTGGGGTCATATTGTACCATCACCTCTGTGCTGCCACAGCAGGCCTGTTGGAGCAGAGTGAAACTGTTTTTCCACCATGACTGGGGAATTGCCAGCATCTCCCTTGTCATACTTAGTGCTGAGATCAAGCCTGGCATATACTATTCCTGAGGTGAGGGAGGAGGCAGCTAGATTTTCCGGCATTTTTTTTTTTTAAAGCAATCTGCTTAATTGATGTAAGTCCTTGTTGAACTTACTATAAAAGCTTTAAAAAGGGCCTTTTTTTTTTTTTTAAAAAAAAAAAATATTTTTCCCCTTACACAAAAATCCAATTAAACAAACTGGCATCATTCCAGATGTTTTTGTGCCAGAAGCAGGGAAAAGATAACCAAAACATAGAGTATAAAAAATTAAGAAATTATATTACTCTAATGTTCATGTTTCTATTTCTGTGCAAATAATGCACTTGTCTATTTGCATAGAACAGCTTGTCCTCTTCCACAGACTGCATACACTGATTTGGTCCTCTTCATCACCTTGCAACACATAAACAATATTCCCAGAAGAAGACTACTAGCATTTGCAAGACTTGACTTGAAATACCAGTGTTATTCTGGACAGATATAGTCTTTAATCAGGTAGTTATAATGCTGTATTCTGTGTAGTTTTATGGTTTGTCAGAGGATGATAATATTTGTTCTATGACTTGGAGCGAGACACCATAATTCAGACTTGAATAGCACATTCTGTATTATAATAATAAATAATTACAAGAGTGTTACATTTTTGAGGCACGGATAGTAATGTACATTGAAAATCCACTCTTTGGCAAGTGGAAGCTACAGCAGAAGGTGTTCAGTAAGAAGTCATGGCACCATAAAACCTGAGAAAACATGGCGAGTTTTGGTCTGGAAAATATATTGACTTATGCCAACTTAATGATTTTCATTTCACTGATAGAATAAAAGACTCAGGCTTAAACATAATCAGCACAAACTATGTAAAAGACTCTGAAGGAGGTGAGGATACCACCATTTCATCGAGGAAGAAGAAACAAATGGATATGCAGACTCAAGGACAAACAATAACTGGTTGCATTTAAACATCATAGAGTGGATAAGGATAGAAAGATGGATCAGTGGTTGAGAGCAATGACTGCTCTTGCAGAGGGTCTCAGTTCAATTTTTGGTATCCCCATGTTGCTTCATGACCATCTATAACACCAGTTCCAGAGAATCTAATGCCCTCTTCTGGCCTTCACAGGCACCAAGCATATACATGGTGCATATGCATGCATGCAGCCAAGCACTCATGCACAAAAAATAAAATCAGACAAATCTTTGAAAACATCATAGAATGGGTAAATTTTGGGAACAGTTACCAAGGCAATGACTTAAGGATACAACTCTGGAAAATGGCCACCATTTACAGTAGACGCAGGAAGGAGCAACTGATGAGGTTATGTTACAACTCAGAGTTCACAATCATCAGCAGCTTTACAAGGGTCAAGTATGAGAAGGGGAGAAATATATCCATTAGTTGTGCTGATTTGCTGACATACATTACGTACTACTGTGTAGTAGTGGGGTTTCTTGGTCCCAGGCAGCCAGAGGTCCGAGACCCACAGATCTGCCGCCTGAGACCGCTTTGCCGCCCAGCCGCCCAGACTCCCAGAAATGACTCAGACACTTATATTAAGTTCATGCTGTTTGGCCTATGGCTCAGGCACATTGCTAGCTAGCTCTTACATCTTAATCAACCCATTTTTATTAATCTGTCTGCCACGTGGCCCGTGGCTCACCTGTTCTTACATGTTGCTCCTTTGGCGGCTTGCTGGATCTGCCTCTGACTCCGCCCTGCTTTTGCTTTTCCTACCTATTCTGATTCCTCCTCCTACTTCTTCTATGGTGCCTGTCATGGCCCAAAACAGCTCCTTTATTTAAAGATTGATATTCACAGCATACAGAAAGGCATTCCCACATCACTACTACTATTATTTAGTTGGATAAATTTTTGCAGGAGCATGTGTGGTCACTAAAGACTACCTCAAATATGTCCTCATATTTCTAGAAATTACTTTATGTCTGTGTCAGACGTGATGCCTAAATTATACATAAAATCCAGTCTTCATACTTCTGCTATTTTTTGAGTTTGTCTTCTTGGGTTAAGCTTAGTCAACAGAGGGTGATCAATGCAGGTACATAAGGTTTTGAGCTTAGAAGAATCTAGTGTAAATAGTTTCTTTGGAAAAAGTGACACTATTCAATGTATTGTGTGGAATACATAGGGCATTTATCCAGGCAAAATAGTTTAGATGTGTGCTTTACAAATGGCAGGTGGGAGGCTATTATTTGGATAAAAAATAAGTTTTTGATTGCTACATAGATGTATATATATATATATGTATATACATACACATATATGGTAAAACAAAAAACAAAATACAAGGTTACAGTATAATAAGGTAAAAATCACATAGGAAATAAAAAGTACCCTGTATCATATTGAGAGTAAATATTGTTTCAAGCTATTTTAGCTCTGTTATGTTAGTAGGTGTGATGAGCTCTAATGTAGACCATGTTGTAATGTAAGCTTAGTTAAGAAAGTTTGAAATCTTCTGGATTATAAATCAGGAAACAGGGAGAAGTAAAAGCTGATGTTTTTAGTGAATTATAATTTGAGTAGAAGGAGATCATAAAAAAGCAAAGTTAAAAACATTAGTAAGAAAGCTGCTACTCCTAACGAAGTGATATTCTCGAAAGAGGTGTGAGGCAGGGGCTCAGCTCATAGAGCTGGTTTTGAAGAAGATAAAGGGAGTGTACAAGGTGACCAAAAGAAGAAAGAATGAATGTCATGGAGGAACAGACAGAGAAGAAACCTAACGACTTCAATTTTCTACGGGAAGAAGATACTCGCTCATCCTGTGCGACAGACATAAAAATGACCTGAATTTGAAAGGAAGGATTGATGTTTCTGAGACAGCTTCTGAAATGAGTGGAACCAGAACTCTTTGTGAACAAATAATTTGTTGAAGAGGTTAAAGCCACGGAGATTCTAAGGCTCCAAACTAAGAAATTTAAGTAACTTGTGTAGTGTGGTGAGTGTCATCTCCTTAAACAGTGTTTCCATGTCTCAATCTACAAAGCAACTGAATATTATGGAAGAGAATAGACATCTTGGGAATAGTGGAGGGATGACCCAGGATGAGGCTTTCAAAGTGAAAGAGTCTGAGATGCTAACAGAGCTAGCTAGACATGTCCATAGCTAGAAGGTCAGGGTCACTGAGTCAAGGTGTCCTGAAAACATTGCATTCGGTATAGAAACTGGCAATCACTATGATAATGCACAGAAGATCAAGGTTCTTGAGAGAACATATGGAAAAGTGATGATATGGAGCCAGCATGCAAAGGGTACAAAATGGCTGAGCACCTTCTGATGCTCTAACACCCAGGTTGGGCAAGAAGTAATCTCCACTTAAAAGAGCTACAAAGAAAACCAAGATCCATCAGATCTAATGGCAAACACAGATAGCTTCAGCTAATTAGAGTGTTGAAATAAGAGATCAAGAGTCCTAGCCAGCCTTAGCACTGTAGCAACTCAGCAAAATCCTTATCTCAAAAACAAATAAATAAAAAGTTTGGGGCTGTGACTCAATGGTACATCACTTGCCTGGTAGGCATGAGACCCTAGGTTTCACTTCCTACTACTGAATAAAAAAGATCCAGGTCCACAGAGAAAAGCCAAGTTTGTGTAAAAGCAAAGAGATAGAAGATACTTTCAACACACAAAGAAGTTATTTTGAATCCTAGAATGAGTGTAAATTAGACTCACACATGCATCTTTGTGTATATATTTATACTGGGAACCTGCTTCTAATAATTTTGATTTCATGGCTTTTAGTGGGTCTTAAATATTAGTATTATTTAAAGCGCATCAGGTTAGAAATGTGCAGTCAGCTGAAAACAATGCTTTTTTTTTTTTTCTCATGAAAGGGTGTGCTAGGAGGCAATAAGCAAAGAAAGACAGCTTGAAGGATCAGCAGTAGGTCATTGCTAAAGAAAGAAGACAATCCCAACCTAGAGTACCGAGCTGAGAGTAAAATTAAAAGGAAGCATCACTTGTTCAGAAGTCATCAATCATTTCAAGACAGTGAGAATAAAGCACTGGACTAAACCCTGGGGTCTTTTAAGTCTTGAAGACTTAGGCATCCATGACAATCACATGCCAGAGTTCCTAGACCCAAGAACGCAAACCCCCAAGAGCAGTGAGGATATAAGGGTGGAATTTCCCAAAGCATTCTGAGATCCAGTCCATGGCACAGTCACAAGCTAATCCCCAGGCCTGGCAGCGATATTGGTGAGTAGCCAAGAGTATGTGATATCATTGGTACTGCATCCCTGACAATATTTTCTAGTGATACTAAAAGTGTTTTGTACTGGCATAAAAGCAGACAAATTGATCAATGGAATCAAATCAAAGACCCAGACATAAATCCACATACCCATGGACACCAAATTTTTGATAAAATAATACAGATATACAAACTGGAAAATAGCATCCTCAACAAATGGTGCTAGTCTAACTGGGTGTCTGCATGTAGAAAAACAAAAAGAGATTCATATTTACCACCCTGCACAAAACTCAACTTTAAGTTGATCAAGTTCCTCAACATAGAACCAATACTTGAACTCAAAAGAAGAGAAAGTGGAGAATAGCCTTAAATACATTGAGAGACAACTTCTGAACAGAGCACTGATAGCTCAGGCACTACGATCAGTAATAAACGGGATCTCATGAAACTTGAAAACCTTTTTTTAGGGAAGGGAAGGCACACTATTAGTTGGACAATGCAGGAGCCTGCAGAAAGGGAACAGATTTTATTTGTATGTTTGTTTGTTTTAACTTCCCATCAGATAAATAACTCAAGATACCCTCTCCACTATTGCTTGGAGTCTTATCTGGGGTCATCCTTGTAGATTTCTTGGGCTTTATCTAGCACCTTAGTGTCTCCCTAATCTTATAGTAGCTCTCTCTGTCCCTTTTCCAGCTCAACCATCCCATCCTCCCATGTTCTCTTACCTTCTACCTCCCACCCATGCTCCCAATTTACTCAGGAGTCCAGTTAAAGAGACGGAAGAGGGATTATATGAGCAAAGGGGTCAAGATCATGACAGAGAAACCCATAGAGACATCTGAACAGAACTAGTTGGAGTTCACTGACTCTGAGTTGACCTCTGGGAAACTTGCATGGGACTGAACTAGGCCCTCTGAATATGGGTGACAGCTGTGTGGCTCAGGCAGTTTGTGGGGGCCCTGGCAGTGGAATCAGGACTTATCAGGAGTGCGTGGACTAGCTTTTTGGAGCCCATTTTCTATAGAGGAATACTTTGCTCAGCCTTGATACAGGGGGAAGGGGCTCGGTCCTGCCTCAAATGATATGCCAGACTTTGATTTCCCATAGGAGGCCTTACCCTCTCTGAGGAGTAGATGGGTTTTGGGGCAAAGGTGGGGAGAGCAAGTGAAAGGAGGGAAGGGTGGGGGAATTGTGGTTGGTAGGTAAAATGAAAAAAATAAACCTTTTAAATAAAAAAGGAGGAAATAAATAACTCAAGAAATGAGATATCAAAAACCCAAATAATCCAATTAAAAAGTGGAGAACAGATGTAAACAGAGAATTGTTAATAAAGGAATCTCAAATGACTGGGAAACACTTGAAAAATGTTTAACGTCATTAGACATTAGAAAAATGTCTAAACATCAGGGACATGCAAATAAAAACTACTTTTCAGATTCCATGTTACACCTGCCAGAATGCCTAAGATCAGAAACACAAGTGGTAGCTCATGCTGGAGAGGATGTGTATAGCAAGGGTAGCACTCTTCCTTTGCTGATGGAAGTACAAAGTTGTACAGCCACTATGGAAACCAATAATGGCAGATTGGGAATTGATCTATACCAAGATCCAGCTACCCCCAAAAGACATTCTACACTACTACAAAGACACTTGCTTGACTATGTTCATTGTAGCTTTCTTCATAATAGCCAGAAACTGGAAACAACCTAGATATCCTTCAACAGAAGAATGGATCAACAATGAAGTATTACTCAGCTGTTAAAAAAGTGACATCATGAAATTTGCATGCAAATGGATGGAACTAGAACAAATCATTCTGAGTGAGGTAACCCAGACCTAGAAAGGCAAATATGGTACATATTTAGATGTGGCTATTTACTATTAAATAAATGATAACCTGTGGGGATATTTTCAAATATAATAAAAACACACTCTGAGATGTCAGAGGAATCTACCCATCTACCCACAGTCAGTCTAGGAAGTTCAGACAGTGGTAACTGACATCTTTAATCCCAGCACAGGGAATATCCTGGGAGTGGTGACCTACACCCTTAATCCAATCTGAGTTTGAGGTCATTTTAGTTTACAGGAGTTGCAGGTTCCCAGCCAGGCAGTGGTGGTGGGTGCCACGCCTTAACTGATCGAAGAAAATATTTAAGGCAGGCATAAAAAGATAGAGCAGATAGAAGAAGCCATGGCTCACACTGTTAGTCCCAGCACTTGGGAAGCAAAGGCAAGAGAATCTCTGTGAGTTCAAAGCCAGCTTGGTCTTCAAAGCAAGTTTTAGGACAGCCAGGACTGTTACACAGAAAACTCTGTCTGGAAAAAAACCAAACAAACAAAGACTGGAAGAGGTGGATCTATCCTCTGATATCTCTGTTTTTATTATATTTGAAAATATCCCCACGCTTGGATGTGGTTATTTACCATTAAATAAATGATAATCAACCTACAGTTCATAGACTTAAAGAGGTTACAGATAGAGGAAGGGATTATGGAGGGCATATGGATCTCCCTGGGAGGGGAGAATATAATAGATTTTATGAGAAGACTGGAAGCAGGTGAGGATGGGAATGAGAGGATCAAGTGGAAGGGGGGGAAAGACAGAATGAGGGAGGAGATATGGGGAGAGACAGAGGAATTGGGGAGCACTGGGGGACTGATGTAGAAATCTAGTGTATGGGAAAGTTCCTGAATCTATGGAGGTGATTCTAGTGTAGAATCCTAGTAATGGGTAATATGGAGTCTCAACTAGCCATCTCTTGTATCCAGGCAAGGCTTCAAGTGGAGGGACTGGGCTGCATTCAATTAAATTGTTGGCCAAGGAAGTCCTATGGAGATTCCTAAACAACCAGGCTGATGCTATACAGAGGGTTGCTCTCTGAAAACTGAAGCTGGGCTCCACTTCTGAGGACAGCATCATATAACTCACTGAACATGAGAGGTTGAGCTTATGCCCACGTGATTCCTTGATCCCAACATCCAAGTCCCTTTGATATGGGAAGGTACTTTGCAGGCTACTTAAAGAGAAATGTGGACACTGATCCAGCTATAGAAATCCTTGATGTACAATCTGTCCTGCCTGCAAGATGTGTTGGGGTGATGGTAGAACAGAACTTGTGGGAGTGGTCAAACAATGTCTGATCTGACTTGAGGTGCATACACAAGAGGTAGCCCATGACTGACACTGCTTGGGTAGACAGGAAACATAGCCTGGATAGTCCAGAAAACTAGGGTAAAACCAAACATGACTGGTAAAAATTAAAATCAATGCAATGATTCCTAATGATATACTGCTATACTCATAGATCAGTGCCTTGTCCAGTCATCATCAGAGAGGCTTCTTCTGGAAGCAGATGGGAGCGGGTGTAGAGATCCACTGAGTCTGGAAAACCCAGAGAATGAGGGGAAGGAAAGACTGTAGGAGTCAGAGGGATTGGAGGACACCAGGAGAACATGGCCCACTGAATAAACTAAGCAGGGCTCACATGAACTTACAGGAACTGAAATGACAGACAAGGCCCTCGTGGGTCTGCACAAGCCCTGTGTGTATATGCTGTGGCTGTTAGCTCAGCTTCTTGGGAGGATTCCTAACAGTGGGAGTGGGTGAGTCTCTGATCATTTTTTTTGGCCTGATCCTGGGACTCTTTTCCTCCTAGTGGGTGGCCATGTCCACTTCACCACTTCAATGTGAGGTCTTTTGTTTTGTCTTATTGTAGCTTGTTTTGTTGTGTTTGGCTGTTATCACTTGGAGGCCTTTTCTGATGGGGGGGGTAGATCCTAGCGAGGGGGGAGATGGGAGAGCTGGGAGGGGTAACAGAAAAAAATCTAAAATTAATTCTAATATAAAAAGCAAAAAGAACGTGTTTTGAAAAATAATCCTTCAAAAGTCTCAGTAGAGATTTCAGAAAGGAAAGATCCTCCATTCTCGTTTATGCTCCTTTCTATGACTATGCACGTCAGAGACTGGATATTGCATAAATTCTTCTGGGCAGACCCTCCATGGAGAGAGTTTGGTTAGTTTTTCATGTATAAATATATATGAAGCTGGACTGATTCCTTCTGGCTTTGTGCTGTCCCCTGGTGGTAGTGATTCCCCACTGGAATAAAAGGCAATGTGCCTTTGCAGTCTCCTTCAGACCTCCGCTCAGAATTTACCCTTCTGGCAGGCTCTCCATTACCAGCAAACAGCCCCGATCCACCCCTCCTTCTGCTACTATTGATCCCTTTACAATTGGGCAGCACTTTTAATTTTTCAAAGAGCTTTCACATACATTTTCTCATTTGACCCTTCCAACAATCCTGTGAAGTAGGTAGAGCAAGTACTATTATCCCCATTTGGAAGATGGGAGAAATGAAATACAATGCACTTAAGTGGTGGGCCCTAAGTGATGTTTCACGTAGCCAACTGGGGACAGGGCTGAATCTGGGCAGTCTCATGGCCTTCCATGGAGAAAGCTTGTGTTGGATTTTTGTGTTTAGACATATGTTCCTGTGCTGATTCTTTTTTGTCTTTGTGCTGGGAACTTTCCAGTAGATAAGGAATAACTACCACCAAGGCCACTTTATTGTTGAAATTCTTAATAATAATTCCTACCAGCAGCATTCCTTGTTTGCTCTGGACCCCTTCTGCTCACAAAGTATTATCTTTACTTAATAGTAAAGACAGGATCTCAGATCCTTCTGGACCTATCAAAGAAAAATCTGCATGTTAAGAGCAGACTCTAGAATTGAGGAAAACATCACATTCCCTTAAATGTATTTTTATATATTTTTTATCTACTGAAAACCAGCTAAAAATATCCTATACTTGATCAGCTAGCCTTGAATAAAAAAATAAATCTGCAAGTTGAAATATCTGGAAAAGGGCCAGCCAAGGGAAAATGACAGTAGCAGCAGAAGTTCTGACTGCCTAGAAGGGCCTTCTCTACAGAAGCCAGGTCACTGAAAGAAAGGCAGGCTGTCCTTTGCCAAGCAACCCTATCAGAGACCCTGTCTTTGAGGAAGCCCAGAGCCTGCTTTCCAGATTTATTGTTTCCAAACATAATTTACTATGATTCTGTTCATCTATAGAATAAAGCTTTCTCCATGGGCAGGCTCAGGGCACATTTATCATAATTACAAAGCCTGTGCCCATCAAGATGACAAGTTATTAAATTTCTGAGTCACCTATGCTTTACAATTAGGTGAGTAATTGTATGGGTAGTTTTAAAAGTATACTTAACTATTTAATGTTATATCTCAATATAATTTTATTATACTTGTAAAATATAGAATTTATAAAAATAAAGATTTATAATCAAACTATACACTGTGAAACTTGATACTTAATAGGAAAGAAATTTTCACAAGATGTAGTTGTACAGTAGTATGTGCAACAGTGGGATGGTGGTGAAAGATTGTGTTCTCAGAAAAGAAGTGGATAAAGTTAGAGCTACATGAGACGCACTCAACAATCATAAGTCATGGATGTGAATGTGTAGCAGAAGATGCTACAAATTAGGCTTTTTTATATTCAGGGAAATGATTAATTTTAAATGTAACATCATAGATAAAAAAGTTCTACATCAAAAGTATCAATTCTGAGATACTTCCTAATTTGAAAATGTTAAAAATCTTAGAAGAATGATAAAAATCTAAATATGTTATGTTTGATGACATCAGACTATTTGAGCATGAGCTTATGGACAAAGTAATGGTCCCTGAAGATCAGTCTTGGGCTGATCTTAGCAGCCTATGTAGAATTCTTAAAAGTACACTACCAACTTTTGATCAAGCTAAAGGGTAGTCTGTTGAAGGTGATGCTACCTCTTATTATTTCATCAAACAGATGAATACCATACAGTGTTTGCCCAACTTTAGACCATCCAACAGCAGGAAAAAAAAAAAAAAAAAAAACCCAAGCAGTTTACTTAGGAAGATTTAGCATATTCATCATAAAAAAGGTAGTTTTTTTATTGTTGTTCTTGGGGTTTTAATTTTTAAGAAGTCTCTTTTGCATAGTTTAAAGGGATTTTCCATTAAGCTGCAGATCTGTGGCAGTTTGTTCCCTGAAATTTCTTGGCATTGTCTTGTGTCTGGTGGATTCATGGTAATAACATGAGAAGATAAAGGACAGACACTACCCATATATTATTAACCAAGAAGAGAAAATGAATGTGTAACAGCTTTGGGGGCTCAAGGCGGTAAGAACCTATGTTTCTAGTCTTTAGAAATATCTTACTAATATTTTTCTCCCTTTCCCACACTTTAGGCTTGCTAACTGACCAGAAATTAATTTCATGAGCCTCTAAAAATGGCAGAGTACGTAAGCACTTCAATGTCTGTACTCAAAGGAGAAGCCACTCAAAATTCCTGGAGAAGCTTGTGTTTGTGATTGTAACTGTCACTTAACTATAAGCAATCATTTTTACATGTTAAAAATGACAAAAGTTTAACAAGTAAAATGTAGTTCACCCTGTACAATTTCATTGAATTTGGAGTGTGATTAACTGGAAGATGTCTGTATTTGTACATCAGAATGAAAACTAACAGGAAGCAGCAAGTTTGGGTTGAGTCAGAAGACAGATCTGAAGTAAAACCTGTACTGTCATTATCAATGTTTAAACACTGTGGGAAAGAACACATGAGGACAAAGGCAGGGCTTCAGAGACACCAGGTGAGGACCTTCTGAACTGAAGGGGGAGGAGGGGCATGAGAATACATAAAAGTTAGTGCACATCTCAAACACAGGAAAGTTGGTTTGATGAAGAGATGAGCATCAAACACTAAATATGAATCTTATGAAAAGAGGTGGACAGTGTGTGTCAGCTTTAGTTCCAGGAAACGCATTCGGACCTTGGTGAAAGCAGTGGATGGCACAGGATGCATGCTCCAGATCTCTGATTTGGAGAAATATGTGAAGTTGAGAAGGGATGTCACAGGTAACAGCAGTTCTTCCAAATATTGGAGCTAAGGTAGGAGAGAGAGAGAGAGAGAGAGAGAGAGAGAGAGAGAGAGAGAGAGAGAGAGAGAGAGAGAGATATTTCTAATAGTATAAAAGCATATATAAGATACCTCATTTGGATTTATTTTTTGGATTTCAAACTCGACATACTAACACTTTAGCCTCTTTAGATTAAGTATATTTATTAATATTGGTTTCTCTACTTTTTATTTTTTAAATATGGCTACTAGAAGGCCCAGTAATTACACATGTGACTGCTTTGTGGCTCATTTTTTCTGGACAGTACAAGCCTTGGGTAATTCCCAGCTCCAATTTTCTGAAGCATGGAGGTGGTGAATAGTAACATCCTCAAGTATCGTTTCCCTCTGCTTCCTGGGTTACAAATGCCTTGCAAATAACGATATCCTAGTTAATAATTATCTTTAGTGTACTAAATTCTACAGAGTAACCAAGAAGATGTTATAAGTTAAGCAACTAATGAAACTAAGGAATTAAATTATGAAGAAGTTTAGCTCTAAAGCAAGGTTTAATGACATGCTGTTCCAAGCTAAATGTCAAATGATGGGGAGTGGAATTGTAAATTGTGGGATACACAGGAAATGCCACGAGTTCTAAAGCACTAAGCATGCTACTAAATATCCTTGCACTCATACTGGAGAATGTTTGTGGCCCAATGTCTGATGCTCAGTGTTAACTACACACACACATGCACAGAGAAATGGGCATATAGTTCACTAATCTGCTCACAGCAGGTAAACGTGAAGATGGGTGATTAAAACAAAGAGAGAAAAACCAAAGACCTATCTCTTTATACTTTCTTGTTATTTCCAAAAACGGAGTGAAGTTTCTTTTATTTAAAAAAACAAAAAAACAAAAAAAAAAAACCCGATACTTTAGCAAAAATGGCATCCTCTTCCCTTCTAGAAGCTTTTTGTTCTTTGTTCTCCTAAAAATCAAATGAGTCATCAAGCAAACAATAGGGCAATGGCAAAAGTTGCCCGAGAGCCTTGATGTGGAGGATGGAAGCTAGGCATAAGGCAGATGCTTTTGACTTTAAGAGTTTTTTTTTTTTTTTTTTTTTTTTTAACCACTTAGATGTATTAAGAAGTGAGTGACTTGCAGAGAGAAGATTGCTTTCAACACAGCAAAGGACAGAGTGACATCTCCCTCCATCTGAGGTGGCATGGGAACAGGACCAGGTGTCCTACAGCGAAGTACTCTGAAATGTGGATTTCTTGCTGGGCTTTAGTAAGATGGTCATTAGCCAATTGAAGGATTATCTTTGTTTTAAAGTTGGGCATCTTTTCTTTTGATCCAAAGCCTCTTTCTCTCCTTTTAAGACTCCTGATTGTTTTTTTCCTAATCCAGAACACATTTGAGGGACATTTGCTAAAATGCCCACGAAAAAGTTATACCTAAGTAATATACCAATTTTAATGTACAGTGTACTTCCTAAATTTAAATAGGCCTTGTGCTTTAATGATCTGATATCTTGTCTGATTAATAGATAAGTATTATCTATTACCCTAGATTTATAATTAAATATATGTAAATTACATTACAATATTAAAATTTCACACTTCTGCTCTTCAAATGTAAGAACCTGAAGAAGCTTCTGAGGCCTGACACTCTGCCCTTATTCACAGCCCCTAGCCAAGAATGTTCATATGCAGCATGTACTTGTAAAGGACTCTGGTGCTTTCCATGGTTTTACTTTACTTTTCTTCATAAAGGAAAAAGTAGATGAATACACAGTTTTATCACTCTAATCCAAGTTAAAGAGCAGGGCTAGCGAGGAGGCTCAGTGGAAAGGTTCTTGCCACTGCCACTGCGCAAGACAGCCTGATGTCTATGTCTGGGACCCACTTGGCAGAAGTGGAGAGCTGATGCCCTCAAGCTGTCCTCAGATCCCCACATATGTACAACAGTAAGCGTAACTTTATTTTTAAAGTAGTAATCAAGAAAAAAAAAATACTGCAGAGTCTGAATGGAAACCTGACGAAGGATAGAATATTAAACCTTATGCTCCATTTTAACTGGTCAAAAATGTGACGGAACATTTTATGAAAGACAACTTCATTGAAAAACATGGTTATGTTATTCCTGATCCCATACTTCCATGTCATTCATCTAGTCATCCAATAAGTGTTATATCATGAACTGCTGCTGTGTGATGAGGGATTAAACTCTGGCTGATGTGGTAGAAGATCCAGGCACACTTGTTCTTAAGCTGAACATGTGTCTGTTAGGTCTCGAGAAATGAAGAGATGCTTTCTTTCATCACTAAATTTTACTCACTGTAACAGATGTATGTGTGAATGTCCCATGTGCTCTGGCCACCAACTGCTCTCACCCCAGTGTTTGTTATTTTATTGTTGGTGGGTTTAAGGGTGTGGACTGACACTTTTTAAGCTTGTCTACTGTCGTGCATAGGTTTAATAGTGTAACAATAATTCTCCCAAGACTTATTCTCAAAGCACAATGGCTTTAAGATGCTGAGATAATAAATGAGAGGAACCAAGAAAGTTTAAGACTACCCTTTTAAGACTAGGCTTTTTTTTTTTTTTTTGAATATCATCAAACTTTTAAAAAATGGCATAAAAGTTAGATGTTGTATCTAATCAGTTCTGAAACACAGTCATTTGACCAAGATAAAATCATTTCTTAAGATTCAAACTTCCTCCCCATAATTGGCATTCTTTTCATAGTGCCTGTTAAGCTTTCAGAGACCACCAAAATGTGCAACTCAGTTAATTCCATGACACAGGATTGTTAAACATAAAATAATTTACTGAGGTAGGGCAGCCCGCCATCCATCACCACAGACACCTCAGGAAACAGAAAAGCGCTGCATTTTCGGAGTAAAAGGCAATGTAATGACCATTGCTTGGAAATGGATCAATCTGGCCACACTGGTGCTCCTGCCCCGCATTCAAAGCAGCAATCATGCAGCTCTGGTGTGATAGTTTTCTTCCCGATGTCATCTCATTTTATCCCCTCAGAAAATGGCAGTGGGGACAAAAAAGATGTGGGAGAGACACATCAGGTTTTCCTTCAGCGTCCTTTCTATTGTGCTAACAACTCTCAATTGGGCTAGCAATTTTCCACTGTCTTGTATTAGGAATTACACTGGCACAATTTGCACCTCTCCAGTTTAGCCTGCTCAGGGCACCCACCCCAGACCCATTTCCAGCAGGTTTGCAACTCAGTCACGACCATGTGTGTTAGGCCAGAATGAGGAGACAGCGTTTGTGACCAGACTTTAACAAATCCATATTGCTTCACCTTCTTTTTTTTTTTTTTTAAAAAAAAAAATGTTTTCACCTATTTTATAGGTAAAATGTTCTATCTTGGAATTTTCCCCCATGCAAAATAATGTTTCATAGGAAGTTTATGAGTATAAAGCATGCTTTGGAGGATGAAAAGCAGAGATCTGGTGTTGAATCAATACAACCATAATTGTCCTAGAGACCTTAGACTAGTCATTTAAAACAGGTATCACTGCTTGCTATAAACTTACAAGGTTGCAATCGTGTAGGAAAGGAGAATGCAGGTGCTAAAAGATCTGGCAGTGTAAAGTGATACACAAATATGATGTGCTTTGCTATGAGATGCCCCCTGAGAAAACAAAGAGGCCAGAACTGATGCATGGTGAAAAATTCTATTTTTATAATTTTGCAGACTGTAAAGAATAAAGTATTATATGAATTATATTTCCACTGTTGTCATTATTTGTGTTATCCTTCTCAATTTGAAAATTCCTACTCTATGCCATCTACATAGGAATATGTCCCTATAGACTAAATATTTATTTGTAAAAAATTGGTAAAGTGTATAGAATATCAAAAAATATAGTAATTATTTAATAGATCAGTTAGAAAAGATCTTTCTTGACATGACACTAAAACCTAAAAATTAAAAAGAAAAAGTGATATATAATGAATACATAGATATATACAAATTTTCAAAGGCACAAATTAATTTTGAAGACAATGAAATACATGTTATAATCTATTATCATCCTTATAAAATTTAGAACATTAAAATGAAAAAAAATGAACTTAACAGAAAAATCAGGCAAAGTATACAAATGAACACAAGAGAAATACAAAGAGCTAACAAAGAAAGAGAAGGGCATTTTAGACCATCAGTCATTGACGGCCAGTGTGAAATGACCAGTCATTGTGAGGGAAAACACTGTCAAACTGGTTAAGTAAATGGTAAGTGTGGGCTAAGAAGCACTATTTCTAGGTGTTTTTCCTTGAACAGATGTCGCATTCACCAAAAGCAGAAGGTAGAAGGGTTTTCAGGGAGAGTAGTTGATTCCTTACAAATGATCCATCAGTAGGTTACTATCAAATCCTAATTATCTAAAAAGTGACACATCAGGACACTATGGAGTTAATAAAAGTGAGCAACACTACAAATAGATGTGCAGAAAATGGGGAAGATTCTAAAAATTGGGAAGATGAGCACTGTTTGTAACAAAACAAGACTGCTTGTGTGCATTATAAATATATCTTTGTATCTATATACATTATAGTTTTATACATGTCATATATTATCTACCTTCACAAAAATCAAATGTAGAAAGTTGTGAAGCATAAACCAAATTATTAAAAAGTGTTTACTGGCAATAGAGAGGCCTAGAGGAAATTTTGTTTTAAAATTTTGGTGTATGTTCTATCACATGTGTATAGTATATTGTATTTATTAGTGTAGGTGTGTGCACTTGTATCTACATGTGTGTGTGTGTGTGTGTGTGTGTGTGTGTGTGTGTGTGTGTGTGTGCATCCATATGTGTACATCCAGAATCCAAGATAAACCTTGGTTATCTTTCCTTGATTATGCTTCATCTTTATTTTTTGAGACCTGACCTGTTACTGAACCTGAAGCTTATTTATTTGGTTAGGCTGGCCAGCCAATGAGCTTCAGGGATTTGCCTGTCTCTGCTACCCTCTTTACCCCAGAGAAGGAGCTCTAGGCATATACCACTATGCCCAATATTTACATGGTTCCAGACATTTCAGCTCAGGTCTTCACAGCTGCATATCTCCCTAGCCCCATCTATACTGTCTTAATACGGTGCAAATGTATTTTATAATATATTAACAGTAAATCCCATGAAAATTTCGAAAGATGTCATGCTTCTTTACCTTTGTACACTAGACTTATTAAACTGCTGGCTTAGGGTTATATGCAGAAATCTCATTTATGTCTGGGAAAATCATAAAAAGAAGTGTCTCCTATACTCTAGAAAGTGAATCTTCTTTGAATGATGCTTTTTGACTTTCTAGTGGGAGGTGAGCACCCAGAGCTACTCACCATCAGTATATTTAAGAATTCTACAGCTATAGGCAAAGATTAGAATAAATAAAGATCAAAAGGAGCCAGAAGAGAAGGTACAAGCTCCTGACTACCCTGGGGAAAATATGGATGGAACCAATTCCTACTTTCTATGGTTCCAGTTAATAACAAGGATATGAACTGGTTTTCACAGGTAACAGTTAAGTCAGGTTGAACTTGGGCTTCTTCAAAAATGATGCACATTCACTTCCTATTAAACACATTCACCCCTACCAAAGAACCACTTCCCAGTAAGTGACTTGCAGAACATTGTTCCAAGAAAACATTGTTTACTGGGAAAGCATTGTCCACTATCAAGTAAGCTTGGAAGATACTAAATGAAACTAAGCTAGCTTTGGTGAGATAGTCTAACTACACTCACATAAAAGATGGGAATTTCCCAACATTGTGTTTAGTTGTGCAGCTAATCAACTTTCCACTGTAGAACAATAGTTAAGAAAATAAGACCCAATATGTTAAAATGTCTCCAGTATTGGGAGCAAGACTCATTCATTAATACTTACTAAGTAGACCACTGTTAATGTACATATTCAGTTTGTGTTGGACATTGTATTGGGCACTGAAACTGTCAGAAAGTATGGCACAATTCACTGGATTGAATTAACTGAATATAAACTGTAGAGTGTCTAGATAAGGTGACAGAAGCATGGCGGGAACATAAAAAGGTGATATAACCAAGTGGTCCTAGAGTGAGAAGAAAGTGGTGTTCTTCAGAATAAGAGTGTTCCTCACAAAGTGGGAGTTGTCACTAGGAGCTAAGCTTTTGGGCATGAATTTGGTGGATCTAGGATTGAAAAGCAACTTTTCTCACTTATGGTTGGTCAAATCTGATGTTTGCTAAATGTATTAACTAGCTACTACTTTCTGTGTCTGGATTCTCTAATGCGAGTGCTATCCTTTCTCCTTAGCTCTTTATCCTCATTGGCTCCCATGATTTTCTCCATCATGACATAAATGCTTTTCTCTCATAGACATCTACATCTTGGGAAACTTTGTGGTGTGGAGTAATGCTCTTGTACTCTGCAAAGATTTGTCTCTTGAATTGGTTTAATAAAATGCTGATTAGCCAGTAGCCAGGCAGGAAGTATAGATGAAGTGACAGACTAGGAGAATTCTGGGAAGAGGAAAAGCAAAGTCAGGAGTCACCAGCCAGATGCAATGGAAGCAGGATGAGAATGCTTTACTTAAAAAAAAAAAAAAAAAAAAAAAAAAGGTACCAAGCCACAGGGATAAACATGAATAAAAATATGGTTTAACTGTTAACTTAAAGTGTAAGAATTAGCTAGTTAAAAAAACCTGAGTTAATAGCCAACTATTTAAAAGTAATATCAAGCCTTGGAGTCAATTATCAGGGAAGTGGCTTCCGGCTATTTGTAAGTTGTTGGTGAGACAGAAACTTCTGCTTACACTTTTTTTGTCTAATAAACTGCACTTATTTAAAATAAATATATTTTCATCTCATTTTATTCATTGAAACAGATGTGATGCTCATCCATTCTAGTCACCCATGGATGCTTGCCAGGAATCCTCCAGCCTTCCTTCGGTGCTTGTTAGATAACAGACTTTTCCGTAGCAAGGATGGTCCATGTAGCTCATGTGGCATGGAGACACAGACAAACTACTTGTGTATCTTTACAGGACTTCCTCATTCTGGCTACTAGTTGGCTGATTGTCAGTACTAACATCTTCTCCTGACCCCTCACCTTCCCTTTGGGATGTACGAGTTCTCAGCCTGCTCCCAAGAGAGGACTCTCCAGCCAGCTCTCAAGGCAGGGAGACCTAGACTATTAACTTCATTCAAGACTTTCCAGAGTCTGTTAGCTGTTTGGTTTTGATCCTCCAGTTACCTGTCCTTCTCTGAAACCCACATTGTCAGAGGATTATTATTCCAAGTTCCTTAATTAAGCCACTAAAGGCAACAGAGTGACAAGCAGAAGACTTGGGATAGAGGCTTTAGCCCCAACTAGCAGACAAACAGCAGAGATCATCATCTCAACCTTTTATGAAATATTCCCCTGTTGAACATTTTAAACACTCATGCAGAAAAAAGAAAGCTGATTTGAACAAAAAAGAAAAAAGAACCTCAATCAATAAACTATTTCCAGATGCACAAATCCCGATGAAGAAATAAAAACAGTACAGAAACAAAAATAATGTCTCCCTTATTGAGAATAATCTTCAAGAAGTCTCAGACAAAAAACTCAAAAGAATAATTATAATTATGATTGAGTAGCTAAAAGAAAAAAACACAAATAGGTGGGAAAAAAGAAAGATAATTCAGGACATGAAAATGAAATTTGAAGTTTTTAAGAAAACAGAAAGTGAAATACCTTAGAAATGAAAAGTTAATAAGCCAATTAAAAACCTTTTAAAGGTTTACCAAATTATAAAGCCTTACCAAATAATGAAGTAAAAACAGAGTCAGGAACAAAAGAATTTAGATTTTTCAAAAGTCAATGAATTTAAAAATAAATGAATAAAATGTGGGAGAGTTTTGGGAGCACCATGAAAAGACCCAATCTCCAAATTATGGCATAAAAGAATATCATAGCAAAGGCACATAAAATATCTTTAGTAAAATCAGAGAAGACTATTTTCCAAATTAAAAAATTGCCTGTCTATGTAGAAGAGGCTTAGAGGACAACTTCAGAGACACAGCCATAAAATAAGCTTTCCTCTACATATTATGGTTGAAACAAACAAAAAAAATGCAGTATTGAAAGTTTCAAGAGAGAAAGTTCAAGTCACTTACAAAGCTGGGACCATTAGAGCAGTTCTCTAAAGAAACTTTTTAATCCAGAGGGTCTGGAATACATATTTGATGTCCTGAAAGATCCCAAGGGGCAATACAGATTATTTTACCCAGCAAAACTATCTTTTAAAATGGAAGCAGAAATGAAAACTTTTCCATTTTAAACACAGATTAAAGAAATTCATGACTACTAAACCATCTCTTCAGTTGATATTAGAAGGACAATGTCAATCCAAAGAGAAGAATAAACATACCCAAGAGGATACGGGGAATGAAGAAACAATATTAGGAAAGACAGTCAAAAGTGACCCGAGAGAACACAACAATGGCAACAATGAATACACATCTTTCAGTAACAATGATTTTTAATGGTCTCAATTCCGCATTTCTCAATAAAAAGAAGGATACAGATTGGCTTAGAAAACAAGGCTCAGCTGGCTGGTGGAGGTATATTCTAAACCAGCATTTGGGAAGCAAAGACAAGTCTCTGTGAGATTTAGGACAACCTGGTCTACAAAGTGAGTTCCAGATATCCAAAGCTATATAGAAAAACCCTGTCTTGAAAAAACAAATAAATAAAATTTTAAAAAGAAAACATAGGAAATAAAAACAATATAAAACAAAAATAGGAACTATCTATATACTACCATCAAGAAATATACCTTACTCTCAAGGGTAGATTCTATCCATGTAAAATGATAGAAAATGAACAACAAGAAGATAGAACTAAGAAATAAACAAACATAAATATTGTGTATGTAACAAAATAGACTTTAGATCAAACCCAGTGACTAACACCAATCCCCAAATCTCAAAAATGGGCATGTCATCTGTAAGAAAATCCAACATGAACCGGAGGTAGTGGCCCATGTGTTTAATCCCAGCACTGTGGAGACAGAGGCAGGTGGATCTTTGCGAGTTTGGGGTGAGCCTGGTCTACAGAGTGCGTTCCAGGATAGTCAGGGCTACAGAGCGAAAGACTCTGTCTCAAAATCAACAAAAGGAAACAAAACCAAAGATCAAAGGAAATCAAAGAAACTCTGCAGTTAAATGGCAAATGAACCTAAGAGGAAGCTTTAGAAAACTTCACCATATCACATACTTCTTGGCATTCTAGCAACTTTCTCCAAAACTGAGCACATGTTAGAACACAAAACAAGTCTTGACAAACATAAGAAAATCAAAATAATATCTCGGATCCAGTCTTACCAACATGAATGTAAACTAGATAGCAACATCAGTAGGAACTACAGAAGCACACTCACTGGAGTAAAATGAACAGCACACTACTGGGTAATAAAAGTGTCAAGCAAAAATTTAAAAAGTAAGTTTTAAGGTTTTTTTAGAATTGAATAAAAATAAAAACATAATGCACCAAAATCTATGGGACACAATGTGGGCAGCTCTAAGTGGAATATTTACAAAAATCAGTGCCTACACCAAAAGATATATAAGAACTCAAATTAATAACTTAATCTTGTACCTGAGAGTAAATGGGAAGAGATAATCAAGATCGGGGCTAAAATTAATGAAACAAGTTTTTTAAAAAACAATCCAGTAAATCAATAAGATGCCAAGTTTGGTCTTTGACAAGATTAACAACACTGACAAAACTTTAGCTAACTGAACCCAAAGAATGAGAGAGGTTCCTAACTAATAAAATTAGAGAAAAAAGGGGAAACATTACAGCACTGTGGAAATTCAAAATGATAAGGACATACTTTAAAAAATCTATATTCCACAAACTCAAAGATCTAAAGTTAAATGGATGAGTTTTTAGATCTATATGGTCCACCAAAGCTAAATCAAAATTCAGTAAGTAATTTATATAGACCTATAACATAACATTTAAATCTTCTAACTAAAAAAATTCGGGCCAGGTGAATTCATTCCAGAATTTTATGAGACCTTCAAGAAAAATCTAACTCCAATGATTTTTAAATTATTCTATAAAATATAAAATGAAGAAACATTTCAGATTTTTATTTGAAAGCAAATATTATTCTGGTAACCAAAACCTGACAAAGACCCCACACGCACACACACAAACATTATAGGCCAGCATCTCTGTTGAATATGAATGTAAACTTTCTGAATGAAATACTTGCTAACTGAATTTGAGAACACACAAAAATGACAGCCTGTCACAGTCAAGTTTGTTTAATACCAGAGATTCAGAAATGATTTAACGTACACAAAGCAATAATTGTAGCCTACAAAGTAAATAAACTCAAAGACAGGAACCACATGAGCATCTCATTAGATGCAGTAAAGGCCTTTCTCAAAATCTGATGTCATTTATGACAAAAGTTCTAGAGATTTTAAAAAATACAAGGAACATATTCCAAAATAATAAAGGTGTGACATAGGAATCCAAGAGTCAATATCAGGATAAACAGAAATAAACATCTTCCTTCAAATCAAGAACAAGACAAGGATATCCACTCTTCTCACTTTTTAATAGACAATTGAAGGAGATCTAGGGATTATATACAGAGAAGAAAGAAGTCAAATTATTATTATCTGGGGATGATATGTTTCTATACAAAAATTCCCCAAAGGCCCAAGAGAATTCTTACAGCTTGTATACATTCAGCAAGTAACAGGACACAAAATTAATGTAAAATATCATTAGCCTTCCTACAAATGGCAAACACGCTGAAAAAAAAAAAAACCCTAGGAAACTAATATTAATAATGAAACCCTTAAAATATCCTGAAAGAAATCCCAATGAAATGGAAGTCTTATCCTATGATAACTTTAAAGTAGGTAAAGTTTTAAATAAAGAAGACACAAAAACCAACAAACAAAAGGAATGGCATTTCATGCTCATGTATTGAGTATTCTACCAATAGTTGTCTGTGGATTTACACAATACTCAGTGAAATTCCAATGCAGTTTTGCATAGAAATTGAGAAACTAGTGTTAAGTTTCACATGAAAACACAGAAGATCCAGCATTGCCCAAATAATCCTGAACAATAAGAACTGCAGAGGGTAACACATGCTAGATTTCAAATTATATTACAGAGCTTAGTAATAAAGATGATATGATAATGGGATAACAACAGATTCGTTAATCCATGAAATACCTGAGGTCCCACATGTGGGCCCACATTATTACAGCTACCTGGTTGGTGGCAAAGATCCAACAATACACGTTAGAGAAAACACGGCATCTTCAATAAAAATTCTGGATCTAGATAGCTCTATGTAGAAGAATGAAACTCAATCCTGTTGTCATTGTTCATAAAATTCAACTTTAAATGGATTAAGGACCTTGTCCTAAGACCTGATACCCCAAATCTGATACAGAAGAAAGCAGGTAATACACTTGTATTTGTTTGCATATGGAAGGACTTTAACAGGACCTCAGTAGTACAGACCTAAGAAAAATAATAAATAAGACTTCATGAAGCTAAAAAGTCTTCTGTACAACAAAGAATACTACCAGTCTAGGGAAGAGGCAGTCTATAGAGTAGGGAAAGAAATCTTTGACAGCCACACTTTTGACAGAGGATTAGTATCTAAAATGCACGAAAACTCAAAAAAAAAAAAAAAGAAAAAGAAAAAAGAAAGAAAAGAAAACTAACATTAAAATTTTAGAAATGGGACATGGTGCTCTGGAAATTCGCGGGGGAGAATATTCAAAAGGCTAAGTGCTATACTATTTTTCTCCTTATGTCCAAGGACTTGACCTCCTACACTACAGATCCTTGTTCAGGCATGTTCATTGCCACTTTATTCACAATATTAAGAAATGAAATCAACTGATCTTCAATTGATAATTGGATAAAATGTGATCAATACACACATAATGCAATACTATTCAGCTACTGGGAAAAAAGTAAAATGATCAAATTTGCAGGTAAATGGATGTATCTACAAAAGATCATTCTTTTTGAGGCAATCTAGACATGAAAAGGCAAACATAGCATGTTCTCTCTCATCTGAGTTTCCCATCTCCAATTTGTCAGATACATATAATGTGGAGTGAAAACCCAGAAAGTAAAAATGGACCATAGTGAGGATGGAGAAGAGCAACAGAGAGAGAATAGAGGATATAAATGATCTGAAGAAGGAAATGGGAAAGGAGGTCTTTAATTAAGGCGGGAGGGAGGAACACAGAAGGAGTGAGAAGGGTAAAATAACAGTAAAGATGTCTGAAATTCTATTAACTGTCCACAGAAAACACCTGTAATACATATGACATCTGAAAACTCACATTGGAGACAGATATTGTAAGAATTATTCATTGGCAATTGATTATATAAAAGATTAATATTTATTAAGGGGTTGTATAAACACTCACTGATATAAATTGACCTTTAAGGTAATTTTGGTTAGTAGAACTGTCTCCACTCCCTAAGAAAGCAGGAATAAACAGGTAAGACCCTATTGCTGAGGATACCATGCACTTGAGTCATAGAACATGATAAAATCAAACTGGCACTGACCTAGAAGCTTCATCCCTAGTGGGTAGCTTTCATAATGGTAAAAGGTACAATGCATGCTACCAAAGAAGAAAAGTAATAAACAGTCTGATCTAGCTATGAACCCCGGAATCTATAATAACAACTGCTTTGGCAAGGCATGGTCAATGTTGCAATGGTGGTACAGATATGGAAGTAACCAAACACTTTATGATTAGATTTAAATTCTACTCTATAAGATAAAATTTATAACAGGCACTGTTATCTGGCCAAGACCCTATGGCTGGACAGAAGATAAGCCTTAGAGGAGACCCTGTTACTATTATACCGTTAAATGGTTATCTTGTCATTATTTGGGTATCTCCCAACCTTAACAGGGAAGCTTCAGTTTTCAGCAAATGTTTTACAACTGGTCCAAGTGTATAGAATAAAATACTGCAAAATGTTCATCCCTAAATGGTCCATCTGTATCCCACGTCTCCTTCCAAGGCTCCAGGATCACTCAGACGAGGGAATAAAAGGACTGTAAAAGCCAACAGTGGAAACGTGTGTCTTCCAGACCCAGCTACAGAACTGTTCATGTGAATTTATAGCAGTTGCAGTGGCATGAACATGGCCTATGTAAATTCATTCAGACCACGTCCCAGCATGGGGAAAGGAGAGTTAGCATGATGTTTCACTACTAGCTGAGGAGCTATTGGTAGGTGGTAGGAGGGAGAGAATCAGTTCAGAGTTTAGCCCTTGGCATGCCCAGTGGAAGGCCATATATCCAAGAATATATGAGCAGCAGAAATTAGATTTGAGTTGTCTGAAACATTTGTTTTTGCTTTTGGGGTTTTTGTTGTTGTTTGTTTGTTCGTTCGTTTGTTTGTTTGTTTGTTTGTTTTTTTAAAGAAAACACTAAATTTGGTTGGTGGAAAGTTAGGGGTGGATCTGGGAAGAACTGAGAAAGGAGTGAATATGATCAAAATACATTATACAAAATTCTCAAAGAACTAGTAAAAATTTTAAATGACTTATTTTCATATTAAACAGATAAACTCATAAAAGAATTTCAGCTTAAATTAAATTTAATATTTCAATTGTGTATATTAATATATCCATTTTTGTCTTCTGAAACAATGATAGATGTTAACCAAATGCCAACATTGCCCTTAGCATCCTACAGCCAGGGACTGGCATGCTGCATCACTGTCTTACACATGTAGCCTATAACTAGCTACCTTATCTCAATCTGTAACATAATAGAAACATTCTCCCATAGGTCTTCAGTTGAGACCAAGGGCCAAAAGTAAGTAACTTTGAGATGCTAAACATGTTTATATTACAAGGCTTCACTTTGGTAACTTGTTTTTAACTTTCTTTCCTCTATATCCCATAATGTTTGAGAAGACACTGAAGCTTTCTTAGACTGTGAAGAATGAATTTATGTGCCATAATCCCCAATAGAACTCGTTTTTGTAATGGGGAAAACTGTTAGTATTTATTTGGCATGTATTTAGTTGTTTACTCATTATTTTGGTAGTAAACATTTTTTTCCTCTGATTAAGAAAGAGATTAAACTCTAAAGTTAAATAAACACAAAAGAATTAAACTCAATATAGGCAAGTTTTAAGAAGCAACATTTACCAAACATGAATGTTTAAGGATCATGTACATTTAATAATCTCTGATATCCTGTCATCCAAGGTGAGGTAACTGCTCACCATGCCATGGAAGTTTTATGTTCCTCATAAATCTGATTTCTTCTTTTTAATATGTGAAGGATAAATCAGGCTTGTTAAAATTTTTTAATGTAACAATGCTTTTGTCTGTGGTTGAATTAGGTTTGGAGCATGGACTTTACCTACTTGTATTCCAGAGGTTACATTAAAAGACTTAGGATGATACATAGTATACATGCTTCATTTAGAAAATGATTATTTTTCTTAAACTTGTAATCCTTCAAGAGCTTTAGTGTATTAAAATTTGCCAAGCTCATAAAAAGTTTTAAGTTCCATGGACTTCAGTGATAGAGTTGAAAGTAAGACATGCTGTCTGTTAAACACTATTATGTATACAACAGTGCTTGGTATGCTACAGAGATTTATAAATGCTGGGATATTTAACTTTTTCACATCTACCTTGGCAAATCACCAATTTTTATTTTTTGATACAAAATGCATTGGATGGGTAGAGAGTGACTCAGATTTCCTCAGACATTAGTGTTCAGTAAGTTTTCATCCTGGTAAACATATCAAGTACAGACAAAGGTTGGATAAAAAGGGGAACTAAGAAATGAGAGGTTAACCCCATCTGGGGCACCGCTTTATGGGGCTACCATTAAATGAAGCAGATTATAGTCAAGATGGAAAAGCCTTATGATAACATGGAATGTGACTGCCAGTCATGGCCAGCTGCTATCCCCAGGGAGCCAGGACGTAAAATCTGAGGCCCTGGTGAAGTTCTAATTTCAAAAATTGCATACTTGGCAGAATTTAAGTAAACAGTCAAAAGCTGGGTTTGAAATAATAAAATGCACAGTGGTTAATATTAATGAGATGAGAAAGACCATATTATTGTCCTTAACTTCAAATTGGTACTTGAGTTAATAAGGGTGAAAAATCAAGTCAATTTGTAAATCTCCCATTTAAAAAACCGTATGGTTCCAGGAATAGATCTTTGGCTTTCGTTCTCAATTGCACCAATGGATATCTTCCTATAGGTACATGACTAACATCCCTTTTCCCTTGGTTCTCAATATTAGATTATGTTTTTGTAATAATTCTGACTATGTAGCTCAGGATCCCTTCACTGATGAGCACCAGTAGTTTTTGGCAGTGAATGTCTACATTGGCTTCCTTCGACACAGCCCAGGAGAAACTTGGACTTGACAAGCTCAGTTCCTCATTGTTCCTTGCGTAGCAGTGGTTCCAAACCCGTTGCTGTGGAAGTACAACTCTGAACCCCACAGCTATTCTAGCAAGCATCCATTAGTTTACTTATATAAAAGTGGTTCAGTAGCTGCTTTTCAATATTCTTATTAGATTATTTTTGACCTGCCAAAATGATATCTGGAAATGTAAATACACTGAAGGATGACTAAAGATACTTACACTCATTAGTTCACGTACTTCTTTGTGGTGAATTCTTAAATTTACTTTCAGTAGTTTTCAGCTACACCGTGCATTGTTTTACTCATGTTCACCCGCATAAGAGGCCATCTAACTGAAGTTATATACACTTTGAGCAGAATGCATCTACTCTGATTCTCCAAATCACTCAAAATCTGCCCTATCACCTGGAAACTGGTGCCTGATTTACTCACTTAGCATCACTCTTTCTGGTTCATCCATATTGTCACAAATGACAAAAGTTCCTTTAAATGGCCAAATAGTTTAATATGAATATTACTATGAATTACAATGAATATTTATGGTGTAATGCATATCTTCGCTATTGCAAGAAGTTACTATGATGAACAGTGATATCAAAACGCATACAAAGTATTCCTGATATCGAGTATGTGCTTGATCTTTTTGATCTTGTAAGGACAAAAATCAAGTCTGACAAAAATTTCATTTGTCAACAACTTTGAGTTAAGACTCATGCCTCTTACAATTATAGATTATCTGATAAAAGAAATTTCATTGTGCATTAACAGAAAAAAAAATACAGCTACCATTAATGAACCCTTCTCAAGTTGTGGTGCAACCAGAGATGCTTAGTGAGCACTTATTACACTTCTATACAGCACCTATCACATAGATATTAAATTCAGAGTCATAGCTAGACAAACCTTAATGTAGCTAATTGTCTTATTTTTATATTACTTCATTTATCAATATGCTCTCTGACTCTATGCACTTAGTTTATCCATGTTCCGTACATAGCTACTGTTTTACCAACATCCCTTATTTGTTCTACAGTGTTCTGCTTGTGTTTTATAAAAGATGACTGCTCGTCACCATAGAAACCCCATGAGAGGATGGAGATAGACTAGAAGAAAGACATGCCCACAAATAGAAAAATCTATCCAACACATGTGTTGTGATGAACAATAGGCCAGATGCAATTTTTTTTTTTGTCAAAAGCTAGCATTGTAACATCATGCAGGTTACATCAGTATAGAAAATGACCAGTACACTAACTTCACTGATAATGAGCTATCTGAAGAAACCTAACTCTTAGTGCCAAAAATCCATATCAGAATACACTCAAGCATGTACAAAGTATTTCTTGCATTATTTATTTTCTCCTCTATTGTCTATTATTTCCAAATATTCCTTGACTTCCATGATACTACTGAAATACAATGATATTGCAGCTAAGAGGGCACCTGTCACTGACCACTGTCATACCATGAGCCAATAAATACCTCATAAGGTTCTAAAGACTTGAAAAATACCTCGCACATCTACTCAGGTAATTCTGAAGCTTCGTTAAGCAGCTTGGTCAGTTGAACTACTATTTTCTCATCTAAAAACCAAAGATGAGAGTGTGTATCTACTTGCCTAGGAACGGTGGTACTTTTATCAATGTGTTTACTACACAGCTGTCTTTAACAGACTGAAGACTGTGACAGAAATAGATCTTAGCACAGCCTTTAATGAACATCACATCAATAAGACCAAGTTAGAACAAGTATACGTTCATACTCAGTACAAACTTAAATAACTCAAGCTGCCCATCAGATTCAACAAGATGTATGTGCGAACTCTATTGAAATAATGAAATGTTACACAAAACATAAGACATTAAAGTAACTTTGTCAAAATGGACACTTATAGATCTCTACAGAGCTAAGGCAAGAAAAGGAGAAAAAAGTCTAATAGTCTGTAGAGTGGAATGGAAGAGCGTGGTAAGGAGGCTAGGCGGGAGGATAGAATACATAGCTGGCCTGT
Organism: Phyllotis vaccarum; assembly: GCA_033318265.1. Taxonomy (NCBI): domain Eukaryota; kingdom Metazoa; phylum Chordata; class Mammalia; order Rodentia; family Cricetidae; genus Phyllotis; species Phyllotis vaccarum. The sequence goes on from JARWLC010000011.1 coordinate 23,783,588, forward strand.
TGCAACTCTTCCCTGTTCTCTTGTTTGCATCTATCACCATCTCACAGTCTGCTGTTGATACCTACGAATGAATATTATATAAACAATTGTGAAGATACGGATAGAATGTCAATGAACTAATATGTGCTTTAAAAAGTGAGCATTGTGTGTACAACACTGTATTGGGCACTAAGGGAGATACCACATAAAAGAGAATTCTTAGCAATTGTCCAATACAATAAACCTCTGGGTTCTTGCAAGACTCCAAACATCCCCTATAGAGTCTTAAATCTGACAAGAAGAATTTTTCAGACTTACAAGTATCACACAAGGTAGAATAGTATATGTGCTTTAATAACACTCATGCAGGTTAGAAAAAAATAATTTGTGAAGAATTAGCCAGGAAAGTCCTCTAGAAACATATTAATTTTTAAGTAGAATCCATAGGTTTTGACTCAGGTGATGGGAAGGACATCCATAAACAGGGAATATCACATACAGTTAAAGATGTGGTGTGCCAAGAGGCAACACATGGGTCATCCTCTCATGCAGATAGCTAAGGAATCTATCATAAATCTGTGGTAATGAGGAAACTGCTGAAGGATTCTTGTTGTAGAATGAGGAGGAGAAATTCCCCCACACACCCCCCCAGAGACCAGTTAGAGGTGGAGATTTAGAATAAACTCCAGTGACAATGGTATTGAAACCTTTCAGGACCACCTAGGCCTCTGAGGCAAACCTTCAATCAACAGCCTCCTAAAATTAGAAAAGTCTACTTGCCTCTTCTCAATCTCCTTTCTGAATATGAAACAACATCCAGAATTTATGCATGACTGGAATTGGTAACATTTGATTGCCACAGCCCATTCCATACTACCTACTCCATATCAGCCTTCCCTTTCCTGAGTGACTGCCTCTCCATTCTACATTGTTTTCTTGGCATTTTGGGACACTGTTTTGGCTCCATGTAAGTGTGAGCCAGCCTACTTCAATTGTCTAGGCCAGCTGGAGTCGGAGGAAACAGCTTCTTTCCTTCCTCTTTTCGCCCTTACCACCTCCCTCTGCTCTCCCTCCTCTGCCTTCCCTTCTTTCCTTCCCTTCCTCCTCTCCCCTTCTCCCATTCATTCTTCCTCCAAATTCCTGTTTCCTCCTAGTCATTTCCTCCTCCCTTCTGCACTCCCTGGTTCCACTCTCTGAACGTGTTTCACTTTCCTTGCTTCTTCCTTCCCTTCTTCTCTCCCGAATCTACCTTCTCAACATCACCCCTTCCTTCCTCCTTTTAGTTCAGAGGTCATCTATCCATCTATCATTTGCTGATCATCACTTATTTTTTAAATATATCTTACTACAGTTCCTAGCATAACACCAATTTTAATAAATACACTGTAGTTTGTTTTTGGTTGTTTTTTTTGCAGCAGGTGATTGTTCATACTGAGCTAAACAGTTGATTTGTTTACTAATAAGGAAATCAGGAAGGAGTATGTCTATACTTAGCAAAACTCATGTAGACATTAAATATGGTAGCAATGAATATAAAATGTAGGACTTTGGGTAAGAAATTCTGAGTCAGTTAATTATTTGGGGGCATCTACAGTGCTTATATATTTATGTGAAACTTTAGACTAATACCTCACTTTGATAAATGTTGAAAAATGGGTTGAACAACAGAAACAGCATTTAGTGTTTGAGGCAGTGGCTATGAGGGATAGAAAAGACTGTGAGAATGACCACAAGGATGTTACAATTATGTTTCTTTGCCCCCAGGCAGCCAGAGGTCCACACCCACAGACCTGCTGCCCCAGACCTCTTAGCTGCCCTCTGCTGATTAGACCCCCAAAATGATTCAGATACTTATATTAACTTCGTGCTGTTTGGCCTATGGCTCAGGCACATTGCTAGCTAGCTCTTACATCTTAACTCAACCCATTTCCATTAATATGTCCTTCTATGTGGCCCATGGCCCACCTGTGTTCCCTACATGCTTCTTCTTTGGGCATCCGGCTAGGTCTGTCCCTGACTCTGCCCTTCCTTTCCTACCTATTCCGATTCCCCACCTACTTTTTCTATGGTGCCTGTCATGGGCCAAAACAGCTCCTTTATTTAAAGATTGATATTCACAGCACACAGAAAGACATTCCCACATCACAAGGATAATGTGGCACTGGAGGAGGCTATCTATGAGGGTCAATTCTTAGTGTCAACCTGAATGGATTAAAGGATTCCTAGACTGCTGGAAAAGTGTTATTTCTTGGTATGTCTACAAGGGCATTTCTAGAAGAGATTGCTACTTGAATCTGTGCACTGAAGGAGAAACACTGTCACTCATTTGAGCTAGAATAAAACAAAAATACAGAGGATAGCTGATTTCTTCATTTTACCCACAGGTCAAGAAGTGGAACACCCGTTTTTCTCATGACTATGTAGAATCCTGATACTCTTGTCTTTGGCCTATAAGAATGGACATGGACAACATTTTAAATTTTCAGACTATTTACTACTAAACTGAGTTATACCAACAAGATCTCAGTTCTGAGGCCTTTGGATTTGGACTGAACTCTGCTATAAGCTTTCTTGTTTCTTCAGTTTGTAGGAAGCCTAAGATGGGATAACTCAGCTACTAAAATTCATGAGACAGTTTCCCTAGTAAATCTCCCTTCATCTATTTATCTTTCTCTATGCTGTTAGTTCTGACTCTTGAAAACAGTTATACAGTGAGTAGTACAGTATTTAAACCTTCACAATTTCCAGTTATATTCAGGCTTATAATACATAGTACATGCCTCTGATCCCAATATTCTAAAGAATGAGTGAAGGCAATTCAGAATTTGAAGCCAGCCTGTGCTATTGTAACTTGATCTGGTCTTAAATGGTTAATCTTCATAACCTAACTATGTCTAGATATTAGAACAGATGCTTGAAACTTGAGAGCTGTTGTTTAACCATTATGCCCTCTGTCCTACCAAACATGATGCTTAATAATTCATTCTTGAATTAGGTGTGGATAAATAAGGCTACTTGTGAATTGCTAAGTAGTCTTTGAGCACTATCGACAATTATCTTGTTTGTGTTTAATGTGTACTATGCCTTTTGGCTCTGTAACATCTTGGGAAGATTATATTATTCTTCTTTCACAGAGGCCAACCCTCAGAGAGATGAAGCAAGCTGCTAAAGTCGGAAAGAATGAAATCCAGATAATCTGCTCCTTTCCTTGCACAGATCTGAATGAATGGCTGGAATCATGAATTTTGCAAATATTTTGCATCTTTGTAGGCACCTGAATGGATCATGGTTAAGTATTTATAGGTTTCTCAGAATATTGTCAGCTTGTTACAATGACCCTCTAACAATCAGTTGCCATTTGGAGGAATGTATGTGTAACCCAGCAGAAGCTCCTGCAGTTGTGGCTGACTTTAAGACATATGTGGTTATCTAAACTATTTGCTAATGGTACAGATGTAAAACATGTATCGTGCACCGCAAAAGGTCAAAACCTTGAAAATATTTTATTTGCCAAGTAAATGTAGCTGTAGATTAATTTCTTGCAATCACTGTTTATAAATATTTAATATATTTATATGAAAGATTCCACTTCACAATTCCCTATACATCCTGCATTTAATAATATAGAAACAGCCTGTCTTCTTTAACTCACTAAGACAGGATTTGCAATAACTAGTAATGTTAAATGTATTTTTTAAAAAAATCAATAATAAATAAATGCATAAGCACTTCCCTCTAGAATGCTTCTGATGTTATTTACAAAATTAAAAAAAGATGGCAGACCCACCGGAGACTTTATAACCATTTCATTACCACCTCCCTAATTGCATATGGTGGAACTGTGTAATCTGTTTATTGAAATTGAAATCTTTGGAATGGATCTTCCCCACAGACATTAACAATAAGCATCTCATGCAATAACATAGTACTTAATGTAATATTAACATTATATGCACCAGGCCTTAACCGTTCTTTGGTTCCCCCACTGGAACTGAACAGTTTCACACTCTGTGCTCTGCCTCAGTATTCAATTCTCTATCTAATTTACAAGTTGTAAAACACAATATTCACAAATTACAGTAAATACAAAGAAGCATTTCCTTGCTGTTACTGCAAGGAAAAAGCCATTTTTTTTCCCAAGGTAGACACAAAGGAAAACTTTGAAAATGCTCAAATCTTGATGAAATTTTGATGATAAAGAAAGATGTTATGCTGATCCTGTCTGGCCATGTGACATAAAAGTACTACTTGGGCATCAGGTAGAATTGCCCATACCTACAAGTTCTGTGTAGCTTTTTAAAGTTTCCCCTTCTCTAGGATGTAATCCAAGAAGACAAGAGAACACTGGATGAGGATCATGGAAATCAGATTTGGTCCTGCATCATCCAGGATGATCTTGCACCGTCTGAAGTGTAGCTGTCTAGCTGTTTTGTGCAGACTGCTCATCTTTTAATAAACAGGATGCCTTAGTTTGCCTTCAAGATATTTTTCAGCTATATAAGTATGAATTTCAGCACTAATCTTCCATGTATAAACAACTAGTTTTTAAAACCGACTCTGAAGTTGCCCATTATATATTTAGGCAGAACTTCTTAAACTCTTCATTCTATTCTGAGTAATTGAGCACCTATAAAAGCATTGCATTTTATAATGTACAGTTTGGCAATTTTTTTTATAGTTTTTCAGTTTGTCTGAAGCACAGTGCCAGACATTGACTATATAGATGTAATAAAGATTACAGGTGGAGCTAAAAACATAAGATCACATGACATTGCAAGATATCTACTAGGCATCAGGACGTATCAGAAGTTCATGAACATTCAATATTTTATGATCATTTAGGCTACTAAGTGATTCTGTGGAGATCTACTATTAGCATGCTGTTTTATTAACTATATACCATAAATACCATAATCCGCTAACTACAGAATTCACCTATTTATTCCTTCAATTAATTGCATTACATGCCTATGTTTGTCAAAAATCAGAGTCTAAATTTTAAGGAAGCTATAGATATTTTCTTAGTTCATTGTCCCCATTCACTACAATATCTGTTTGATTTGCATTTTTGAAAGGTTTTTAGTAGCAATATGACATGACAATTAATGTGACCTAGCAGACCAGGAAGGACATGGCATTTTGAACATAAGGAGGAGAATTTATTCAAATAAATTTTGAGGTCTTGAGGGGCTTTGCTTATATGCAGAATCATGCAGCTTGATATAGTAGACTCATATCAGTCACGTTGTATACATGTTTTCACATGAAAAATTATATCATAGTTTTGCCTTTACAAAGAATTTTTCTACCAAATCCATCTTCTTTTTTAGAAGTTTTAAGGAACAAATAAATAAAACCACTGAATTATAATACAAATGATAGATGGAGACTTAGCCTTAATTAATCTTCTGGTAGAACACAAGCTATATCAACTCCTCCGAGTCAGTAATCAGGAAGCACTGATGGCAAATACCAGGAAATGCATTTCATGTATATTTACTAGCAAAGGCTGTCTGAAGCATTCACAACCCTAAGCTTACAGTTCATAGATTAAACTTTATAAATGGGAACTATACTCTTCCAGGATGACCTTGAGAAAACCATCTTCTCATTCTCCTCTGCCTTGTCCTCAAAATGAAAAAAAAAAAAAAAGATTTCATATTTTCATAGAACTTTAGATGGCAAGACATTATGGCTATAGAGAAAAAATATAAGACCCATTCAATTTCACTTCTCAGCCCCTCACCACTGCAAAAAGTTTCCCTTAACACTGAAAAAAAAAATTAGTATCTAACTAAAAATTAATCAATAGTAACAACAAGAGAAATGGTTTGGAATTATCATTTCTTTCCAAAAGACGGTCAGATTACTACAGTGAAGCCTAAATACACCTTTCTTCACTCTGGCCTCACACTGCTTGCAGGGTAGGGGCTGTGACAGTTCACTGCACAGTGTTGTTCCTTCAGGACGGCAGCATCTGGTCTGGCTCTTGTCTTCAGATGCGGTTCTTCTGTGGGGAGGAAGGGAGAACTTGGGTACTCCAATCGTTTATCTCACAGGTACCTCTCTCCTGCGCACGTTCCAGGAGTCTAAAAGCATGAGTGAGCCTAGAAATATCATTCGTGCAGAGTATGTGCAATTATTTTCCCATTCCTGAATTCCATGCTCTCTCTATAACATAGCCGGCTCTCCACACTCATTTTCTCCCTGGTTTCACAGCGAGGCAGTCACACCATTGCTGCAGAAAGCGTTCTCTTTGCCCGCTGTCATCTTTTCTACTTGGCTGGGAGGTCCCGCCCTCATCCACAGGGCCTTCACACGAAGAGAAGCGTCAGCTCATCGATTCATATTTCACTCAGGGTCATCGACTCTTGAAGACAACTCTAACCATGGTTATAACTTCAATAAAATGCATCAGCTCTTTGCAATGTGAGAATACTTCACAGAAGACATGACATAGTCATAGCCTGTCCTTAGGGCCTCACAGAGCATATGACAGTGACAAAGCTCTTAACCGAGAATTTCCTGTGCAGACCGCTAAGCAAAAAGCTTTGTGCATCTGGACTCACTTGATTCTCTGAGATTTTTATGTAGACATTATTGTCCTGGATTTGAGAGAGCTTTTGTGCCAATGTGTTAAAGCAAAGTAGAATCAGGAAGAAAATCCAAGCTTGCCTTCCTTCAAAGTCCATGTTATAATCACTATCTCACGCCAACACAGCCACAAGACCAGAAGCTGAGTATACTGGGAAACTTGGAAAAGGAGGAAACACAGGCTTGATTTTGACAACCCCTCTGGATTGTCTCTATTTTAAAAATCATTGATTAGAAAGTAAACAAACAGTACGTGGAATTCATTGTATGTTCAAACACTATCAAAACCCAAATAACCTAATTTATTTCCTAAAGTTATAATCAAAATGGAATTTATAGCAGACAGTAATGAGCTTATGTGTGCTTCCCACATTGTTGTGAACATTATATAACACAGGGTATATTAATTTGTTTTTATTTATCAGTGCAAGTATTTCAGTCTGAGCTCTTGGCTTTCCAGCAAATCACCACAGTAATAAGGAGAGCGCCTCCATGGCTCTTTGTGGTAAGGCGAGTTCTCGTGAGACTGAGGGACTCAACTGCAGACCTGATTTCAGTTCAACTCCTTAGGGAAAGAAGCTTCACATGGGGTGGGGGAAGAAATTACTCAATAAATGGTGTTGCAAATAACACTATTTGGCCTGTTCATATCTGAACACTTTTGGCTTAATCACTGTACTCATCTTTTTAATTAGTCCTCTAATTCTATTGTCAAGTACAGGCGTAATTTCAGGCCATGTTGATTTATTTTCATTGATTTACCCTTAAAGGGATATTTATCGAAACTTTTTGATTGACATCCAGAAACTTGGATATAAAGTATGTACTTTGAAATGAATATTTTCTTTATGTTCTTGGCCACTGTATTTTTCTCCAAACAATGCAATGTGACCACATTATAGAATAATCAGTGAGATTGCAGTGTCTGGGAGCTTTGATTGACACGAAGAAGGTACTAGCTCTGTCACATCAACCTCAGCTTGGTGTTATTAAAAAAAAAAAAAGCTACATCAGTTCAAATACAGATGGTATATTTTTTAAAGCAATATAAACTGCCATCGTTGGTACTGAATGCTCAGAATTGCTCTGCAACCCTCTAACTTTCATCATAATATATAATATCTATGAATTCTTTTCTCCATCAACCTTATATTGGTCTCTGGTTTTGACACTAAGTCTTTCCAAACCACTCTTGTCCTATGCACATCACCGAAGAAACTATTTCTTATTGGCTAAAAGCAGATAAACCTGCCAAAAGCCAATGGTTATTTCTTTCCCAAGAGACCACACTTCAGTGAGCATACACAAGCATAACTGTGTGTTTTCTTACCCACATTGACAGACAGCCACAGAAAGAAATTCTCTGTTTCTTAGTTTGACACCCTGGATTTGGATGATTTAGCTATATATAAAAGCAGCACAAGGCTGATTTGAAAGATACATTTTATCAAGTTGTCAGATTTCCAGGGACCAACTGTTTCAGAATCACTTATAAGTAAACTAGAAAATGATTTGGATTGTAGGAAATTTAAACCATACTTTCCCAGAATGTTGCAGCAAATAGCTGAAAAATAGACATAGAATCACACACTGAAATTAAAGTGTGCTGAGCATGTCTCATTGGCAGTGAGGAGCTACAGGATCCAAATGACAGAGAAAGGGAGCAGAGCTGAGGGGCCTCAGAACTAATTTGACCTTGAGATCTGAGCAAACCCAGTCATGGAAAGAATTCCAGAATTCTTGGACTCACATTCCTGTATTTTGCTCACCCAGTGCCTGGGGGTGGGGGGAGTCCAGCCAACAACCCTGGAGAACATCTTGACTACATGTCATGATGAGAAAGGAGAGGATTTGAGGGGATTGCAACACTCCCCTCACATCTCTCTCCAGTGACGGGGGAAAGACAACATCTTAAGATCCAAGTGCTTCTTACAGCTTGGTGACACACGCACCTTCTGTATTTAGTCTTATAAAGCCAGCTGGGGGCCACTCACTCAGGTTGCCCCTTACTGAATTAGGAAGTCATCCAGGAGAATTAATCAGATATGGATAATTAGATTTTTTAAAACAATTCTAAGCCCCCATTAATAGGAATATTTCTGATGCCTTGAACATCAATTTCAGATCTCATTTTATCCAACTAAAATTCATGATAGCAACAAGTATGCCGTGAAAATAATCAGCATAGGCCACGGGCCACCTCTCTGTCGTGCATACTAGCTTCCAAAAGAAGCATTCCACTTATTTTCCCTTCTGATCTTACCAGAAAAAAAATAGGGAGAAAAATGGCTTACACAGATTTTTCTATTTTATCTCAAAAGGGTGATCTATAGTCCTATACCATAGCCCATTTATTTATTTCTGTCATAATATGGGAGCAGTGACTCTCAGGTGTTTTCTATCTAAGGGCCTTACAACAATCATATAGTTAAGGGTATGGACGTTCAGCCAAAGGCTGTCACGCCAGGGTATGATGTGGGAAGAAATTAAATCCAGCTATTTCAGAAGATGTCTCTGTCTTACTTGAGAGTAAGGAAAAGTAGAAGGTAAAGATAGTATCAGGCGTTTTCTCCTTTTCTTTATTAAAGGCAGTGGGTGCCACCGGAGAGCTGATGTGTCGTAGAGATCTCTGTGTAGCAAACACTGAAACTCTATCTACCTCCCTCAGCAAGGAGAAGAGTTACAGCAGTTCAATAATGGTTCGAAAGAGAGGCCCCTGGACTTCTGGTCTAAGGAAGCTGATGAGAGAACCCTAAGTCATCATCACCAGCTAATGGGTCCCCAGAGATGATGCATGGCATCAGAATGATTTATTGATTAGTGCTGACCTCCATAACTACTTTAGGACAGTCATTGGAAACATAAACCCCTCCTCCATGCAGAGGCTCCAGCTTGTTAAAATATTGTTTTAACTGGGATCAATCACTACTAGACCTTGAGGATGGAAAACTTCATGCAGGAAAGAACCTTCTAGAAGATGTAGAAGCCCCTATTTACATCAGAGAATGTGCTGTTACTTTAGTGCACATGATGAGAATCTGAAAGGCAGTTTCACATATCCCAAGGAGTAGAAGATTTCTATGGAATTATGAGGGATAATTTACCAGTTCTACATTGTCCCCTCAAAACAAGTCATAGTATCTAAGAAATGTATTCTTTTTTTCCTAAAGGATGGATTTTAGTTCAGTTCTACATATTACTTCATATATTTCAAAGGGTATTACAATGATTATCCTCACAAATTTCTATGTAAATATACAGTTGTATAAAGATTCAGACATTAAAGCCTTAACAGATACTTCATGGCCAGCCATATATGTCAAAGCCCATATTGTATCCAGATATGAGATGGCTTGTCTTTAGCTCTGAGCTGAACAGTAAGGAATGGAGCCAGGCAAACATGACATGTCGTGGGGAATGTCAGTCAAGAATGCCTTAGCAAGGGTCTGGGTGCTCCATGATCTATCTCTGCTTTCGTGGAGCCCTCCATTATCAGTATCCTATCTGTCTCTTGGATTCTCCGTCATTTCTCTACTTCTGCTTTCTCCTCAGCAAACAAATAAATTAAAGACTCCACAATCTAAAAAACTGACTATTCATTCTTCCCAGGACTCCACCAACTTCTTCCATGAACTGAAACAGTTTTTTTTTCCTTTTATGTTAGCAGCTACAATGTACTGTGTCTCATGATGTCTAAATCCCAGCACCACTCAAAACCTACAATAACCATTTTGATGGAGCAAAGTCTTTGGAGGCTGAGCCAGTTGGAATTGCAGGTTGCATCCCACTGGTTGCATTAATTTATCTGGTTTCCTTTTATTCTCTTTTCACAAGTGGATTGCTAATGATGTCCATAGTTTGTCACAAAGATCTTATGAGTAGCTGTGTGTCCATAGAAGCCCTTCAGAAGTGATTATTATCACCACCCACATAATGTTAGCCAGACCCATTCCTAGAGAGGGCATTTAAGACCAGTGTCGATCCAGGGAAGAAATACTTGGGCCAGAAAAGGCCATGCCAGAGAAAACAGAATCACATCAAAGCAAACAAGGAAAAAGAAGGACCCCTCAGGCCAGAAGTAGAAAGGGAACAAGGGATGATCGGAATGTAGTCAGAGTGCAAGCTAGCTTCTTTAATGCTTAGCTTGACCCCGGACTTACTCTGCTGGTTCTTAAGAAGGTACACTTGAACTCACCAAAGCATCTATCTGTAAAGCATCCAATGATGGAGAGGCCAGCTAAATATCATCAAAGATAAAAATCCTTTTCTGTCCTATATCAATTTTTCTGTTGATAGAGCAGGTCTCGCTCTAGTTAAGAAGTAATGTGTGCTGTTTTCATAATGCTGCCTGCCATCTTCACATTATGGTACAAGTTATTTAAAATAGTGTATTGTCACCAATGGCCTAGAGCAGGAAAGGAGTGACACTTCCTTTTGAAAGCATTTGAACCTTTAAAAATTCATTTTGAGGTTATAAGGTGTATGTGTGTGTGCACATGTATGTGTGTGAGAGAGAATGTGTGAATGAGTGTGTTATGCTTCACATGAGCAGGGCAGAAGACCTACAGGAGTCAGTTCTCTCTTTTCCCCATGTGGGGCCCAGTGATCAAATCCAGGTTTTTGAGCTCAGTTGTGGGTGCTTGTGTCTTCTCAATAGCACTTAAAAAAACTATTCTTTAATAATTTGTAGAAAATATCAACTTCCAAACTGGCTAAGTTTATAGTTTTCCTGAATATTTGTGTATACTCTTACATACAACTAGTTCACATTTTGTTTCCTACAATTAAACATAAATATATATTAGGCTTGCAGAAATATTTACTTTATTATACCATAGTAACTTCCCCCCTAGATCACTTTCCAGAATTTCATTACTAATGGTCACCTGATCTTGATGTCTAACAATATTGAGTGGAAAATTCTGGACTTAAACAATCTGCTGAATTGAAATCACGGGCTTTTCTAAGTAGCACGATGAAATTTCACATCGTCTTTCCTCATCATTCCCTCCTCTCTGCCAATGTGAACCATAATTTGTTCAGAATAATCATAATTTATATGGTAATCACACATTGGTTGCTGAGAATCCAGTCAGAAAAATCCACTCTGAGTGTCCAAATGTGTTAGAATGTAAGAGAACCATATCCTTCATGGCTTAAAGCCATAGGTGACTTGCTAGTATGTTGTAAGTATATTAAAGATCAAAGGCTGTGACAGAGCAAGTACCCCAGGAGAGAAGTAGGAGAATGATTCAAAATCTGATGTCCATCCTTGCAGTGCATGTAAGTCCCAAAGACAATGTGACCTTGGGAAATCATTGTTGTGATAATCATACTAATGATAGTTTTGTCTAAGATCATTTCTGGGTGGACATGACAGAGCAATGGACAACATCTCAACCATGAGATATTTACTATGGTGGCTCTGGCCACAGACACATTACAGAGTAATTAGTGGGCCCTTACACATACACATATACACACACATACATACATACATACATACATACATACATACATACATACACATGCATATGTATGCATACACTTATACACAGCTGCTTCTTTGAGCAGTAATGTACCAAATATTCTGTTAACTGCTGATCTTAGTATTAGCCCTTCTAAGATTGTCTTTTGCTATTTTGCCCACAGCCTCCAGTTCAACTTTTGGATTTCATATTTTTCAGCAATCCATTATTCACCTGCTGGTGAACCTTAGAGAAATTGATTGATAATATGTCCACAAAGAATACAACACTTTGCACCAGGAAGTTCAGACTCTTCAATATCCCAGACCAGACCCCTAATAAAGTTCCCTCTTTATCCCAAAATTTATCCTCTTCTCTTTACTTTAACAATTGATTCAGTACCCATACTGTGCACAGATCTGCTCCGCTCAAGCCTTGGGATTGAGAAACTAATTATTATAATTACAGCCCCCCTGTATTCCATGTGGCTTTTATTCCATAAATGTCCACTTTTGGACTGCCAAGACATCTTTCTTAGAAAGCAGACATAGTTCAGAGAAACACTGGTCTTCGTTTCATAGAATGCTTCACACTATTTAAAATGCGCCCTTCCTCGAGTCTATTATCCACATGGAGCTTTCCATAAACTTCACTGAGGAACCAAACTTGGCTTCAGCCAGTCCTGACTGCGCACGTTTTCAGTGATGTTCAGGAAGTTCTTCATCAGTGTTTTCTATTGGTTAGCCCACTGTTACTAAAGCAAAATACCTGCAGCAGGCCAAATTTATATTTTAAAGAAATGTATTTGTTTAGTAGTTCTGAATCTTCAAGGGATTTTCCATCTCTGGTAGGGCCCTAACGGCAAAGAGTATCACAGTGGCCAAAGCATATTCAAGATCATGTCTGAGGAGGAGATAGAGAGACTCTAGACACATTCCTAATTGACCTAAAGACCCCTGCCAGGTGCCACTTCTTAAAGATCCTGCTACTTCTCACTGCCCCTGTGGAGACCAATGCTCACACATGGGTCCTTGAGGAGACGATATCTAAACCATAATACTTTTCATCTCCTCAATTAGACTAAAACTCTTTAAAGAATGAGTTAATCTTGGCTAACCCTTGGTGATATTCATCCAATTCTTAGTCTACCCTATATTCTTTGCAACTTTTTCAGATTCTGGGCTTCGTCACTATGAGGATCCACTTGGAGACCATTGATTCAAGTAGTTTCTGTGTGAAATTTTTTTTCTCATGTATTTGTCAAACCAAAGTTATTTCAGATCTTGAGACTTTCTTTTAAAAATATCCCTTGGTATGTGAGAGCTGTGGTTTATATTTGTTTCTCAGCATTCAGACAATTGTACTCTGAAAAAGCTTGTTTGATTAAAAATGATTACTTTGAGTTAAATACATGTGGTGTGTGTGTGTGTGTGTGTGTGTGTGTGTGTGTGTGTAAAACACACAGGCATGTTTTAAATATTTATCAAATAATAATATGTGGGAAATTGTTTCAAACTCTTCACACGTCTTAACTGAGTAGGAGGACTAGAGAGAAGTGGGCACATGGGGTATAATCCTTTACCCCGGATGAGGAAACACTGATAAAATTAAGAAAACTGTAACTAGAAATGCAAAGTTCCTCTAAGTTCATGAGCAATTGGCTTATTGTATTTCTTATAGCCGAGAGTTTTATAGTTCAACAAAATATCAATAAGAAAATGAAATCAGGAGTGTATGAGGTTTCATGGGCAGCCTAATTTCATTATGTGCTGAGCTTTATTAAGTAATATTTTTGTTTGGTTTTAAAAGTAGTTATCTTTCTTCTTTGCATTAGTCAACAGAATAAATTCATTCTCTCCCTTTACAATAGCCTTGCAGCTAGATATACAAGGACATTAACAAGCTTAAGTGAGTACAACCAGCATCCACCCATCCTCTCTCCTGGCCAACAGAAGGCATTAATACAAGAGAACACCTGAGCAATCCTCTCTGCTGCCCATCAGAAAATGTTCTTCAAGTGACAAGCAGACCCAAAGCTCTCTGCAAAAGCCATGCCCAGACACTTCAGCACACATTGTCTGCTTTATATAAAAGGTACAAGAGCCACTCCATACCATAGGAGATGCACTGACATGTGGAGAGACCAGGGTTTTGTTTGGTTTGGTGTGAAATGATTTGATACTTTGCTTAGTCTTCTCCCACAATATTCCTAAGTTTTCATATATACTTTTCAAAATACAAATATTTATTATGATGATCAATTGTTTATTGTGAGACTGAGAAAGGGAATTTAAGACAAAGTATTTATATTACTTGAAGTAGTAATATATATCTATTCATCTATATATATTCACTTTCATAATGAATATCTATTGTGTTAAATGATGCAAACATTTCAGTTTTTGTTTTTAACAAAAGAAAAATCTCCACCACTGAGTTCCATATGTAAAGAAATATAAGAACTTAGTGAAAATGTGGGACTAGAATCTGGAAAAATTACAAATTTCTGTTTCATCTTTTCTGCCAATCCTTATCTGGTGTACCAGACCTTGAGGAGATCTAGATGTCTGCATATAAGCTGGATTTGAAAAGACCCTAAGGACTTGGGCTTGCCAAAATTTGGGGGGGGGTATTCTTCCAAATGTCCACTGACTGTCCCCTAAAACCCAGATTCCCAAACAAGTTGCTTTACTGAGACACTGTCACTGATTAGATGAGACGTTGGTGAGCTATTGCATCTGTGACCTCCAAGCGTTTTGCTGTGAATGGAAGAGCATATGGAACAGACACTAGGGTTCAGAGGCTCTGGTGAGAGCCCAGGAGCCCAGGAGCCCTTAGAATGATTTCTGACTTTCTGATTATCCATAATCCATAGACCGCACTCCCATTATCAAACAAGAAGAAAGTTGTTGCCTCCAAACTCAGCCAAGTGCCCTGACATGCAGTGGTTCTCTTTCCAGATTTTTGTCCCTGCACCTGACTACAAGTCAATCAACAGAGACTCTTAGGAGCTCCTAAGAACTCCCTGCTGCCTTAAACAATCTTCCAAGACCATTGCAACTTCCTCTCCAAAGTAAACAAGATAATGATCTCTTCCAAAGTTGTCTACCTTCAAATCTCTGAACCAGTGGATGTGGTGGGATCAGAGTTCATTATAGATGTCTTAACATGAAAGGTCATGAGATAGGAGAAATCATCTTGTGTTATGTCTGTGGGTTGTGAAAACAAGGAGCCTCAGTGAACTTGACTATACACAGAGGAGGAGCAGACAGGTCATAGAGAAGAGAGTAGAAAGACAAAGCCACAGCCCAGTAGAAACTGAATGAAGCCAGGGCAAACTCACACCCTGGCCTCCAGAGGACATGTAACATCTTGATTTCAGACCTTGGTTTCTAAACCAGGAATAAATACATTTATATCTTCAGTTACACAGTTTGTGACAATATCTTAGGAGAAACTAAAACAGTCCCTTCTTATCTTCTATGTCCCACAATTCTATTTGTAGTTACTTAAACAAATGGAACCATTCAGCCTCTACCATATAGCATATACTGTTTCTTCTGTCCAAGAGATTCCTGTGGACCCAATATTGAAAAACAGAGGGATACTAGAGTAAAAAATAGAAATAAACATGAATCCCATGCCCATGCTGGTAAAGTGGGAGTGACAGGGTAATGCCTCGTGTTAGTCCATTTCCTATTGCTATAACTGAAAGCCACAAACTAGGGAAGTTATAAAGTTAAGAGGTTTGCTTAGGTCATGGTTCTGGAAGTTCAAGATCATGGTGTGGCATGACATCTGCTTGATTTTGAGGAGGCGCATCACACCGGGTCATGACAGGACAGGGACATCACGTGGTGAGAAGAACATTCTGCCTACTCTGATGTCTCCTCTTCACTTCATAAGATAAGGCCACTAATAATATCATGAGAGATTTACCTTCATGACTGCTTCTAACATTAATTACCTTCATGTTAGTTACTATTTGTTGCTGTGATAAAACACCAGGATAAAAAGCAACTTACAAAAGAAAGATTTTGCTTTGGATTATGGCTCCAGACAAAGAGAATCCAGAAGGATCAGGGCAATATCCAGAGCAGAAAGCTGTGAAAGTATGAGATAGAAAGAGATGGGGAGGAACTGGGGAAGGCTTGAGCCCTCAAAGCCTACCCCTAATAACATACTTCCAACCTCTGTACTTCCCAAAGTTGTGTGACCTTTCCTAACAGTGCCACTGCCTAGGACAAAATGGTCAAATATGCAAGTCCAGGGCGGCATTGTAGGGGGATTATGTTTCCATTGTAAATAATTGTTCCACCCCCTGGTTTAATACAAAGCGCTGATTGGCCAAAGGCAGACAGGAAGTGTGGGTGGGGCTATCAGACTAAGAAAATTCTGAGAACTGGAAGAACAGAGCAGAATGCCAGAGAGAAGCCAGAAGATGCAGAGGACAACTATGCTGCTCTGAGAAAAGGTACCGAGCCGCATAGCTGAACAGGATAAGAGTCATGGGTTAGATTAAGGGTAAAGAGTTAGCAAGTTATATGCCTGGGCCTTGGGCCGATCAGCCTAAAACTATGGTAAGCATCTGTGTGTCTCTGAGAGTCTGTGGGTCTGCGGGTCTGTGGGTCTGTGGGCCTAAACCTTGAGGCAAGGCCTGAAAGTTCAGGACAGAAACCTCCTACTACATTCACTTCTTATTCAAACTACAACCAACCATGATTTGATAAAATAAGCTCCAGTTATGAAGTTTCAGAGACACATTTTACAACAAACTTTTAAACCAGTGGAAGGAAAACTGTAATCTGAATATATTGCATGAAAAAAAATCTATTTTCAATAAAAAAAAATAGGAAATAAAACATGCCAAGATAAAGCATGGGGCTTACATGCCAAAGACTGAGACGGGTACTTATAAATACTTTAGTCAATTGCAGAAAGCAGAGGGAATCTAGACCAGGTCTCATCAAAGCTGCACAATGCCAACCTATAGGTGCTTGTATGTTCTTCTTGCTAAGATGCTGCATCCCCAGACAAAGGCAGCCTCACATGCAGAAGCAAATCTTCACAAAGCCAACTCTTAATATCTCAATAGTCAAGCCCATGTTTCCATGGAATGACCATGTATTCAGAAAGATGGGTTGCTATCTACAGAGTTGACAATGTATCTTCAGTGCCAGTGCAAAATGATAACACACAACCCTTGCTCCGAAGCTGTTAAAAGGCTTCAGATGGTTAGAACAGAGTATTAAAACACACACCAGGTCTTTCTTGCTTAGGCCTATGTCTTCTGCTCCTGGAACTGACTCTGTAGTTTACGATATCTTCCTCTCTGAGCAGTGAGAAATGATGCTTGGAGGATAGCCCCATGAAGGAAAAGTAAAGATGGGGTGTTTCAGTCAGAATATAGTAAGCAATAGAATTCTCCTGAGACAGTGCAATAGGCCCATTATGGATCAAGTATTTTGCTTGTAAATGTTAATTGTCTCATTTAATTCTCAGAGTGTAAACATGGTCTAATGTTTAGACATCTTGTAGTACAGTACAAACAATATTGTATTGTTCCTAAATACAATATGTTCTGTTTCCTTACATATATAAGCATGCAGAAAAGTGGCACCATCTTGTTAACAGCAAAATACTATTATAAGAAGTATCAACTCCCTATAATACATTTGATGACATCTGGTGTTTATACCATTATAACAAATTTTAATACATAACAGATAGGTTTAATCCAGGTCTATGATTCCCAACTAACTTTTCAAAATTTTCACACTTGTTTAATATTTTATTTATTCAGATTTTGGTTTATGACTCCACCCAATTAATCTAATGTGGATTTTGATTGATATTATATGAAAACTTAGATAAATGGAACATCACTTTGTTGTATAGATGTCCTATCCAAAAATGGAATGAGCTTTCCAAATGACTGGGGAAGCTGGATGTCTTCATGCAGAAAAATTATATTAGGCTTATATTATTTCCCTGTATAAATTCCAGGTGGACCAAATACTTCCACGGTAAACCTGAAATGCTGAAATGAAGAAACCATAGATGATACCATTTGAACCATGAGAAAGGACTTTCCTAATAGAAATCCATTTGCCCAAAATAAAAGACAACACTTGACAAGAGAACTTCCCAAAACTAAAAAGCTTCTGCACAGCTAAGGATATAATCAATCAAGTGAAGACAAAGCCCACAGAATGGGAGGGGCTCTTTCCTAGCTATGCAGCTGACAGAGGATTAATATCCAGAATACACAAACAACTAAAAAAAAAAAAAAAAAGCAGAGTCAAACAGCCAAATTTTTCAAATACTCTTGTGGGAGATTATGTTGTTACATTGTAAATAATTGTCCCACCCACTGGTTTAATAAAAAGCACTGATTGGCCAAAGGTAGGCAGGAACTGTGGGCGGGGCTACTAGACTAAGAAAACTCTGAGAACAGGAAGCACAGAGCAGAATGCCAGAGAGAAGCCAGAGGAAGCAAAGGACAGCCATGATGCTGTGAGAAAAGGTACTGAGCCCCATGGCTGAACAGGTTAAAAATCATGGGTTAGATTAAGGGCGAAGAGTTAGCAAGTGATATGCCTGGGCTTTAGGTTGATCAGCCTAAAACTATAGTAAGCCTCTGTGTGTCTCTGTGGGTCCGTGGGTCTGCAGGCCTAAACCTTGAGGCTACGCCAGAAAGTCCGGGCCAGAAATCTCATACTACATAATCTTTTATGGTTCTCAATAAAACCTCATGGTTTTCTTTGTGAAGATGTTGCATGTTAATAATTCACAGCTTTCTATCTTCTGTTACTTCTATTCTGCAAGATACTACTGCTCCCTATGTATTTATTCTGAAGCCAAACACTTGTGATAAACTTGCTCATTAATTCAAAACATTATTTAGTTGTTGCTTTAGATTTCCAAGGTGTGTCTAATCATAGTATCATCCCAGAACCATAATTTTCTCTCCTTTCTTATTAGTTTTATTTTTATTATCTATTGTATTTTCCTGAACTTTTTACAGAGCACTTATTTATTTACTGGGTGTAAAGTGTTCTGCTTACATGTGTTCCTGCAGGTCAGATGAAGACATCAGATCTCACTACAGGTGGTTGTGAATCATCATGTGGTTGCTAGGAATCGAACTCAGAACCTCTGGAAGATCAGCCAGTGTTCTTAACTTTTGAGCCATCTCTCTAGCCATGACCTGAACTTTTAAACAATGCTAAATAGCAGTGGTGATGGAGAGAATTTATTTACTTTTGGTTTAGATGGTGTTGTGTCCTGTGGCTCACAGTGAAGCATGAGTTTGCTCCTCCTTTAACAACGACTTCATCAGATTAAGTAAACAGTCTGTCATTTTCAGTATTTCAGGGCTTTTCCTTCTTTATCAAATACCGTCTCATATACCGAGAGCAACGTTCTTAAAAATAATAGACTTAATTGATTTAACACATTGTATCAAGGAAGTTACTAATATTAATAATTATCTTGGTTGAATAGTTCTTTTGATGTGGCATTGAATATAGGTTCATAGTCTGTACTTAGATTTTTATATTTCATTAATTTGTTGATTCTGTTTTTATTCTGCCATCTTCTTCTGGGATATCATTTTGATATTCTCATTTGCAGCAAATAAACTTAAGTTGGTACAAATTTTGACACATTACTTACTGCTAGACTTTGGCCTAGGACAGCATTTGATATACAGTGAACACTTGAATTTGGCGAGTTAAAAGAATATATTAAGTATTTTTCAAAGTTTCTATCAATGAGCATAACTTTCCCTTATAAATGTAGTCAAGTTTCTTGGTGTGCATTTTATATACTTATTACAAGATATCTTTTCCCGTTTTCTTTAAAAAATTTCATACAATATATTTTGACCATGTTTTTCGTCTCCTCCAACACCTCCCATTCTTCTCTAGCCCACCCAGCTTCACTTTCTCTCTCTTGCACAGCATGAGTCTTAGTTCTTCACAATCTGTGCAATGAACTTAATTTTCCTTTCTTCATCTGTCATTGTGATCTGTAGATTCTATTAGCAATGTTTGGTGGGGTGGAGCTCATCCATGACTGTGTGTTTGAAGGACAAAGGTTGGCATTGGGTGCCTTCTTTAATTTAGTCTCGCCATTATTTTCAAAAGTTTCTCACTGAACCTCTAGTTCAGAACTTTGGCTAGATACCTGGACAGCAAGCCCCATGGAGTTCACCTGTCTGTACAAGAATTGTGGTTACAGACACATGCCATTGTGCCTGCCTTTTTGTGGATGCTTGGGTCTTCACACTTGTGTAGCAAGCTCTTTACACTGAGCAGCTCCTTAGACCCCCAGTGGTTCTTGAGGTAGAAGCAGCAGTGTCTTGGAACTGATTGAAATGAAAACTATTGGCCTTACAAAGTCAAATTGAATAGGAGTCTCTGGGTGTAGGGTCAATAATTTGTTTTCAAATCTAATCAGGTGATTATCTCATATACTAAAGAACCACTGTTACATGGTTTTATTCATCAACACAGTGTTATTTCTTTTGATGATATATATTTAATAAAATAACTCTGGAATATCAGAGAAGAGTCAGGCACAGAGACAAGCCATAAAAGCCAGGCAGTGGTGGTACACAGCATTAGGCCCTGCACTTGGGAGGCAGAGGCCAGAGGATCTCTGTGAGTTCAAGGTCATCCTGGTCTACAGAGTTCCAGCACAGCCAGGACTATTACACAGAAAAGCCTATCTCAATAAAACAAAACAACAACAATAGAAAATACTCTGGAATATTAGAGGATAATTTCTGTCCATGGTCACATAGGGAAAGTGCATTTCTGTCAAAATCATTTCTGGAGCATCTAGCCCTGTTTCTATGTTCTAGCCCCTTAGATCTGCAGGTAGAGCTAATGTGGGTGTCACACTGTGGTCTCTGTGAATATGATCTCTTATAGTGGTGCAGTATAACATCCACCATGCTATATTAATGGTTGATACATTAAAAGCAACAGATAATGTTATATTAATCATGAAATATTCATTTTATTTAGGGAGATTCATTAAACTGGCCAACAATGATGTACACAACTCAAGGTAGGAAACTAAACAGCTTGCAATATATGAAAAATATTTCCTTTAAGTACACTCAACCTATGACCATTTTGAAACCTGATAAACGAGAAACAAGCTCTTGTCTCTTGACTTTTCCATTGCTGACACAAGACCCTGGGATATCCCTGCTTTTTCTTATTTAGCACGCGCTTCAGAAAGCAAAACTACTCATGTGTGTGCTCCTGACTCAAACCTCAGCACACAGGCTACACACAGCAGCTGCCTTGCTCTGATGAGGACACTCTCTTTTTAGTCACATGTGTGCTTAAGCAACTGTGACTACATTGCTCAGAGGCATCGTGAAAAATGATATGGGCAGGCTCTCCTGGCCCCAGTAGTTTGCAATATCATGTGATTGCATGCAAACGCTATAAGGCATGTTAACAGTGTATATTTGACAAGCGGCAGGTTCCTGTTTGTCAGTAGCTAAGGATAAAGCGGAACATGATATTTCATGAGCTGGACTGACTTCTTCCATTGTCCCCTAGAAAGTCACACTCACGTCAAGCAGATAACCTCACACGCCACTGAGCAGGGAAGATGTTCCTAGCATAGAAGGATGTCAGCATAGCATCGTACCTAAACTCTAAAAAGGTCATAGTCCTGAAACTACGATGCAAATAAAATAATCTCATGTTCTTCCTACTTTCAAATTCTCATTCCACAGAACTCTCCATAAGCAAAATTTCAAAACTTTGGGATACTTTTACCCTGAACCTGAACTGGTTTTGGTCAGATCAATGACAAGTCACATTAACAATGACATTTAATTGCGTCAATATGTGAAGAGTCGTGCCAGGTTGTTTGGCCGTTGGTTTCACTCAGTGGTACAGCTGGGTCTGGTAGACACCGAGTTTCCTTGTGGCAGTGCAGTGACGGTGCCCAGACCAGTGCAGACTTCCACTGAACCTCTGCACACATGCAAGGATGCCAAAGCCCCCAAATGACCCAAAAAATTCTTCTTGGAATAGAACAAGGCATAAATTGAAAGTGAAACTAGGAACCAGAAAGTATTCAAATTAAGAAAGTGAAAGTGAGAAAAATATCCTATAGACCAGCTGGCCACACACACACAAATTACAACTATACCAACGAATGTGAATTTAGATAGATGTGATGGTTTCTTGCTTTTTAGGGTAGATAGCCTGATTAGTTCAACCCTTTTTGATTTGGAAGTGTAAGGCCCTTATCCCCACCCCCATTTTGTTCTGTCTCTCTTTTCCCTTTGCTTTTAAAATGGCTGCTGTAGGCAAGAAAGACATTACTTCACATTGCTCAGGCAGATGGTCCTGAACTGCTAATTTGCATCCTCCTGAATTCGTACATTTCCCGAAAACAAAGTACGGTATTTAAATGCCCCGTCCCCACTTCGGTTAGTTACCCACAAGAAGGCTAGTCCTTTAAGAAAGAGATAGCAGCTGCTCAATGTGACCTTAGGTTTAGGGGCTCTGCTCCTCTTTCCCAACTGAGCGCTCTTCTTAAGAGTGGTAGCCTTGATCAGTGCGTGGTCAGAAAGAGCCAGCCCCGAGCCAGCCCCAGCAGCAGCCATCCACTCTCCCAAAGTCGTCAGCCTCTGTGAGCCGTTACAGCACTCAGCTTATCAATTTACTTGCAAATGGCTCCCTGAAGTATTAACCCAGGTTAATTATTCGTCAAATATGATTATGCAATGGTAATGTAAAAAATCGGAAATGCAGGATGGAATTTTTCACTCCAGCGGTTTGGCGATTGTGGCAGCTGGTGGAGGAGCTGGAGTAATTACCAGGCCATTCCAGCTGGTGGATCAGCGCTCCGGTTCAGGAGGGAAAGGGGGAGAAAGGCAATAAAGGGCTGAAGGAGCTGGCGTAGGAGCCGTGCCAATCGACGTGGGGAAATTTTCACAGCTGCTGGTGGTGATAAATGAGAAACGGTGGCCCTACTTCTAATCAATACATGTAAATGCTACTCATTACAGCCTTTATACACACTTCTCAATTAGCCTTTCCTCCCACTGGTAACAAGGAATGTCATGCTTTCTGGACTGTGAAAGTGGTTCGGCTCTGGGTTCACCTGCAGCAGAGCAAAGCTGCTGGTTCCCGGCAGCAGGTGGGAGCCAGAGCGAGGATTCCTGCTCAACCTCAAACTAATCCCAAATGGCCCCTCTGGGCGGACAGGGTTGTTTTGGATGCCACTTGTTCACTAGGGGAGACTTGCATCACACCCACATGCTATCTAAAAATTGTATAGCATCTAAAAATTCAAAAGTGTTTTAGAAGAGTTGCTACCAATATTCGTTCTGCTTAAAAATAAACTTATTTCTAAGGAATAAACTCATGTACACTGTGGAACTGATTACTTGTAAGTCTGTGAAGGATTTCCTGAATTGCCATATGCAGATTCTTTTAATTTTATGTAGGGAGGTCAGAAACACTTTCAACAGAAAATCTCCAAGCAATCTTGATTTAACTCAGCCTGTCGGCTGTTCCATAAGAGAGCCTTCACAGCGATGGTTCAGCTCCTTCTTTCTCGACTTAGAGGATCTCCCTCAGGCTCAAGGTTACTTGATGGCTACATCAAAAAAGTAACTTTTAAAAAAAGTGTCCAGTTCCAGTAGCTCAGAGTTCCCTGCCGGCCCCTCCAGATGGAGGGAAGTGATCTGAATTGATAGCCTGTTTGTTTTGACTCATTTTAGATGAAATGCAATTTTACCCCAGTTAAAGAAAATTCTATAGGAAAATTTGTCAAGATACACTAACACACCACATACACACACACACACACACACACACACACAATCTACTTGTAAAAATCTTATTTTACTTAATTCAGTGCTGTAGAAACACTTTTGAATAGCTATAATACCTCTGAAAGTTTGAATTGTTGCATGATGAAAACTAAGTCCTAATTTGTGTTAAAAGAAATATGCAAAGGTCTGTAAGTTTGAATAGTTATTGTCCTTTTGTTGGTCTTTCACTATTATTGATCTTAGGCACATGGATTTGTGTTGTTAGTTTGTGAATAAATAATATTTTAATTGCCAAATGACTATTAAGCAGCAGAGAATGACCATTACTTCAGAACCAAATTCCATAAGTTCACTGTGTGTTAAAGAGAGGGTACAAGTTTGCTATGGGGCTGAGTGGGTGATCAGCTATGCTTATAAATGCCTCTTTAAAGAATAATTTATACTAAAATCAAATTTCAATTTCAGCTGAGGGGAATTTTGCTCGTTTGCTGTTTACAGAGCATCTTTGTGTTCTGAGGACATTTGTCTGCAATATGGAATGCAAGAAAGATATGCATAGTTACTACTCTCATGGTTTCCTTGGGATCATCTCAACATCTTTCTCAGTGAGAAAATGAGAGTCTTTCCCCAAAGAAACTGATAAATCAATACCAAATACAACTCAGCCAGTTTTTCTGGCCATGCTAAGAAATGCCTCGGCAGCAAGATCAGGCAATTCACCCTGGAATGTATGATGCCTCTTGGTCACTTTGAACTCCGGAGAGGCAAACATGTCTTTTTGGATATGTTTATTCTCACTATGGTATTCCAAAAGCAATATCTACTCTTATCCTGATCCTGGATTTCTAACTGAATTTAGACAGTCTTTTACTACATAAGGATGTGCGAAAGAGATTTGTTCTTGGAGTCCAATCCACTTGTACAGAATTTCAGTTGAATTTCCTTTCAAAGGTAAATGTACTTTGTTCAATCTAAAGAAACCTTAAATCAGAGAGCAGGAATAACTCGTGATTCTAATAGGAGATAAGAAATGGCTTATATCTAGCTGCTCGGTTGCCTAAAAGTGCATGGTGATTACAGATTTAAGCATTGGGCTAGCTTTGATTTTCTTTGTTGTTTCCAACAAGACACATTTAGAATGAGAATAAAATACCACCAATTTCATCCTGTGTACACTTGGCACTGATAATAACCATGGTCTTGTATAAAGACAGACAGTTGACTAGAATTGTGTACACACATGAACCCTAAACATTCAGTCTGTATGTAAGAATATTTCCCAGTGCTTACCATCAAACTAAGATATACATCTAGTGTAGCCCACTATACATAATAATATAGGTGACCCAAAACAGAGAATGTTCAGATTCACTGCACAGACTTTCCTTCAGTCCTATGTGCAATTCATGTCTGGGATTCAGCTCCCTATATCTAAGAGAGAGAGCTGTTCACGAATTTTCTGGTTATCACAGAAACATTAGAAAGGGGTTCATAAATGTCATTTTGCCTTACGTTTTACTTCTGGAAAGATGATATGGTTAAAAAGAAAATAAATCCACAAAAGGCATTAAAATACAAACTCATATAAATGGCCTAAACTGATTCTTCTGTGTAGAACAGTCGGATACCCTCACTGCCCTCCATCTTCTGGTGTCTTCTAGCCTGAACGTAGTCAGTTCAAACGAGAGGAATTCGAGCCATGTTATCAGGTTATAGAAATTTACTTTTTTGTCCTGGAGCTTTGGGAGGGGGGCTTTCCACAGGTGTTCCTATGGCTTTCTCCCTTCAGTCACATCTTGATTATGTGTCCTCCTAGAAAACAGCGTCACATAACATTACAGGATTCACCCATTGCTCTTCGAGGCTTTTCTGTTCTTCAAGCCCTGTGTCTGTCCTTTGTTCCCTTTCTTCTCCCCTGAAGGTTGGCACCATCATTTGCTTTTCACTTCTGTATACTGTCCCTATTCCTCAGTGTAGCTTCTAGAGCACAGCACACCCTGTCTAGTGCTTGAATGAATGAATGAATGAATGAATGAATGAATGTTGCGTACCTAAGACAAGGTACTATCAAGGCAGGTTTGTTTTGTTCAGGCATGGGCAACGTGCTTATAATTCCAGTACTTGGGAAGTGCAGGCCAAAGGATAAGGAGTTCAAGGTCATCCTTGCCCATGTAACCAGTTTGAGGTCAGCCTGGGATACATAAGGCTGTTTCACTAAATAAAATAAAACACTGAAAATATATAAAGTGACCATGTTTTTAGGTAGGAACCAACCTCTACTGAGTCTTTGGGCATGCACGGTGCTGCACTGTCTCCTACAGGAGTCACAGGCCGCTTGTGGTCACTGGGCATTGAAAGTGGACAGGTGCAGCTGAGATGTGCTATCAGGATGAGCTACGTGCAGGCTACAAATACCTTACAGGACCAAAGGGGAAAATATATAAATATCTCAGAAATTGTTCAGAGTTTGGGAGACTGGGAGGTGGCCCAGTGGTAAGAACACTTGTTCCTTGCAGAGGACCCAGGTTTGATTCCCAGCACCTCCACAGTTTCTTACAGCTCTCTGTAACTCCAGTTCCAGGGGTTCTGATGCCATCTTCTGTTTCCATAGGAACCAGGAGT
This sequence comes from Phyllotis vaccarum, assembly GCA_033318265.1. Classification (NCBI taxonomy): domain Eukaryota; kingdom Metazoa; phylum Chordata; class Mammalia; order Rodentia; family Cricetidae; genus Phyllotis; species Phyllotis vaccarum. The sequence goes on from JARWLC010000011.1 coordinate 23,810,072, forward strand.
GCATATGGTACCCAGACTTAGATGCAGACAAAACAGTCATGCACATAGAATGAAATAAATTTAAAATATCTTAAAGAAGTTAAAATTTTGATCTCAGTAATTTTATTTGTATGTTGAAATAATATTTTATGAATGAAGCTAAATAAAATTTGAATTTAGTTTATCTGACTTTTTTTTTACTTTTATAATGTTTTTACTACAAAACTTAAGGCTATTCATGTAAATTGATTGAAGCAGTGAATGGTGATGACCTGCAGCACATCACACCTATTCTCGAGTGGTTAATATCTTACCCTACTTACACACATTCAACTCTAATATATACCTTGCAAATAAGCATATATTGGTATGGATTATAAATATCTAGGGATGCCATTGTGTGTATTTAATAGATAATCATACGTGTATTTGGTTCTGGCTTTCTTATTTGCAGCATTAGAGAATATTAGCTGTCAGGCAAAGAGCTCTGAATCTCCAATAGGTGGAAAACCCAGATCTCATTGAACTGTTGACTAGAATATGAATAGAAAAAAAATCTTGAGTCAGATATGATCATTTTTACTTCAAAATCTATACTAAGTGTGAGGAAATCCCAATGCAGCTCATATAGTCTTTTCTAGAAATAGAAAAGATCACAGCTCATAGTTAACTAGCATAGACTGACTAGATGTCTTCCTCAAGGAGGGAGCCCTCGTGGACAAACACAACAAACAGAAGATTGTGAGAAAACTAACACAGTATCCATCCATTTCCAGATCCATAGCTTAAATCTGATGCCACCTTCTCACAGTTGGACCTCCCAAGAAGTCGGCCTGTCCTCTACCCTGGTGACTTTATTCCAAGTTCTCCAGTTTGTGAATCTCAAGAGATACAGGATGTGTATCTGCTTTCCCCTGATTCATTTGGATGTAATATGTGCAGAGAAGCCCATATTACCGGGAGAACTTATACCTTAGCCACTGACTTGTCATCATAATAAAGGCTAGTCTCCACATTCAGATAAAGGTGCGTGTCTTTGCTGTCTCATGTAAGAGCTGATAACGAGCCAGACTGGAATGGAAGCTGTCACTTTGCATTGAATCAGAGCAACCTGAACAATGTAAAGAAATTAAAAGCTCCTGGTGGCAGAGGATCCCATTTTAGTCATCAGCTGTGACAAGCACAGGCACCATTCAGGAGGCTAGAACCAAGGGAAGCTTGGTCCTCAGGGGATTTCTTGCTAATACTGCTTTATGTCCCGCTTCTTTCTAATGTACACCAAGAACAAAATGAATTGCTCCTTTTTGTTTTTGTTATTATTTAGGCTGATCCTGGGGATGGAGAGGGATTGAAGTAGGAGGAAGTTGAGGAAAAAAAATATTACGAAGAAGAAAGACCAAATACATTAACCTAGCCACCAAGAGAAAGCAATAGCAAATACATATGCAAAAACACATTGGTGTTTTAATGTGAAACAAGCTATAATCAACACAAAATATAAACTTTTGTCCTCCCCTCCCCTCCCTTCCTCTCTCCCGCCCCCTCTCTCAGGCCTGCTGAAAATGAATGAGACTAGAAAGCCAAAGACCGGTTCTTATTTCAGGCTCAGAAATATGAAAAAATGTAATATATTTTTTAACAGAAAGTCTCAGAATATATGCTTCAATCTTGGAGATTTAGAAAAAAGCAGCGAATCAGGCAGAAGGACAGAAGATTACAGATTAGTACTGGTCATTGCTCAAAGAGTTCGGGTTATAAATAATAAAGAAGGAAAGGGTGAAGGACACTAAAATATAACTGGGCCCACAATGGAATAATCAAAGCCCAGAATCTAATTTCAGCTTTAAAATACCAGCCAGCATTGACTTCCCACTACAGGAATCTTCCTGATAACACTGCCAAAGACACAAGCATGCCTTTTGCACATATACATGATTTCAAGTTTGCAGATAGGTACAGGCTAATGCGTGACTTCATGCCTAACACTGTGGTAGTTTGTTTCATTTGTAGAGAAAATAACAATTTTTCTACCATCAATTAATGAGAAGGATGGTTAAGATTACAGTGGGCACTTTTATATCAAAGCCCAAGATCTATAATCTAATATAGAACATAATGCATAGATAAGCTAGGAAACATCTAACATTAAAAGTCTCATACGTACTTGCATTGTTCTGGCCCAGTTTTTCAGATTATCTATAGGGAACATGAACTTTGCATTCTGTTATACACAAAGAGCCCACACAAAGACAGTATAAAGAAAGGAAATGTATAACCTAGTGGAAAATGGAAAGATCTCACCTTCACTAAATGACTCAAGCAAGCGTGAGCAAATCCAGCCTCAGAAGCACACTCTGTTATAAGACAGGAACACTGCAAGATGTTCCTCTTCAGAAAAGTCTGAGTCACACTGTGTCCGCCAAAGACTTATGGTTGTTCTGCCTATGGCAGAAGGTTTTAGTTTTGTGACTGTGATTGTCCCTTATGTCCAAACCTGCTTCTGTAAACTAGTATTCAGTATGAGGCCTTGGCAGTGTGTAAGAGCCCCAGAAGGAAGAAAGTATCTGTGTAATTAGACTGTGTAATATGTCTACGATGTCATGGTTATCATCTCAGTGACAGTAGCAAGGACACTCGTTGTCTAGAAAGCTGTACTTGTTCATTTAAAAATACAACTGGCTATTTCACAAGAGAGAGGTTTCTTATCTCTTGCATGGCACAATTTAACTTTTGGCAAAGCAAAGACACATAGAAGTTTTGTAGCAGGTTGAATTTTGTAACAATAATTAGAAATCGAAGTGGTCATTTCACTTGTCCTTGTCTTTCAAAGACCTCCTTCTGAACATGTGAAGTCATTCATTTGGATCTTGCCTACCATGTAAGTGGAGAGGATTACATACTCTCTGTGAGGGTATTAAGATAGAGAGGAATGTAGGCTGAAGCATTGTGGGTACTCACATGCATTGCTATCGCCTATATAGAAATACGTTTCAAAAGTAGTTACTTGATTTTTCTTCTTGACATACGTGAGGCTGCTGAAATGTCAGTGTGTAGAACTGTAAATAAAAGAATAAAAAATACAATACAACAAAGGTCATGATCAAGAGAAGCTAAGAACTCCTTCTCCAGGAACCTGAGGCACCATTGCTCAAAGAAAGTACAGACAGGTGCTAAGAGTGAGCAAGGGGAGCAGAAGTGGCCTCATGGCTTTTGAAATCCTGACTGAGACATAAAGGACAGTAGCCGGAGCTCCACAATCATTCTGAACATAATCCGGGTTATAACTGATTTTCTAAAATCTGAAAAGAGAACCGTGCATACCATAAAGGATAATCCCAAAGACTAGTGAAAGCATCACTTGCACAAGGATCCAATCAAAGAAATAAACAATTTCTTACTGCCCTTCTGTACCCATGATGCTGTGTTTAGCTTAGGTCTAGGTTTTACATTCTCATAGCTCTCTGAAGAAACAACTAATTCTGCTAAGGGATAAGGAACATGTATTCATTCCATGCATAGAAACATGATGAATAGGAAAATGACTAAAAGAGAGACAAACATATTAGATATTACAGCCCAATAAAAAAAAACTGGTTTGATGGCCAGCATATTTCCTTTGTATCACTTAAGCACTGATTAAGTAACTACTATTTTGTTTGGCATCATGATTGCTAATTTGTTCACCAGCCTTAATCTACTCAATGTATATGGGCCAATATTTATATAAAGGGAAATGAGGCTCCGAGAGCTTAAGTGGCTTGCTTATATCACACAGCTTTAGTCGATAGAATTGATATGAGTTTGGCTTCTAGATGATCCATAATCAGGAGGCAGGTTTCAATGAAAGCAATCAGTTGAGCACTACAAGAAGGAAATAGTCCTGCTTGCTAAGGTTCCTCCTCCTTAGAAGTACATATGTTCTCAAGCTCTCTTTAAAGGAGTTTATACACTGCTAAGTGGTGAAGTTGGCTCTTGTGAGGTGACCTGTCAGTGTTAGAGTGTATGCTATGTACACTCACACACAGTGCTCTCTGCACTGTGGGTCAATCCTTATGTGTGTATCATGTAAACTTCACAGATCAATCCCACTGCAAACAGTCGAGGAATGTTCACGTCTTGAAGGTTGCTGCACAGCTTTTATAAGTGCTCAATATTTATGGAAAACATGAAAACACATTTCGTAAGACAGCTATTTGTCAAAAGTCTTTGGCGATAAGGTTAAGATTACATTACAATCAGTTATGAAAATGAAAAGGAATCAGAGTCCTCTCCTGGGCACATCATCAGTGATCACCACATTAGCTGCTTGTTACACATTCATTCCTGCTTTAACTGATCTTCCTCCTGGATGGAAATGCACACTTCTGAGCAAAGATAGGCTACTCAAATGCATACATATATTGCGTGAGAAAACAGCAAATGTATCATGTGCTTATTATAGGGTAATGAATGGCGAAGAATAAGAAGTATGTATTTTGTGAGAAAACTATTGATGGATCCTTTCTAGCCATATGGGGAAATTATTTGTAAACTGCTGTTCTTAAATGTGCCGCTTTAGCAAAGAGTTCTGGAGACAGAACACTCAGGATGCCAAAACGCTGAAAGTAAAAGCCAACAAGGGAGTGCATGTGTGACTTTGCCTTTGCTGTGAACGGGGGTGGGGGGGGGTGGGGGGGTGGGGGTGGACATAGGTGGCTGGAAGACATATAACAGATGAGAAGATTGTGGGTCCTGAATTATTGGCAGTTTGCCAATGGTACAACTGGATGCAAAGCTGAAGGGCTAGGTCATGCTTAGGTCATGATCTTAATATGATAGCCTGACTTGTTAACCTTTCTACTAATGGCAGTCTGCCTTCCTTCTTCTCTCCATCCCCCTTTGCTCCCTTCCTCCCTTTCAAAAATATGTATCTAAAACAACAGTTTTATACAACAGTAGCTGCCCTTACATATTATACATGCTGACATTTCTTCTCCGTGGTCATAATAAAAAGTAATGTTGAAAGATCAAAGTTCTAGCCAGGTAGCAGAACAAAATCTTGTAAACTATCTGGAAAGTCTGTCATGGCACCAAACCTACTGCTTCAATCATTTCTCAAACCCTTGCCATTTCACCAGCCCTGGCCCTCCTGGGAGGCCTTTGGGAAATAAAAGTTTGAAAGGGTAGAGTTTCAAGTAAGAAAGCATCGAGGAATAGTGTGGTATTGTTTTTTAAATGAAAGGATGCAGCCCTCCATTCCACAGTATTCAAAAATGCTCTACTGTTTTTCCAATAAAAATATGTGTTATTAACCTACAGTATTGATTTTGTATCTCTAAGTGGAAATTAACATTTAAAAATGAAATAGAGAAGAAATGAGTATAAATATTTTCAACATGATGGTCTTTTCTGAGTTATCCATGAGTTATGGACTTGAGGTTTTCTTTGAATCTGTTCCTACCCTGCAAGAGTTGTGAAGAGACAATGAATTTCATCACTCAACAACTAATGTTTCCAGAAATATAATCTGCATAATATTGGATGGATTCTGATTTAAAATATGAATTTTAACAAAAGGTTGAGCTTATTGCAGGGATGTGTCCTGTCCCCGAGTCTGCCTATTTTAACTTGGTGTGCTAAGGTGCATTAGATTCGATATGATGCTGAATTTGTTTGATAAAGTAGAGGTGATGAGATCTAGTCAGTATGTGTCTGAGGTAACAACTACCAAACTTGTCCCATGAAGTGATGGCTGTAGTCTCTACCTACCCTGAGGCACCTCATGCTGCTTGGGCTTTATTTCACACCATTTCAAACAGTATCAACTGAAAGCCGGTCCTCTACCTCCAAGAACTTCAGTACCATCACACCTGTCTCCTTTTGAAGTGCAAGCCCTTGCTTGGATACATTACTTTATATCTGAATGACTTACAGAATATATTTTCAACTGTAAAAACAAAATCATCATTGATTTATTTTGATTATTATATGAATAATTTTAGGTCAAGTTTTAAAAATTTATTTATATTGTTTACTACAACACAATAGCACATTGATTAAAGTCAGCTGACACAAAGACGCATGAGTAAATGGTGTATTTCTCTCTCGTTTTTTTATTAGTTCACTTACTAGTCTATATTTCTATGATGCTTACATAATTATCATGCACATATGTCTTAAAGTTGAAACTGTTACATGTAATGATTATATCTGAATTAATTTTAAACTTTGTCATTGATACTTATCTAATTTACCTAGTAAATGCCAGTTTGGTGGGTGGGTTCCATCTTGCTGAGTTCTCCAGCCTGCAAGGACTCAGTTTCTGTACTTGGCTAAGTTAATTACTTTCCCACTCCTCCCAAAGTTTGGCAACTGTGTTCAAGGTCATCTGTTTGGTTTGTCGTTGTAGGTTTGTGCTCTTTACCTTTCTTTATGGGCATGTTCACGGGGGTCAGGAAGAAGTAGAAAGGAATGCTTCATGGCCTGGTTCATCTGTGCAGTGTTTTGAGGTTTTGATTCCGTGTCCTTCTGCCTCCCTCTCCTTTACTTCCTTCCTGCCTTCCTCTAACCGCAAATGGGGTCCACGTGGCAACTGTGTCTCTGGTGGTAGAAGATGTGTGACTCAAGCTCCTCACCCTTCTAGTCCTTTCTGTTCACCTTTCTTTTCTCCATAGCTCAAATCCAAGAATTTTTTGTGGCCATGTGGAAGATATATTATCATAATGATTTACTAGATAACAAGCAAAGCAATAATTCATTTACTATTAAACAATTTTCTGGGTATAACACTGCTGAATTCTCTTGAAACTTACCTATCTTGCAAAATGTACAAAACTGACTTGTGCCTGAATGCATGGGCCTCATGGCTGTAATTCACTGACAAATAGGAGTTCTCTTAGGCTCATCATCCAAACAAGGTGTCCGTTACACAATGTCACTTCAGAAAAATCAGGATAGGTTTTTCATTTCTTCCTGTGCCTTCTCAATAGCTTTGTGTTATACTGTGTGAGGCTCTATTTCTAGTTCTGTATTTTCTTCCCTTCAGAGTTTCTTTTCCATGATATGCCATCACGCTTGGGAGATGTTTACAGAAAGACACTGCAAGTTAATTAAGAAAATTTAAAAGTTTCTCTCCAAGAGAGGGAAAGCACCAGGATAGATGACACTGGGCAGAAAAGAGAACAGTGTCCTAGAGAAGAGAAAGGAACTGGTAGAACACTGAAAGCCAACAGACACCCAAGGAGGAAGGCTGCGTGACCATGAGACAGCCCCCAAGATGAGGACCTTGGGGGCAGAGACACCTGCTCTTCTCCATGACTGCAGTACTGCTTTAGACAGTCTTTCCTCCCTCGCTGAACAGCAGGGACTGGAAAATTTAAATGACATCACACATGGAGAGTTCTTAGCTAGGTGCTGGACTACTTGAGGAAATGGCGGTTAGTAATGACAGGGCACACAATGAAGTTACCACCTTCAGGGTTCTCCTCATAGCTGGTCTGAGTGCACAAGTCTAAAATGGCAATCTCTGAGTCATCTCACCAATAGAGAATAAACATGTACACAAAGTTGAAGCTGATGTAATTAAATGAATGGCTCACAATACAGGCATAGACAGCTATTCTCGGAGCTACATTCCTATAAATGTAAGGAGAAAGGGGTTTTTGTTTTAAATCTCATTTTATTTTTTTTTCCTGTGTTTTAATTCTTTTTTTTAAAAAAAATGGCAGCATCCAACCAGGCACGGTGGAGAATGCCTATAACCTTTAGTCCACATGTATAGGAGGCTGAAGCAGGAGAGCAAAAATATGAGGTTAGCCTGGACTACACACTGAGATTCTGTATAAAATAACAAATAAATAAATCTAATTAAATACAAAACACCAGACCTTTATCATCAGCCTTGAGTAGACCAATTTCTTCCTCCCCACTAAACAGTCCATCAGCCCAAGTCTCATGTTTCCTGTGTTTTCCTCTCAGGAGATAAAGAGAAGTTTCTTCTGTCATTTCTAAGTTTCCATGGGACCCAAGAATACTTGGCAAATGTCGTGTTTTAAAGCTGTGAGGAAGTTCTCCGTAGAAGGCAGAGAACAAGGAGCAGGAACAGAAAGTGGCATTGGACTAAGCCTCACTTTGAATTAACCGAAGTGCAGGAGACAGAGGAGTTACCTAAAGGGTCAGTGCAAGGTGCTTGCAATGAAGTATTCAGGGTTGGGGGTGTGAACTTACAGCGAGAGGAATATGTCAGTCTGTCAAGATGAGGTTGTCAACATGCTTTTTCCGTCACTCACATGCAGAACCTTAGAGGGCAGAGGGACACCGGGGAGGCCCAGGCTCTCTCTCTCTCTTCAGTGGCTTAGTTACCTTCATGGGAACCAGTTCTTTGTCACAGTTCTGCTCTGCAAATGAAGAGCAGTGGTAATCTCCAAGACTTGCCCTCCATCCTGCCTGGTGTGAAGCATCCTTTCTGCCTTGCCCAGTGGGGAGCTCACTTATGTGTTGTGTGTACTGCTAATATCTACTTTAGCTACCCAAACCATTGCATTTTCATTAGTTTAAATGAAAGGCAGATAGGCAAATAATGCAAACATACATAACCCACCAGGCTGCCACCCCATCTGCGGGTGTGTTTTCATTGTGTATGTGGGTAGACTGACTTATAGCCAGCTTTTATGAATGTATAATTCTGATTTGGAAAAGGCATATTTAATAATTTCTTTAATGAATTTAGCACAAAATATAAGATATGCAGATTTGTGTGTGTGTGTGTGTGCACGTGTGCATGTGTGCATGTGTGTCTGTGTCTGTGTGTGTGTGTGTTACGTGCACACGTGTAAAATGAAACTAACAAGGAAACCATGACAGGGCCAAAAGGGACTTAAGGCATTGACAGAGAGGATAATAGAGTAAATGTGACATGACAGCGAGGGACCCTGGAAGGTGACAAACAGGGTCAAGGGAAGAGAATGAGGAGACACCAACAAAACAAAGGGTGTATGAAAATATAAAGAAACATTATGCTGTACACTAATTCTTTCAATGCAGATTATCAGATAAAATATCATTAAACATTAAAAGAAAATCTTCCTTTGAACTAAGGTTTAACCACCTCATTTTTATGGTATAAATGTTGTAATTCATCACCTTGCCAGTAACAACATCTGAAATAAAATCCCTTCTCTTTAATCCTACGAAGTCAAGTCTATATCTTTTTCCAAGAGGAAAAAAATCTCCATCTTTTATATTAACTTGAGGTGGTGATTTCCATGTGAATGATATTGTTTATCTGTTCTTTCTCCGCATTTGACCTCATTTCTTTAAGAAATGTGGAATATTGCTTGGGGCTTTTCAAATGCAGGAGGCTAGAAGAATAATCTTCACCTAAAGAGGTTTTAAGACTCACCTATCCACTGACCCATGAAGGGTAAACTCTAAATTCCTAGAGCCAAATATGCATTCTAACCCCCAAAGAAGGGAGAAATGGGTTTGCCTATTTACATTATTCTAAGAGGGTAGATTTTTGCCATTTTAAAGGTGATAATCATGACCACTGTCACCATCGTCTGACTGTTAACAGTGACAGAAATGACAAAGCAATTTGTATTTACCCTAAACCTCCTGGGCAGAATTTATCTTATGTGTGCATCCCAGCTCCATTTCTACAACACTCCATGTCTATAGTCAGCATGTGTGCCAACACGTTCACGGTTTTCTCTTTTCTCTCCCTCTCTTCTCTCTCTCTTCTCCTTCCTCTCCTCTCTTTCCCTCCCTCCCTCCCTCCCTTTTTCTTTCTTTCCCTAAACTTTATCTATAGTGCTGATAAACTCTTCTTTTTCATTCCTTACCAAGGATCACCACACTACGGTGTTCAGGCTCTTCTGTAACTGGTTACATAACTCATGTCTTCAAATTCATGATTTTCCTGTCTGTGCCTCCCTAGTGCTGGGATTACAATCATGCTCCTCCATGTCCAGATATCAGCCACTTTTTAAGAGACATATCATGACTCTGTATCTTAAAGGTGTTCTTAGTTTGTCGGTTGTGGTGGCACTGACAGAGCTATGGCCTTGAAGTCCATGAGTTTGAGGCTAGTGTGTCTACCAGGGAGTTCAAGGTCAACAAAAATATCAGAGCAGAAATTTCAAACAAGTAAGCTCGGACCTAGCTGGAGGGGTTTCTGGGATTCTTCTCCCAGTAATGGCAACATCCTAAGCTTTTTCCTCCATCTATGCTTACCTCCAGCCAGCACTTGTGACCAACTGAAGTGCAGCACACAAAAAAGAAGTGTGTTCTAGTGAGACTGTATGATAAGCAACGTCACATGCTTCACATACTGTTTCAGTCAACGTTGGATTTTGTGAAAATGAGGCACTTTCCTGGTTTACAGGCACCAGAGATAGGTTATTTCTGAGGCACAGTGCCTGAAGAGCCAATTTGTGGAGAGCAATATATATGTGTGTGTGTGTGTGCGTGTGTGTGTGTGTGTGTGTGTGTGTGTGTGTGTGTGTGTGTGTGTGTGTAGAGAGAGAGAGAGAGAGAGAGAGTCTGGGAAGAAGATTCAATAACAATGCATCTATGCATCTAGTCCTTCAACTGTCTAGGCCTTCTTTGAGTGTGAGGGCTAAGTTAGTGGCTGTATCTGCAGAAGTCTCAATTTTCACCTCCACTAACTTAAGTTCATTTCCCCTGCATAACTTTACACATGCACACACACATACACACACACACACACACACACACACACACACACACATGCACACACACACATAGAGAGAGAGAGAGCGACACCCATTCTATTTCTTTAAGTATTCCCTATCCATATTTACCCTCTGAATTTTTTTATTTTGATCTGATGGAAAAAACACGTTTATTTTCCCATGGTGGACTGTCTCAAATAGTACCCCAGTAGACTGCAGCTGTGAACCTCTGGGCCTGGCCTCACCCTAGGTAAGACAATTCAGTACTAGTATTTTATATTTCTACATTTCTTCCAGATTTTGCTGCTGCTTCACAGGCACACGCACACACACACACATACACACACACACACACACACACACACACACACACACGTATCAAAACAAAACTGAACAAAACTGGAGTACTTTCTCTCTGATCTTTTGCAAACCCTGATGATATATTTCTACAGAGTGAGTACTAGGAAACCTTACTTTAAATTAAAATTCCAGAGACAGAGAGAACTAAGAATTTTTCTCTAAGATTCTTTTTATATCACATTTCTTTGTCTCATATCTGAGGTGATTTGAGTTTGAAACCAAGATATCTGTGAGTTGTCTGATTCTTGAAATAACTTTTTTTCTGTAAGAATAAAATTATAATTCAAAAACTTTAACTGTCTTATAAAACCATGAGGAGTTAATTAGAGGGTTAAAAATATAAACATCTAATCCATAATGGCTTCAGATAGCAGTGTCTTTTCTCAGGGGGTGGAACAGTAGCAATCTAATTAGCATTGCTAATGAGCACAAATCCTTTTAACACATAGTGATTCCATAGCCACACAGCCATGTCTAATTCATATTCCAGGTTGCCAGTCAAGTTTCATTTTTGTTCATTTGATCTATGAACTTTTTCAAGTAAAATACTGATTTGGGGTTATAATTGGTCTCTGGAGGGGATAATGTATTTTTAAAAGTGATACAAAAAAAAATCCACTCAATACTAAGCTCCGATAATTACATGAGGATATTGAAAAAAGCTTACCAGAGTAACTCAATTTAAATATTGTTGAGGTTTTTTTTTTTAATGTTTCCTTTCTGTCTTGTGACTTATTTTTGCCTATATATTGATTATCATAAAAAGTAAATAGACAAAAAAGTCTTTATGATGAAGTAAAAGACCAATAGATTACAATAATGTAAGCTGCTATTAACAGGACCTCTGTGCTATGTGCTACTTCAAGAATACAGAAATACTTTGTGGGTGGTGAGTGTATGCATGTCTGTTATATGTTTGAGCATGCATATATATGTGAGGTCTGTGTGCAGATGGGTACTTTAGCAGGGGCCAAAAGTTGGCATCCGAGGTCTTTTTTTTATTACTCTCCTCATTATTTCTAAGACAGGATTTCTCACTAAATCTAGACCATACCTTTTTGCTAACCTATCTGATGAAGGATTCTTGGACTCTGTAATATCCACGTCATATTTGCTGCGAGTATCACAATTGCCACACACAGGTTTTCCCTGGGCACTAAGATACTACCTTGAATCCTCATGCCACCCAGCAGGGATGATAGCCCCTGAGTCATCTCCCTATGCCCTAAGAGTATTTTTACTTAAGGATTTTTTTTTTTTTCTGGCAGAATTATACCTACATTTATTCAGTTAAAAATAGCACACAATCTTGTGGGTATTTTGTTGTTGCCTTTTTGTTTTTGAGATTCCGGCTAACTACAGTTCTTAAGAATATGAACCAACATATTTAGCTAGTTTTCCAAGGGCTAGGAGTTCACGGACTTGTAGACTAGCAAGGGTAACTGCATGGTCACCTGCAACCCATCTACCAGACCTTTCAGCTCTTTTAGAAAATTTCTGATGATAAATGGGTTCCCATCTCTTCTGCAGGCTAGCTTCACATCTTCACAGATCTACTAGCTAATCTTCCTGCATTGGGCCAAAGACAGCTACCCAGGACTTCCTGAAGTGTGTTTAGATGTCAGAAGTTATCCCGATTAAGCCTAATATTTCCCTACACTTATAAATCCTTCCTGGTGTTTGATGACCTCTTTCTTCCGTGGCTTCTAAGTTTCCAATTCTGTAATTTCACTGTGGTATCTCATTACTGAACCCTTGTGTTGATGTGACTGTACATCCCTTTATCTTCTAGAGACATTTCCACAATCTGCTTCTTTGGTTGGGTTTTTTATTATTATTTCAAAAAACTGTAGCTTATTTTCATGAGTGTCATGTTATTTGGCTCATACATCTCTACATCTGCATCTAACCTATAGCTAAAATACTTACATATGGTTGTAATGCAACTATCAGATACAATGGGTAACATCTATGATTTTAACATTTGTTGCATTGGTTATGGAAAGAAATAGGAACTGAAATACTGAGTATCTGAGCAGAAATATTGCAATTATCTTAATATGAACAGAACCAAAGCTTTTCACTTTAACTTCACTATCCACATAAATTTAAATACTAATAATTCATAAATATCTTCTTTCTTGAAAAAATATTGGTAATAGAGTAAATATGCTAACACAAATAATACATATGTCGTCATGTTCCTTGAGTTAATAACTCTTAACAAGACCTATGAATCTTTTTGGAGCTTCATGAACTTGAAGTTAATATGTCAAGACAAACAGAGCAAAGAGTCTGAGGATTAATATCCTCTAATCAATCATATGGCAATAATTATTTAAGAGTAAAGTACTTTGGAGAAAAGTATGAATGTATAAGTGCATAGAAACATCAGCATCAATCAACACATTAGTTTCTAATGTAACACTTAGTTGTTAAATAAAATATTTTCATATAAAATATACTTAGTCACATTCTGTATTCTTATAGTTCTATAGATTTTTACTCCATGTGAAATTCAGTGTAACCAATTACACTGCTTTTCCCTTTTCCATAATTACTAGAAGTCATGCAAAAAAAAAAAAAAAAAAAAGCCCAGAAGTGAACTTATTATTTGACTCATGAAAAAGCCATCCATGCTGCTGACATTCCAAGTGAATGTCAGAGTGTATTTACCTGCAATTGATCAAGTCAAGAGTAAGGAAGGAAGAGGGGAGAATCTTCATTTACCAGGAACACACACAAACTCCTTGCAGAGTCACAGTGTTTCTGAGCAATAAAAAGATGATTTTCTCATTTATTATGCTACTAACTGTACAAAACTTTCAGAAAGTGTATTTTCAGTAGATTTGTATTATTAACATGTTTACTACCCCATTCTCATTTTTACACAATCAACAAAATTGTAGACTAAGCACTGGCCAATTTCCAATCTGTAAATACTTCTTCAATGCCCACCTAGTTACAGCTGTCAGTATGGCATCATTGAACACAGAGCTAAAAATGGACTCACAGTAGCAGGTTACATCTGTTAGGTTTTAATCTGAACTTTCAAGGCCATTCACTAAGTTTGCTAGTCAGCTTATGGTGCAAAGGAACCCTTAGGAGGTAGGATTTAGAGGTAGGATAAAAGTCACTATGAGAGCATGCCCTGAGGAACACATTATGTCTTGCTTCACTACAACCCTCTCTCTCAACAATGAGATCACAGTGTGTGTGTGTGTGTATGTGTGTGTGTGTGTGTGCGTGTGTGTGTGTGTGTGTGTGTGTGTGTGTGTGTGTGTGTGTGTGTGTGTGTGTGTGTAGGGGGGTGTCCTACTCTGCCACATTTAATTTTATCATACTCTATATAACTGTAAGATTAAATAGTTGAATCCATAATAGGCAATTGTTAAATGGCTACATCATGAAATTCCTGCAAATATAGAGACTATTTCTTTCCGACAGATATGAGTCAGCTCCAGCATCATATGGTAGAGCTAATACTTTTAATTCAAACTAGAAATATCACTCAGAATAACTTCATCAGCAATTCTATTTGTATGTTGTATGTTTTACACACTATAATGTAGTGATACGTTGTATATTTAATTAAAGAAATTAGTCTGAAATATCAGAGGACAGAACTACTCATAGAGCCAAGCCATGAAGGTTAGGGAGTGGTGGCCCATACCTTTAATCCCATCACTCTGGTGGCAGAGATCCATCTAGATCCCTGAGAGTTCAAGACCTAATAGAGTCAGGCAGTGATGGCACACAACTTTCATCCTAGCTTTAGAAAAGTTGAACCAGAAAGTGGGGTAGCTGGCCAAATACAGCCAAGGCAGGAGGAGTCCAGTTTCCCCTGGCACTTCCCTTGTCAGCTGAGGAGGGAGAGACTTGTAGTCTGAGGATTAGGGAGACAGGCCTGAGGAGTTGGTTGGTGAGGAGTGGCTGTGGTTTGTTTTTTTTTCTCTCCCTCCCTCTCCCCCTCTTCCTCCCCCTCCCTCCCTCCCTTCCTCCCTTCCTCCCTCTCTCTCTCTCTCTCTCTCTCTCTCTCTCTCTCTCTCTCTCTCTCTCTCTCTCTCTCTCTTTCAGCTTTCCCAATATCTGGCTCCAGGTTTTTATTATAATACCAAATAGAATCCGTGCAATACTATACTACATATAACAATTTCATCTCTAATAAGTACTCCAAACTGTTAAAATATAATATAAGGTGCCCAATTACAAACAATATTTTGCCAATTTTATAAATATAATTTCACACAGAAGTTATGTCACTGAATATGATAAGCCCTTGTTATGCCGGTCGAAGGAACACCTCATAGAGCAAGCTATATTGTTACTTTTGTATAGGTGGAAACAATGTTTTTGACATACACAGTCATGCTTGCTAATATGCACCAGGAAGGATTATTCCTTTCCAAACACAATCTTAGGGGAAATAACAACAGCTTGGAGCAATACCAACAAACACAAGTGTGCCAATTTTATGTCTGCCAGTAACTGTTAAGATGGTGAACATTTTTAATCACAGCCAATTCAAGACTGTTGGATAAGACAATTAAAAGCATCCAGTAAATGACCCTGCTTACAGTTATTTGAGTTTTTTTTCTTGTTTTCCATGAGAAACCTTTACATTCACGCTCCAAATGAAGACATATTTTTGTTGTAAATTACTATCTAAATATCTGAAGGCTGTGAATAAATCTGCTATTGTGGTAGAAGGCACAAATCTCTCTGATTTATTTTGTGGGATTGATCTAGAAAAAGAAAAACTGAAACAAAACCCTCTTAAGTTATTCCATACAGTTGCTACAGTAAAAACAAAAAGATCCACTGTGCATGCATCCATCTTATTTCCTAAGTTTTCTGTCAAACTTCCCTGAATGTAAGAAATGACCGCAGGTGTCAGTGCCTGTGCAGGAGGAAGATGATGAAACTCCTTGGACAGAACACAAAGGCCCCAGCGCTCCCCTGTACCGTGGTCAGAGGTGACTAACATGCATAGAAAATGTTCCTGTCTGACTGCTGCTGAGCAGAAACCATTGCGGAGCATGCTCCAGGTGAGGTCTGAGTGAGGGAACAGGCTTGGCCTCTGGCACCCTATACTGCAGACGCTGAGCTGAATTTCAACCAGCAACCATGGCAGACGCTATGATTAAAGGAAGGAAGAAAGGGGAAGAGGAAGAAACCACTACAGTTCTCCTAGCTCCTCCCCTGCCTCCCGCACCAGCACACACCCTATGTACAGTGTACACACCCCATGTACAGTGTATGCCTCCCCTGCCTCCTGCACCAGCACACACCCTATGTACAGTGTACACACCCCATGTACAGTGTATGCCTCCCCTGCCTCCCGCACCAGCACACACCCTATGTACAGTGTACACACCCCATGTACAGTGTATGCCTCCCCTGCCTCCCGCACCAGCACACAACACACCCCATGTACAGTGTACACACCCCCATGTACAGTGTATGCCTCCCCTGCCTCCCGCACCAGCACACAACACACCCCATGTACAGTGTACACACCCCCATGTACAGTGTATGCCTCCCCTGCCTCCCGCACCAGCACACAACACACCCTATGTACAGTGTACACACCCCATGTACAGTGTATGCCTCCCCCGCCTCCCGCACCAGCACACAACACACCCCATGTACAGTGTATGCCTCCCCCGCCTCCCGCACCAGCACACAACACACCCCATGTACAGTGTACACACCCCATGTACAGTGTACACACCCCATGTACAGTGTATGCCTCCCCTGCCTCCCGCACCAGCACACAACACACCCCATGTACAGTGTACACACCCCATGTACAGTGTACACACCCCATGTACAGTGTATGCCTCCCCTGCCTCCCGCACCAGCACACAGCACACCCTATGTACAGTGTACACACCCCATGTACAGTGTATGCCTCCCCCGCCTCCCGCACCAGCACACAACACACCCTATGTACAGTGTACACACCCCATGTACAGTATATGCCAAGATAACTGCAGGAGCTTTAGTCTTCAGTTATCATCAGTCAGTGATATGAAGAGGGAGCTACAGTTATCCTCATGATCCAGATGATGATCATAGACATTAAATAACAGTTAAGTGGCAGAGTGGGGCTTGAGATGGATACTAGAATTATGCTTCCGTTCCATTGGCTAACACCATCCATCTTGCAGGCTGGATTCTGCCCTTTACCTCTCAGCCTTGTTCTGTGTTCCTGGAGGTTCATCTATAGGAACTGTTTCTAAGCCAGCTCTTGCCCTCCACTTCCCGTTTAGCTTTGGTATTAGAAGGATATAAGAGAATTCAGTTTGGAAACTTCTTTGTTCTTTCTTGTGGAGTCTTAGGATAACTGCATCTCTCCATAGAAATGGTTTTTTCTCTATGACTTGGGTGAAGTAAAAGATCATCAGAGAGGATTCATCCAGCAGCTGATGGGAGCAGATAGATGCAGAGACCTACAGCCAAGCACCAGGGTGAGCTTGGGGAGTCCTGTAGAGGACGGGGGGGGGGGGGGGTAGGATTTTAGGAGCCAGGATTGTAGGAGCCAGAGAGGTCAGGGACACCACAAGAACATGGACCACAGAATCAACTAACCAGCGATCACAGGGGTTCACAGAGACTGAAGCAGTAATCAGAGAGCCTGTATGGATCCACCTAGGTCATTTGCAGATATGGTAGTGTTGTGTAGCTTGGTGTTCTTAAAGGACCCCTAACAGTGGGAGCAGGGACTGTCTCTGACTCTCTTGCCTGCACTTGGGACCCTTTTCTTCCTGCTGAGTTCCCTCATCCAACCTTAATATGAGTGGATTTTCTTAGTCTTGTTGCAACTTGATATGACAGTTTGGTTGATATTCCTAAGAAGCCTACCCCAGACGAAGAATTGATCTGGGGAAGGAGAGAGGGGACGGGAAACTGTCATCAGTATGTAATATATTAGGAACCAAAGGATAATAAGAGTGTTGTGCTTTAAATGTGGGGTTCTTCTATAGTGTGTGTCCTGACATCCTAGCCAAGCTTTGTAGGTAGTGCTATTGTTAAACTTTCATCAATTTGTCCAATCTGAATTTACCATACCCTCTCTGTTTGGATTCAAGCAACTATCAGATTGGATGTGGCTCAGAGTTATTATACATGATCTGCATGTGCAGTTTTCTGGGATCAGTGCCCAGTATCAATATAGTAATGCCTTGCTATAACAAGCCAGTAGTGGATTTTAGATATTCATTTCTTTAGGTACTTATTTATCAAAGAAACATTTCAGCATCATACTTTCGACAATGTTTTTGTTATCTCCTATTTAGTAATTCACTGGTGTTTATAAAATATTGAAAAAAAATTAGTAAGTATCTTTTTAGATTGGAAGTTTGTATAAAGCAATGGTGAAGATTCCCCAATATACGAAATCTTTAAAAATTGTTAAATGTCACAGTCACATACAAATTAGTCTAGTTAGTAGTGAAAGACAAAATAAAAGAGCTGCTATTTCTTACCCACTACATTTTATTAAACCCAAACATTTAAGATAAAAATCGGATTTGGAGGGCTATAGAGAAGGCTCAGTAGTTTAGAGCACCTTTAGCTTTCAGGTAACCTGAGCTTGATTCCTATGGTTTCCAAGTTCCAGGGCATTCGGGGATGTGATGCCTTCCTTAGACACCAAGCATGAACATGTTCAATTACATGCATAGAGACAAGATAGTCATATATACACATAAAATGAAATAAATAGAATGTAAAGCAAGATGTTTTTTAAAACCACTGAAGGGGTTAAATGAACACTCTCAGACATCATTGACAGATTTATAAATTTGCATATCCTCTGGAGAATGTTGAAGTGGACATGTCTATGACCTCCTAACCTTACTTCTGTCATGCTATCCTAAGAGAATGTCTGAGTATGTAAACAAAGTTTTAGTTATGGAAGTGTTTTATTTAAATTCTGGAAGCAATCTATCTGATTTTTTTAAAAAAGGACATATTGAATAAATAATGATTTGCCTATATGAAGAAATACCTCATAATCATTCAAGAATCTGATAAAATATTAGGAGGATTTAAATAGAAGATTGTTTAAGACATGTAATTTCTATAAAACTATCTAAATGTAGAGAAGCATGTTAGCACACTGTATCTCTGGAGTCTGATTGATGTTCTCGTGGTCAGGGCAGGATCTTGAAGCAGAAGCCATGGAATAATGAAGCTTGCTCCTTGCTCATCAGGCTCATGGTCACATAGCTTTCCATACCCATAATAGTCTTGACCTGCCTACAACAATTATTAGCAAAGACAGTCCCTCACAGACAAACCTACACATCAACCTGATAAAGAAAATTGCTCAACTGAATCTCCTATTTCAGAAGATTCTAGGCTACATTATGTTGACAGTGAATGCTCACAATGACACGTATGTCTAGATATAGATACATAGAGAATATAGCATGAAGTTATGTGGATCATGGAAACAACATTGTGGAAGTTTGAAATTTATTCTGAGATCACTAAGAAGCTACTACAAGGTTTGAGTTGATGGATAAAAGAATAATCATAATTCTGTAAATTGTATTACTGAGCTTTAACAGCTAAGTCCTGGTAAATATCTGCTTCATGAAGTCTCTCAGAATAACATTATATTGAAATTATTACACAGTCGGTACCCTACTTCTCCTACCAAAGGCTGCAGACAGTAAAGCTTAGTTTGTGGACACATTAGCAAATCTAGTTTATCATGAAGCACTTCTCATGGACCCGTTAATGTTTAGGTAGCATGTACTGATATGGATATCTGGCATGAGGAAAGACAGCTAATGGGAATGTTATGTCATTAAAAAAAAAAAAAAGGTTGATATGTCTGGAGAGCCCCAAAGTAAGCATTGATATAATCTGCTTATATAACTGTTTGCCTTCCCCCAAACAGTTACATAACAGTATCAATGCTTACAATATATATTCAAACATACACACACATACACTACACACACACACATATACACACATACACACACATACACTACACACACACACACACACACACACACACACACACACACACACACACACAGATCCTCAGGGTCAGAGACCTTATCTTCACCTTGTCAGCCTGCATATATATGTGTCTGCCTATAGGCCTGTATAGCATAGGTGCTGGTCCGTGTGTGTGTGTTTGTGTGTGTGTCTATGTCTGTGTGTCTGTGTATATGTGCCTGTCTGTGTTTGTTTATTCCCACATATGTTTAGATGGTCAGTTTCCCTGTGTGTCTGGGTGCCTGCCAGCAGCTACATGCCTAACGTCCTGTGTGCCAATGAATAAAATATTTATTATCTAGAATTCTTCACATCTCCCTAGTCTCCCAGCCTGGCTTGGCTCTCCTCTTTTCTTGGCATTGGAGTTGTACCTCACCACTGAAAACATAAAGGATGTTTATAATACCAGCCTTAGAGTACTTTTCTGAGGAGCAGCTACCTTTCTGTCTTGGGCACCTTCTCTTTCTGTGCTGGGTGTGAAAAGTCACCAAAAGGAGAGTTGCAGGCCTTGTGAGAAATGGAACAACAAAACATGCCTGTGAGTTAGACCTTTCACAGTAGAGAAGTATTTCAGAGGTCAGGACTTGTTTTCAGTTAGTAAAACCTGTTAGCAATTGATGCAATAATAATGCATGGCAATTGAGCAAAGTTACAATCTGCCAATTCCATAAATAAACACTGCTCATTCTAAATTTCTTATGCAAACCTTTGTTCCCCTACTTTCCTCAACAGAGCCAGAAAGCACTTTACACTCCTCTGACTAACACCTAGGAATCTCCATCTTTCCTGTAATGGTCATTCTTCCTAGAAATTATGATACATTAAGAAACAACCAAGTCATATAACCTGACCTACAGTTTGGCCTGCCTACAAACTGAGCGGTAGTCAGGGTAATACAGAAATTTTGGGAGTAGCCAACCAATGGCTGGTCCAGCTTTAAACCCATAGCACAAGAGGGAGCCCACCCCTGACACTGTGTGGAGGGCCAAGACATAGAGGATGGACAGCCCAGAAGTGTAGCATAGAACAAAACATGATTAGAAAAAAAACAATGAAATGATTTCTAATGATATTCTGCTAAAGTCAAAGACTGTTGCCTGGTCCACTTGACATCAGAGATGCTTCACCCAGAAACGGACGCAGAAACCTGCAGCTAGACCTTAGGCAGAACTTGGATACTCCCATGGAAGAGGAGAAGAAAGGATTGTAGGGGCCAGTGGAATCAAGGACACTGCAAGAAAACCCACAGAGTCAAGGAATGTACGCACATAATGGGTCAAAGAAACCGAACTGCCAACCAGAGAGCTGGAATGGAACTGACTTAGTGCCTTTGCATGTATGTTATAGTTGTGAGCCTTCATCTTCTTATAGACTCCTAACGGCGGGAGAGGAGCTGTTTCTGACTAGGTTCACCTCCTCCAGCCTTGATAGGAGAGGAGGGCCTAGACTTGCTGTAACTTGTTATGCCGTGGCTGGCTGACTTACAGGAGGTCTGCCTTTTTCTCAAGAGAGAGGAGGAGCAGATGAGGTGGGGAAGAGAAGAGACTGAAGGGAAGAAATGGGAGGAGAAGAGGGGAAGAGAAAGGAAACTGTGATTTGCTGAAAATTTGATTAATTTTTACATTAATAAAATAGAAAAAAAAAGAAACATAAAATTGACTTTCATAAAGATTCGAGATTCTTGAAGTGAGAGTCTCCTAGAGATAACTAGTGGAAAAATATGAAGCAGAACAATTTTTAAATACAGACTTTAATTAAAAAACTTAAAGAAAGTTGTGGCACAGATAATTTTCTTATAAACAATGATGACACAAAATACCATCTAACACATCAACTTCCCTTTCCTGTGTGTTCTTCTTTAGACTGCACAGGGTGGATTGAAAGGCTCAGAGATGGTATATTATAACTTAAATTTCTGTCAGTTATTACTGAAGAGAAATGTATTGAACTTAATATGTTAGGTTTGGGAAATCTATTTTCATTTGCTGTAACCAATGGTCTGTCATAAGTGTGGCCATAGTGAGCTCCCAGAATCTATCTTCCATCTGTCCCTGACTCTTAACACCAGACTGCTTTTATTTTTTTCACGTTTATAGAGTAGAGGCCCAGTTTCCAAAATCTAAAGTACGCTCCTTAATCATTCCAAAGAAAATAAAAGTGGTAAAAAAAACAAAGATAACCTTCAGCAGAACTAAAAACAACTATTTAAAAAATATTAAGCTGTCCTCAGTGAACAGTGTAGACATCATCATCCCCATTAACCTTGTCTCAAACAACGTACTCAGACCCATTACAATGTTTGTTAACTGACAGTGGAGCATTGTCTCCCAAGGGCACTTACATAGTTGAGTTTCTTAAAGAGAAAAGGAACAGATGTATAGAAGTGAGAGAAAGTTTGTAATAGTTTCAAAACTCATCTAAAATGTGACACCATTCCTGACAAAGTATGTAATCCCCCCCACACACACACACAGAGACACACTCTGGTTTATCTCAATCACATGATTCTAATAAACAGAAAACGTAATAGTGCAAGGGATACTGTTGACTTCTAAGGCCAGGTTAGAAAACTGGAGCTCAGGAAAGTCAGATTCCACCTGTTGTTTCCTCTCCAGTTCGAGCTTTGCTTCCGTCCCCAATGCTATAAGGAAGTCCTGCTCACAGGGAGAAGACCAAGAGGTCCTCTGGCTAAAGATTCCAGCTAAAATCCCAGCCACAGCCATTAGGAATCGAGAACACCAGCCTTTCGATTGTCCTGTCCCCACCTGGCCTTTAGGTTCCATCGAGAACACCAAGTGAGACAGAAGCCCATTGCCTGTCTAAGCCCATCCAAAATGAAGGCACGTGAGCATAGTAAATGTACCTATGTGAAGTGCTAACTGGGAGCATCACCACAATATGTAATGTTAACTTCTGATATTCAGTTTATAGCTCTTGTGGCATTGCCACCTAGACCCATGCTAACAATTTTATAGTTCTTAGGACATTCAACTCAAAAATTATTCTCCAAAGAAAGATCTGAAAACTTTGACTGCTTCGGGGATATGCTTCTCTTGTGTAGGGGAGAAAGGACATTGTGTATGATCATCCTACCAAGGATAGATTTCATTGGAGAGAAGTGATTTTTCAAAATGGTATCTACACATTGTCTCACCGATGCTCACAAAGCTGACCCTACAAATGATTCTATGCCTTGGCTCCCATTATCATTCTCATACCATCTCTCCCCCCTTTCTTTCAGAACATTTTTAAAATGGTAAATTTTTAAATTTTAAAGCAAGAATTATTTAGTACCTACATTGTTTATTATCTGTAAAATCCATGATAATAGGAGCAAACTCTGTCTTAACTATCACTCTATTTTGCAAACCTAGTACAATGCTTATCACACGTGCACTAAATAAGTAATTGTTGACATGTGGACACTCATTTCTTTATTTTGACCTGTTATTCACTCTGATCCCTCCTCCTTATATCCCCAGGAAGGATAGCAGACTCCTGCGGGTAGAGTCCATTTTCCCTTAATATTCAGTAAGTATTTACCAAGTATAGATGATGTCCAGGAACATCCAATTCAGAAGCGGTTCAATTCGAAAAACATTTATCTGGTACTTAATATATGCAAGATCTATTATCTATCCTCTAGGGGCTTCTTATGCAGCAAGGGAGGCAGACAAATGCACAAGACATTATAATACCAGGCAAACACTAAGAGTGAATGAAAAGAAGTAGGGAAAAATGAGAGAATGGCTGTAACCCAAGGGAAGGCAGGATGAGCTGCCGTGTGGGAAACCAAGAAGCTTGATCAAAATATTTTAACCATCAGAAAGGAAAAAGAGCAGGCTGGAGAACGTTCAATAAATATTCCTTTGGGGAAAAAATCCTCACAATAAGTTTAACATAGACAACAATTGAAGATATTGAATGTTTATGCACACCTGGCTCTTTTTTACTTTACTAAAGTGTGTGACATTGGCTAAGGATGCCCTGCTATAGATACTATAGATTTTTCTCTAAAGTGATGATACCTGATAGGGAAAAAAATGCATCTCTGAAGGATCCGAAGAGTGGGACCATGGTGTTCTTTGAAAAAGATGTATAAACTTAATGTTTCATCCACAAGAAATACTGAAGAAAGCCCTGCAGTGAACAAACATGTTGTATGCTTTAAATGAAGATACACTACAGTTGAAGGTTTTATTTTCTAAAATGCTTTATCTTTACGTGCATGAGTGTTTTGTCTGTGTGTATGTATGTATACCGCATGCATACTTGGTGCCTGTGGAGTGCAGGAGAGGATATCAAATTCTCTGAAACTGGAGTTATAAATGGTAGTAAACCACAATGACAGTGCTCAGATCCAAATTCAGGTCCTCTGTTAGAGCAGCCAGTGCTCTTAACCACTGAGACAATTCTCCTGTGTGGGGATATTTTCAAATATAATAAAAACAGTCGGAGATAGCAGAGGAATGTACCCACAGCCAGTCAAGGAGGATCAGACAGTGGTAACTCACACCTTTAATCCTGCCTCTTAATATTTTCTTTTTAATTGAGAAATAATAGATGTATGTGATGTATGACATGAGTGAACATTCTGATAGGGTTAATTGGACTCATTGATAAACCTTCCATTCTATATGTGTTCTATGTGAAGAACATTAAACCTCTACTGTTTTGATAACTTTTAAACGTACAATACCTTATAACCAGTGCTCAAAAGATCACAAAAGCATGTTCCTTCCAACTGAAACTCCCTACCCTTTAATCAACTTCTCTCTTCTCCAGCATAACTCTCCCAGTCTACTCTTCCTGTGGGATATTAAAGACCATCAGTTTAAAGGACCTTAGAGAAAAATGTTTAAGAGGCTCTATAAACTATAAAGGCAGAGTAACTTGTTTGTTTGTTTGTTTAAAGCCTTACCTAGATGACATTTAAACTGAAGTAGTTAAAAATGAAATTTTGGATGGCAAGATGGCTCAATGGATAAAAGCAGTTGCTTCTTCTGAAGCCTGGTGCCTTGAGTTCTATCACTGGATCCTATGGTAAAAGATACTGAACTCCCAAGATTTGTCCTCTGCTCTCAACATGTATGTTGGGTATGAAAACTCTATAGTTTCATACTAACTCACAAATAATAAAAATAAGAAATTATTTTATTAATTTTATAAATGAAGTTTAGTATGAGACTACCCTTGGCTATTTGTGAAAACAAGACTGGTCTGGACTATCTAAAATCTCTGCCTCAAGAGAGAGAAAGGGAAAACTTGTCTGTTCTATTTGATATTATCATGATTATGTACATTAATTTAATTTGAAAGCATGTGTCTCATACACACATACATATATCTGTATATATATGTATATGTAGAGAAAGTTTGACATATAAGAAAATAATTTGACTTAAAGGTGTCAATAACTCCTAAGAAATGCATATGTGGCATGAATATGTAATTAAAACAAAGTTGCCCTGGTAACAATAACAACAAGAGAACCTTTTTTCCTTGGCTATTTTTGTAAGCATAAAGGAAACTAAGTTTTCATACTCTCAAACTAAATCTCTATTCTCGGAGAGGTAGTGATGCTTCGTTCCTCAAATATGGCTTCCAAAAAGCATGCTCAAGTCTTGCAACAATAGCTCTCATTAAGACTCAATCTTATTTTTGGTTTGTTGTTTTAAAAATAAAAATGGAAAAGTTTGCTCTTACAGATTTAATAATCTTGTTGGATTACTAAAATATGCTTCAAACTCTTTTAGGGGCTGTTATCCATTCTCGGGCTCAGGAAAATGCATTTCCTATGGGAAAAGAGTCACATCAACTAAGCATTTGTCTGTGTAGGAATAGCTCTTCCTTACATAATCCTCATAGCCAGGGTTTAATATTTTCCTAATCCCCTCACTTACCAGCCTGTTCGTTTAACTTTGATGCTAGTGAAAGAAAATTGAGCATACTAAGAACTCACTCTTTTGCCTGTGGAAGATCTCAGAACATTTCATTGAGGACAAATACTATAGCCATTATTTGGGCAAAATAAGACAGAAAATTTGGTGCTTGTCCTAAGAGCTTGCAAGTTCTTTTGGAGATAAAGCTAGAACTCTGTAGAGGAATCCACACAAATGAATACAGCTACTAGAGTATGAGGCCAAACCACCAGCTGGAGAAGTGTTATCTCCTCATTTCACATCATTTCTCAACACCAACATTATTTTTAAAGATTTCAATTATAGTAAGGGATTATAGTCTCTCACATTTTAAGTATACAACAAGATAAGTACACACACACACAAGTATATATATATATACACACATACTGTCCCTTTCCCATCTCTTCACCCTCACCCATATGTTCTACAAGATACAGGTGGTAAATTATAGTCTTCTATGAATCTTCTAGCATATATTTGTATATTTCTTCCTGAATGTGTTTTTTAAAAAAGCAACTGTTAATATATCTGAATAAGGAATAGGTATTGTCATCATGAGGAAAAGACCCAGAACACTCCTTTGGCCAAGAGATATCTGAATATTGTTGCTGCTTCATGAGGAGTTACAGATTATTCTTACTATCTCAAAACTGTTGTTGGTCTATCACGTTTAACCCTAAAAATTAATCAGTTGCTTTCTGAAAATAGTGAATCCAATTTTCAGTTTAACTAATCATGGTATCTGCATGCTGGAAACTTCACTGAGCTCTATATACGCCAATCACTTTAACTCCAGCACTGCCCTGTGAAGTAAGTGTCATCAAGGCCCCAAATCAGAGGTGAGAAAGCAGAAGCTTAAGTGTGTCCAGGATTTTGCTGAGATAGTTCCTAAGTGTCAGAACCAGGGTCAAACCCAAACTCAAGTCTGGACTCAACAGTCTTGAACATTGTGGTAAGTGACAAGTGACAAGGATTTAGGAAAGAGAACAGAATAAGAAAACAGCAAAACACAATTCTAGTTTATTTTCCCTTTGAACACAACTAAGAAACTCTTTAAAAAGCAGAGCTTTTGTGTATATGCCCCCAAAACAAAAACAAAACATTACCAATGTACTTTGCTGAGAAACACATTTTTTTTTTCTTTCACAAAATTTTGGGATAATTTTCCCTCAATGTTGAGGCTTCTGACCAATTAACAACTTCTGAAATGTACAACTTTAAAGACTAATACTCCCTAAAGAAATATTATAAATGTAGACTGTTCAACTATGCTCTATTCATTTTTAGATACCAATATGTGGATTAATGTTGAATTAGGGTACTTCTACTGTCTGATGTCTTCTGTTTCCTCTCTAGTGCTCAGCACACCTGCCTCAGAGAAAGCACTTGGTATGTATTTATTGAGGTAATTCATTCATTGCTGAATGTTGGATGCATAAACTGTACATTACAGAGTAAGAATAGAGCCATATAATAAATAGAACAAATATGATATTAATTTCTGTCACACACTTAATAAGCTGTGACATTGTGTGCATGCACACACACACACACACACACACACACACACACACACACACACACACACACACACACACACGGGAACTTTCTTTGCCTTGATGTGAGAATATGGTCTAGAAGAAGAATATGCTAGTCTCAAAACACCCCACAACAAGGATGAGAAATATCAGAAGCGGAGACACAGGGAGTTGATGAAAATTCCTAAGAAAAGTAATTTCAAAGATTCAATATAGAAACAATCCCAGGATATCATGGTTTTATTTTCATCAATTGGTTTATTTTGAGAAGAAAATGTGGTTCTTCTAACTTCTGTGTGTCCCCACCAACACCCAAAACAAAAACAAACAAAAGGCCTAGAATATATCTCTGTGTGGTTATGTGATTCTCAGAGAGCAAAAGAGCAAGTGTGATTTATTTTGGTAGAGAATAATCATAATTACTCTGCTGCTATTTCTTTAGCAACATCTTTCGGAGAGATGGCACAAAATAACAGATGTAGCAGCATTATCATTTCAGAGTGTATAACGTTTACAAAACATGGCTAATCATAGCAAGATAGCCTTGTAATTAAGTTTAAACTGGAAATGTCATCACCTGATAGCCACATATTAAACATACAAAATCAATTTTTCAAAGTATTTAAACATAATTTGACAAAAGTTTTTCCTTCAGCTGGCAAACAGGAGCATGCTATTTTCTGTGTGCAGTACATGAAGTATTCCATGAACTATAAATTAATTGAAAATACTGTAAAGCTAAAGCATTCAATTATTTTTTATGTTCACTTCAAACAGTACATTAAGATAATTTCGGTTTTCAGTTATCTACTTTAAAAATTTTAGTCATCTCATTTTTCCAGACTGCAAAAGTATATGACCACATAACTGGAATAACCTCTGAGGACTTAGCATGAGCATGTGATTCTAATGCCTTCTAATCATACAAATCAATATGAGATTTTTGTACTTGTTATGACCTTCCTGGAATTATCTCCCCATTTTGGCTGAATCCAAGTGAGTGTGGGCTATTTGATAAAAAAAAAAAATAAAAAATAAAAAAGAGCCCTAAGTGTGTGAAATAAGAGCCCTTGCTTCTTCTGCCAGACTCCTCTTGACAGCAAGATGATAGAAACGCTCCATCCCTTGGAGGGTAAATGCAAACTGACAAGAGATGAGCCTTTAGATGGGGAATATAATCTTGAATTGCGCTTGAAGTGTCTTATTATCTTGTCTTTTGATGTCTGAAGGGGTGGCTCATTGTTAGAAAAAGGAAAGCCCTTGCACAGCTTTGCCATCTTTAAAAAATTGTTTGGCCTTTAACAACTGCTTTTCCAACTAATGTCCATTTCTTCTGACAATAAATATGGCAGGGCCGACAGCAAGTGACAAACAATTTACTTACATGCCACACTTTTATGGGTTTTGAGAGCTCATGTGGAAGCATATTTTAAAAAGCCCGTAGAAATTAGCAGTATTACAAATGTTAAGAGGCCTGTGGTCCATGCGCGTCCACTGATGTAAAGTAATTCATCTTGGCTCTCTTCCCTGCTGTTTCTGGTGTGATATCTCACTGGTACCAGATTCACAATTCTGGATCTTTATTTATCATCGGCTAAAAATAGCCGGGGAAAATGAAAGAGCAGCCATCAATTCTGACAGATTCCACGAAGGAAATAAACACACTCAGATTCTACCCAACATGTCTCCGGTGTTCAGAACACGGCACACACAGAATGCTGTGCTTAAGCAGGACCTTGAGGTGGACAATGAGCTTGCGTTTTGTCTTTTCATCTCTGAACCTTCACTTCTAATTTCCACGGTCACTTTGGGCATCCCGTACCCTTCGTATCTACCAATTGCTCTGTGCTTTGTTTTACCTTAAAAATTTAATGATGTTCCTGGTCGATGGGATTCCTCAGCAGCTAAATCACCGCCATTGGAGTTCCCTGTCACACGGCCAGATTTCGTGAAAGCTTTCAAGATCTTTTCTCAGACCTCCCTCACTCTAAGAATCCATAAGAATTCTCAAAAGAACCATAAACCGCTACAGGGTTCGGGTTATTGTGTCATTATAAAGCCATATTGATAACACTGCTGATCACAAGACTTGTGGCCCCGTTTCTAAACTGGTACACCCATTCCAAGGCTCTCAGCAAGCTCCTATCCCACGACTTCCTTTCCTGTACTTTAGAGCACTCTGCTGCAGCCGTTAAGCCCTTCAAAGAACGATCCATGAACATTTTAAAGAATCTTTGGCTCCTTATAAATTCCAGGTGTCTCATTAGGAAGTTACTATGACCTCAAAAAATAATGGGAGAGCCAAACATTTCAAACTAAAGCTCACATCAGTCTATCTGAATTTTTGGATATTTCCTTAAGTTAGTTTAAAATTCAAATTTGCCCTAACCTCAAGACTTTGAACAAAGGAGCCACCGGACACTCAAAACACATATGTGTATTTCTTCTCAAGGCTGTGAATGTCCTGTCACAGGACAAAGGGAACTCTTGCCTTACCTATCTGCCTGTTTACTGCTTACACTACAGTCCCTTGACAGCGCTAGATGGATTAATTGAAATGTTAGCTTTGTACAGTGTGTCCTTCATGCAGTTTCCTTTGCATATAGTTTCCTTTTTGTACATTTCCAGCTTGCAAACTTTTGGTAAATGAAACGGATGTAAGGGGGGGGGGAGATGCTAGCTCTTACAAAGTGAGGTTCACCCCCTCCACTCCTGCCCCATACATTCATAATTAAATACAGGAGTGCAAGTTTTCTTATTTGATGCTTTATTCTCCTCTTGGTTGATTTTGGCAATAAGTGACTCTGCAGTAATACTTTCATGCTTTATAAACAGCTTTAAATGTGTGCATTTTTTTTTAAATCAAATTAATCCGTTAGCCTTTCTTCTCCTCTGACAGGGGTGATGCTTGTCTTCAGTGCATTACTCAAAACCATTAATTTACAAGAATAAATCTTGTTATACTAGTACTAAGAAAAAAAATCACCACATGTGGCCATCAAAAGCTGCAAAGATGAGTTTTAGCACACTACCTCAATAGCAAATGATTAAAATGCCAGTTACTTCTTGTGCATCACAAAACCCACATACATCAACATATGCCTACATAAATGTTTATTCAGGCACACAGATTGTCTGCAGAACTGTGCAACAAACAGTTTACTTATTATTTAACATATTACCCCTTACTGATTAAAATAATGATACTTATGTGTGATAGATATATATCCACAAGTTGATGCATGTCAAAGTTTCCATAATTTAAACATAAGCATAACTTGATCTTGGGTGGGTTGTGTTTTAAAAACACAGACATCCTTTATATAGCGAATTATGTAGAACTCTCAAATTGCTTTACTGAATTAAATGCACAATTTCTGGGGAATCCCATTGTCTCCCCTGCTACCTGACAGTCAGGATCAGGAGGACACAGGATCTGAATTACAGTCCAAGAAGGCCCAAAGCAGTACAGTTGGTAGGTATTCCTCTATTGGTAGACTGAAATTCTATCCAACATACATGTAAGATCTCTATTTTAACATGGAGAAATATATTCATATTGTGCATGAATGATATAAACTAAAAGAATGTTTAGTATTATAAATTAGATTTTGTCAACTTTATGATATAAGATGCATACTACTAGAAATTTGGTGGATAATGTGGATGTATTTTCACACACAGTGTGAAAATCAAGAAGAAATGAACCAGCACACTTTAGATGAACACAGATATTTTTCTGATTTCTTGACTTTAATAAACTTTGTCACAGTTGGCTTGTTCTTCCTCCTCTTCAGTTGGACAAAATTAGAATTAATAAACAAAAATATCTAGGAAGTATCTCAACAGAAAAAAAACACCTTATAGGCTAATATCTTAAATAAGGGTTTAAGAAAATGCTAGTATCATAAGACACGTGTGGACAAACATATTAACTGATGAATCCTTCAGTGTATCAGTGCTACACGGGTCTCCAAAAAAACTATACTTTACCTCATTCTCAGGGCAAACCAGTAATTTTTGTCTGAGTTATTTTCTTAAGAGTGTTTTAACCACCTTAATAAGTGAAGCTCTCCTTATAGAGTCTTACTTCTCACAGCACAGAGAATGTTGAATGTTCATTTATGTGTAATGACATTTCTTCATTTCTGGTATTGCAATCTGACCATTTTCCTCCCTTAGATAGTTTTGGCGGTAGTCTAGTTCTCCAGTGAAAGTACCTAAATAGTTTTTAGTTCCAGATGGCTAACATTTTAGTGTAAAATACATAGTATATATTATATATGTTCAAATGTAAGCACACTTA
The DNA here is from genome assembly GCA_033318265.1 of Phyllotis vaccarum. Lineage (NCBI taxonomy): Eukaryota > Metazoa > Chordata > Mammalia > Rodentia > Cricetidae > Phyllotis > Phyllotis vaccarum. Next base: position 23,841,873 of record JARWLC010000011.1, read on the forward strand.
AACAAAGGACAGAATCTGAGAAATTTTGACGAGGGTCTCTCTATAAGAATCTGAAATAAAGCATAGACACACATATAATATACCAGGAAAAAATAAGGTGGACTCATCGTAGCTGTAGGGATCCTGCAAGCCATTCCTATTGAGTGGCAGTGCTGGACTTTCGTCTTCGAATATTCATAAAACAAATTTAATTTCCATTTCTCTGAGAAAAAACTTTCTTTAATGAAAGGAGATTTAGTGTTGTATTTTTCTGACCCCTGAAATCATTTTTTTTTTTTTACAAAAAAAAAAAAAAAAAAAAAGCTTAATCTGACTAGCATTGAGTAAATCTCTAAACAAGGCTACTCATTTTGTAGTTTTGACTTAATTCTGGGGTTCAGAATATTGGAGTTTACACTTAAGGATTTAGAATTGGTCCACATGTTATTAACCAGATGTTGCCTCATGCCTGCTTACTGCTGAAACCTGATATTCTTTCATGAATGAATTTTTAATGTGACCATTACTTGAAGGTATTCTCAAAAATAAGTCCAGTATTGGATGGTTTAGAACTTCATCTAGGTTGGATAGCACATGGTGCCATGTGTGACCTACTGCAGAATGTCACATAAAAACTCAAACAATATATTCAGATTTCTAAGAAAAATCCAAAAGGAATCTCAAAGAATAAACATTTTAAAAGTAAGAAGTAACATAAACAGCTAAACAAAAGTACCAGCAAAGTACAGGACCCAGGAAAACAACAAAACCCTAGGAAACTCCAGAGCCACCGTGGATATTAAAGAGAAAGGAATCCAGGGAGAAAGTGGCAACGGTTACTATGAGCTTTCCATAGATACCTCTGCCTTTGGATATTTTTAAAAAATTTATTAACCTGACAGCAGGAAATGTTATACAGATGGCCCCCTGACAGGGCTCCAGTTGGGTCTCAACACTTTGCTATCTTTCTCTTTAGCATAAGGAACTCGCAAAGTGAGTTAAGTGGGCCAGGAGCAGGTTTGGGTAAATATGCCTTCTCCTAAGGATGCCTGGATATCCTAAGAAAGGTTGAGTAATCAGGGGCAGCCTGAGAGCAGAGCTGAGCTCCCCCACTTCCCTTTCGCACCTACTTTCTTTTAAATGTGTGATGTCTGATGTATTATTAATCCCAAAACATAGACCGGCAAGGTCGCCAAACAGATGCCAGCTCTCACACAAATGATGTGTTTACTGGGTGATAACACATACGTTTTGCCTGAAACAGCCTACTTAAAGCTCTTCTCTCAAGTGGGAGAATATTTTATTTGGTCAGTTTTTTAAAATAATGGCATCAGTTCTATAAATGAACTAGGTGATGGAGAAAGCAGGCAACTTACTGAAGGTTGAGATGGAAAGTACTACTTCAATAATTAGGACACAGACAAGGCTGGGCAAAGTACAAAATCACTACAATGCCACAAAACCTTTAAGAAAGAAACACCAAGCTAAGAGGTGTCTCATTTAACAGAATGGTAGAGTGCAGACAAATTGGAGCATATATACCTTAACATATGTTCATCTGTTTATGGAACCATTTAACAACAATAACAAGGTATGTTAGCTATGGCAATCAAAATACTAGAGAAAAGGGAAAGTCATAGCCACATTTTTTTTTTAAGGTGGCTGATGCATTCCCTCCAACAATCCTTGAATACTGCAACACTGAACTTCTGCACCATGGGCCTAACCAGAGCACTATAGGCATAGCATGTGGCAAAGTCCTTACTGAATCTTCAGACACACATTGTACACTGTGCTCAAGTACCTCTGAGCAATGAAAAGAGCTCAGCAAAGCAAGCTGGTGGGAAGTTTGAACACAGACATCTTTCTTACTAGATATAGTTTTATTTCAAAGGCTATATATTAATACTAAAGTGGGTTTGTTTACAATGCAATGTTGCAATGATATTCTGGTAGGAAAATTTCCATTAAACTAGTTGTCTAAATACACAGAGCTTCTCAGTGACTTCTTAAAATAATTACTTTACTGAATTAGATTTTCTCAAATGTAAGAAAAATATTCAAGTATGCATTTCCAGTCTCAACCAGTCAGAGAGTACCAGGGCAAAGGTATGCTTGACTCTAAAACCAGAAACTGTTTGTGGCAAACACTTTATCCTACATCCCATTTACTTGCATAAATAGATTTCTACTAATTTCTGTTTTGTGTTTAGGGCATAGAAAATATTGTTCAAATTATTTAGTTGATTTACAAATATGATGTTTTAATTTTAACAAAGTACACTTTCTTTAGTTTAAAAAAGCATGGATTTTCAATTGATAAAACATAACAACTTTAAAAAATGTATAATCATGTTCCATATTTCAAACGAATATATTTCTCTAGAGACTTTTTCTCATCATTTTCCAGCTAACTCCCTCTGGGGCTTAAGCCCTATGTGCTGATTACTGGCTCCAGCATATTTTATCAGATTATTATAAGCACCCAAGGTATTGAAACCTTGAGAGAGACATTTAAATGAAGTAATGAAGACAGCAGCCCTCCACTTGCACACCCAGGCAAGAGGCAGCCTTGCCAAAGAGCAGCCCCCACGATGCCCTGCAGTGACCTCCCTGCTGACCTGCAGAGACCACTGTCACAAGGGGTGACAGACAATTTACTCCTTTATCCTTTTGTCATTGAAAATGACTCTTTGGCCATAAATTCTAATCAAGTCAAACTGGACGGCAATTTAAAGACAGAAAAAATTTCTAACGTGCGTTTTTGGACAAAGCTCAGTGGAAGGAAAAGGAAACAGACAAGTGCTGTTTCCTAACATGGAGAAATCACTGACCCTGCTTTCAACCCTCCCCTAATAGTTCACAGATAAATGATACTGAAAAGCCTCACTCTTGAGAGTATCATCATGATTTTTGTTAACCCCCCCCCCCCCCCAAGTCACAATGTTGTTGTAGAAAAATAGACTTTTACAATTTTTACATACAACATTTGTAAAGGGTGTGTTTTTCTTTAGGTTCAAGGTTCTGGGCTATACATCCAGGGGATGGTTGTGTGTGTTACAAGAAACAAGCCACCAGTCTGAGCCCAGCCACCCAGGCTAGCCAGAACTGAAACAGAAGGAATCGTGGGGTGAACTTGAAATAATAAGAATTTTCCCAGGAGAAGCACTGTTCATAATCACCATCTAAATCTCAGATATATACAGAGGAAACATTTCAGGTTCGTTTTAGGAGATCTCACTTCTCCAGTTGCAAATACAATGTTTTCCAGGGATACATATGACTTTCATCTTTTCTGCATCCATTTCCATGACAGAGCAGTGGATACAACCTTTACATTCTAGCATCCTGCTTGCTGAATGGAGGACAATGTATGCTTAATAGGTATAAGTACAAGTGAAGCATCACATTGACATGAGCAATATAACTGCCACCGAAGAAACACAGCAACCCTTTCCCTTGGAGACTGTCTGCCAAAGGCTAGTTTGGGGGTACAGTTTCCAGTGTGTACATCACTTGTCCTATATTTGGTGGCTGCCCTGTGTGACATCATTCATTTAATTGTGCAGCTGGAGGACTATGTGACCAAACACCAATTTCTCTAGTAATTCTCCCACGTGCAAGCCTGTTCTCCATCCACTCATACTGTTCCCTGTGGCTCTGAATTTAGCAGAATATGCTCATAAGCTGAAAATGGAGGTAGTTTTCTATAGACTTTATAAGAATAAATAATGCACACTTAATGATATTGCAGAGAACTATTTCACCACACGTTTCTCAATGAAATGTGGATTTATCTCTCTTAAGTGTACTTTAGTTTCCATGACTGTTCAAGTTAAGCAAAATGTTACTTCTGATGTAATTACTTCATAAAACACAAGGGCCCTTTTCTGAACTTTCTACTTAGGCTGGCATATGGCTTCTTGTTTCCCTTCTAGCATTCTGAGCGGCTCAGAGCACCGAAACATTCTGCACAGCATGTTTCCCTTTGGATGCTGTTAAGTACAGAGGTGCAGTTTAAGGATAGGCATAAAAAGCCCAGTGGTTCCTGGAATTTCCTTTGTTTATCCATAGAGGGCATCAGCATTAGCCTTTCTCCTGCAGTTTTGGACTGAAGATGCCTTCCTGTGAGGGAAACAGGTCTGTCCTCTGGACTACTGATTTGAGTGAGAGCCATATTGGTGAACTAGCTTTGAAAAAAATCTATTTATACTGAAATTTCAGGTGCAATAGTAGGCTCATCTGGTCCCCTGTTGTTGGGTAACTTCTCTCTACGACACTAAACATACCAAAATGCACAGGATTTGCCCTGATCTGTCCCTTTCATAAAAGAAGCACAGGCTTCCACCACATGATAGAGAGTAGAGGCTTGATGGCTTGAGAGAGAAACGGCAGAATTACCCTGGCTTAGAGAAAAGCTGAACCACCCAGGACAACATAGTTCCCTGTTATCAAATAAAGAACACCCTTAGAACTATGTCTACAAACACAATGTGACAAGCCAAACATTCACATGCTGTAGAAAACAGCATGTACCTGCATCATATATTTTATCACCAAAGCTCCTGGACAGACTGGAAGATGATGACTTTAGAAAGTTTTAGACAGTTGTGTAAACTAACATTTCCAATTCTGAGTCTTAGTACATTTCAAAAGTGAGAGGACAATCATCCCCATAACGAGGATATCTTTATAAGACCGGTGCATGCTCTCATCTCTGGGTACATCCTACAATTTCTGTTTCGTGTTGTCTCCAATTTTTTTTCTCAAGTTTTCAAGACTGTCAAATCAACTTATTTCTTTGCTTCCTAATTGAAAAGTGGGAAAGATCCTTGCTGTGTTTATAAACTAATCTATGAGGCAAAAGATGAGCAAGTGAATATGAAACACCCAAGGCAGAGTGTGAGGAATTGGCTGAGCTCTCTGTCACACACTCAGAAGTTGAGAATCTCAAAATGCAGGTAAGGTGCCCTCTGAAGTCCACGGTGAATTTCCAGTTAAACTATGACTCCTTAGTTTCTGGCATCCAAGAAAGATTCCACTTACAATATTTTGGGAGGACTTTGGCCCTGTTGGGTCTTTCAAGCTTTCTTCACTGTACATGCAGAGCAGGAAAAGTATGTACAGAATATGAAGTGATTCTCAAGAATGAAAAATCTAAATAATCAGATCAACCATCCTCTTCATCACTTCAACTGAAAAGGACTTGTGGCTACAAACAAAAGTCTACAAAATTTTCTGACTTTTTTTTTTAAGGATGAAATGTTTCAGACAGATAACTTAATATCTATCGCTTTGCTGGGGTTGCAATCAGTGGCTTTTGAAAAGCTAAAGCCTCACTCAGTATAGCCAGCATCCGAGAGCACTGCACATGGATTTTGCCTTCCTGTGACTGATACTTTTATCTGATTTATCTCACTAGCCTCTTAAAAGAAAATGAGTGTTGAGGCCACAGCTTTCCACACAGCTAAAAACTTCCTCAGAGTGAAATGCTAAAACCTCCCAAGCTAGGTGTGAAGGTTTGATTTCAGAAGCAATCACCTTTTGAACTAAAAGTAAACATAGAATTTCTGAAAACTGAAATCAGTTGTATTCTTATGTAAAAATCAGTATGTTACCCACCCACCCCCCAAAAAATCCAAAACAAAGTTTCCCTCTAGTTCCCTTCTGGTATTTGCCTGAACATTTGTAAGTAGAGGGCTGTCCTCTGCAGGAGCAGCTGAGAGAAGCTGATCTAACTGCCAAAGAAGCTCTGTTCGTTCTCTACAAAAAATAAAAATAAAAAAAATAAATAAATAAAACCCATTTTGAAATTAAATAAGCATTCTTCACCAAGTATTTTATGTATCATTGCTTGACTGCAAACTTCAGGCTTAGGACTGTTTTATAATCTGAGAGCAAGCAGTTCTCTGCCTGTTTGTCCAAGGTTAGTTGTATACAGATGTGTAGACAGACACACTTGAAAACAATTAAGAGCAAGTGTGCCAAAGACTACTGTTCTAAAAACCTAATGTCACTCAGAAGCATAAAGTACTTCTGCAGCAGAGATGTCTCTTGGCATCCATCACTCCAGCACGTGCCTCAGCAGCCCGCTCCCCTTTCTGATTAGAGATCACAGTTGTTGGAGTTGGCTTACAGACTGTCATCTATTTGAATGACAGATGTCTCCACTGAAGTGACACTCTGTTTGTTCTCATTTTGTTTATGAAACAGATTTCTAAAAGGTCCTGGGCTGTCGCCATGGTTAATATGAGGCTAAAATATGTTAAAGGGAAAGGGTTAGGGAGAAGGGTAGGGGACTGTTTTGTTCCCCCAACCCTTTTAAAAGAAGAAATACTCACTCGGATAATGACGACAAAATGTGTTTCTAAGAGCCAAGCCTGTAGCCACCTTTGTTTACCTGGCACACAGCGATTTGTATTGACATTTTCAGCTCTCTTCTCTCGTCTTTTGACTACAGATAATAACTCTTTACTCTCCTTCCCTTTAACAAAAGGCTGCAAAGCAACCCGAAACCGAGTCGATATTTATTCAATAAATGTTAACCAATTCTCGCAATGGAACTGATTTCCTGATTATTTTACCATTTAGTGTTTTTTCCCCCCTTTTCATTCTTTCCTTCTGTTTTTGTTCGGATAATTTCCAACTGAGCATGGCAACGCGACTTGACAAGTCAGAAATGGACAGTAAGTAAGTTCCTTGTTGGTGGAAAAGTTTGGAGGGCATCCTCCCCGCCCGCTGAATGGAGTCGAGTCGGGTACCTTAGCCCCTCCAGGATGCGAAGCTCCTCTTTAGCACTCACAGAAACATTGAATGGAAAGCAGGAGGAAAGGGGGGCTGGGGTGGTGGTGGCTGGATTGCTCTTCCGGACAACATGGTAGGACGAAATGAAATACCTAGACAGACTTACCGAAGAGCTTGCTGGGAGTGTCCTCGCTGTCATTTGATTCCACGGGAGCAAGCAGGGGCTCATTCAGCTCGCTGTCTGAAGTAGCAGCCTTGTCCTCACCTCTCAACTCCGCATTCATTTCACTCCGCACTGACAGCAAGGGCTTACTGACTTGTCCAGCTATCATTGGATCCTAGGATGGGGGGAAAGAGCGAAGGGGAGGAAAAAGTGGCAGCTTTAGAGAGCGTGTCCTCTCTCCCTCTCCCTCTCTCCTACACACACACACACACACACACACACACACACACACACACACACACACACACACACACACACACACCCTCTCCTCTCTCTTATCTCTGCCTGCTCCTGCTGTTATTGCTGGCTGCAGTCAAGTGAAGAGCTATTACAGATTCGATGAGTTCTCCATTACTCCCCACCCTATTAAAGCTCAACTAGCATGTGAGAGATTCAGGAGGCTTCGGAGGGAAAAGGGAAAAAAAAAAAAAAAAGAAAAGAAAGAGAAAAGAAAAAAAAAAAACTTCTTTGCAAGCAGCCTAACCAACACAGCTTTAATTGTGGGATGTGCTTTTGTAAGGATGTTTTTACACCTTTTTCTGTCTTTAATGCAGTAAGGGGGAAGAAAGAAAGTGCTGGTTTGTACTCCAGCAACGCACCTCTTTAGAAGGGGCACCCTATGGAGGGACCGGGACTATTTTAAGAAGCCTTCTCCCTGGGGGAGAAGCAATTAAACCCTATCCCAAGAGTAGAGAAAAGAGCCAGGAAGAAAAAAAAGACCACTACAAGCTTTCAGTGGAATAAGAGATATTTCTTATGTAAATTCTCTGAGCACACTTAGAAGTTTTCTACCCTACATGGGTCCCAGACTGGGGACAGAGGCTGACCCCAATCAAATGCACATTTTAAAGCAAACAATACACAGCGAAATATACGGAAATTGCTTTACATTTTTAAGGAAGTGGGAAAATACTTACAAACTGTTTTCAATAATTCAGTTACCTAGAGCATCATACACCCAGAGAGAAATTAAAGAAAAAAGAATCAAGAATCACCTCCAGGGGGGAAAAAAAAGACAAAACTTTTCTCCCCAATAAATTAGCCTGGCTTTATCTTCAGCTCTTTTAGAAAGGCATGTTAGGACTAGGAATAACTCCCCAAATCTAGCCTTTAGTCCACTTGCAAACCAAGATTGCTTTGGCACAAATATCAGATGCAGAAGCAAAGCACAGCAAAAGCTGCCTTTTTCCTTCGTGATCTGGGAGCTATTTATTGTCAAGTTCATGCCTAAATGGTTTCTGAGCAGGAAACAGGTGACGTGCAGGAGCAGGTGGGGCAGCATGCTCCCCTGCCCATCATCACATTGGTTGTGGTATGCCTGTGCTTTTTTTTTTTTTTAATGTATTCATGCCTGAAAAGTGAATTTGATATGACACATGATAATCTATGAAAATGTTAATCAATACAAATAGTTTAAGCTGTCATCAAATGCACTTCTTTAGTCAATACTCATACCACTGAAAACAATGTCACTGTCACCAGGGCTTAATTTGCACAGCACTTAAATATTGGACTCTGTGCATCAATGCACTTCTTCTTCAAATACTGTAGGTAAACACATTTTCTCCCTATTTAAGGCTGAAGCACTCAGCACGCATTTAGCTGAGCCGAATCCTCCCTTTTGAATACCTTGATAGGTCCACTGGAGGGCAAAATTAATACTTAATTGAATCTCACAGTCATCAAAATAATCAATACTTTTTTATTATTTATTCTTTACAGTCTGTTGACTGTTTCAAACCTCTGAGGGAATGGTGGGAAGGATTCATGGCTTTGAAACACTGTCATTTAACAAGGTAATTTTCAGTGGGGCATTAGGGGTTGTGAAACATATAATAAAACAAAAATGGAGCCTTATAATAGGAAGAAAGAAAAGAATTATATTTCTGCCATCTAACAAAACAGGATAAATAAAAAAGCAAGTGCAGAGAGAGCAAGGAAGGAGGGGGAGAGGGAGAGAGAAAGGCTGGCTTTGAAGGGTTTTATCATATCAAGAGCAGAGCTGAGCTTTCATAATGCTGACATTTCTCATCCTGACAATCTTAAACAAGTGGAAAGGATGCGATCGCAGATATCATCTTTCATCACATTCCCTAGCCTAAGAACCGACATGACAGCTCCTCGGCCCTTTACACCGTTAATTACTAAATAAAATACTACTCTCTGTCAACATCAGATTATTGTAGATAGCAACCGCAAACATTTCTTCGTTGTTACCCCCTCTGAAACTCTGATACCTACCTTGAACTCTTTAGAAAATAGATTAGGTTTGTCTCAGTATATTGTAAATATTTGAAATAGAATCAATGTAATCAATGTGGTCGAAACACGGTATTGTCAATCTAAATTTACTGGTGATAGATTAGTATTCCAGACACTGGGTTTGGTGGCTAGATTTTAGAGCACTAGGCATTGGGGGATGGAGAGAGATGGACAGAACAGAAAGGAGACAGGCGATTCTTAAAATTTCCTCAGAATTTCCTATATATTAACAGAACACTCTCTCTCTTTCTCTCTCTCTCTCTCTCTCCTCCTCTCTCTCTCTCTCTCTCTCTCTCTCTCTCTCTCTCTCTCTCTCTCTCTCTCTCTCTCTCTCTCTCTGTATTTTGTTCTGATTTAGTGAAGAGTCTAGAGAAAAGAACAATACTGGTTATCTTATGGTATTTATAGTGTGTTCATCATAGAATCCAAGAACCCAGGTTTAAATTCTAGGAGTTTTTTTTTTTTTTTCTTCCTAAAAGGAGGAATACTCTGTAACCTAAAATAAAAAAATGATTTGTCCCTTGGAAATACTCCAGCCCTATGGCTTCCCTGCTTATTTGAGTATCATTTAAGAAGTGTTAATGGTAAACTTCTGTTAGGAATACATTCCTGTAAACTGTACAGGATTACTCGTCTGTCAATGAATACCAGGATAGACTTGAAAAGAATATTGTCCCTCTTCAGTTGTGAATGGTCAAAGTTGAACCCCAAACCCATGGAAGAGCTGAGATAAGGCTGATAAGTTTACAGGGACTTAAATATGTGTGTAAAGCATGTCATGTCCAATGGTCTGTATTCACTGGGCATTAGCTTTCCTTTCCTAAATGGCTTTTATGCACCTCATACATAGTTAGATTGCCAACCAGTGCGTCTCAGTAACTGAAGCTTAGAGAATTCAGTTTGCCATTAAGTACTCAGTTGGGTTTTCATTTAACAAGACACTTTATAATTTCCATGACACAGCTGATTGTGTATGTGTGCATGCGCATGTGTGCGCGCATGTGCATAACTGTGTGTGTGCACATTCATGTGCGTGTGTATTCACATGACATGGTTAATAGCAAACCCCTAGTGAGTCAGAAAGCAGACAGCTTTTAATCACAGCTGCAGCCACAGGGAGATCCATTTGAAAATGTGCCACAAGCAGTAACCACTGAGTACAGACTTATGGGGGATTGGGGAGTGCCTCTTTCATGTAAGTAACACTGGGCTTGAAAGATAGTCTCTCTGCAAAATGTTAAGGTTCTGTGAAACCTTTTCTGCAAAGAGAAGACACGACTTCTAAGGTACTTCCTACACAGTATCTTGCAGAAATGTAAGAGAGTTAACTTCAACATGTCCAAGGACCCTGGTATCAGCAAAGAGGGAAAAAAAAATGGCTAAAGTGAAAAATTAAATACAAAGTAATGAAACTTTCATACTAACTACTTTAAGTTGTTACAATTGTAGTAGAAGAAATGAAGGTCTCTCAGTCATGTGGTTATAAGCATTGTTAGGAGAAAGTGGTCTTATATTTAAGAGTCAATGGTTCAAGAACAGGACATAGCCTATGCCACTATAGGGTGCTCAAAAAGGTCTCTAGAGAGTCAAGAGGCCAAGATACTAAAAAGAGAAGCAAGAAATAAGAGATTAAAAATAAGAAAAATTTTAAAATTGAAATTACTTCATCGCAAATTTGGAAGGAAATCTTCATCACATCCTAAAGTGAACAGTGAGCAGGACCAACATCAAAATAGCACAGTACCTATTCAGGCCTCCTTCATAATGTGGTTCGAGAATAGGAATCACTCATGCAATGCCTTTGTCAGACAAGCTCTTCAGATGTATCTGCTGTGATACATTGTAGGCAAGGTGTCATCCACATGTCATGAACGAAGAACTTGACCTCGTGTGTGTGTGTGTGTGTGTGTGTGTGTGTGTGTGTGTGTGTGTGTGTGTGTGTGTGTGTGGCGGCGGCGGAGGGGGGGGTAGTGATGGTATGAGCCTAAGTTTTAAAGCTCTATTTCAAGCTCTAGTAGATGTACCTCTTTACACCACCCTTCACCACTGAGTGCAACCTGAAGTAGGAACTGGAGAACCATCATGGCCATAACTGGCTTCGAGACTAAGTAGCCAATTCTGAAGTGGGCTGTGTGTGTTTGTTTCTTCCCCACAGAATGGAAAACAAAATGGGCTCCAGCTGGCTCTGCTTGGGCAAAACACATGGGACAGTGCAGTATAGGAAGGAGACTCACCAGTGTTCAATACCCAGATGTGTTCAGTGTCCTCTCTAGATAATCATAGCAAGCCATGCAAACACTATGAGCTTTAATGATCTTATTTCAGAAATGAAAATGCTTAAATGAGAGAGTATTTCCCTAAGTGCATGTCACAAAACACTTGTCTACAAGATATTCCATAACAGAAGGGTAATCCTAAAAAGTTAAGTCCATCCGATATACATCCTTGTTCAGTTTAGTATATTTTGATTGAATGCATTCTCATCATACTCCAGTTTCTGTTTTTCTTTGACATAATTTTCACTAGAAATGTTGCAGTGCACCTCTGTTCAAGTTTTATTTGATGAGTGGCTATAGGACACTGTATTATTGTTTAGAACTCAGCATGGACTTTTTCCAAGTTACTAAAAATAATGTCCTATAATCAGAGATAGAATAATTCAGCTCAAGATCTTCAGTAAGTTGACAAAATTTTTGGAAGCATAATCACTCTCAATTTTTCATCAGAGAAGCAAGGAAGGGAAATTAAAAATTCGGCAAAGCACCCGTGCCCAGTGACAACTGAGCAATGGAACCGGCCACACCCCTCATAGAGAACTTGAGCTAGGTCCAGCATATTTTTGTAAACAAACCAAGTATGAAACTGACAGGCAAAGCTACTTTTGGAGACAATCTAAATAATTTAGGCAGCCCTCAAAAGTCCATGGGAAAAAATTCTTTGTATGATAAAATTACCCACACCAGAAATCAATATAAATATTATCTATGTAAGTTATTCTGGATTTTTCCACTCTTAAAACACATGTTTCATTTAGGAAAAAGAATATAGGAGCAAATTGCCTATAGATAGCTTAATATGTAAATACAATATCATGTTTTATGTATAATTTTCCCACAGAGAAGAAATAAATAGAAAAATAGAAAATTATTAAGAGGAAGAGACCAGACTATAGAGGGTTTGGTGACATAATAATTCCAAAAGTGAATGCTATTACTTAAACCATGGAGAAAACAATTTTTCTCCTTTTTATTGATTAGCATATTAAGTGGTTAAATTCTCAGGATATTTAATATATTGAATATTTCCCCCTAAGATTTAACAGTCTCTAACTTTTAAGCATTCAACATCACCACTTCTTATGAATAACTTTTAAAAACATATAATTAACCTTTAGAAATAGATACTATTTTATATTTTTTTGTTTCTTAATTAATGTAAGTATATATTTCAGAAAAATGGAAAAATCTTGAATATTAGGAAAATCAGATACATACACTAAAAATGTCATACATTTATCTGCCATTATTTTACTTCAACTATGATTTCTTGCATTTACAAAAGGATCATTATTGAAAAAGAAGCAAATCCCACATTTCTAGCCAATAGTCATCAGAAATCTGCATCATAACAAGCTTTACAAAAACTCCGCACATGCTCTTGAAGGCCCCTCAGTGATTCATACAAAAAAAAAAAATGAACTGAATATGAATTCTTTTCCCAAATCAACAATCGCAGCTCTCATCTTTTATCTCTATTCCACTATAGTTAGAAGGGTGACATTTCACCTACTTCTATCCCCAAATACATGGATATTCTGTGAAAACCTATCAAGGCATTCAAAATTAAAACAAAAGGCTGGACTCATATAGTAGCTTTCTAAAAATGTTGAGGATCATGGATGTTTCTTACTTTATACTAATTATCCGCAGGACCATGAGCGGACCTCTTGTCTCTTCTGTCTTAGTTTGCTTTACAAAATGATGCCCTCTATCTCTCTGGCAATATTGTGAGACTCAAATATATGATACAAATGAATAATTTTGAAAAATAGAGTATATTTTACAGGTAGACTGTTTTGTACAATATTTCTATCCCATATAAAACCACTGATTTGAGTTAATTATTTCTCCTTGCCCTTGGTTTGGAGTAGGAGTCACTGCCACAAAAGAAGAAGAAGACTCTCCTAATCACCACAGTGGATCTTCTTCTTACTTCCAAGGCCACTGTTTCCTAAGGACCAGCAATGTCAGCTACTCCTCTCAAGGAGGGCCTTCAAAAAGCTGATAAAATCTAGTGCCTCTGTTAAGAAGACACGCAGAGTATGACACTACTTGTCACTTCCTCTATATCTTTAACACTTTATATAGGCACTATTTGCTTAAGATTGATGTCCGGAATCATCTGAAAGGGAAAAAAAGCAAGATGTCATAATATTTGGTCGCTTTTGTGTCTGAGAATGACATTTCACTGACCAGGGGTAAGTTTAACATATGGACAGCTAAGCATCTCTTCCCTCTAGTTGAACCTCAGATACATGAGTGACTACTCTCTCTTCCTAGAGTCTCTGTCCTTCTCCAGAGTCACATACTCCTAACTAACTGCCTGTACTTTAGGGGTAACTCAAATTCAGTTCAAGAGGACATCACTAAACACGACTGTATTAATCACAAGTGAGACAATAAGCAAAACCACATCGACCAGAGGATGTAGGTTTTGAGATAACAACATAATGATTAAACAAATAAGAACCCCTCAGTTCTGGGCTTCTACAAAGCTTCTATACAAAGCTGCAGTTGAACACACCTCATCTAGAACATCACCTTGGATTTCTACACTGTCTTGGCCCATTGGAAGTTAATATGACTGTATGGACAATGCTTCACACATACTTATCTGGGAAGAGAAGGAGACACTGATATTGACAACCTAATAGCACCATCAATTCGATTTCTGCTGCCTTGTGTAAAAGCATCAATAAGAGTTCAATCTGGCTCATATGGATTGGGTCTTTAGGTAATGGGGTTATGCAGTAATATTGACACTGTACACACCTACCCTGTATTCACATAATCTTCATAATCTCACGGCTTCAAATAGGCATGAGGCTTCAACCATAATAAAGCTCAGAGGGAAGTGAATTTATATTGAGTAATTTGAGTGGACAGCTGTTAAGGAGTTACAAAGAGAAATCATCCAATCTTTGTTCGAAAATTTATTTTTAATGTCTTAAAATTTACAGCAGATGTGTGTCTGTGTGTGTTTGTGGGTATGCATCTATGTGTGTTCAATATCTGTAACTTTTGCAAAAGTGAATAATATAGTCATCTCTCAGAATTGAAAAATTTGATCTGGAGCCTGAGATTTCCAAGCCAAGGACTGAGAAGTCTTAAGATTTTCAGAGATTTGCCGTTAGGATGTCAAAGAGAGACAGGACAACTGTCTGCTTTGTTTTTTAAAAACAGAATTGGTTTCTCTCATCTGTTTGTACAAAGTCTTCAGGATACTCAATGAAATCTTTTATTAGGCATGTCCACATTACATGTGTTTGTGTGTGTGTGCATGCGTGTGCATGCACATGTGCACACAGGTGCCCATGGAAACTAGAAAAAGGTGTAGGATTCCCAAAATGATGGAGTTTGAAGCAGTTGTGAGTTGCCTAACAGAGGTGCTAGGAACCCAACTCAGATCCTTCACATGGATAGTGTATGCTCTTAACTACTGAGCCATCTCTCCAGCCTCCCATGCTGCATCTCAGATATGTCATAATCATAACAGATTTCCTATTGGTTAATCCTTAGCAGGCAAAAGCCTCAGTACAGAGCAGTGCGTCTGATACAAAGTAGGCTCCAAGTCACAAGCGATTTTGATTGATTCACTAATAGTGAAGGAAGAAAGCAGGCGGGCAAAAAGGAGGGAAATAAGAGATGAGCTGCCTTCAACAAAGCAAAGGCTGCAGGGCTCAGAGTGGCCCAGAGGAACAAAGGCCTCTTTCCTTTGAGTGACACTCTGTCTACCTGGGTTCTCTCTGAAAAAAATCTACCCAGCACCAGAAGCTCATCACATAACCAACTGTCCTCCCAGCCACCCTCAGCCACTAAGGACATGTCCACACACATACACACACACACACACACACACACACACACACACACACACACACACACACACACACACACACACACACACAGAGAGAGAGAGGTATTTGGAGGTTGATTTTATTATAAATTTACTAAGCCTGTCATTTAAATAAGTGTCTTAAGTATACAAGTACCTCTGTAAGTTCATCAATCCCTTCTAAATGACAAAGATATCTATTAAAAACTTTTTTTAAACAAAATATCTGTCTTCCTATGTTTTTGATTTTCATAAATAAATAGAAAAATCCATCCTGCCCCCTGCTGACCAATTAATATTTCTAAAAATCCGGTACAGAACTTCCATGTGTGCATGGTACACTGTGAGTACTTGTGTGTACTGTGCTAGGTGCTGATCAACCTTTCCTGTTAGATGAGCTGCTGTGTGCTGTAAACATAGACTATGCTATTCACATTCTGCTGTTGTAAAATTGTAAAGATTATTTTTTTCAGGCATGTGCCAATAAAGTATCTAGGATTACCTAGTCAAGCTTGAGCATAGACACTCACTGGTCTACAGCAAGCTCTCTTTTTGTCAGCTTCCCTTGGGGATCTCGCGATGGCCCACTTGCCAGTCTGTGGTGCCAGGGGTAAGGGTCTGGAGACTGGGAGCAGCAGTAGCCTGTGTTCAGGCATGAGGTCACCTGCTCTCTACAGGGCTTTGAGCAAGAACTTACATCCCTGAGCATCCAATTCCCTGGGAAGAAAATGGGGGTAATAATAGCATATGCCACATGGGATACGTTTACAGATTAAATAAATAATTCAAATAGTGCTTAGACCACGCTGCCTGCCTAGTAATAAGAGAGATTTCTCTATTGCTTGTTCAGTGCTCTTTGTCTATAGCCCTCTGACAAGGTGTGAGAGTTTGGGTACCGTAGTAAAGGCAGCTCCTTAGACTTCATTATATTTTCAAAGAGACTCTTCTCCACTCCCTGCACATACAAAAATAAATCAGTCAGTAACCTCTGCTAAGGAGCCAGCATGCCTTTGGGTCTTCCTACTCCGAACATCAGGAGGGGCTGGGGCACACACCAAGCCCCCACTAAATAGGCATTGATTTCATTTGAAAAACAAAAACTAGAATCGATATCTATAAAAAATGAAAGAAAGGTCAAAAACCTGTTAGTTTTTTTTTTTAACTAAATTACTCTGAAGTCCTTTGAGAAGGAATTTACTCTATAAATCCTAAAGGTTTATTATTTTAAGGAATAAGTAACTGTCAGAGGGATATAAATTCCATAGAATTTTATCTCCAAATTAAGACTGTATCTGGCTTTTAATTTTATTTTATAAGTTTGATGTCCACGGTCTTTAAAGGAACCATCCTACTTTGTTCGAAAGGCCATTCATTGCCTAATTGATTTCAATAATGTTCCCCTACCCCAGCCTGACACAGCCTGCTGGGACTATTCATGGGGCTGCTCCTAGCTGCTTCCTCCCTTTCTTTCAGCCCAGTTAGTGGGCTTCCCCTTCTTTACCTTCAGCCTACACAAGGCAAGGTCCAGCCCTAGCCTTTCTTTACCCTCCCTCTCTCCGGGTAATCCACTCTCCTTTAATATTCCAAGGGTGACCCTTGACTGTTCTTTGAATGCTGCCCCAATTCAAAAGGCTTCTGAGCTTTTAAGAGAAGCCGAGATAACATAATTCCAAGGAGATGGGGGTGGGGGAAGAGGGAGAATGATTGGAAAGATTATCTAAATCTCTTCTCTGGGTTCTCACAAGTACATGAGCGGGGTGGTTTGTGTTTTACAGGTTATCCCCACCTCGCTGGCTAGCTTTCTTAACCCCTATCAAAATTATTTCGCAGATTTTCCCCAAACTCAAACTATAGACAGACTTATTTAAGTATTTCTTTTAACTTTTAACCTTTGAAATGGAGGTTAGTTTTAAAAACCAGGGTCTGGTTTTTAAGACAAAAACTGATAAAATTCATCAGATATATATTGGCAGTTCATTATGTACAAGGTGTTGCTCTGTAGACTGCACTGTTGGGAAAAATGGAGAAAGATTTACTACTACTACATATTTTGCTGGCTGGTAAACTCTGGGGAAGGAAAGAGAGGCGCTCAGCACTTGTGCTGTGACTCAGCATAGTTGCTGTTGGTGTTAAATGCTAATGAGACACACTCTTTACAAGTGTCTGAGCCCTATGCATGCACTGATACACTGTCTTTCTTTGAGGCAACGTTTAGACATCATTGAGGTTGAAAAGGAATATGTTGCTTCACCCAGAGAACCTTAGGATCTCTTGACTTAACTCTTGGTTTTAGCAAGGTCAGCATCAGCTGATAATATAGTCTCCCACTGTGAGGAGCATTCCGAAGCCAGGTTAACATCCAGCAGTCAAAAGCTGTTCTGATGATGGAGGGAGAGGGAGTATCGTAATGGCTAAATTTGTGTCCGATATTCAAGAGTTTTTGACTAAATGCCCTCAGCACTACTATATTACAGACTAGCTAATGTATTAAAAAAATTAAAAACAGCTACATTATAACCAATGGAAAGTCACCCCATAAAAGCATATAAAAATCAAAATTTTTTATAAAGTCTTTATAAAAACTTAGTGTATTAGATGGGTTTAGATGCCTCTGTTTATATGATTTCTGCATCTTGACCACAAAGTTGCCAGCATGAACGCTCAGAGACTGAACAAAGACAACTTTAATTGATCGAGGGCTGAATTATCTCAAATTTGGACACCTAAGTTTAGTCTGTGACAATGATATACCTGTGCCTCACATCAGTGTAGTATCTGTGTACACTAATATACTGTGCCCCAAGAAAGCAAATCAACACTTGGAATTTGGCCTAGTGTACACCCTGCTTCATTCTGCTCCACCTCGATTCTGTACCGACCTCCCACATACACACACTTTACCTGGAACGTTTCTTTTTCTCTGTGCAGAACAAATGAGAAGTAGAATTTACTTTCTCCTACTTTTTCAGACACTTCCACTACAAGGGGCCCCTATACCAGCTTCCTTTGTGCCCACTAATGGACTCTCATGCTGGGAGAGACCGTGGGACTGAGCTTTCTAGAAGGCTTGCTCTTGGCCTTTGGACCTATCGGCTCTATTTCCTCATTTCGTCAAGCAGAACTGATCCTACCTGTGCAGTTACCTTTCAACAAGTCAGCAATGAAATGGTTAAATTAGCTTTAAAATAAAGTAAAATCAGCATTCAGACAAACAAGGGGATGAATGTTTATTTTTTTCATCCAGCCAATTACAATGGGTTTAAAATATATTTCTAAAAATCCATGGGATGACAGTTTGATTTGTTTTGTAAAGGGATTATGGGGGGGTTGTTGTTATTTAACTCTGATGCTGGTAGTGTTTTAATACTAGTTAATCAGAGTATGTGTCTGTGACTACTACATATTCCTTTTGCATGTAACAGGAGTGTATCACTAAGCAAGACCTAGAATTCAGAGCCCTTGGCTATTAAAATTCTAGTGAGGAGGACCAGTAAAAGCCAAGTAAATAAAGAAACACCACAATGATGGGCTGTAATGAAAGCTATGAGCAAAACCATTGCTGTGCTGGGAAAGCACAGAAACAAATCCTAAGATGTTAGTTCTTTGTATAAAATGCCAGTCATTGAGGTGGACAATGGAGATACACGCCTTCAATCCTAGCACTCAGGAGGCAGAGGCTGGCAGGTCTCTGAGTTCAAGGCCAGCCTGGTCTACAAAGCAAATTCCAGGACAGATAGGGCTACACAGAGAAACCCTGTCTCGGGGGGGGGGGGGGGGGGGGGGGGCTGGGAGGGGGGGTGGGAGTGGGGGAGGGGGGATGCCAGTTGTTAGCCTAAAAATATTCTGCTGTGCTCTTAAATCAGCTCTATCTTTCTTAGAATAGCTGGTACAGTGCAGATGTTGTGCAAATAGTTATGCTGTATTTTTAAGGAGTGAGGTCAAGGGGGAAAATGTGCAAATTTGTTACAAATACATCTAATATTCTTACATTTCGGTGTGTGTATGTGTGTAAGCGCACTCACAAGCATGCTCACACACAATACCAGAGAGCAAGTCATGAGAGTTATTTCTGCTTTTTTTTTTTTCTTCCACCATGTGAGGGCCAGAGATGAAGGGACCTGGGAATGACCTCAAGTCATCAGGTTTAGCATAGGCACCTTTATACACTGAGCCATCTTGCTGACTCTATAGACACATTCAAAAGTTGCTTTGACCTATATTTGGTTACATGTACTGATACAAGCCATGGATATGAAGGCCCAAATGTATCTACTGTGAGAGCCATGGATATGAAGGCCCAAATGTATCTACTGTGAGAGCCATGGATATGAAGGCCCAAATGTATCTACTGTGAGAGCCATGGATATGGAGGCCCAAATGTATCTACTGTGAGAGCCATGGATATGGAGGCCCAAATGTATCTACTGTGAGAGCCATGGATATGGAGGCCCAAATGTATCTACTGTGAGATCCATGGATATGGAGGTCCAAATGTATCTACTGTGAGATCCATGGATATGGAGGTCCAAATGTACCTAGTGATTACTATTGTCTTACAGGAAGGGACCCTTGATTAGAAACCACAAAGACTGGGAGAATTGTCATGTGGGTATCACAGGAAAAAAGCCTGAGAGTGGGTTCCTTGTCCCTGACAATGACTGATGTGTGAGTCATGTTGGGGGTCAAACTCCCCTTTCACAAGGCTATTTTGGAGGAAGGCAAAAGGAGAATGAAAAGCTGCCTGGTAGTTGGAGCACCAGATAAAACTTTAATTGAAAACACAAAAATAGAATATGGACTATTGAACAGCATGAATTGTTATTCTTGTGGAACCAGGTAAAGATTCAATGACTCAAATCTTATGAAAACTCAAATTTAAGACACATTTTAAATGTTTTACCCCAATAGCCATGAAAACAATTTAATTTCTCTTAAGAAATCAATCAAATGAATCATCTCTCTGTTTATCTGTCTTTCCAGAACCCATGTTGGCCATGTCTTTTGTCCCAGACTGGATTATTGTTGACTGGGAGAGAAACTGAATTAGGCTCTAATATCCCTGGTGGCCAGTATTGTTAACACTGGAAGAACTCCCAAGGCAGTCTTTAAAAAGTCACTTTAACATCTGTGTATACTTCCTTCAACTAAAACAATGTCTATTTTTGAAACTGGACAGATGAATTCTCAAGAGAAGAAATAAAAGTAGCTAAGACATACTGTTTTTAAAAGTGCTCAACACCCTATGCAATTAGAGAGATACAATCAGAACAAGCAACATCAAGGGAACAACTGACAATAAGTGCTGATAAGAATGTGGGAAAGAGGAACCCTCAGCTATTAATAATGGGATTGCAAATTGGTATAGTCACTCTAGAAATGAGTGGTAAGGATTCGCAAAATCTTTAAGTAAATCTACCATATGACCCAGCTGTATCACTCCTTGGCATACACCTAAATGCTTGATACCCTATTGCAGAAATACGATGAACTGTGGTTAAGAACTCATTTTGCTCTTGCAGATAACCCAGGTCTGATTATCAGCACCCGTGTGGTGGCTGCCAGCTGTGTGAAGCTCCAGTTCCCTTTCTAGCCCCATGGGTACTGGATGCACATGTACACAAATATACATTCAGGTAAAATACCACACAACAAAATAAAAATAAGTATTTTAATTGCATGTGTGGAGGTTATGAAATTAGAAAGAAAATCAAAAGGGGGAGGAATAGATCTTAAAGAGGGGGGCATAAGGAGAGGATAACAGAAGGCATGTGACCTGAATGTACAGTGGGAGACCATGGTGTTGGCAGGGAGAAGAGTCAGTCAGCAGCTAAACAGGAGCACAAGAGAGGGTCCTTGCGAAAGGGCCCAACTTGAACAAAGTATAATGACACACATGTATGAAGACGTCATACTGAAACCAACCACATTCTATACTAACTTAAAAAAAAAAAAACAAAGAAAAGAAATAGATTATATATTTGTGACCAGCAAGAAAGCTCAGTGGACGAAGGTAGTTGTTGTCAAGCTTGATGACCTGAGCTCAATCCCAAAGTCCCACATGATATAGAATGATAGAACTTATCCCTGCAATTTGTCCTCTGACATCCCCATCTGTACCCCAACCAGATATCCATAATAAATAAATAGATAATAGTGTCTGTCACTTCCCAGTGGAGCTTAACAGCCATACACAGCTAAGCTTGTCAGAAAATTAGAGAAAGAGCTAGTCCTGCAAGATTCTGCAAGACTTTTCAGGCCTGACTCCCCCAAGTCACCAAGCCGGCCAGCCTCCTCTGAACCCATAGTGTTTTATACATGAGACCTGCCTCACATGATAATAAACCCTCTTTTTAACTGTTTGCAGAGACCTTAAGAACTTTTGTTAGCTTTTGTTTGTTTTGTTGTGAGACAGACAAAATGTTAGTCAATTCAGTACTTCAGTTTTGTGTTATATGCTTTAGTGGCAAAGCAAATAGCATAAAACAACTATTAATGCCTAAGTGTACACATATTAGTAATATGCTTTAAGAATATTTTCATTGAAATATTTATGTTATCAGAAACCATAAAGTCTCTTGATTTAAAATACATCTAATTATTCATACAAAAATAAAAATTTGACAGCTTAAAATATATTCCTGGGAGTAACACTGAAGGTTGAAAGAGTGTGGACCGTTGCCAAAGTGCCTTCAAGATCAAGCTGTGGAAAATTTATGCTCCTAGTTCATGAAAAAGCTTCTCCTTTATATTATATGTTTAATATTTTTCTAATTTATTAGTTGGAATGTGGAGTTTTATTAATGTTTTAATTTGCATATCATTAGAAAAGTTAAAAATTTCAAGTTTATTGGCTAGTTGAACTTCCTGTATAAATTATTCATGTCCTTTGCATACCTTTCTGTTGTGGTAGCTCAGTGTTTTTATCATGAAACATGGCACAGCTATATGAACCCATTGATTGTGGGAGGTGATAATTGGCAGTGTTTTGAAGTAGAAGTATGACATCTCTCTCATATATATATATATATATATATATATCATATATATATATATGATAAAGGGAAAATATATACATCTTATTCTGAACTTGTCAATAACCAAGAGTGTCATTTTTCTAATTTCATTGGTGCTAAAATTGAGAATAGTGGTGGGAAATAGAATATAACTTGGCAAATGTTCTGATTTTGTTCATCCCCATGACTTTCTCTTCTACATTTTTCATCTTACCAATTGGTTTTTACTAACGTTGGTTTTTTGAAATGTTTAAAATTTTTTACCTAGTTGTATTTGTCCTTTGTGTCTTATTCTATTTCTTTTATAATTGTAATTTTTCTATCCACAAAATATATATGTACTATTTTTATTTTGTATGATTTTTGTTAATATGTTCCTTTTGTAATTTCTCTAGGTGTACAGCATTAATTTGAAAAATCTTCATTTCTCAAACAGTAGAATTTTAGAACATAATTGATAGAGTAACTTCCTGGTACATCCTGGTACTTTTATTTGTCAAATATGAAACTAAAAACTCCCAGGTTTGTATTAATACTGTATGTTTGGTTAGCTGTACTGAGTTATTTTTTTTCTTTCTTTTTCCTTTTGGGAGCTTTTAAAACAATTTCATAAATTTCCTATGGCATTACCCTTATTTTACTTAATTTCAGTCACCATTTCTGTATAAACGCACCCATTTTGTCAGGACTTTCAGGCTCATTTGAGTGATATTTGGAACATTACATTTCATCTTAATGTCCTTCAAACGTCCCCTTAATCCTCCTGTCTCAAGAATGGATGTGGTTTTCTTTTGTTACCATTTAGATCTCTCCAGTGTTTATTTCCTGATTGCTTCCCCCATAATGAACTCACTCCCCCATCTGCCAATATTTGAATCAAATTATTTATATTTGTTTGTTGTGTATTTCTTTTTCATATCTCTAAGCATCTTAATTTTCACAGTTAATTTAGATTTCCTTTAAAGGAGTAACAAGATCCTGGAAGTTTGTAAACTTGTTATAGAAAGAGAAATCTCATAGTCATCATTGAGTTCATTATCAATTCATGGCATTTCCTGTGATTTTTTTTCCTGTCATTTAACCCAAAAATAATTTAAGAGATATTATAAATTTAACAAAGTTTCAAATATACTAATTATTTAAAATTGTATTGTGTCAGAGAATACAATATTTGTGGTAGTTCACTTTTGAGTTCTGTTTGCTTTCCAATTTTGAAGAATACTTTAAGATTAGTTTTTGGGAATATCCTATGAATACATAATATTTTAGTATGTTCTAAATATATACAAATTGAACATTTAAATTGTGGTGTATGTGATTTAATTTTATTACTTTGAGTTTCCTTAGTCTGGCAACAGTTGACTATATACACAAATTATTTTTCAAATGTCGATTTAAATTTATCCCATTGAGTTTTCAGGTTTTCTGCTTTATATATTTTTAGATTTTATTTGGCTTTTAGTGTTAAATCAATAAAATTAACTTGTTCTTGTTAGTATTTTTTATTTGACTTCTACT
This sequence comes from Phyllotis vaccarum, assembly GCA_033318265.1. Classification (NCBI taxonomy): domain Eukaryota; kingdom Metazoa; phylum Chordata; class Mammalia; order Rodentia; family Cricetidae; genus Phyllotis; species Phyllotis vaccarum. The sequence continues at coordinate 23,865,726 of JARWLC010000011.1, forward strand.
TTGCCGTGAGTTTCTCTGATAATTTTTCACATTTTGATTTTACTATTTTGATATTTTAACTGTATCCCTTCCTTTTAAAGTACCTAAATTTCTTTGAATCCAATGAAAGGCTGCAGTTAACATATTTAATGAAAGTATAAAACACACGTTTAGTGTCATAATCAGTATGCTTATCTTTACTATCTAGGGTTTATTCTGAGCTTTTTGTTTTTTACTTTATTATTTATTTCAGGCTTGTTTTAATTTTTAATTTCAAGTATTCTTTTATTTTAGCTTTTGGCCTCTTACATGTCATTTTCAATTGGTCTTTGTTAGAAGTTGGAAAGTTTTACATCTTTCTTTAGGCTCTTCAGTTGATAAACATAAAAATATATATGTTTATACATATTACTTTTAGTTTTTAATCACTGTACTCAAGAATATAATGAAATAATTTAAATATTTCTTTCTACAATATTTGATGGGTGTGACATGGAGGCACATACCCATAATCCTAGTACTCAGGAAGCAGGATGACCAAGAGTTTGAGGCTAGCCTCGGCATATGTTGAGATTGTCTCCCAAAAGTGAAGTAAGTTAATAGTGCTTTATATAATGTGCAAACACCAACACACACTTCATTCTAAACATTTGATTCAGACTCGCATACCAAATTTTCTACTGTTTAAAATAACTTCATACTCTGAAACCTTTTCTTTTGGTGGTTTCATTTGCATACTATTTTCTAACTCCATTTAGAACTGGGACTCAGTCCTCTCTGTCTAGTTGGCTTCAAATCCAGAAATATTGCACTGTCAATGATGCCTCCTTTCTTTACCTTTTTCATCTTGACTCATCTTAATGTTTTAGTAATTTTTAAAAAATCAAGTGACAATGACATGCTGCCCAAGCCCTTGTTAATATGATAAATTTCTGTTGCCTTCATGCATTAAAGATGTCTTAGCTGACTCATTTTCTTTTCTATTGTAACTTGTGACTCAAATTCTTCAGAGGCCCCTTAAATGTCTGACTAAGTTTGTTTTTCAATAAGGATGTTTTGAAACTAACCAGACTGTTGTCTTTCTAGATACCGTTCCTTGTTTCCAGGAGCATGCTTAAACAATTCTCCTCTTTTTCTTGCTTATTAAAACCCAAGTTCAAGGTGTCTCTAGGGTGAGTCTCATCATTGATTTCCTTAGAATGGAGAACCTCCTTTGTTTTCATTTCTCATGGATGCTCCTGCACTTAATCCTTGCCTTATTTTAAATTCTTTTAGTATCGTTTTCAAAAAGCCTAGATTGCTGATGGTTTTCTTCACTGAATGTACCTGTCTTCATTTATCTACTTGAACTTTCTTAAGCATTAATAATAGCCTAAAATTTGATCCTCCAATGCTATGTTTTTCTCATTTGGACATGTCACTAAAATGCTTTCTTATTTCAGAGGCCTTTGACTTGCATGTTATCTTGCTGTCTTTTCCCTTAGACTTTTTTGCTATTTGACTTCTGATCTCATGATAGGGAGGCTATGAGTTGTGTCTGGAGATGAATTTTCTAAAGCCTTCTTGTGTGTATAGCACACATTCTATTTACAGGTTTTCTATTTTATTAGGTTCATAATGACGCTTATTTTTATTTTGTGGCATCCTTATGCAGGTATAATATTGTTCTTTTTTATTTTTAATCTTTCCATGAGAAAAAAAAAGTTATCGAGACTATTATTTTCTAAGTCCTAATGCTAATCTGTTTTCCAGGAGCTCCTTCAAATGGATCGCCAAATCTTTCTCAGATCTGCTCTAAGTGGACTGTGGTATATTCCTGGCCCCTCTTGCAGAGCCTTCCAATTTTGTCTCTTTGTGTTTACTGTCATTGTTTCAAGAACCATCTCACAGGAAGATTTTTCCATGTGACTTTTTGTTTATTTGAAGTTTGGTGGCTTTCTTTCTTTTTTCTTTTTCGGTTTTCGTGGGTAATGCTGGACAAGATATCACTACACACTCCAGACTGACCGGGAACTCATTGTGTAACCTTGGTTGTCTTGATCTCCATAAAATCCCTTTCCCTCAGCCTCTCCTACCCTAGGATTACTACAAGTGTGACCCCCGTTCTCAGTTACGTACTGTGGTTTCATTGAGGTTGCATTAACTTCTCATTTCCTGATCTACCTGACACTGGCTGGTAACCAATGTGTGGGATGCTAATATACTCATGTTTTTCCATGGTGACATCCCTATGTCAGGACAGAATGGATGGTTGCTGCCTTCTACTTAAGATGTTATTCTTCATAATACCATAAAAATGTGACTGTATTTAAGAGTATCAAGTGGAAAGTATATGTTTATGCTGACTCAAAAAATATCTTACTCCATGAGGAAAGCATACATTATATAGTTTCTTATCCAAGCTCACTCACCATTTCTTTTCAAAGCATGGTTTTGCCAATCCCTAAGGTTCCTAAGATCTTAAGGAATCTACAGGATCACATTTCTTTTCAGTCTAATACTACAGTATTGTCACCCTAAGCCTTTAATAATTACATTGTCTGTGTTGACACTTACACTCAAGATGCAAATGCAATGTGGATGAAATTGCCGAGTCTTGGTACGAATCATTACCATGGCATTGGATGACACCCATATATAGTACCCTTGGAGTCACATTGAAATTTAACAACAGCAGCCACAACAAAAAAGCAGCCAGTGTTTGTTTAAAAGTCCTTACTGGAGTGACATAAATATTAATTGTACTAAACTGAATCCTTGAGTACATTTTGGAAATGTTCTGTGCTGTGTACTGGGACGTTAAAAATGAAGTGCCTTGGCTGCATGCCGAAATAGAAAAATTGTCTTAGGAAAAGCACTTCCGTGATTGTTGAAGCTGTGAATATGAAGAAAAGAAAAGAACAAGACGGAACAACGGCAAGCCATTGTTTTTCAGTTCTCTGTCCTCGTCGGGCTCATCCTTTGTAGGAAATGAGTAAAGTGAGCCTGCCATTGCAGAAAAAGAGATGACTTAAATTGGGAGTAAATTATAAAATTTTTGAATGTTCAGAAAGTAAAACAGAACTTTGGGCAACCTTACCATCACCAAAAGTTTGATGATGTTTGTCCTTAGAGCCTTTTTCTCATTAAGTCAGTGCTGGACACCTAATGTGATTTTCATATTGTACTATATGGGGTGGCATTGAGAAGACATGCCCAGATGGCCAGTGATGCATAACTATGCATCAATAGAAGCACCGTCCAAAGTGCAAAGCATGTGAATGGGACATAATGTGGTGAGCTTATGCAGTTATTACTCTGCATCTTGATTCTACAATGCAACTAAGCTTTACAAAACTATTGCTTTTTACCTTTTATCAATTTTGGTATTGGGTCAAACAATAACCACAATTGTCCTAAAACACTATGAAAACAGTACTTTTTAAAATACAACTGCATATCCATATAGCTCTGAATTTCTTCATAACCCTCAAATAAACATATCACAACAGAATAAAGTGGTAGATTTAAGATTCCAACTGTTTTATATGAATATCTATTAGAGAAATTTGTCATAATCCAAAATAATATCACTCCTCAAGGTTAACCTATTTGAAAAAAATGCAGTTTTGATTAAAGTTATTAGCACACAAGAAATTTATCACTACTTTAAAATTTATTAAAATATGTCAAAATTAATTCTTTCAGTTTGTAGGTCTTGTTTGATAGATATAAGTAGATATTATTCATATAAGTGAAAATTCTTTGCAGTTTTCAGTGATTTTTAAACATACGATGTGCAGCCAGGGCGATAATTCAATCAGTGCAGCACAAACAAGCACCCTGAGTTGCAGTCCTGGAAACCCTGTTACAAACTAAGGTTGAGCATGGGAGCAGCATGTAGTTGTCATCTACTGCAGATACAGTAGGTCCTTGAGGCTTGCTGGCCAGTCAATCCAGCCTCTCTGGTGAGATCCAGGCTAGAGAGATACCCTGTCTCAAAGAAGATGTGGACTGTATCTAAAGAACGACACCTGAGATTGTCCTTTGGCCTCCATGTGCATGCACACATATGCACCTTCCTACACAAATGAACATACATTGATGAAAGAAAGAAAGTGTGGGAGGAAGGAAGGGAGGGATGGAGAGAGAGAAGCAGACAGTGTGGCTTTGAGATTAATCTCTGAGAACCACTGCTTTTGGGTGGCTAGTTTTTATTTATTTATTTCTAAGGAAAACAGCAGGAGAAAGTGGCATGCTCTACTTCCTGTATTCAAGGGCAGCAAATGGGTGAATCGTGAATCAGATATTTCACTCAGCCTTCATCTCTTTTAAGTGAGTAAAAATACATCTTAGGTTTGCACAATGAATAATAAATATAGAAACTACTTACCTGTGGATTTCACCAATTTTCATGTCTGGGGCTCTCTCATTTTCAAAATAAAAATTTGGAAAATACTTTAGACAAAATTTAAATGTAATAAAATCCACTCTGGTATGCCAACAGTGGTTAATTTGTTTACAAAGTATGCAACTATCATCTAAGTGTATACTTGAACACTTCAAAGAGAAAGTCTGTAGCTAAGAGTTCCTTACTTTCCCTGAGAGCTGAGAAGCACTAATATTTCCATATGTGTAGACTCAGCTAATGGGACACTATCAAATGGACTCACAGTGTGCGGCTTCTATTTATGGCTTCCTTAGCTTAACATCAAAGTTCATCCACATTACAGATATATAGAATTTTCTCTAGCCTTTAACCAACCAATAGTGAGTTGAGTTATTTCCCTTTTGGCTATTATAAATATTGTTGATGACCGTTTAAGTAAAAGTTTTATGTTCTCAGTTTTCTAGAAACAAATTCAACTGGATAATTTCTGGACTACTGGAAATTATTCACTAAAAAATTTCTTCTCTGAGTTAGAGATGGCCATTGGGCCTCACATGCTAATATTCAATCATGAGGCTATATCCTCAATTCTCTGTTTGTTCATTACAAGATGGAGTCTTATAAAGTTGCTCACACTGACCTTGTGTGCACATCCCCAGAATAGCTGGAATCCCAAGCCTGTACTACCATCTCTCTGTGGCTTTTTACACTTACCTTTCTGAGGCACCATCAAACTGATTTCTGCAGTAGATACTAGGCTTTCCATGGGAACTTGTTCCACTGGTACTGTGCGTTCCCACGAGCAAGGTTACCACATCCTTACTGCAGTATTTTACATCTGTGAGCTCTGCTCATTCACTTTAAATACTAGATCGATTTTTCTAAAGGTGCTCTTTGTCCTCTTGAGTCTCTGGAGTACAAACACACTTCTCTAGGGTGATCTAACTGTTCTCAATAGGAATATCATTTCCAAATTAGAAATCTTATTTATTTCTAAATGTAGCACTTAAAAATCTCATTTATTGAAGCTCCCAGGAACATCCATGACAATGCGGCTATTCTTTGGCAGACATTATAAGAATAGTCACACTCTTTCATTGGGTCCTTACTGTTTTATTACCTTACTAGGAAAATGATACACAAAACATCTGAAATATTATATACTAGAATACCTTCTTTTCAATTGGTGAACAGTTTTTATATTTTTTTCAAATCTTTTGTACTATTTTTTGTCAGGACAATAAGCAGTTGTGTTTCATAAAATGCAGATTGTACTTTCTAAAATAAATTTGAAAAGGGAAAATGAATATTGGAGGTATTGAAGTCATTACTGTGTATACTTAAATTAATAAAACTTCTTGTTAGGTGGAAGTTGCCAACATTTCATATTTTATAGCTGTCCTGTTTGTTATTTGAATTACATAGGAAATTCAAGCAAAGTTAAATAAAATTAAGACAAAAGGATTAAACCATATTGATTGGTGAGGCATTTATATGGAGATACAGTATATCAAATAAATATTACCTGAAAACCAGAAGACAGAGCTAGCCACACAGTTAGCCATAGAGGTCCAGCAGTGGTAACACACACTTTTAATCTTAGCACTAGGGAGGCAAGAGGCAGAGGGATCTCTGTGAGTTCAAGGCCACACTGGACTACATGAGAATAATGCAGTCTAAAGGAGAAACAGAGTCCAGCAGTGGTGGCTCACACCTTTACTTCCAGACTGAGGATTAGAGACCTTTAATCTCAGCACTAGGAAAGCTGAGACAGGAAGTGATTATAAGGCTGGTCAGAGAAAGGAATTTCCTCCAGAGGAGACAGGAGTTTGGTCCTTCCATTTTGGCTTTTCCTGAGTTTCTTCTTGCTTCCCCTATTCAGTCTGAGGATTTGTGGAGACAGCATCTACCTCTTTCAGCCTGAGGATTCAGTAGTGGTGAGAAGTGACTGTGGCTTGTTTCTCTATCTCTCTGATCTTTCAGCTTTTCCCCAATATCTGGTTCTGGGCTTTTTATTAAAAGACCAATTAGGATTTGTGCAACACATTTATAAAAGAAAAAATATTCACAGGAATGCCAGAAAGAGAGACCTCCCTAAAGAAAGTATGCCCTGATGGCATTGTAGAGACATGAAAGTGGAATTGACTGTAGTTATAATGCTCTTTTCTCCTTCAAGAAAAACTGACAGAAAAGAGTGATGTCACAATACAGAAATGGAGAAGGAGAAGGGAGGAAGGAAGAAAGGAGAAGAGCTGAGGGAGCAAAAGAGGAACCGAGAGAGAGGAAGTCATTCTTTTATATCAGTGTCTGGACTTTTATTTATTTTTATTTTGGACAAACATAGAATCTGAGCAAAATATTCTGATGAGAGACATCATTTAACAAGGGAGGATAGAAAGAAGCGCTCACACTTAGAAAAGATTTAAAAACTATCAAATGCTCCCAATAGACATGCTTTCTGAACACAGAGAAACATCACTAGCCTCATTTGTTTAATAATTTCATCCGTGAAGATCACTTTGTCTCCTTGTAAAACTCTTAGGAAAAATCTTTAGGGGGTGGGGAGATAGGTAGATTGGAACATGTGATATTAACAAGTAGAATGTAATACTGGGGGTAGACAGACAGCTTTAAAGGAGAGAGCATGAAAATGGAGAAGATAATAGAAATAAACACAAACTAATTATTTATATATATGTATATGTCAAACTAATGATATATAGGAATGCTACAAGTAAATTTATACTTGATAAGATAATTTAAAAAGTGAAGTAAGAAAATAGTTTGGGTATAAATACTATCTGTGAGCTAATAAAGGTGCTTCCAGAAGGCATAGGTTATCAAATATAATACCCAATATTCTTTGTGAACTATTCCCCTGTGGGTATTGGTTAGAGATTGTCATTGGCGTTAGTTGCCTGCCATAATTATGGGTAAGATCATGTTGCTAAAGGTGCTATACCCCTTTGGTTGCAGGACATAGAAAAATAAAGTTAGGGATCAACTGGGAAGCCTTTATAGTGCCTAAAGTACTACTCTGGGTATGGTGAAGAATCATCTTCAGCAGTCTTAGCCATGGACCCTGTGTACGATAAAATAGACTGGCCAAGAAAGATGAGTCCATTAGTGTACTAGTGGTCAATCTGTGTTATAGTAGTAGCCAACCATCTTATAATTGTATATGTTTCCCACTCCACTGTAGGGAATTCACATCTAGTACTATAAACCTAGTCAAAAGCTCAGGAGGAAGTCACAGTAGAAAAGCAATTGGTGCTGTTTTATTACATAGGCATGATGTGCTTGTAAATTTCCCTTCTAAAAGCTATATTTGAACCCATAGGGTTTTTGTCAATTTCTTTTTTGTAGCCAGTGGGAGTTGCAGAGATCCATAATTAGTCAAAGTACAGATAATAAATAACAGCACATTAGTATCAGCAATTCTATGTTTAGTGAACATTTGCAGAAGGTGTGGGGAAACTTAAAGAGCCAGAGGAAGGATAGGAAAAGGTGGTATTCTGACTTACAGACATAACATTGAGTCTGCATTTTTGAACTCATAGGTGCTGTGATTGCCTGAACAATATCTTTAAAAGATAGTGCCTGTCAATAGCTTTTCATGGAGAGGGGAGGTTTCTCCACCCCTGCTTAAAGTTTTATACATAGTTAATGGTCAGTAGTAGAAAGAAAGACATTTTCTTCAGTAGTGTAGCCACTGATAAGGTGTTTATGCTCCTACAAACAAAGCAAGCAACAACAACTTAACAACATTTATTAAGCCACAAACAAACAAACATGAGAGCAGAAGAGTGGATGGGTGGATACTTGGGATAAACAAGGAGATTATCAGGAGTGATAAGAGAGCAAAAAAAGGTAATGGAGGGGGTGAATAGAGAAGATGTCATAATAAAGCCCATTGCCATGTCTATATAATAAAAAAACATTTTTAAAAAGAAGAGTAAGAGAATCCAAGATTTCACATGCCTCTGGCTCATACTGGATATCCCATAATGTTAAATGTATATACACACATGTATAAATGAATAATAACATTATTTTTACTAAAATTGACTGTGATGGTCATTCTTGGTTGTCAACTTGACTGCATCTGGAATTAACTAAAAATACAAGTGACTTGGCACATATGTGAAAGTTTTTTTATTGAATTATTTGTAGTGGGGAGACCAACCCTAACTATCTTTTGAGGTGGGCAGATCCATCTTATATCTTAATGATACCTTGTTCTGAATCCTATTTAAAGAGCACAGGAGAGAATGCTTGCTCTTTGCCTGCTTGTTTTTACCCTCACTGCCAAGTCCATTTCTTCACTAATATTAGAACCTATTTCTTTGGGATTCTGGAATATACCAAAGACATCCAGCCTTGTGGACTGAACAACTACTGCATTCTCAGACTTTACATTGGTATTTATTAGTTCTTCCAGTCCTGCTTCTGTAGAGATGCCTAATGCACTGGCCTATTGAAGCATGTCACCACATTGGATAATGTGAGATGTCCTTCTGTATAGTGTGAATTACCATTGGATAATAAAGGAATTGTTCTGGCCCATGGCAAAGCAGCTTAGAGGCAGGCAGGAAATCCAAGCAAAGATAAGGGCAGAAGGCAGAGTCAGACAGAGACACTATGAGCTATTGCTCAAGAGAGCAAGCTGTAAAGGAACATAGGTAAAGCCACTAACCACATGGCAAGATATAAATGAATAAAAATGGGGTGAATTAAGATGTAAGAGCTAGCTACCAATAAGCATGAGCCATAAGTCAACCAGTCTGTAATTAATATAAGCCTTGGTGTAATTACTTTATAAGTGGCTATGGGACCACAGGTGGGAAGATTCCAGACAGCAGGCCCAGACCAAACAAATACTTTAGGCTACAAATTGCATTCTAATGTGGGGTAGTTACATCCACAGAAAAGGCTAAAAAGGGGTTCTAGAACACAGAAACGAAGCAAAAAACAACTTCTGAGTTGTGTCTCTCAGGTGGGCCATTGTACAGAGACACTATGGCTTGTAGGCTTGAGCTACAAAATGTCAGCTTGTGGAGGACAGCTTAAAGTGCAATAAGACCCATTACTGACGCCTCACAGGGGCTTCCTTATAAACACAAGCTGCTTAAGATGGATTTAAAGTTACTGCTCATTGTCAGAAAAGGAACAGAATCCAACATGGCTTTTTGGTAGTGCATTTTCTTGAGTCAGCTCTGCTGTCAGTGAACAGAAATGCAGATTTTTAAAGAGAGGCTTCCTGACTCAGCTTTAGCAGCAAAAAACCACACAAGACTCATTTGAAAAGCCCTGCTGACAAACGTTTAAATGATATTTATGAGCAGCAGGTATTGATGCTTTACTTGGTAACTGTGTAGACCCTTGTCCTGACCTGCAGGACTTCAATGGGGTCCCTGTCACCTGTAGGGAGAGAATGATAGGGAAACAGGAGATGCACAAGAATGACCACAGGACGTAAATTTTTGTTTGAGTGGTCAATCTTTATTATTTCCAGGCTGCTTATATATGCTTTTGCAGGACTGCAGGTACAAGGAGAAGGGAGGGTTAGTGAGGGGGCAAAACTTGGCTTAGTGTTAGGCAGTTAAGAGCCAAGGTCAGTGTGTTCCCTAGTAGTTTCATCCAAGGACTGTCTCAGTTTAAAGAATGCTGTCCTAATCTAAAGAATGACAAAGGAGGGAATTCTTAGTTGACTGTTGGTTAATGAATCTGCTCCTGATAGGCCCTAAAAATCACAGAATTAGGGTAGTAAACATGATTCCTGCCAGTACCTCTGCCAAACCACCATAACCAAGTCTTTAATTCTAACCACACTTTAGCAGGTTAAAGGTGTGGTCAAAACAAAAAAGATACGAGATATATGCAGTAAAGACAGATTTTAAAAAAAACAAACCTCTAAACATTTTATAGTCTGTTGTTGGGTTCTAGGAGAGAAAAGAAAAAGAAAAAAAGATAAAGAAAGTCATTAAAAAGAAATAGAGTAAAAAACATAAGTCACATACAGATGGAAAATGTACAGAGAGTCTGGATACTGTATGTTATCTTGAATTGTTTGACTGCTGAGGAAAACACAAGAGCTGCTAAGAGACACTTGATTAGAAAAGCTACTGGATTAATCCAGCCTATAGTTTTTGTAGATGGCTTGACTTTAAAATTGAAATCAAAAGGTATCTTACTTTGGAGAAAAGGTGTTCTTTTTATTTCCATAGAAAATAAGAGGTTGTGGATTTATTCTAGATTAAGAAAAAACAGGTTTGATCAAAGAAGACCCCTGAAAAATCTGTGATGGAAAGAGATGGCCATGTTGGCTCAAGGCTGCTGACTAAGAAGATCCAGTCTCAGGACCCCCATAAGACTCTCAGTGCCCTCAATCAGTAGGTAGTAATAAAAAGCTATAATCAAATTCCCAAAATTTTGTTTATGAATGTTTTTATTATAAATGGTTAATGGTCAAACTCAATCTCTTTCTAGGGAAAAAAGCATGATCTGATATAAAAGTGATTTTTTAAAAAATTATTGAACCTGCTCTCATCCAAAAAAAAAAAAAAAACTATTAATCTCAAATTTTTTATATTGGTATAAATTTTGGTGTATTGATACAAATTTAAGGTCAATTTTGTTATATTGTATGTTTATTTCTAGTCTTGTTTAAGACATTATGTTTATACAACTCATTTAAATTTGTAATATATCATTAAATACAGTTTAATAGTTAATCATTTATGATAATCAAACTTATAGTCATGTTAGTCAAGTTTTTAGATATACAAAGATATATTTTAGTTAGATAAGTAATCTTCAAACACTTCAAAGACCTACAGAACATGGCATTTAAAATATTTTAGGAACTTAGACTTTTCTGGACAATGCGACTTGTCTGCTACTGGCAGCACCAATCTACTTCAAGAGGATGAGGAGCATTGAAGAAACTCCATATAGAGTTTACTTCTTTTGTGGCAAAAGTTGGCCACTGGGAAAGAGGTTGCTCTTGCCTTGACTGCTTGAGAGTATGCTGCCACTGGGCAAGAGATTGTTCTTGCCTTGAGTGTGTAACAGTATGCTGCACAGACTGAACATGCAGGACCTACGGGAAAATGACCACTGAAATTTGGTAGGATAAGCTGAGACGGTCTTCAGTTTCATGTTTCCATGAAAAATTGCCATATATTCTACAGGACATAGGGAGAAGTAATTGAAAAAATATGCCAGAATGGTTGAAGCAGTCCTTTAAATTTCTTGCTTCACTAAATAGTCTGCCAGAGACTCTAGGTCTGTAGGCTAAGGATACCCCAACATTACAGAGAAACTCCAGGTAACTGACCAGGTTAGGCAGATATCTTTGTCACTTTCAGAATTTGGAACTTTCTCACAATGTACTTTCCGTTTATTCATATATTATATCCTTCTATGATCTTTGATGGAGTTGAAGACTAGATAGTTATAATTAAGTTTTCCTTAGTTATAATAAAAGGTAAATTAGATAAGAAAATTTGGATTTACAAGGCTAAGATATATGATAGAATATTTTCTTTAATTTTGCTTATTACAAATAGACTAGATATTGTAACTATAATATTCTTGATTGATACTGATTGTATTAAATGTAATTTTGCTATGTGGAAATTGAAATTTTTTTGATTAGACAGAAAAGGGGAAGTGATGTGGGATGTCTTTTTGTATGCTGTAAATTATCATTGGATAATAAAGGAACTATTTTGGCCTATGGCAAAGCAACTTATAGGCAGGTAGGAAATCCAAGTTTAAATAAAGGGTAGAGTCAGACAGAGATGCTGTAAGCTGCTGCCAAGGAAAGCAAGATGTAACAATACAGGTAAGCCGTGAGCCATGTGGCAAGGCATAGATTAATGAAAATGAGTTGAGTTAACGTGAAAGAGTTAGCAAGTAATGAGCCTGACCCAGAAGCCAAACACCTTACAACTAATATAAGCCTTTGTGTGATTATTTGGGGCTAAGTGCCTTTGGGACTGCACATCTGGATCTCGGGCCAGACAGGCCAGAAACTTCAGAGTACATTGGCCCATCTCTGCTGTACAATCAGATACATGAAGCTTTGAAGCTCTCCTTCCCACTTAACTGTCTCTATAACATTATAGTATCAGCTTTTCTGGGCCTAAATCTTCTGGGTGGCAGGTGGAGGACAGAGACTGTGCAGCATCATGTCTGAGAGCACTGCTTGACTCAACATCATCTTCCCTGTGAACATAGATCTGTTCTTTAGTCTGGCTTTTGCGTTGCTTCCCAGGACTTGGTTCTTTTTACAATTGTGGGTATGATGGCTACATTATAGAGTCACTCTCAAGATTAAGAGTGATGACATTGTGCCAGTCTAGAACTAGCAGTGTGTTCTAACATTGTAAAAATACAAAATGTAACACTAATTTTCTTTTCTGTTTCTAAGGTTCCTGAAAGGTCACTTAATAGGTTATGTACTTCAGAAAGGATCACTTGAAGCTCAAATAGCAATCAGTGAGATGCCCAGATTCTGCCATGGTTATTGATAGGAATATGGTCTAGGCAGTTAGAGTTATGTGAAAGGCAAGCAGCAAATATAAAGTGTTAAATGATACACTTCCCTGTTGTGTACTGCAATGATTCCTCTGGCTTCATCAGAGAATAAATGAGCAATGGAAAGCAAGCACACTGCAGGATGCTCTGTTTGAATGAGGACCTAGAGTCAAACCCTTTCACAAACTTCCTCTCCATTCCTCTACCTACTAGACCCACAGTGTTTCTGAGAGCACGCCTCTTTGAAAAGTACAAGGATACTGGCATGATCATCCCAAGAGAGTTCTGATGTTTCTTTTGGTGACTCCTTGGAGCTCTAATATTTATGTGTGTAACTTACCAACAAACTAGTGAGGAGTAACCCACCCTAAGACTTTCTGGCTAAATCTTTTAAACATATACAGTAAAAAGTAAGACAGTAACAAAACTAGCCATATCCAGGACTGACTGAACTCAAGTAAAGGCTTGGATTGGGTTATCTGTGTCCATGACATCATGGTATAGATTGGAGCCTACCCCCAAACACACCCCTATCTTCTTTTACCTAAAATATTGTAGCCATTAAAAACCTCATCTAAGTAAAAATTAAAGGCTCATTTACATTCAAATGTAGAATACTAAAATTTTTTAATTCCCCTGCCTGTCTGAGACCCACCTCATGTGAGGTATAGGTGAGGCTATGATGGTGCCTATAGCTTGGGCTGGGCACAGGATTGAACCTTATATGATGCTTCACCTAACATAGAAACAAAACTTCATGAGCTGATAAAATGGATGAGTGACAAATGGTAACTCCCCCAAATGGTAACTATGAATTTAGCTATGCAAATCAAAATAACAGTTTCAGTGCTCTGAAAAGACTAAATCTTCAAGTCAAACTAATAAGCATTTATTAAGGGTGTGTGTGTGGGGGGGGGGAATCTAGTGAACTTTGGTAAGGTTCTTCAGGCTTCTCCTGCTCACTTCTCACAGCTTTGTTTTCCTGGTGTTTCTAATCAGCTTGGCAGATGCTAACTGGCCAGGAAGAACTTAATTCTGAGCAGCAGTTGCCCATGTAAGCAACAATCTTAAAGACAACTGTCTTGGGAAAACCAGTTCTCATAGTCTGAAGTTGCAGTGGCAGCAGGTGTCTTAATGAGGTTAATTCACATAGAAATGGTAAAGCACAGCCATAGAGATGCTTCATATTCTTGGCTGAAAGAGACTGCTCCTAAAAGACCTGAAGAGGTCTGTGCTATTTGCACATCCCTGTTTCAGCAGGAGCCTTTATGACTTACCAAGGAATTTTGTTAAAGTCTGAATGAAGTAAAAGAAGCAGAACTAAAAATGGTCTGACTGGGAACGTGTCCTTGAGTCATATCCAGACACATGAACCAACACTGGGAGATCATTGGCTTCAGAAGCTTGAGTCTAGCCTTGGCTGACTTTTGACTGACCACTGAGTAATGGAGGAGTGGGCTCTTAAGAACTTTTACCTTAAAGTATTGAGTGGGGATGATAGAGAAATGGAAGAGAATATGGGCATATATTTTGAAGAAAATAAATTTCAGAACATTAAGAAACAAGTTAATTAACAAGATAGAAACACTTTTAAAAACTCAGCAACAAAATAATCCTGTAGGAATGAATATGAGAATTCCAAGTTACTATAATTCAACACCTAATTTGTCCCATAACAGACACGCAGTCAAACAGGAAGTATTCATAATGAAAAGTGTGAGAAAAAGAGTAGACGTTTGCTGCTATTTCACAATTAGCAGACAACTTCGTCTCAATTATACATGTGTTCCAAGGATCTAAAGGAATTATAATTAGCACTTAGAAGAAAATATCATGAAACTGTTCCAAACCCAAGGATGTCAATAAAACTGTAGACATTAATTTGAAAAACCAAATGGAGATTCTAGTGATGGAAGATAAACTAACTGAAATACAGTTTTTTATTTCAAGTGCTCAAAAGCAGAATTGACCGAAAAATTAAGCCATTATTATACTGAGCAGACTACTACCATATAAGACACACAGTCACAGGCTGTTGATCACTGACCATTTTTAGGCCATGAAGACAGTCTCAATAAATTAAAAGAATTAAAATCATATAAAATTTATATCATGACAATGTAATTTGATTAGAAATCAACAAAGCAAGAGATTCAGCAAGTCTCCAAATATTTTAAAATAAAACACCCTTATAATATCCAAGGGGACAATATAAATGAGAAAACATAAAACAGATGGCATAAAAAATATAGCATACAAATGAAACCGTGCAGTTAGAGAGACTCACAGCAACACACACACACATATATATATATATATGTATATATATACATATATATGTATATGTATATAAAACACTCTCAAATTGATGATGTAAGCTTCATCTTTGGTAAAGGATGAAAGTCCACACAGATTTAAAAAAAAAATAGAGTGCAATAGAAGCTAATAAAATAGAGAACACATAGAAACCAGCAGGATCAACTGAATCATTGAATTCTTAACTACCTGAAAAAATTACTTACATAGAGAAACAATGGAGGGTACAACAATATCAACCTGACAAAAGTACAGATGACAGAGGATGTTATTAATAGCTGTATGGCAATACATTCAACAAATTAGATGAAGTGGAAAATTTCTATAACGTAGGCATTAACAAACTGGCTGAAGGAAATAGAAAATACATGCAGGTACGCAACTAGAACACTTTTCACAAAGGAAATCCAAATCCTATGTACTACCCCAAACAAAACTGCAGACTCATGTTTATCCAAGTGTAAGGGCAAAAGCCTTTAAAATTTTAAAACAAGCTAATAAATAGAAAATAAATAATTACACTGTAACAAAATGTAACTTAGCCTAGGAACGCAAAATTGATTTGGCAAGTAAATATCAATCTGTCAGACAATCCTACAGATAGAAAAAATGTGTTTTACAAAAATGTACATGAGTTCATGACTTTAAAAAATTCTTAAAATTGTAATAAAAATAACCTTTTAAATTTTTAAAACAATTTAAAATGGACTCAAATCAGAATTCTTTTGCTCAGAGTTTTTTTTTTTTTTTTTTTTTTTTTTTAATAGCAATACAAACTTTAACTATGGCACTTCTCCATCACTAGTGTGCCAAGGTTATGTTTTCACCAGTATTTATTATCTTTGATAATAGTCATCAAATAGCCAGAGATGTCACCCATCTTTTCATATAGTGCTGTCAAATCATATCTCTATCCAGGTGTGTGCCTGATTTTAAATTTGGTTACAAAGTATGTGCAATCGAGGGGTGTATGTGTGTGTTTACACACACCTTTCTGTGTATTTATGTTTGTTTGTGCATATGTGTGCATGTATTTGGAAGCTATGGGACAATCTTCAGTGTAATTTCTCAGGTGTCCTGTATGATGTTTTGAGACTGGGTCTTTTTTGACCTAGAACCTGCCAATTAGGTGAAGCTGGGTTGTCAGAAGACTCTCAGGGATCCACTGCCTCTCCAGTCCTGGGACAATCACACACTTCCACATCAACCTTTTTCAAACAAAGTTACTGAGGATTGAACTTGAGCCCTCATGTTTACAAGGCACGTATTTAGCAGCTGAGCTATGACCCAGCCCTTCTATGTTCTTGCATTTTGTGATATTTAACTCCTTCCAGTTGTAGTTTCGAAACAGCAAATGTATTTCTGAATTCTGTTGTTTATCTTTTGATTTCCAATAATCATTTCCTTTTCTGCACCTAAACTCCATTTGTCTACCTTGGCTTTTCTCTCCCGTGCTGTTAAATCTTATGCCAGAGTAGTGAAGTCACTTTCTCTCTTTTCTTCTGGCAATTCCACAGTTTCACATCTTATGTTTCATCCTTAATCTAGTGTAAGTTGCTTTTTGTAAGATAAGGGTTTAGTGTGGTTGCTCAGAATGTGGATGGAGCCAATCACCCAGAAGCATTTGTTGAATCAAATACTACAGTTAGGTAGACAGAGATATTCTACTTTGTTATACTGCAGAGTGACCTTAGATAATGATTGATTGCATAGTGCCTGTTTCAACATGTTATCAAAATGAGTTTGAATATTTCCACCAGAAAAAAATGATTAATGGCTAGATGTGGTGGCCTACACCTTAATCCCAACACTCAAGTGTGGTCTGGGGGAGGTAGGTGGATCTCTGTAACTTCAAGGCCAGCCTGATCTACACAGCTTGTTTCAGAACAGTCAAGCACATCATAGAGAGGAAAACAAAAATTAATGTTTGAGTAGATGTCATAACCAAACTTAAGCATTATACAATATAGATGTGTGTATAAAAACAGTGTGTTTAATTCATGTATATGTGCAACTTTTAAGTTTGCAATTCAATAATTAAACTTAGACTAAATAAATTTTTAAAAATTATTTTTTTAGAAAAATAAAACATTACACTGATAATAATGGGTACTGTACTTGATCTTAGACAAAAGGCCAAGAAACAACATGCAGACAATGTAAATGGGAAAACTGAGGAGGGGACTTTAACTGGAGAGGAGGAAAGAGATCAATACAAAATGAGATGGAGAGAACAGGGACAAATAATACTTAGGACAGTTGATGAAGCCTCAAGCAATTATTATTTGACATTTACCTAAAATTATGACTAATACACCCACTGTTTATTATAGTTCTCTGTGGTGTGGTGTGTGTGTGTGTGTGTGTGTGTGTGTGTGTGTGTGTGTGTGTGTGTGTGTGTGTGTGTGTATAAAGTTATTGTAAAGTTATGCTGTTTCCCACAAGAACACTAGGCTATCCAAAAAAAGAAAAAGGCAAAAAAAACAGTGACTAGCTTGAGAAACCTCCTTTTGAGTTGTTGGTCAGAAGGTACAAAAGGACTCTCAAAATAGCAGAGCCTGTTGCTGCTACCCTTGGTTGTCTCTCAGAGGTTGAAGGTGTATTCCTATTGCTAAAGTAGATACTGCATGACTCAGACACAGGACTTGGAAACTTCCAGCTGGATCTAAACTGAAAGTATCTGCACTATTGTCCAACTTTCATAAGACCACAGAGTGCTTGGCAAGCTGCCAAGATAAGGAAGAAATCAATAGTCTTGCCCAGCTATAACACTTATAAAACATAACAATGACCATCCTGGCAAGATGTCCCTAAAGGTGCAATAGTGGCACTCATATTTTCATGGTAACCAACAGCTGTTTAATTGGACTTACAGCCTGCTCAATAGGAAGAAAATCATGTCTGATACTAGGAACATAGCCAACGATCAAGACTAGTGAGATCATAGATCTTAGAGGACAACTTACTGCTGACACTTTACTAGACCAATAAAACCCCTAACTGCATTCTTGTACCCACAGATAAGTGTCGCTCTTACCTCTCATTATAGGAGCTTCTCTTTGCAGCAAATGGAGACCATTACAGAAGACCACAACTGGTCATAATGCAGAAATTGTGGGGAGCCCATCCTCAGGGGATACATCTGCTACACAACTCCTGTACCCAGGGCTCAGAAAATCAGGAATTCTGGTATAAGACTGTGTCTCTTAGAAACAAACCAACCCCTGATATCTTAACAATATGGCTGCCTAAATAAACATGGACATTGAAGACTCAAATCGATATGTTAACACAGAAGCAGGAAATCTCGTAGGATCCCTCCCATAGACAAAGAGCTGCAGACAACCAAGGACAGCTTAGAGAAGGAGAATTAGTCTCCCCTAGGAATAAGTACTCTAAATAATTATCCAATATAAGTGGTCAGCCCTGAAATCACGTATCACATGCACAAAAGGAACAGTAAATGGGCTCAGCAGGTTGTATTTATATGGATGTATGCTCTCTCTCTCTCTCTCTCTCTCTCTCTCTCTCTCTCTCTCTCTCTCTCATGCACGCACGCACACACATGCACACACATGCATGCATGTGTGTGAAAAAATCAAGAAAAATAAACCAGCCATTTGAGAGTGAAGGGAATACATGGGAGAAGTTGGAGGAAGCAGCATGGCAGGGAAAGGAGGAATTGTTATAAGGAGATTGAAATTAAATTAACTTTTAATTTTTGAGATTATAATATAATTACACAATTTCTCCTTTCTTTTTTCTCTTTCCAAACCACTCCATATATTCCTTCTTGCTCTTTTTTCAAATTTCAAATTTGTGGCCTTTTTTTCATTAATTACTGTTACATACACATATGTATATATAACATATATGTTAGGAATATATTCCTTATATGTATGTATAATATGTGCATTTCATATTCAATATATACGTAATACATGTATGTATATAACATATAAATTCTTAAATACATACATATAACCTTCTCATTCTGTACGTTACTTTTATGTATGTCTTTAGGACTGATCATTTAGTATTGGATAAACAACTGATCTGTGCTTCCCTTGGGAAGACTACTTCCCTGCTCTCAACATTCCTTAGTTGGTAGCAGTTCTTCGGGTAGTGTTGAGGCCTCCTAGGGTCCCTCATACATGTTAGCATGTCTCTTGTTTCTTTGTTCATCTGTTTAGGAAGTCATGATGGTGAAACTTTATGGGTGTAGCTTCTGATTTTCCTAGGTGACACATTGTAGCAGTGCGGTTTCTTTGGTCCCGGGCAGCCAGAGGTCCGAGACCCACAGACCTGCTGCCCGAGACCCTTTAGCTGTCCAGTCGCCCGCTCAGGCCCCCAGAAATGACTCAGATGCTTATATTAAGTTCATACTGTTTGGCCTATGGCTCAGGCACATTGCTAGCTAGCTCTTACATCTTAACTCAACTCATTTCTATTAATCTGTCTGCCATGTGTCCCGTGGCTCACCTGTGTTCCTACATGTTTCTTCTTTGGGCTTCAGCTCGATCTGCCTTTGACTCCGCCCTTCCTTTTCTACCTATTCTGATTCCTCCTCCTACTTCTTCTATGGTGCCTGTCATGGCCCAAAACAGCTCCTTTATTTAAAGATTGAAATTCACAGCATACATAAATGCATTCCCACATCACTTCCCCCTTTCTGTCTAATCAAAAAGGAAGGTTTCAATTTTAACATAGCAAAATTATATATAACAAAATAGCTATCAAGCAAGAAATACAGTTACAATATCTAGTCTATTTGTATTTAGCAAAATTGAAGAAAATACTCTATCATCTATTTTATCTTTGTTAATCTAAAGTTTCATATCTAATATACCTTTTAAATGACTAAGAAAAACTGTACCTATAACTATCTAATCTTCAACTACATCAAAGACCACAGAAGGACATATTTACCCAAGTAAACCAGAAGTGCAAGAGACTTCTAAAATCTAGAAAGGACAGAGATGACACCTATCTGCCTGGACAGTCACCCAAAGTTCCTTTATAAAGTTGGGGTATCCATCTTCAGCCTGTTGGCCCAGAGTCTCTTTTCATTTCAGCGAAGCAGGAAATCTGTTCTGCCCATTCTGGCACAGTTCATCAGTAGCTTCTCCTTGAGTCTTGAAGAATGTCTGACAGTTTTCTCTGTAAAGCAGGAACCTGAATGACCATCTTGGCTTGTTCTGCCAAAGTTCAGAGGGCATCTTCTTATGGAACCTGCATGTCCAGTTTAAACAGCATACTGTCAAGCAGTCAATATAAGAACAGGTTCTTCTCCAGTGGCTAACCAATACCACAAATAGAGTAGACTCCATATGGAGTTTCTTAGATGCCCATTTTTCTCTTGAAGAAGATTGGTGCTGCCAGGAACAAATCTGTCTCACTGTCCAGAAAAGTCTAAGTTTTTAAAATATTTTAAATGCCATATTCTGTAGGTCTTAGAAGCATTTGAAGATTACCTACCTAATTGAAATATTTTATGTAGGGAATTGTGTTGTTTCACGGTAAATAATTGTGCCACCCACTGGTTTAATAAAAAGCACTGATTGGCCAAAGGCAGGCAGGAAGTATGGGTGGGGCTACCAGACTAGAAAAAGTCTGAGAGCAGAATGACAGAGAGAATGCCAGAGAGAAGCCGGAGGAAACAGAGGACAACCATGCTGTTCTAAGGAAAGGTACCGAGCCACATGGCTGAACAAGAGACATGGGTTAGATAATAGAGCCTTTGGCCGATTCAGCCAAAAACTACTGAAAGCATCTGGTGTGTCTCTGCGTTTCTGTGGGTCTGTGTATCTGCGGGTCTGCGGGTCTGCGGGTCTGCGGACCTAAACCTTGAGGCTAGGCCCAAAAGTCCAGGCCAGAAACCTCATACTATAACACATCACAGCAAACTTTCTGTTTCTCTGGCTCTTAGAATATTTCCACTCCTTTTCCACAATGATCCTTGAGTCTTAGGTCTGGGGGTTGTATTGTAGATGTATCCAGTGGGAATGAGCTCCACAATTTTGCATTTTGGTTAATTGTGATTTTTGTAATGGTTCCAATTTGTTGCAAAATGTTTTCTTGATGCAGGGTATCAATTATTAAGAACAAATATTAAGAGATATTATAGGAATTATGCTGGCTCAGTAAAGTAGTGGTTAAAGGTTCTCCTTCAAGAACCATGACTTCTCTAGTGCTAGCAGTTGACTAGATTTACAGTACCAGGCATTAATTTCCTCTTGCTGAGAGGATCCTAAGTTCAATTAGGACTCTTGGTTACCACTAAGGTATGCAGGGCATTATTGTACAATTGAGGTTATTGTACTATGTTGGTAATTGTTGTGATTAATAATTATTATTGATGTGGTTCATGATGGCTCATAATTATACTTATAACTTTTATATTTCTAATTATGCCATAATGAAACAACAAAAAATGACTAACCCACAACATCCTGGAAGGTATGTTCAAAATGCAAAGTTCTATCATAGCATTTATATCTAAAATGTATGTTGAATTCTTCAAGTTAATAGGATAATTTAATTTCAAAATGTGCAAATGTCCTAAATATATTTTCACTGAAGATAATACACAGATATCTAAAACATACAAAATAGCTTTACCATCACCCTTAGATGGATGCAAACTAAGCCACACTTGACAAAATAAGGCAGCACTATGCATCAACTCCAGTGGTTACTCATTTCTAGAGGACAACCAACACTCAGGCCCAGCATGATGGCTCAGCAGTTAATAGCTCTTCAAGAGGTCCCAAGTTCAATTTCCAGCACCCACCTTGTTGCTTAAAATTGTCTGTAACTCCAGCTGGTTCAACAGCCTCTTCTACCTGTCTGTGAGCATGGCATACAAACACACACATATGAACACACACAAAACAAAAAATAATAAAAATAAATATTTAAAAGAAACAATGCCAATGTTTGGCATGAATTGAGAAACCTGTATTTATTGTCCAACACTGGTAATGTAAAATGCTATAGCTATTTTTAAAAATAAACAAAAACTTTTTAGCAGTTTCTAAAACTGAAATGTAAACATAAAAACATTTCCTAAATTCCAACTCTACATATTTATAGATAGATATATCTTTAGATATAAAGACTGAAAATATGTGTCCACATGAACATGAATGGTCTTGTCAATGCTGCTATAATAGTAAAAGCCTGAAAATGATTGAAGAGTCTATCATCTGTGAGTGGCTAGATAAAATGTGTTTAAAGTAAACTGGACAAATAAAATGTCTGGAAAGGGTTGGTTTACACTCGCAGAAACAGTCAGACTGACTGTACTCTAGCTAGGAGGGCAACTGGCTGTAAATGGGCTTGAAAAAGCATTGAAATTAAGGGGGTATTCTAAAACAGTTTAGTAGGGATTTTTGTGTATCTATGAGTTCACTAAAATATTCAGTTCTACTTTTTAGAATGAGTGAATGTGAATATCAATTTATTCCACAATACCTAATCTCATTAAATATATTTTAATGAAAGTAGAATCTCTTAGTACTTAACTGAAAAGACGGGTAATAACAGAAAAGCAGTCATAAAGAGAGAACCACAGCAAGTAAACAGGAAATGGCAAATTCCAAAATATCTGCTAACAGCAGTGTTTCTAGAAATCTTGTCAGGAAAATAATACAGAGACTGTCCAACTGTGCCTAGAAACTCCTCCTTCCACATACATAGGATGGACACGTACCAAAGGTTCACCCTATAGGTCTCAATGCAGCAGCTCTGCATTTTGCAGGTAGGATGGACATTTCTGATATCTGCAGTGAACCGAGGAGCTGACCAAGGTGCTGATAATTGCCCAACTCAAACTGTAGACCCAGGGCATGAATTTATGTTATTGCTGTGAGGAGCAAACCTACAGAGGAATATATTAGATCTGACCACAGAGTTGAAAACCTTCAAGACTCAGGTAATGCAATTGCAGTTACAATTTGTCATTAACCACAAGGCCATATGTTACTGTGCCAACCAGTTTTACATAAAGAAAATCCATACCTGAAATGCTCAGAAAGGAGCCAAACAATACCCAGAGTAACCACAAGTAAGAATTCACATTTTATGCCTTCAATATTTATGGTAATTTGTTAGTATGTTTATGTTTTTCAGTTAAACCAATTATAATTTCAAAATATAGCTGCCCTCATAAAAACTATATGCAACACAATATTCTCTTCTTTCTAAATGCTAACTTGAACATATTTCTCTGCAGAAAACTGTTCATATTTTTAAACGTATTCATTAACTCAGTCAGCAATTTGTAGCTTGTAAGAAATCATACCTTGTGTTGACCACAATAATTTGTCAGAATAGAAATAGATTTCTAATTTAGTTACATCACAGGAAAACCTCATGACTCAGGAGACAATATTTTGAAAGAAGTTTGTAAATTTGTATCAGTTTCTTTAAAACTAGCCCCTTTAAAAGTAAACCAAAATGGTAGAATATGTTTCTTCATTAAAGAAAAATTTTTCAAAAATATTTCAATATAAGAAATGGAAGAAGTTAGCTCCTGAAAAAAAGTTTAGCATAAAATATATTTAAATACTATATAAAAAACCTAGTTAAATACTGCATAAAAGCCTAGAATGTGATGTGTTTTAAAACAGCATAAAACATGTTTAGAAAGCTTATGTAAATATAGATGTATGCATTTCTGTAAATTAGAGTATTTTATAAATTCAGGTTAAAATACCAATGAAAATAAGCCCTAGATATTCTCTGAATTTTTTATATGGATCATATGTTTTTACTTCTACATTCCCAGATTCCACTGAGCACAATAAGCCACTAGAGTTCTTCTTCAGAATGTACTTTTACACATTCTACTCCCTGGTGACTCTGTTTCAGCTCTGAAACAGAGCCTACAACCTTTGTGGTTCCTAGTGTATGGCGATCACTGCTAAGACTCTGGTGAGATGCTTTGGGAAAATGCTTCCTTTTGCCTTTGTACTTGAGTCGGGGTATGTTAAAATGCATTCACTCTAGTTGGCATGATGCCTCGAATGCAGTGTGCATCTCGGTGAGGGAGAATGAAGAAAACAGAATGGCTATGAACTAATCCAAGTAAGCAACTCTACAATATTTTCCTTTGGATAAGTAAAATATTATGCTTCTTGCTGTCTGATAAACCTATTGTTAAATTAAATTATAATAAATCAATAATATATATGTTGCAGTTAACTCACAACCCTGCTTAGCTCAGCCTCAGTTGTGCTCTTCTACTGGGCAGAGTCATCTAACACATGATAATGTGTTGAAAGACATCTCAGGTAATTTGTTGAATACCTATATCAGAATGACTGTTAATACAGTATATTGTGAAGTTTCAGAAGCTTTCCCTCATGATCATTTAACTGAATAGAAATTATATTCTACTGCCCAGAATTTAGACAGACTAGCTTACAACCATATTGCTACTCCAGGAAAAGATGAAACCTAAAACTCAAAGTATGAATCCCAAGTGAATAGCACTTACTTCTACATCATTACAAAAAAAATAATACATTGAACCAGGATTTAATATGGAAGTATACGTGACACCTGTGTATTCTATGAGTATTCAAGCAGGACAACAGCTAATAATAACTCCCTGAGTGTAGAACAACCCTAAGTGCTATGCAGCCAGAGGGATTTGTGTGGGCATTATTAGGTTCTTTTCTGGTCATAAAATTCAGTTGGTGTGCAATTACTCCAGTGTGACACCTTCTATAAGCTAGAAATCATGTCTTCAGTTTCAACATTGTAAATCAATGAAATTACATTGTAGTCATTGACAACACATACAATTTTGCCTGTTTGATGCCCCATTACTGCAACAGCACTTGCCTTCATTTGGAAATCCGTCCTTCACTTTTCTACATGGATATTACAGGGCAGTTCTCCCTCCTCAGTCTCTCTGCACTGAGAACATATTTATAGGCATCAGGATAATGTCACACAGATTGCTCCCATGAACAGTCTTTGATACGTTGTAGTACTAAGGTCCATTTTTTTTTTAAACATCAGATGGTGAAATGTCTATAAGTTTCACTTTTTCACCTACTTTACCTTCCCATTTTTTACACTAAATGTGATAAAGTCTGAAACCATATTCCCGAATTGAATTTGTCATATTAAACATGATAGTGTGAAGAATGTGACATGTTTCAACATTGACCCTATGAAGCAACTGTGGAATTTCTACAAGAACGGTGATAGAGGAAGATGTCTTTGTGAGCTTGCAAATGCTGTCCCATCATTACCTCTACACTCCATTTTAAAGAACACAAACCCATATCAGGAAACACTTTCCACAAGAAGTGGTTCACACAGCTACAAAAAGAGAGTGAAATTATGTCAGTTTCAGGAAAAATGAATAAAGGTAGAGAACATGTTAATTGAAAGGAAGCAGAGCTATGAAGACAAATAGTATGTTTTCAGATTAATGGGGAAGAAGGGCTGGGTCTGAAGGAATGACAGGAAAGTTCAAGGGGTACTATTAGGTTGATGAAGAAGAAGGAAGAGGTAGAAGAGGATGGTGTGATTAATATGGTGACCAAGATATTTTATATGCAAGTGTGGAATTGCCACACAATTAATGTGCACTAATAAAAGTTTTAAAAACTGAAATGAACCATTTGTTCAGTAAATATATGGTTTCGGTTTTACTCATGGTCTCTGATTGGAGGATGAAACATAACACACAACTTGAGATGAAGGAAAGATTTCTGTTCTCTTTGCTTTAATTTAAAATGGGCCAATACGCACAGCAGTCACACCTTAGGCATCTGTACAGACCTGAAAATGCTGAAGTAAAGAAAAATAATGAGCATCTCACTGGGTCTCCAGCAGCTTCCGATAAGATCCATTTATCATTCATCAACATGTACTCATGAATCTGAGGTTCAGCATCAGCAGGGTTAAGCTGCATTTAAAAACTTCAAAGTTTTAGGAACTTAACACAGTATCATTTCCTGTTCATGAGATATTAGAAGTACGGATTGGTAAGGGTCTCTGCTCCTCATAGTCACTTAGGGAGTCTGATGACAGAGACTCATTCTCAATACAAGCGTCTATGGTTACTGCATCTTAAGGGAGGTTTATCATTATACAAAAAACTGTAAACATGCAGAATGCAGGTCTCAACAGCAAGTAACATTACAGATAACACCATTTATTTAACTATCTATGTATTTTACAGTTTGAGATCTTGTATTCTAATTTCCCGTTTATTGTGCTTCCCCTAATCTCTTATTTATTAATCTTAAAAAACTATAGATAAGGCACTTTTATATAAATGTATGCTAATGTAAGTTATTGTTCACAGTGCAATCATGTGCAGTGTCCATTATTTCTGTCTCACTCTTTATACTTTAGAGTATATATCCCAGAAGCCAAGAAGCAATGTCATAAAGAACTAAGTTAGAATATCCAAAACACGTATTTGTAATTTGGAATGATTACTTTCTCAGAATCCTTGTCAAGTTAGTTACTCCTAGGGAAGTAGTAACCAACATGTGGTTCACAACTCCTTGGAGCAAATGGCCCTTACACAGTGATTGCCTAAGACCGTCGGGAAACACATTTACATGATGTTTTATAACTGTAGCAAAATTACAGATAGGAAGCAGCATGGAAACAGTTTTATGTTTGTGGTTAAACACAGAATGAGGAACCGTACTAAAGAGTCACAGCATTAGGAAAGTTGAGAAGCACTTGTACAGGAAAATGTGGACATGATACTAGATCATGTCATTTAAGAAATAATCATTTATTTTCTTAGAGATGGCATTCATTATTAATTAAGAATGAGATCTTAGAATGGTTCTTAAAGATGGTATAAATACATTTTGTTAAATGACATTGATAATAATCATATGATGCTAAAGTTTTTGTCCTAGATTTATTTACTACATTCTAAGGTGTTTATTGTATACTTTACTAGGTATATGGTACTTCAACTGCAAGAATACAATTGGCTCTATGAAGTTCTAACAGAAGACAGAAGTGACAGGGTTAATTCCAGATGAAAGTTTGAGGTGAGTGAGAGGGATTCATAAGTACAGGTACATCCAGAAGAAAAGTAATATTAGAGAAAAAACAAGGTTATTAACAGAAACTGATGAAATTGGTGATGAATATAGTAGAACTATCAATGCATTATGCACATATACATGTGTGTATTTATAATATATTTGCTACGTATCAAATTATATGTACACACATAAACAAATATCATCAAGAAAAATAGAGCAAGCAAGTACAGACACTTAGAAAGTCATAAAAATCTTGTCACTACAGCTTTTGATGAAAGGTGGCAAATGAGGGAATTCACTACAAGGCATTTAAGTCTGGGATTCAAGATATATGTTTTCAACAGGAATTTGAAATCATTGCATTAAACTTCTCTTATGATCCAACATCTCACCACTTCAAGCCCCAATCAACCTTCTAATCTAACTTCCAATTGTATTTCTTCCCTAATGCTCACCTATTGATCAAAAGTTGAAAATACAAGTTTTAGGCAGGTATTTTCTAGGGTTCTATCTTCAGAGATATGTTAAGGCGCATGCCTGAGATACTTTGTGTCTAAAGACAGTTGCTTTACAGAGACTACTAACTCACAAGCTGGTGGTTATTTGATGAACACATGCCTACTTCTGAGTTATATAAGTGATTGATAAAGGCCTAGTATCCATTGGACTAATTAGAATTACATGGAACCACTATTATTTCTTTCTTTTCTTTTGCAATTACGGCAATTGTTTATATGGACAGAATAAAGAAAAAAATATAGTCCTTTTTTTCCCCCTAAGCAAATGTAATTAGTTGATGTAGTCATAAAAGGGTTCATCTGTACTTTCTAAAATTAAAGTTGTAGGCATCTGAGGAATGACTCTCCCAATAACATCAGATTTCAATAGAAATTAAAAGCTTCAAGATTATTGATTCTTTTTCTTTTATAAAATATAGAACACAATGCAGACATCCAAGAATCAAGGAAATAGAAAATGATGCCAGGATCCTGGAGCCTCTTGTATCTGCCACCCCAAGCAGAACTTCTGATCATGGCCGAATAAAAGAAGAAATGTTGAGACAACCACATAAAGAGTAATGGAATAGCAGAACCAATAAGCTGCAAATCCACACAGCCAGACACACCCTAGAGGCCCTAATGCCAATACTGTAGTATATCTGTATGACAAAACTTATGTGGATTCAAACTCGCCTGGATCCATGCCATGTGTGTGTGTGTGTGTGTGTGTGTGTGTGTGTGTGTGTGTGTGTGTGTTCTTTCAAATGAGCCAAAAAGTAATTTAATCACTAGCTCCATCTTCAGTCCTTACGAAATATCCACAGTGTCCACTTCTTGTGTTATACATAATACCCCCCAATGGAGGGATGCATAAAAATATCTTCTTTCGTTTGTCCCATACAAGCCACAAAAAATGTAACTAAGACCAACAAAAGCAGTGTGAGTCCAAGTAAGGTGAACTCTCAACCTGACAAGCTTTCAAGAGAGATGCGAGTCAATTGACATGACCCTGAAAAGTAAGGACCAAATGTTAGGCATGGCTTTAAACAGTCAGCAGCATCTGAGAACAGAATTTTACTGAACAAAACAAAAAAAAAATCTACAAAAAATAAGAACTTTACTTATTTCAAGGTTATAATAAAGATAAACCAAATTAAAAATGGGAAGACATTTCTCTAACATTCAAGTTGCTCTGAGACCATATTTTCTAGAAATGTGAATGTTGTCATATATGCCTGGGTGGAATGAAGAATCTTTGCTCTTTTTTATTTATAAAAAGTCTTTCTTTTCCATGAATGCCCCTGTTCCCCCTTCTTTCTCTCCTCCCAATCCTCTCCAGGCAGCCTTCAGTCTCTCCCATCCTCATTTTCTGGTGCACTCCCTGAAAAGGGCAAGAAGTCGCAAGGTGGGTCAGCTCAGCGCAGTAAGTCCACTCGTGGCAAGTCTGATTTCCTCATCCCAAAGTCATGACTGGGTTAGGTGTTTCTCTGCAGGGAATAGGCTCCAATAGGCTCCAAGGCACCAGGACACACATGGGAACACAGTTTAATCCCTCCCCTCGAGTCTCCACATACTTCCTATGCCAATCGAGAGTTGTCTATCTTTGAAAGGCCTAACTTCTTTTCCCAATAGTTCCCCCATTGGCCGCTCTTGATTCAGTGAGCCCCCCAGAGCTCCAACCAGCCATCTTTGTGGGAATTTTCCTCATATTCCCTATCCCCTTGCTCATACAGACCCTTCTCCCCGCTCTCAGCTGGACCAGGAGCTCTGCCCAGTGCTCAGCCATGGATCTCTGCCTTCACCTCTATTCATTGTTGGATGTAGGCTCTGTGATGACATTTAGGGTGGTTATTCATTTGATTTATAGGGGAAGTCCTGCTTAAGCATTCTCTCCACTATTGGTTGGAGACTTAGCCAGGGACATCCTGTGAGTTGTTAGATGTTTCCCTAGCACCCGGTCTCTTTCCAACCCCACATTGGCTTCCTCTATCGAGATACCCATCTCTTTTTTCCCTCCCGCTTTGTTGCTCCTCTCATTCAATCATCTCTTCTCGTGATTTGTTCCCACTTCTTCTTGGTTGCAACTAGTTATTATCCCAATTTGCTAAGGCAATTTTTTCTATTTTTTCTTTGTAGGGGAATCTCTGGATGTCTTTCTTAAGTTCCTTCTGATCCAAGCTATACAGGGGTTGTAGTTTGCAGCTTGGGTATTCTTTGCTTTGTATCTGAAGTCCACTTATGAGTGGGTACATCCAGTGCCTATCTTTCTGGGCTTGTGATACCTCTCTCAAGAGGACATTCTCCAAATCCATCCATTTGCCTACAAATTTTAGATTTTATGACGTCATTTTTTAAACTGCTGCTCCATTGCGTAGATGTACCACAGTTTTTTAATCCATTCTTCAGTTGAGGGGCATCTAGGTTGTTTCCAGGTTCTTGCTATTACAAATAATGCTGCTATGAACATAGATGAGATAATGCCTTTGGGGTAAGAATGTGCATCCTTTGGTATTGCTGGATTTTGGGGAGATTGATTCCCAGTTTTCTGAGGACCCATCATACTGTATTCCAGAGTGGCTGTACAAGTTTATACTCCCACCAACAATGAAGGAGTGTTCCCCTTGCTCCACATCCTCTCCAGGATAGGCTGTCATCTCTGTTTTTGATCTTAGCCATTCTGACAGATGTAAGGTGGTAACTCAAAGCTGTTTTGATTTGCATTTCTCTGATGGCTAAAGATGTTTAGCATTTTAAAGTACCTTTCAGCCATTTGTAATTCTTCTCTTGAAAATTTCCTTTTTAGCTCTGACCCCCATTTTTCAAATTGAGTTATTTAGGTTTGGGGGCTCTAGTTTCTTGAGTTCTCTATATATTTTAGAGATTAGTCCCCTGTTGTCAGATGTAGGGTTGAAGATCTTTCCCCATTCTGCAGGCTGTTGTTTTGTCTTTTGACTGTGTCCTTTGCCTTACAGAAGCTTCTCACTTTCAGGATGTCCCACTTATTGATTGTTGTTCTTAGTGTCTGTGCTACTGGTGTTATATTTAGGAAGTGGTCATCTGTGCTAATGCATTGGAGGGTATTTCCCACTTTCTTTTCTATCAAGTTCAGTGTAGTTGGATTTATGTTGAGGTCTTTGATACACTTGGATTTGAGTTTTGTGCAGGGTAAGTTTGTATCTATTTGCATTCTTCTACATACTACCATCCAGTTATGCCAATTTGTTGAAGATACTTTTTCCATTGAATATTTTTGGCCTCTTAGTCAAAAATCGGGTGTTCATAGGTGTGTGGGTAAATGTCGGGGTCTTCAATTTGATTCCATTGATCCACAAGCCTGTTTTTATGTCAGTACCAGGCTGTTTACATTACTGTAGTTCTACAGTATAGTTTGAAGGGAGGGATGGTGATCCCTCCTGAAGTTCTTTTAGTGAGCAGGATTGTTTTTGGCAATCCTGGGTTTCCTGTTACTCTATATGAAGATGAGTATCATTCTTTCTAGGTCTGTAAAAAATTGTGTCGGGATTTTGATGAAGACTGCATTGAATCTGTAGATTGTTTTTGGTAAAATTGCCATTTTTACTATGTTTATTCTACCTATGCTGGAAAATGAGAGATATTTCTATTTTCTGATATCTTCTTCAATTTTTCTTTTCACTGACTTAAAGTTTTTGTCAAACAGGTTTGCTACTTCTTTGGTTAGAGCTACACCAAGATATCTAATGCTATTTGCAGCTATTATAAAGGCTTATGTTTCCCTTATTTCTTTTTCAGCCCTTTTATTCATAATGTATAGGAGGGCTATTAACTGTTTTTTAGTTAATTTTGTACCCTGCTACATTGTTGAAGGTGTTTATCAGCTGTAGGAGTTCCCTGGTAGAATTTCAGTGGTCACTTATGTATATGATCGTATCATCTGCAAATAGAGATAGTTTGACTTCTTCCTTTCCAATTTGTATCCCCTTAATCTCCCTTTGCCCTCTTATTGCCTTAGCTAAAACTTCGAGAAGTCTATTGAATAGATAAGGAAAGAGAGAACAGCTTTTTCTTGTTCCTGATTTGCTTTGGGTTTTTCTCCATTTAGTTTGATGTTAACTGTCAGATTGCCATATATTGCCTTTATTATATTTAGGAATTTTCTCTGTATTCCTGATCTCCCCAGGACTTTTTAATGAAGCAGAGTTGGATTTTGTCAAAGGCTTTTTCAGCATATAATGAGATGATCATGTGATTTTTCTCTTTCAGTTTATTTATATGATAGATGACATTTACAGTTTTTATACGTTGAATCATCCCTGCATCTCTAGGATAAAGTCTACTTGGTTGTGCCTGATGTTTTTTTTGATATGTTGTTGGATTCGGTTTCCCTGAATTTTATTGAGTATTTTTACATCAATGTTCATGGAGGAGATTGGTTTGTAATTCTCTTTCTTTGTTGCATCATTGAGTGGATTGGGAATCAGGGTGACTGTGGCCTCATAAAAAGAGTTCAGTAATGTTCCTTCAGTTCCTATTGTGTGGAACAGTTTGAGGAGTATTGATATTAGTTCTTCTTTGAATGTCTGGTACAATTCTACATTGAAACCACCTGGTCTTGTGATTTTATTACTTGGGAGACTTTTAATAACAGCTTCAATTCCCTTTGGGGTTATAGGTCTGTTTAGGTCATTTATCTGATCTTGATTTAATTTTTGGTTATTTCTTTAAACTAATGTAAACCTGTAAAGACTCGCATGCATTTATTCTAGAAAAAAAATGCTACCATTTTCTACACAATATAGGAACCTTGAATATTCCTTAGTATTCAGCTTCACAGAAATAAGGTTAATTTTCTCCTGAAACAAACATAAGTTTAGTGTCCAGAGGGAGCTAGGTGATCTGCACTGTGGACAAGAATAGTAAAGTCAGACCTCTGTGTCAGCATGTGCAGGTGTAACAACCTGGAATCAAAAGGAACTTGTGAAAAATCCTATCTATGTGAACACTTCATTCCCATCATTAGTCCCTCTACAACACTGCGTGACAACTATTTACATAATGTTCACATTGAAGTGCATGAGAGAATACAAATAAGTCATAGGCAAAGAAAAATGACAATTCATAGAAATCTGTGCCTTCATATATTTAGGAATCTGTAGGATGACCTGGATCCAACCCTTTACAGACATTGAGGGACACTTTTGGATAGAAGAAAGTATGTGAATTAATTAATGTGAACTCTACCAACATTTCAAAAGCATTGAGCAAATCTGTCAACCAGTTGTCACAAGTGGAAGAATAAAGCCCCTGCTGCAAGGGAGGGACTCTAGAGTTGATATGCTGCATGCTTTCTTAACTTATCTCTTTAGTGAATTACTTAGGAAAAGTAATACTTTCCAGAAAATGCGCCAATATTTAAAACCATCACCATAAACCTACTATTTATTGCATTTACCGATATATAGAAAATAGTCTGTTGTACAGTTTTTGTTTGTCTAAATTAATGGTGGGAGTGGGTACCTATTGACTCTTGCCTTTCTTAAGACCTGAATGACAGACCTGAAGAGCCTTAAAAATGACTTTTAAACCCACAGGAAGATGACTTGTCCAGACAGCACAGTCAACAAATCTTCTCTAGAAAGAACTAAATTCGTTTTTGGAAGGTTGACAAGCATATTCTGTTTTGTTGTTGTTGTTTAGAAACACAGAATTGCCTCCAAATAACACTCCAAATTAAGCACAATGCTGGCCACACAAAGGGGAAAGTGAACATATCTGGAAACTCGGGTTTTCTGCAGAAATAACCACAGTAAATGATTTTTCAAAAGATAAAAAAATTAGAAAGAAAAAAAACCACAAGCTTCATTAAAGAAAAGACACGTTGGGTCTCAGATGTTTAAAAAAAAAGGTTGAAGAGCAGATCAGTTCATCTAGGAGAAAATAAGAGTCCAGCGTTGCTGCTGGGGTCTGAGCCCATGGGTGCTAGAGAGCATGGGCTGGTGCATAATTTAGGGCAGGGAAGAGGACACTTTAATTTATGTGCTCAATTTTTCTGAGATCTCAAAAAAAGAAAAAAATGAAGGTGGGGGAAGGCGATGAATGAGGTTAATTTTCAGGGTGGCACGTTCAGGGTGCTTTTGAGATTAAGAGTTTTTCTATTACCTCAGTATCCTCATCCGAGAGAAAAGTGATTTCAGAGCCAGAAGCATTTTGCACGCAGCCTCAATTCAGCCTCCCCAACAGGCCTTTAACAGTGACTGGGGCTCAAAGTTCATTTTTCAAATGAGGGTTATGTAAGGAGGACTTCAGAGTGATAATCCACAAAGCATGTCTCTTCCACGTTAGCACAAACCTTCAAGTTAGAATATTCCAGCACCTCAAGTTAAATGGGTAAGAAATAATAAGCCACAGTACAAAAATAATGAAAATAAAAGGCTCAGTTTTCGTGCAAAATAATAAGAAATGTACTTAAATTAATATTTGATTTTTTTACCATTTACTAGACTTTCCTTCTTTACATAAATTTCTGAGAGGCTGGGAAGACAGCTCAGCTGATTTGCTGTGCCAGCACGCGGGCCCGAGTTCACACAGTACAGATATAAAAGGCTGGGCACAGCAGAACACTGCACTCACAACATCGGGAGAGTAGAAACATCTTGGCCAGCCAATCTACTGAGCTCCAGGTTCCCTGAGAGCCTCTGTCTCAGCAAACCAGGACTGTGAAAGGCAGACTCTTCAAGTCATCCTCCTGTCTCCACATGCATAGACACATGTGAATACACACATGAACATGTACACACATACTGCACAATCTATGTCAGAAAACTTAAGTGTCCTACTGTTTTCATGAATAAATTCATCCTGCAAAGTAAGAATCATAACTGTAACTTTGAAAGTTCTACCCTCCTCATACTTTTTGAAGTTTTATTTCGTAGAGAGTCATTGACAAAGCAAAGGAAAACACCCATTTCTCCACCAAATTTTCTATTTAGAAATATGTATAACATGCTCCACTCATAACATTCTTTCCACATCTCACAGGAAGAATCCTGAGATTCTGTTTGATGTAAACATACTTTAAAATAATATTTTTACTAGCTCTTCTCTGCATTGCTTAGAAATTATTATAATTAAACAAACCCAAAAAGTCTGAAAAGACCTCTGGTCATTCTCACAGCACAAAAATCTAACTGGAGCCAAAATATTATAGTTGGACCCATGCTCCAAGAACAGTGATACCCTGCTGAATGCTAAATAGGTTCCAGAAACATCCTATAAGCCAATGGCTAAACTGTTCTCAGGACACCTCAACTTCCCCCACACACTTCTAACTTCTCTAGAGGTGGGAAGTGGGGGGGGGGGGCATTTTCCTGTTCACAGCAAATAAATTTGGATTTCCTGATCTCTACTGCTTATATTATGGCAAATACATTTAATTAACTTTTGATGGGGGTGGGAAGCATATTTCAGTGTAAAGTCTGTTAAAGCCTGTGTAAGGGAATGTGGACTTGGCTTTAGGCTATCAGTGATGGTTAATGGTGTTAGTTCAGTTTTCCTTTACTAAACTTAATTCCTGGATGTTCAAATCAAATTAAGCTTGAATGAAAAGGTAGCTTACTGTAATTTTTAGATTGGGAAAGAATAAAAAACTGAGCACCACCTTAACCAAGCAGCAACTCTGTTCAATGTGCTTCAGTATATGGATGATTAAATATTTTGTGTCTTTTCCGTTTGCTTGGCTTTAGTATTTGGGCCTTTCCTTCACCTAGTTTCCTTAGTAGATTAGAAATAAAGCTTTCCTCTAAGTTAAGTGTAGAATCTGTCCATTGTCTCTTTGTGTGCTAGCCTCCTGATGGATAGTAGCAGAGGAATGCTCTTTGATAGACTTGGAATAGTCTGTAGACCTCAGCCTTCTCTCCTTCACCTTCCTCCGAACAGAGTAGCAATGGCTTCTAATGTAACCCGATTCCTAAATAACAACAGAGCAGCATCTTAGTGATGATGGACCAAATGAAAAGCCCCTGGGAGATCCTCCGGCTGCCCCAGAACTTTCAATTTATTAGGGAAACTGAATTTATAACTGAGTCTTATTATGAAGAGAGTCTGCTCACTTCTGCAGACTAAGGACCTGAAATATGAACAACTCAACTCTTCTGCCTTCACAGATAATAAAACATCTTCCACTCACTGTCTAATCAGAGAAAACTTTAAAAAAATACATATGTTATAAAGGATATCGGTGAAAAAATACATATGTGGAAGAATTCTTCTATCCAATGAACAAAGCCCAATATTAGATTTGCCGGGGTGGGGGCTAGGCAGTATAGCTACAGCAACGTATTAGAAATATATTATTTTCAATAATATCTTTTCATTTTAAAGGTGTTACTTGGTTCTACATCATTAAAACTAACAAAGCAAGCACAGTTTCCCTTCACAGCCACATGATTCTAAATCTAGTGGCCTGTACATCAGGGGCTCAACCTTACAGGCAGCCTTTGTACTTTCTTGCCCAGTTTCCTCTCATCTTCTCAATTATGATAATAAACAACCCTTGCGTGCCAAAATATATGTTTGATCTGATAAGCTCAGACAAACCACACTTGAAGCTTGAGACTTATATCCAGTATTGTCCACTTTTAAATAGAAAAATCACATTGATTGCATGAAACTCAAGGCTCATTTTGGTCCATCGATTCTCCTAGTGACCTTCCACAGCATCAAAGCCCAGTGCGAACCCAATCTGACCCTGACTTTATGTGTGTTATTATATCAAGAGACAGAAGCTGCTTATAGCCCAGGCCATTGTCTCCATGGACATGTAATAAAGTATTCTAGAACTGCTCCTGCCCAGAACACTTCAGGCACACGTCATTTTCTTAGCTGTCTTTCTTTCTCTTGTTCCCTCCCCATCCTTTCACACCAGCCCGTACACACTTAGCCTTCTTCCAATACGAAAAAAACCTTCTTTTGCTGACTGTTTCTTCCCTCTTATTCAGAACTCAAAAGGCAACTTGCGATTCTTACTAATCATGTAACTCATGATAAACATCCTCCACCCAAATCCATAACTAATAATAATGTTCTTTATTAAGCTCTTCACAAGACAGTATGCCTGATGCAAAGCTCCTCTCCACACTGCTTTAATTACAATAAATCACCTTCATTATGATGCATACTCCAATATAGCACATCAGCTGCTTAGCTACCTTGGTTACTCCCATAATGAAGTAAGAGCAGTCATACATGTCTCAAAGAAAGTTATTTACACCCACAGCATCAACAGAAAAAAAAAAAAAAAACCAAACAAACAATTCAGCAGCATCCCATGGCTTTGCAGCATGAACTCCAACAACTTTTATCTTACCTTACTGTTGAGATATCAGAGCTGAGAAGACAGGATACAGAAAAAGGAGAGAAGGCAT
The DNA here is from genome assembly GCA_033318265.1 of Phyllotis vaccarum. Taxonomy (NCBI): domain Eukaryota; kingdom Metazoa; phylum Chordata; class Mammalia; order Rodentia; family Cricetidae; genus Phyllotis; species Phyllotis vaccarum. The sequence goes on from JARWLC010000011.1 coordinate 23,902,876, forward strand.
CACATCTGGGAATGCTGTTTACACAAATAACAGTGTCCGAATACACCCGCTAGCGGAGGAAAAATAAGGCCTTGCAGTACAATCATTTCTCTATAAATGTATGAAAGTATTTACTGCCTGGTGCAACAAATCAGCAGTGAGACGCTAGGCTGTGCTACGCACGTTCCAAGGGACTGAGTGTCAAAGTCAACTTCCCAGGCAGTCCCCTGAGTACAGTGCCAGGCACATTCTCTTGAAAGGTGTGAAAATCTGATTTTCTAAAATGGATCAGTAAGTCTCTATGAAGGGGGGGAGGATCGATAAATCTTTGCTAAGTAGATTGTAAAGGAAAAATTATTCTTTCGGTGACAGTGCATTAGGATCCTCTAAACAATCTCAATAAACTAAAGACAGCATTTCTCTACACAAGCTACTTTTGACTTCTGATATATTCTTGTAATCTCTGATCATTCTGCAATGCACGTACATTTATTTTTGCTAAGCAATGTTCTGTGTTGAGGTTGATTTATGATATGTGCCATTATAATGCTTGACTGTGAGTAGAAAAGAAAATTATTAGCCGCTTGTAACCTGATAGAGGTAATAGAAGGAAATGTCATTATAACTGTACATGTGTATATGTTTGTAACTATATCAGTTTGTAGGGTAGTTGCGTGGTAGGATTTTGGTATTCTTTGGCCAAATATATCTGTGTTGTTTTGGGTGACCATTCATCAATACATAGTATATATTCTCTTAGTGCCTAAAAACCCCTGGGGTGTGATATGTGTAGAATCGCTAGGTGCTGAGAGCCGTTCCAGGAATTTTTGCCTCCCTCTGTGTAATGATCCAGGAAACCTTTGGTGCCAGTTTTATCACATGGATTTGAGCACACTGAACTGGCATAATTCCCAGCCCATAATGAAAAACCTATTTGTCACTTGTATTGTTATACAATAAAGAATTTAGACAGGTGATATGTGTAGCAAGCAAACAAGCCTAGGATAGACCCACTTCTCCTGAAAGGATGTCCTGTTAGAGCATCCAGAGTTATGTGTGTGACTGAAGTTTCCCCTGCTCTTTGTTAAAGAGGTCATTTAAAATGTGGCCTGTGCAATACTAAGGTAGTTCAGAGGCCATAGAGAACCCTAAACACTTTGTGTCCTGCAGTATTTGATCAGACAAGACTGATGCCTGATATGGCAACCTTAGATCTGAATTTCTCTGTACACATGCAAATCAGAATTCATGGTATAGCTCCTTTTCAAGGAAAAATGTGTCGATGGGTTGGAAAATTATGGAATTCTTGTATAAATGAAGAGAGGAAAGGCACCGTTATAAACTACAGCAAACTAATATGAAGAATACATGCAAATTTTCCTCACCTGAATGTAACATGTGTTACAGGAAATGTATTTGCTGTTATTATTTTCTAGAATGTCATGTTAAAATGATTCTAAAATTCTTTCCTTCCCATCCTTTAATCAATTAGTGCTATTTTTGGCACTCATTCAATACAAAGATAACTATCGCTTCTTTCAGCATGAAGGACTCACTAGCATCCTAGTGTCTCCCACCATCTGCTTTTGTTACATTGCTGACTGAAGAGTGTGACTTTTATGAAGCGAGGTCAAGTTTCTAATAATGTCCAACATCCAATGTCCAATGGAAAAGAAGATGCAATAGGAAAATCTTTGTGATTTAAATGAGTTCTCAGTATCTGTGAACACACAGACACGTGCCTCCTTTTAAGCATTCAGGACAGAGCACTGATGCAGACATAATGAGTAGCATCCTTTCCGGTTCACATGTCAGATGCAGTAAGACATAACTATTGAAATAAGAAAATTCAGGTACATCCAAGCCAGAGCATGTAAGTGCAGAGTTCTGAATCTTACCCTATCAAAACACAAGTCTATTTCTAAGAAACTCAAACAATAAGGGAAGGAGAGCAACTTCCTTTCAATGGTGTAGAAATAAAAGTTACTTTTATGGATAAAATGTTGATGGATAAAGTTCTGCTGTAGGAATTTTGTAATGTTTCCATATTCACATGGACCTTTGAGATAACATGTATTATACATATCCCTGATAATGTTTCACTTTGCTTTATAAATTTGCATTATATTCAAACATCCATTTTACTTATCCCAATAATATGTTCCTAATATTTAAATAAAGTGGTGTACATACAATTTTTCTAATCAAAGTTACAGTGAGATTTGAACAAAGGAATCTCTTTTTTATGATAAATATAATTAGCAGATGTTTCATTAAATAGAGAAAGGCACTACCCATCTAAAGATAAAATATATCAATTAAATTTTTATCTATAGTTGCTGTGTTGAGGACTTGTTAAACGGAATTTCTTGTGAATTTTCCTTCATATTGTAAAACTTGCTCTTTTGAAAATATTTATTTTTTTCTCATATGTACATATCTGTGTCTTTGTATGTATGTGAATCAGGAACTGCCATTGAAGACCCATCATGAGGGGGATCTGGGCCCTCTGGGGGCGGATGGCTTTCAACTGCTCTGAGTGTGTGGAGTCACGAAGGGTGGGATCAGACTGTGTTCCTGTTCATGGGTTGGCACCTTGGAGCCCATTCCCTGTAGAGGAACACCCAGCCTATCACTGACTTTGGGATGAGTAAATTGGATGTGCTTGGGGTGCATGTGCTGTGCTTGGCTCGCCCATCTTGGGACTTCTTGTCCTTTTTGGGGAGAAGATGAGTGGATGGGGAGGGACGAGGCTTAGGGCTGGCTGGAAGGGAATGGAGGGGGAGTGGAGAGGGAACAGGGGGATACATTGATGGAGATGACATTTTTTTAATGAAACTTTTAAAAAAAGAAAAGATTTATTTTTTCTCATATACATGTATCTGTGTGTTTGTATGCATGTGAGTGTATTGTATATTTGTATGTCTACGTCTCTGTGTATGGGTGTATTATATATTTGTGTGTGAATATGTGTTTGTAAATATATGTGTGTATGTGTGTGTTTGTATATGTGTATATGTGTGTGTTTGTATGTGTGTATATGTGTGTATGTGTGTTTGTATGTGTGTATGTGTATATGTGTATGTGAGTATGTGTGTGTGTGTGTGTGTGTGTATGTGTGTGTGTGTGCACGTGCATGTGTGTGTGCCTGTGGAAGCCAGCAGAGGGTGTCAGATCCTCTGAAACTGGAGCTACAGGCAAATGAGTCACCTGATATGGGCTGTAGGAGGAACTGAACTCCAGTCCTCTAAGAAAACAATACTTTCTCTTAACCACTGAGCCATCTCTCCAGCACAGAAACTTTTTCTTGATACAAAGAAATAGTCTGGATGCCAAATGATTCCCTAAGACAAAATGAAATTCATTCTCTGTGAACAGTTGTGAAGAGAGATGAAACCACAACAGCTTTGAAAACCATCTTTTTGCCTTTAAAGAACTTTTTATGACCAAAAAGCTCTTGAGAATATCATTCCATGATTGTCTTTCTTCTTTTCCTCTCCTGATTTGGCGTACTGCTTTAAGGGAGCACATGCTCACTGTATAAAGAACTGTATAAAATGAACGCATAAAATGGCAGGTACGGAGTGTTTACTGTCACACAATTTGATACATTATTTACATATTTCACATATTGTACACACAAGCACATATTTTGCATCTGATTGTACATTCACTCACTTGAAATTATATCATTACCATTTTCTAAAGCTACTCAATAGTCCTCAAAGAGAAAGAAATAATTACTGTATAATATTCAAGACAGTCACTGCTGCATGGTTAACTTATTCATAATATGTAAAGTAACTTTCAGTACCATGAGTTTTTCATATTTGCTGTCTAGATCTCCCTTGTCAAGTTCAACATGTCAAAAATTATTTCACATGAAATGACAAATAATCTTAAGAATTTACTCAAATTGTTTTCCACAAAGGTCTGAGCACCTCATATTTCAATATAGATTCTTTCTTCATATCTGATACTGTCAATTATTAATTTTTGTAAATTTCCCAAACAAATAATCTTATCAATTTAACTTTCTTCTGCTTTTCAGGAGAAACATTTTCTTACATAGTTATCATTTGATGTGGTTATTATTACTTTGAATATTTAATACTCTAGTATGCTGCCTCTCTTATCAAGTTTCTGAATTTTTAATTGAAGTATAACTACATCGCTTCCCCTCTTCATCCTTCCCATTCTGCCGTGTCCTCCCAATTGGTGGCCGTCTTTTCTGATTATTATTGTTACATATATAAACACATAAATATATAAACACAACCTGCTGAGTCCATTTGGTGTTGGCTGTGCGTGTATTTTCAAGTTTTCAATTTCACACTGAATTTTGTTTGCACTGTATTCTTGGTCATGTAATATTTTAGCACACATACACATTGCATAATGTTTAAATCAGATGAGACACACCTGTCTTCTAAAGCATTTGTTACTTCTTTTTGGTGAAAATATGCAAACCTCTTGGTCTCATATTCTTAACCTGCAGAATAAAAAGGAAAAGAAATCCCTGTCATTTAAATTTCCACCCTAATGGCATTTAATGTATTTCAGCCATAGCATGTAATATATTTATTTTAGCTGCGTTGCTTACTGCTGTGACCTCCTCGGGCTTTGTTACTCCTGAGGAGCTTTTCATCATCAGCTATCAGCAGAGAAATGTTCCCTTACTTTTCAGTCTATAGTGTAAGTTATAACTTACTCCTATGTGCAATGTGAGAATGAGCACTAACTTTTTTTTTTTTTTTCAAAATGATAGATAATGGTTCTTTAGCGCCCTTTGGTCAGCAAACTTGGAAATTTCTTTAGCCAGGAAAAGGCTTTTCTTTGTGACACAGATCACACACAGCTGTCACTGGTTCTAAGTAGGTTGCCTTTGTGAGGATTTCCTCATCCACAGTCCACTCTTCTGAATCTCTCACCATTTCTAATCATCCCAGAACTTTCTTCGGTAATATTGGTAAGATCTGCATGCTCTATTCTAACATTATCTTTTTCTCATCCTTGAAGAACTCAGTGAATCATTGCCTTCACTTTGTTGGAAGGGGAGAGACCAGTTCTAACTTTAGGCTACTGAACATTTTAACCTTGCAGCGATAGCAACAGTGTCCCAGTACACACACACTTGTGTACACACATACACTTGGGTACACCACACACACACACACACACACACACACACACACACACACACACACACACTCCAGATGTTTTCTGTCTCTATATCCTGGAGACACTCTGATTAGGATCTGTCAGCATCCTCCTGTATAGCCCTGCTCTAGTGAAGCAGAGGGAAGAAAAACAATGGGCTGAGTTCCAGCCAACAACAACTGGAGGACACTGCAGGCTCTGGGAAACATAAGAGGAAGAGCATCAGTTCTTTGTTAGGGCCCCTATATCTCCCAATACAGCACACAGAAGATGAAGGTACTGGGTGTCACTCATGGGAGCTCTTTTCTACAACATGGAGCAGGAGCTAACTGTTGTGGTTGGATTAATGAGACACGTGTTACTTGTTGGGAGCTTTCCTGATACCTGGATTTTGATGCTCTTCTCTCAATCATCCAGTGTGGATGTACTGGTTATTATATATGACTGCACTAAGGCTCATCAGGTTTACCATCCTGTTAAATCTAAACATTGTTTCTCAGTTGTCAAAAGGCTATAATTTTCAAGAGTCTTAATGATTTCCTTCTTGAGATATCTTTTACTTGACTTCTAGGAAACAATATTTGCAGATGTCATTTTAATAGCCTGACTTTGAAATTCTCTGCAGAATCCCTTCATTTGCCAGCTTCTGACCACATGATCTTATAGCCAGTCCCCCAGCCTTTTTTTCTTTATTTACCCTTCACCATCTTGCCCATTGGAAAGGTGCTATGAACAACCAATACCTCTTAGCAACTGCCAACACTAACTTTAACTTGAAAGTACACACTGAAGCCTCAGGTAACTCTTTAAGAAATTGTAGCTTCAGTAAGCCCTCAGGAGAATGGACTCTCACAGTCAGTTGCTAGAACTTCTAATAAAGCTGCTCCAGAAATTCTGATCTCCCGAAACTTTGAAAGATGATGAATGACTAGCATTGACATAACCATTTAGTATGGGGCCATCTCTTCAGCTCCTTCCTGATAGTTCTTAAAGAAATTAAAGTGTTTAGCTTGAAGCTGTCTAGAGGATAACTGTGTATAGTAGAAATGTAATCACTCAAAGATAGAAAAGGGATATAAAAAGTTTAATTCAGTAAAGGAGCAAAAAGATATTAAAATAGGGACTAAAAATAAAAGACAGCTATCAATAGCTAGAAGTGTTTCTCTTCAAAAACTTATTTAAATATTAAGAGTTTAAAAAACAGAAAAGTAAAACGTATAGTAAATATTAACAAAGTTAAAATAAATAAGCCCAGTTGCATACATAATTTCATAAATGAAAATAGTTTATCTAAGCATTATATAAAGAAATTGACAAATATGTTTCCACTAAATATTTATCACATACAAATTATAAGATCTTATGAGTTGGAAGGCTTGACATAAAAACTTAGAAAAATATACACTAGATATATACTAGTGAAAACTTTCAAGAAAGTAGTATTACTTTAGACAAATAATCATTAAATTATCAATTTTATCAGATATAAAGTTGATCACTAGTAATAAATATTTGCTTGAAAGAAAAGCAACAAAAATTTATAAAACAGCATTATAAGTATGTATGTGTAGATATATACATATATCATATATATGAAAAATAATGAACTGTACAGAGATCTTTTTCATACAACTGAAGGATTTTCATACAACTTTATATTTTTTGCTGGGGCAACCATACAAATATAAGTAAAAACATAAAAGATGTGATTAGAGTAATCACTTGAACTAAAAACCTGTAAAAAAACTATGAATACAATAAAAAGAGCATTGATATTTTCCTCAAAAGCAAGAGAGAATTATGTAAACTAGAGAATAAAGTAAATGTCAAAATATTCCAAAGATCAACTTCAAACATACAAAGAGTCATATGAAAGTGTAGACTGGTGTACAGGCCTTCAAGTCAACACCTGAACAGCTAAGGAAAGGGGATTGTGCATTCCAGGCCCCCAGCACACATACTAAGACAAAAAAAGTGAATACTAATGTATTTCCAAGCTTTTAGGGAGTATAATGCAATGTATCATTTTCATAATTATTTCCCATATTACTCTTTCCAGATCTTTTTCCCTATACCCCACTTCATGTTATTTTCAAAACAAAATCCCTTCAAGATCAATTTGTGCTATATAAATACTCTTGAATATGTGGTCTCCCTCTAGAGGGTGATCAACTTACCAGGGAATGTACTCTTAGAAAAGGTAGTCTCTTCCTGTCCCAGAAACTAACAATTGTCATTCATTCTGTGACTTGGGAAGGATTCTGTGTCCAACTCCCTTCTCCATGATGGACCTTGATCTAGCGTGGGCTGGAATAGTTTTCTTCATAATATTGCAATCACTGTGAGTTCATATGTGTAGCTATCCTGGTGTTCATATTATATTTCTTTGTAGTCATCCATCCTTATGGCTCTTAAATTTGTTCTGCATTCTCTTTCATAACTATCCCTGACCTTTAGGTAGGGAGGTGTAGTATGTATGTTCCCTTTAGGGCTTAGCATTTTTTGGTCTCTTATTCTCTACAATTTGGTCTCTGTGTTAATCAGCATCTATTGTAAATAGAATCTTCTCAGACAGCGTTGAAAGATGCATTGATCTAAGGGTATAACAATAAATTACTGAAAACCAGATTAATATGTGTCCATTTGGTAGCAGAATACTTGTACACATACCACAGGGTCTTTGTCCTGTCTAGCCAAAGATTCTTGGCCTAATATTGATGACAGATTTAGTTTTCATCTTCTGGAGTAGGACTTAAATCCAATCAAATATCGTTGGTTACTCCTATGATGTTTATGCCACCATTGCATTGGTGGGCCTGTCTTGTCTGGCTAGTCATTTTTATAGCTCTTTGGTTTCTCCACTGAGTAAGACTGATGATTAGATCACTTCTCCTGTACTTGAATAGCAGCCTTCAGCAATATGAAAACTAACGAGTAGGGATGGAGCATTCAGGTCTGTGCCAGCCTGATTTACCATTTTCTGTGACTCAAGTATGTGGTAACTTCAGCAATATGATCTTACCATTAAGTACAGGAGGGTAACCCAGAGCAACGACAGAGCCCATGAAAAACTAACTTATTCCTGATCCTTGACTATTTGTTCACTGCTGTGTCTAGTAGGGCATTGTTACCCTTTTGTAGGGCAATGCCACTGTGTGTGTGTGTGTGTGTGTGTGTGTGTGTGTGTGTGTGTGTGAGAGAGAGAGAGAGAGAGAGAGAGAGAGAGATACTAGGAAGCTACCTTCTACAGTAATATCTTTCCATTTGTCCTCTAAAACTCTTTAGAAAATATCCGTATACTTGGAAATATTGACAAAGTCTCATGGATCAAAGAAGTCAAAACAGAAATTACGATGAATACATCATGTATTAAAACTTGTGGCATACAAAGAAATCTGTCTTCTAGAGAAAACTATGGGAAATAATTTATGTAATAAAAAAAGAAAATATGGGATATGAAATTTAGAAAGGGGAGTAAAGTCTATGAAAACAGAAGAAGCTATCAGAGGGAGAAGAAAAACAGAGGGTAAGGCAGAGGGAGGAAAGGAACCAGAGTGAGAAGGAAAAGGGGTTGGAGGCCAAATAAGAGCAACGTGTAAAGGCCGGAGCGCTGGCAGGTAGAGAGGATGTCCCATAAGCCCGGCAACAGCTCCATCACTGGAGTCATTGTAAAAGTGGAAGGGGTTACTATGTGAAGTTTTCTTCTGACCTTCCTGTGTGCCCCATAGTGTGTGTGCTTTTGCACACCATGCACATGCAAACACACATACAATGATAATAAAACATACATACAAAAAAGTATAATGATATGCTAGTACACAAACGTGCCAATAAAACCATTACTGATAAATGCTCATACCTTGAAAATATTGTCAAAACAAAAAGACAATGCACAAATAAGCATATCTGGGGGAAAAAGAAAGTATAACTATAAATAAACATGTTGAAATTATTATAAAATAATTCAATGAAAGCTGTAGAGCAAAGAAAATGAAAATAAATCTTGATCAAAATGATAATTTTCTAGAAAATAAATGTTTTTTAAAAACTCAATAAAAAAGAAATTCAGAGATAAAAGCCTTGAATGTCTCCCTTTATTGTTAAATAAGTTGGATACGTATTTTTAAGAATATACACATATGCATAAACAAATATGACTGATTATATGGTGAACATTTAGAATTTATGCAAAATTTAAAACTCTTAAATAATAAAGAAATATTTTGTCTAAATTTATTAAGTCAATAAAAACTTAAAAGCAATAAAGTTTACTTGATATTCTTAAAATATCATTTATAAGCAAAGATGAAAAACCCTATAAAACACTAGCATAAAGAATCTAGCAGTATAAAAAATAATAACATATTATGACTAAGTCATAGTTATCCCAGAAATGCAAAGATGATTTAGATTTTAAAATCTATCAGCATCATTGACTATACTGAGTCAATGACTAATTTCATGATCATTTGCATACATTCAGAAAAATAATTTAATAAAATTTTAATACTGATATCAGCAGCAAGATACATGTTTTAACAGACCAGGGAAAGGAGAAACTTTTCCATTTCAAAGAAGTGTTGTAAAAAGCTTACAGAAAGCATCTTAGATGGTTAGAAAGAGGTGGTATGCTACACAAAGTCAAGCCAGTCATAACTCCAGCTTCCATGGAGAAGAGCTCAGTGGAGCAGTTACTAACAGCTAGTGACTGCTAGTAGAGGTGTATTTTTCTCTGAGGGTATGACCACAAGTAGGCAAAACAAACATCAGAAGCTTACCTCCCACCCTAACCAGCAAAACAGCAGACAGAATTCAAAGAATAAAAAGAAACTATGAAGAGTGATATTTTTATATTATGTGTTTGCATAAAAAGTTCAAAAGGCATGAAATATTATATATAACTTTTCAAAACAGCTGATATATAACCAATATATAGGTATAGATATCAGTGATTAAATGCCAGTAATGATTACCGAAATTATGTTCAAGAGGATACAAAAAGTTTGAAATTTTTTGTTGAAAGAAAAGCAAGAGCTACAAGATGATTCAGTATACAGAGAATCATGTTGCCATAGCACAATCATGAGGACCTGAATTTGAGTATCCTTCACACTCTTAAGAATCCTGCCCAGATAACGAGTCTGTAGCCCCAATACTAGGAGGCAGATACAATAGGGGGCAGGGCTTGCCTGGTTGGCCAGTCTAGCTCCAGATTAAGTGGAAAACCTTGTCTCAAAAAAGGGAGTTTTATAAACCCCCTTCTTTATGTATGAAAAAATGCTAACAACCCATCTGTATGCACATTTTGTGTAATTATCCATAGTGCATTGGTGCATGGCCATGTCTTGTCAGGAAGACATCTTTTGTAACACTCTTCTCCACCCACCCCCCATTCTTAGAGTCATCCTACCCCATTTTTCATGCTCACACAAGCAACTCTAATTAAACCTGGTGAGTCCATATACACAAAAGACAGAAAAGTAGGAGGAGTTGCTGGGAAGGCAATGGGTCTGGGGGAGAGTGGGGTAGGGAATGTGACAGTGTAATAGAAATAAAAATGACTAAAATCCACTAGATAAAATAAAGTGGAAAGTATAAGAAAACAGGCAGTGTTGACCTCTGACCTCCCTACGTATATGTACGTACACATAAAAGCACACAGCAAACACATGTGCATAATAAAATAAATATAAACCTTGTCTTAGAGTTTCTACTGTCTGAGACACCATAGCCATGGCAACACATATAAGGGGAAAACATTTCACTGGGGCAGCTTATATTTTCAGAGGTTCAGTCCACAATCATCATGGTGGAACATGGTAGCATCAGGCAGACATAGTGCTGGAGAAGGAGCTGAGAGGTTTCCATCTTGATAACAGGAAGTAACTGAGACACTGGGTGTGGCTTGAGCAAATATGAGACAACAAAACACACTTCCACAGCGACACACTTCCTTCAACAAGGCCACACCCATTCCAACAAAGCCACATCTCCTAATAATGACAGTTTAGTTCTGTTGGGGGTGATTTTCATTCAGACTACCACAGACATTTAAAGGAAAATTAATAAAACTAAGGCATACAAGAATATATATGAAAAAATATTCAATACCTGTTTAAGGAATACTGACTGAGTTTTTTTATTTTTGGTTGTCTATAAATTATTATAAAAAGAGATTTAAGAAAACCTACAAAAAGAAGTTGTAGACCTTAATCATTGATTGGAAATCTGAATAGCAAAAATATTTTAATTGTCCTTAAATTTATTTACAAGGTATAAAGATATTATAATGAAATTTTTATTAAGGTTTATAATAAAAGTTCTTATCATTCCATCATCATCAGACTTTTATGAGACATGAGTAATTAATATAACTAAATAATTTTGCATGTCCTTAAAATACTAATGTGCTTTAAACGTTTTAAAAGGTATAAAAGAAAAAAATATGAAGTGATCTTATAATAATAAAAATTTAAACACTAAAATGTCCATGAAAAGTAACCATAATAAAAATGAAAACACAAGGGACAAATAGAGTCTATTTTTGCTAAAATATTTTTAGGATGCATGTAATTACAAAGGATTGGCATGCAGAAAGTACAGTGAAATATATAATGTGGAAAATATGGGCAAAGGACATTCATAGGCTTTTCACAGTAGATAAAAGGGATGTCAAACAAACTTGAAAAAGTGCTTGTCCTCATTAGCAATCAGGGAAAGCCCTAAGAGAACCATAAGATGTGATTTTATACTCCTTACCCTTCAAAAGTAATAATTTGATTCGACCTAGTATTAGAGATGATGGCGATCAATGGAGATTCTTAAATACTAGTCTGTAAGGATACAAATTGGCATATCCATGTTGAGTATAAATTGGCTTTCTCTTTTAAATTTGAACTTGCCAAAGATAGAAATTAATGTTTTGTTTTTGTTTTTTAAAGTATATAAACAAGGACTGGAGAGATGGCTCAGCAGTTAAGGGTGTTGGTTATTCAATTCCCAGCACCCAAAAAGCCATCTCACAATCATTTAGAACTCCATTTCTAGGGGATCCCATGCCTTCTTCTCACCTCTGTTGATACTAGGCACACATAGGGTGCACAGACATACATGCAGGAAAACAGTCATGGGCATAAAATAAAAAATGAATCGAAAAATAATTTTAAAACTAAAAATACATAAACAAAGCAAGACTGCAGTACATTCAAAGAGATGGAATAGTTCCCAATATTCCAGGGAATCATGCAAGCTTCACAGCAGTATCACATGGTGCATATTTGTGGCAGATAAAAAAAGATATGACCGGTAGGATCTGCAGCTCACTAGACCACTAGAGGGCTATTTTTGTGATGCTAAGGACTCTGAACTTTGCACACATACCAAAACACTTTAAGCATCCTTAGCCACAAGATAGAAAAATACAAAGATACCAAAGCAGAGTTGCTCAAGTTGGAACTGGAAGACCATGTTCCAGGGGGGCATAGCCTGACCTCTCTTTGCATAGCACTCTAAGACATCCCTCAGTGTTCTTGAAGTTTGAACTCAGACGGAAAAACAAAGGCCCTTGTAAGTAAGAGTGTCAGATCTGCAGTGCCACAATCGACTTTGTATGGTAGAAACATCCCATAACACCTGTACAGTTGGGCGATGGAAAAATGCCTAATTATATGATTAGAGAATTCCAGAACATACCCAATTCTGATATGAAAGGGATGAAAAGGTTTGAAAGAAGCCTCGGAAATCTTGATTATTCGGATGCCTTCCTTACCCTGTCTGCTCTGGCACGCTGGAGGTAGACTGAACTTTTGTGCAATTTACTCAATGCTGTTTTCTGTGAGTTCTCAAAGATTGCCTACGCCTTTCACTAATCCTACGCGAAGCCCACTTAACACCACTTTTGGTCCTCATGGCAGCCAAGTGAAAGAATAAACAGAAATAAAGGAACAGCTAATGCCTTAAACTAGTCCTGAGAGTAAGAGGGGACACTGTCTTGTTTCAGAGTTTGGCAGTCTCTAAAAGAAACTATCCATCTGTCCCCTTACTGCCTCAAATTTCAATCTAACCATTGTACAAAACTAACACATCTGTTGGAAGGCTCAACTATCATGATATTAATAGCAAAATAAAATGGTAAGAGCCAGAGTTGGACCTTTTTCCTTTCTGGCTTCTGTGACTCCATCTGTAGAGAGGAAAGAAAATCACTTTTCCAGAATTAAATGAAACATATATGAAACAGATAGAATGGAACTTTCATCACAATAAACACTTGATATATTGATATATGATAGCTGCAATATTATGTAGAACGTAAAACCTAATAAATATGTAAATTGGATGGAAACAGCTACCTAATAAGAACTCCCTGAGGAGAAAAATAAAAAAGTTACTTGGACATGTATATATCACTTT